>CM062830.1:10124287-11324287 GCA_031772345.1 Himalopsyche anomala
AATACTAGCTGGCCCGACGAACTTCGTACCGCCTCAGAATCAATAAATGTTGTGTTGGCTGAATTAAATTCAGTTTGAATGAATACTCAAAATGAATTAAGTTCATTAATTGTTCAAAATTCAAAATGAAAAGTATTTAAATTACATTGAAATGATGTTATTCACGTGGCACAGTCGATAGATTTAAAGTAATGCAGTAGATCAACGATTTGATTTTGAATTGTAAAGTTTAAATGATCCATATGTTTTTTCTTAGCCCCAAGAATTGCTCGTTCACTCGACCAATTGCGATTTTTGTGATTAGGTGTTTGGGAACATTTTGTTGATGAAACCGTCCTTCGTTGAGACGAAATTGCAAAAATTCGGTGGAATCGAAATCAATCCGTTCGATTCGTCAACAGGAACACGGCCGTTACAGATAGTCAGCAAATGCTTGGAGAAATCTGCGGCAGATGGTCGTTTAGAAATGCAACTCGCATGTTTGTCGTTAGCTGAAGTTTCTTCACATAGCGCCACAGAGTCGATGTCTTAAGGTAAGCGTTTATTTCATCGGCATCGGTCGATCTTGAAATGACTGGTAGTGTTTGGCGAAAATCGCCAGATAGTAGAATCATTGCGCCTCCAAAACATTTTGAGTCATTGCGCTGATCTTTCATAGTTCAGTTGAGTGCTTCCAATGCGGAGGAAAAATAAGCCACCATTTCCCTCATCAATTGCCTTCATTAAAGTATCGTACACTTTCTGTTGGGGGTTCAACAAAGGTACATTCGTTCGAAGTGATTGGTTCAATGCATCTTGATCATATTTACGTTTACGTTCCGATTTTCGATTGAAAGCGTCGTTCATTCTTTGATCTGGCGACGCATCATGCAGCGCATGAGGTAACACATATCTTCGATCAAAAGCAACGCCTAGTTATGTATCTCCTCATTCACCTCGAGATCGGGATTCCCTGAACTGACGCGAATTTGGTGTAAAGTGTCTTCGGACATGTCATTCTTGTACTTGTTCCACAGTTCTCGTAGATTCAATGGGAAGCATATCAAAATAATGATAGCAAATAATGTGCGTATCTGACTTGGAGATGCAGAAACAATTGCTTCAGCGATTGTCATGTCCCAATGAGTATAGTTTTTAAGCAAATTGAGCTATTGATATGCAGCACGAAATGTTGGGCATACTACGTCATTGACAGTTCGAAGTGATTCAATGATGTCGACCCAAAGGGAATTATTGGTTTTTTTTCAGATTTTTCATTTTCACAGAACTGAAAGACTCTTAGAAAACCATTCCGAGCACTCTTACGAATTGGTTTAGAAGTACTTGGCATAGCTAGTACCTCTTTATTTCACTGTATTTTAAATAATAAAATTACATCTTCACAATGTTGACAAACGACTACTTTGTTTGACAGTAACTGTCAAACAAAGGCAGTTGCTAAGGAATGTGTTGGCCTAGGATAAATTTGTTCTCAATGCATGTCACCAACATAGTGACAGGGATCTTTTCAAAATTATTCAAATAATACTTTTTTATAATTTTACGAAAGTTCATTCTAAATTTTCATATTTTTATATTACGAAATGATATAAATTCTCAATATAACAAAAAACGCAACATTTTCCAAATCTTCAATATTATATTTATGAGATTATCTTACATTAGAAAAAAAAATATATTTTTTTGTTTAATGTTCCACACATGGTATGGTTGTTTTCTAACAATGAAATTAGTGATCAGAGTTTGTTCAGATTTTCTTTTTCGATAATTAATTGGTTATGCAGTTTGTTATACCCAGGGCTTTTTTTACCCTGTAACGCGGCGGAACGGCGTTCCGGCACCTTTTTTTCTCGAAATTTTAATAAATGTTTAATTTAATTTTTTCTATTTTAAAATATGTATATTTTGTTTTATTTTCTATGCATTATATGATAAGCCGTTATTAATTCTATCAAAATGATATTCGAATATATAATAAATAATATACCTTCATAGAAAACGCTCGAAAAAAGTGCGTTCCGGCACCTTTTTTTTCAAAAAAAAGCACTGGTTATACCCATACATAAATTTTTTTAAGTTATCGTTGAAACTTGAATGCGCTATCAGAATTTGAATCATTTAGAAAGAAATGATCTTCTAATTTACTGAAAAGTCGGAGACCTTCTTCAATTATTTTCGCAGTGAATGATCGCAGAATTTCTTTCAGTTCATCATTGTTTTCTGGTTTTTTGTCAATAATTAAATTTAAATTATTGACATCTTTGTCACTTATAGCTTTATCTGTAAGTAATTCGTCGATATAATTTTCGCTAAAGGTATCAAGCCTTTCTTCACCAAGCTCGTGTGCTAAAGTAATCATTTCAGCTGATATTACCGATGTTTCAATGGTTTTATCGACTGTAACACACCTAAGTAGGTGGCCTTAATTCAGCGATGGCAGATGCAACATGATTTAAACAGTCCGAAATCGTATTTTTTTTCAAATTTCGGTTGTGTTTATGATTCTCTCTGTTCTATCCAAAATACAACGATATATGCTCTCAATGTAATATTTAACATTTTTATATATCGTAAAATATGGTACATTTAAAAAAAAATGCATTTCTTCAAAACCGCATTACTTTGAAATTGCATAAAAACAGGATTGACTGTATATGGGGATCAAAAATAAAATAATGATTTGATAGTGTTCAATAACAATATAATATACATACTAAAGTATACTGATTTTTTTTTACATACTTTCTGATTTTATGTACTTTCATTCGTCTTTTCACATTTCAGTATATATTTTAGCGACGGTGATGAACATGAAACATAAATTCCTAAAAGTTTTTTTTTTAAATGGATATTGAAGATTTAGTTTCGAAATTCTGACCAAGTTCGTCGGTACATCTCTAATTCAAAGTATGAAACAAATGAATTTAACAACCAACGCCACCTAGTGTATTAAGCATAAACTGCATACGTCATGTTCCGCGTTCGATTCGAAAAATTTAAAAAAACGTATTGTACTGAGATATTTATTTTCTTTATAATTTCTTTTTCGTGATATTTTTCCGATGTTTTAATGCTTATTCTGCTATTCTAGGCCCATACGAATTTAATAAAGCAAAGATCATTGAAAACCGTGCTCTAATTCTCGAGATATACGTGGTGTAAATAACCCCACTTTGTTTTATATATATAGATTGGAGCTTAAACAATCCATGTCCAAGAGCTTATCGCTAATATTTATTAACTTTTCCGGTTCTAAGCTCAAGAAATGCGACCCCAATACCCACATTTTCTTAAATATCTATTTTAATATGGGTGATACAATGTTTATAATTATGGTATTCTTATATCATAGTTTTTTGGACCTTTTGTAGTTTATATAAATACGATAAGATAAGAGATTAGCGTCCGCTTATCAGCGATCGTTGGACTTGCAACTAGACTGAACACCGCTCAGCAAAGCGCGCCAGTCGCACATTGACATTTGCATTGAAACGACGTATATTTTACGCGCAACTTAAAATATGATTATTTATTAAAAAACCACGGATTTTTATAAAAAAATGTATGAGGAATGATGCAGAGAGATATTTTAAAGCCCTTGAACTATTTATTTTTTTGAAATTCATAATAATAAGGCCAATAATGAGGAAACCACTGGGGTCCCTAAAAGACCCCCATCGGCCGAGAAGTATTTTTCTAGTCTTCGAGCCGCGAGAGTTAACAATTAACTGATTGGTAGTCGAGTGATAATTGCTGTTGTCTTCGGCTATGGACCCCACGGACTCAAACCCCAGCACGGATAAATGGTTTCGTTTTACAAACATGAATGTCTGTGATATCTTAAACTTTATCTGACTAACATATCATATACTAAAAATGGGTAGTAGAGAGAGCGATTAATTGGTTAACATCTAGTTATGTTTCAGTACTACCATTTTATCCCTACTTTCGAGTAGCTGAGTGACAAGTAATTCTCGTAGAAAAACACGTGTTGAGATAAAGAGTCCATATTCACACTGACACGGTCAAAATGTATTAAATTATATTATAAGTGCATTTGTTTTTATTAATATTATAAATTTATGTGATGTTGGAATGTTATCTCCAAGCGACCCGATTTGGGCCTTGCGAGAGCGACTAGTTCGTGTTCGTCTCATCCTTCTATCAATACTTACTTAAAAAAACAACACTCGCAGAACAACATATGTTGAGATATCTTCGAAGAAGCCGATTTGGTAAAAAAATATTATTTTTAATATAAAAATAAATTTGATAACTTTGTTATTCCACTTCTGTTTGAAAAGTACCATCAGTCATAACTTTCAATAAACCTTGGGATGCTATCTCTGACGATCACGTGCCACATTTTGCAACACATAGGCAGTGTTAAATTTAAAGTTTTACAAAAAAAGAAGTCCAAATAAATTATTGACATTTATTGATTCATTTAAATTATAACCTTAAGAATTTGAGATCAGTGGTGAAAAAATATAACGTCTTTGGTACAACCTTCGTCACTGAAAGAAAAATGAAAAATGGTCATTAATTCTAGTGAAATACTGAATTACAATAGTCTTTTCCATCCATTTTAAACATGATTAATTATGACACGCTTTTAAATGTTCATTTTCATGACTCCGGAGTGATGTCGGTCACAGGCGTCCAAAAAACTTGTTTGACATTGCACGCCAATGGAATGAACTTGGCGCGAAGTGATTTGAATAACGAACGATTTGAGGCATTTGAAGTATTCATCTACACGTATCATTTTCATATTTACTTAGTTAAAAGTTTCAGGGCTAGAATAGAAGATACGTGCCCTTCAACAGCTTTAATCCCAGGCTATTTTGAGAACTAATAGTTCTAACATAATAATAATAATAACAAAGATAATTAATGTTAATAACAATAATTATCAAAGATGACGCGCTTACATTAATAATTAAAATGTATGTTCTATTAATTTTCGCACATCACCGAGTGTGATATTTATTATTCACGCGTTGATTCTGTAAATAGCTAAAGCTAACGTCTTGACCTTTTCACAACTCACCTTCAATAATTGGCACGATTCTCAAGGCCAGCGGCTGGCTACCAATACGTTAGTAAAGAGTTCACTCAGAGCTATTCGCAGTGTTCCGGGAAAGGGTTGGGTTTTTTCACCGTGATATAATTATACGCAATCGAAATTTACAAATTATACTAATATTATGTAACAGCACACAATATTCCGTAAAACAATTAATGCCGGTAGCTGAAAAATTTACTTGCTTACCTTGCAAGAATTATAGTTCCAAAATGGATGTCGGAATGGGTACCAACTATTATTTTTGCTTTAATTTCATGTTTCAAACATTATACATAAACCATCGTAGATAATATATATATTTCATAAATTACAGTAAGCGAATGATTTGATAAGAGACTGTATTGCTTTTTTAATTTAACCCCCACCTTCTTGCTGAATCTTATGTTTAATATCCATTATTTTTTTTAAACGTAAAATACAACGTTCACGACGCCATCTTTCATGTCTTGACATAACAATTAGATGTAGGTTCATAATAAAACGATCCCTCACAGTGCGCCCGTGAAACCGCATATTAAGCTAATGCCATCAACAACTTAACATCTAACACACTGTACCAGTTTTATGTGATACAAAAACAATGTCAATATAAATATTTGAATAACAGAATCATTATAAGTATCATCATATTAAAGTGGTTTCATTAAAACCAGATCTTTTTAAAATGTAAGTTTTAGCTAGCGCGAATGCATAAAGCCTTATTTAGACCAAATGATTGCGCTGCTGAGTATCCGAGCAGTAATATTGAGCGAGTAAGCGTCTACGCATCGACTGTGGAAAGGAAAAAGAACGTAACCCACAGTTTTTTCAAAACAGCTTTTTTGCGATGATCACAATGTATCCAACTTGATACACGTTCTATCAAAAAAAGCTGCAAATGCCAAATTAGTATCTAAATTTAGCTGTTAAGTTTGAAATAAAATGAGCTTCTTAAAATTGAAACCAAGAAAGAAGATTGAAAAACAGGTTTTTCCTAGACAATTTCTTAAATTAATATTAGATTATGTCAATTAAACACAAGCTTAGAAATTTCCGTGTACTTTAAGGTTGTGAATATTTAATTATTTGCATATGGCCCAAAATTATCAAAACACGTTTTTTGTGCCTACTGTAAAATTTGCTATGTGTAAGTTACGTCATTTTTACTTTCCACAGTCGACATGTATAAGTAAATAAGTAAATTACGTGTATTTAATTCCAACATAAACATAGTCATCATAAATTAAGGATTTTTTTTCAGGGAATATGTCAGAGCTACTGAAAAACGTAATAAAGATCCGAAATACGCTGACATAGATAAAAAACGAATATTATGAAAAGACTTTTCTAATTCCTAACAGCAAAAAAACAGACTCTGTGTAATCAGAGTGTTGTCAATGAACTCTCCACTCGAAACACGTCAAACATCTGTTCAAATACGTCGAGTACGTGAAAAAGTGCGTGCAGGTGGTGTGGGTATCCACTAGGAACGGGTTATATTCACTCGCTTGCTCAATTTCACTCGTCGCTCACTAGATTGAAAATTTTAGATTGTTTTGTATTTGACCGAGTACATTCTCTCGGCAGCATATTCGGCACATGTAAAAAAATAATAAGAATATTTTCGTGCTGACTCCTTTTCCACTACGACATGTTTTATAAATATATCAATACGAAACTTGTACGTAAAATACCTCATGTTTTATCACAATGAAACACTCTAATCGCACAAAAGTTAACGATCATGAAGGCAAATAATATTTTAGATTTCGTTTGTTAATAATAAATCTCATTAGGTAAATAAACCATTTATTTTAATCAGAAATTATTGTATATATAAATGTTGAATAAATATTTAAATCAAATAAAGACGATATATTTTACTTATTTTTATTAGTATTGTGATTATTTTATGTTCATATACATTCATAGATTTAGTAGTAAATACAAGTTTTTAGAAATTTTAATATGTAAGTTATAACACAGTTGATAAAGTATAATAAAAAATAATTAAACCATAATATTACAGCAAAATTATGTAATGCAGTGTAGAAGTTTCAATGTCACTTCCTCGTGATTTCTACGTAATGAATCTTATGCTCACGTTGGATTTCCCCCGTGATTCAAACCAGAAACAAAATAAAATTTAATTAACCTTTAATGTAACCTTTCATAACTTTTTAAATAATATTTACAGGGTAAAATAAATAACAGACAAACTAAACTAACGGCAGGCTTTAGTAATTAGCAGGCTTTAGTAAATTTAGTAATCAATCAGCTCACGTTCTTGATACTCGTAGAAATATTGTTTTTTCTTGTCTTCGTGTGTTTAATAGATGCGATAGGAATCCTCAATAATAACATTATTGCCGTAAAATTAAAACCATCTTGACGAGTGACTTATATATGAGCCTCTAAGAGGTGAAGTGAGCCGACTAGTAAAATGGTTAAACATTTTTTTTGTACAAACGTCTTTACTTGGTGTTTTTTTGGTGGATTACATATTTTTATTTTACACTACTGCAGTGTGTTTTAGCTGAGTTTACTTCACTTTTACGATACTTTAAGATGTGTAGAATATTACAACGTGTCTAAATTATTTTTTTCTATAAAACCACTTGGCTCACTTCACCTCTAATTGGTCAATATTATTATCTTACTTTGTTTAGTAAGAATTTAGGGATAATGAATTACAAAAATATAATTAAATAACCTGTTGTTTCTCACACGCTGTCTTACTTTAAAATCAAACCATTTTTTTTAAAAGATCATATTTTTTTGGTGAGAAATGATTATTACCGTATGTAATACCGTAATAATGATAACATTAATACAAATGTATATCAGGCTATATTTTTAATTCAGTAAACATGCGTGAAAATTATTGAATTTTGTGAATTTCTCGCTGTAGCAAAATTTATTTATTAATTTGAAGTCACGCGATGCTTGTGCAAGGTTTTCGCCGTATTATTTGATTGATATGTTCATTGCCTGGATCATCGGAGGTGAACCTTTTTTGTAGGCATATCGACATCGCTTTTTCTTCTATCCGTATAAAAATTTGGCTACAAATCTTACATAACCGAAAACGAAATAATATTCCTAGTAGAACGACACCAATTTAAATTTAAGAAAACTGTTGTTGTTTTTTAGTTATTTTAACTTCAATTGTTCAGTCGTTCAGTTTATAATAGAAAAAACACTTTACAAAACTAAACAAAATTACCTAGCACGCCAGCTATAATTTTCAATTATTAATTTAATTAGTTATCGACGAGTTAACTCGTAACTGGCTGTTAAGCACGAAAATTTTACGAGATATCTCGTCTGTGGCAGCCATCTAGTTAAAGACATTGAGATCAATTTACGTGTTTAACTAAAACTTCTTTTTATTTCAATCTGATATTTTAAATTAATTTTACAATTATTTTCTTAAAATTTTATTACATATTTTTTTATTTTCTCCACTGAAAACAATTTTAGATAATATTTGAAGTTATTCCAATGCGATTCGATTACTACCCAAAATTTAACAAATCATTTTTACGGATTAAATTATTAATAATAAAATTCGACATTGATATAAAATTGATATTTTTTTTACTGCTTAAGTTAATAGGTGAGAAACGTATTTCGCTACTTTGAGAAGTATCTTTAGACTGATGCGTGCCATATCTAGTCAAAAGAATAATTTATAAAATTTTCAAAAAGTTACCGCCGAAATAGTCCCTAATTCGTTACGCGGGTCACTGGTTTACATTTTGGGTCATTGTACTATGATTACTATTTTTTTCTAAAACCTACATGTAATATATCACCATTTATTAAATATAAAAAGAAACCACAAAAAGATTAAAACGATTTTATTTTTATTTTTTAAACATGAAAAGTTTAAGTTCAAAAATCCAGTAAAAATCATGACGATAACAAAGTAGACAAAAAGTCAATGAAATATTATATGTGTTGACTGTACTGGTGTGATAATTATGATTTCAAAAATTGAGAATTGTAAGAACAAACTTGAAAGCAGTAACTTAATTACAACTGAAGTAATGAGACATAACACGTGAAAGTAAATATTAATTTAATAATTAGAAGATCAAAACCGTTTTCGCCCATCACGAGGATTATCAACTGGTGTAACATTTACAGTCGGTTCCGTAGTGCAATGAACAACTTCGTTAGCTTCAACGGGTTCAAGGCATCCAATACGAACAGCATTTTTTTCAATCGAATTAATTCTGTTTTTGTGTGACTTTGTTGTGAAACAAATGTTTGTACCCATTAGTGTCAATATTCAAATATAACTCCATCTTTATGACTAAACATCTTTTAAACATCTTTGTGGCATGCTGTACATAATTCCTAAATAGCTACATCTGCAAAAAAATCTTGTAGAATGAATTATGATGATATTTAAAACATTATTACAAATGAAATTGTTCAAATATTTCGTACGAAATTCTTAATTTTATTCTAACGTGAGTTTAAATGATAGATAGACAAAGAAGATTTTTTCTGTTTTTTTTCAAGTTGTATAAAAAAGTTTTTTTTTGTTTATTTTGAATAATAAATTGCATTGTAATATATAAATGTCGGCTTAATAATCCAAACAGGGGAGCGTATTTGATTTTTTTTTTCCAAACATAACCTACACAAAAGAAATCCTTCCTTATATTTCATAATAAAAGGCTATCAAGATTGTAAGCAATGTTTATAAACTACTTAATTTAACTCAAATTTTAGACCATCATTTTAAGCATAATATAATTTGAAAAAAAGCGATTTATCATTGTTATTTATATTTGTTTTAATAAATGTTGTTTTTCGTTTGTAAATCATGTACCGCAGAGACACATGTGCAGAGTGGCGTAGAGGTTTCGCCTATCGGGGTAGTGAAGCTTGCCGACCGCAATTTTCCCTTCTAAAATATTTTTAAATGTACAGATTATAATATATAATAAATAGATTAATATATATTAAATAAAATTATATCTACTAGTCTTTTAAACATGACGTATAAGATTGTGCTTACTTACTTAACTTAATAATGCCTTTCATCATTATAAAAAAACATCGCGACTTCTCTGTTCTAAGCAAGACTGTGGAGTGTAGAGTCGTTTCAAAACAAGAAGACTCCTATTTCAATTTTGACAGTATCATTAAAAATGACCTAAATTGTTTTTTATGATTAGAAGCTTGCAGTAGACCGGAAATATTTGAATACACATTTATTTAAAAGGACTTGAAATTTTTATTCTTTTTCTAGTCCGACTGCAGTTAAAACATTCCGACTCCACAGCTTTTGTTGAAATTATTAAGTAATAATTATTATTGCAGTGATTTATTATAAAAAAATTAAATATAAAGTAAATAAACGAAAAAAAAATAGTGTTATACAAAGAATAGAAAAATGTACATATATTATGGTAAATTAATAAAAACACAATAATCCTTTGTACTTCATTCCACTTTATTTAATATGTCAGGACCGGTTTCGCTCATTACGAGCATCGTCAACTGATAAGAAATATAATTTAACAGTGCTATTTATACAAAAATGAACAGTTATAAACAACAATTGGCATTGAAAAGAAAATACCAATTACATTAAAAGTGATTCTAAAATAGCACAAAATTAAAATGTTTAACACATCTAACATATAATTAAAAAGTCATCTCAGATCTCCATTTGATCCATTTGGAAACCATCTGTTTCAAAATAATCACACTTTCGATATTAGTAGAAATTTTAAAGTTCTACATTTAAATAACAAGTCTGTCAAACTAGACAAACAGGAAATCCTAGAAATCAATAGATTCAAATTTTTACCTGATTCAGATCTTTTGAACGATCAATTAATATTTGCTAGTTCCCCGTTACTTTATCCATTGCATTAGCCCTTGTTAACTATTCTTTTATATAATTTAAAATATATAAAATATATATATATCTTTGTTAGATTTGATATGGTCTTTGAAAAATTTCTTTTTCAGAATCTTCCTGGCTGTCGATTTTGTTTAAGTATGTACACTTACCAACTACTTGGAAGAGGGGAAATTTTCTTAACTATCATTAAGCCTATTCACTATATTATTGTCATTATTAATGTCATTATTTTTATTGTATCACTTTGTCAAAGAATTCCCAAATTTTAATTATGTTTGTAATTACTTTCAATTCCCATTCTAAATTTATTAATCTGAGATGACTTTTTAATTATATGTTAGATGTGTTAAACATTTTAATTTTGTGCTATTTTAGAATCACTTTTAATGTAATTGGTATTTTCTTTTCAATGCCAATTGTTGTTTATAACTATTTAATTATTTATAATGAACACAAAGGTTTCAATATTTTGTAAAAATTCCAGGTGATTCAACTTTTCGTAAATGGCGCAAATCAATAATATAATAATTTTGCGATGGACAGGTGAATAAAAGTCTTTATAGATGGATTAACAAGTACTCAACAGCTTACAAGAAACAATAGCTTTAGTAAAAAGTTTTAAAAAATACAATGCTAGCAAACAAAATATATTATTCAATGCAGTATCAAAAAAAAAAAAAAGTAATGTTAAAAGTAATTTTCAGCTTTATCTTTTGCGGCTGTGAAAGTGCTTATTTTATGATATTTAAATTAAGCTTTGTTTGTTTCGCGTTGCTTTGACGACCAACAACAATGCGACTTTGAAATAGTTTTCTTTGTCATGGTGACATCACAGATGTCATATAAAGTAGCTTTAAATAACGTTTTCTGAGAAACACTCACAAATAATGTTTTTGCTGCTATCTCAATGATCTGAAAGTGGTCTTCGAATCTTGTTCCGAATGCAAAGTTATAGGCAACAGCATAACATTATGAATAACTGTGCGAGGTGATGTCCAGTGATCTCGTAAAGAGTGATACCGGGTAGTTTATATTAATTAAGCCGTTTAACAACATTTATTCGTCATTCACTAAATGATTACGAGATAGTTATATAAATCACTTCCTCCTAAAATACGCCATCCCTTTGATGCAACGAGTGGTTTGATTGAAGATACGTTTATGTATGCATAACTAATCGTGTGAAATGATGAATCCACAAGAGCGTTACGGTTTGCTAATATGTTAAACAGGTTAGGTAATTCCGAATGGCATTCTCGGCTTACCTTCCAGACGTCAAGCTGGTGCTAGCTCACTGAATTGATTTCACTTCATAAATAACTAAAATGCATACTAGCACTAAAGTTCGATTTACGCCTTTGACATTAGTGTGAAGCGTTTATGCGTAAATGTGTCTTAAAGTTAATGAAATTGATTGTAAAGTTATAATTGGGGAGTCATTTTGCTTTCTACATTTGAGTTTACAGTTACTATTTTTTAAAAGTAGAAACAGCCATCCTGTCTATGTCAATGCCATTGTTACGAAGCTTAACATCTTTCAACTATATTGTATGAATCACTTTCAATGTGTTCACTATCAATACTCAGTGGAAAGGCATTATAAATATATATTATATAAAAAAAACATTTAGTATCACTTATTCATATTTTGTACCTTTATTTGCAAATTCCTTTCAATACTAATTGTTTGTTACACGTTTTTTTATTTTTATTTTGTTTTGTATAAATGACACTGTTATCAATTGATAACGCTCGTCATGAGCGAAACCTGATCATAATACATAAAAGTGGAATTAGTACAAATGAGTATTTTATTTGTTGAACATATTGCATCGGATATTTACGTCATTCAGATTTCACACAAATCTGTTTTCTTCTCTTTTTTTCTCTCTCTAAAAGTCTTTTTTTGTATCTAAACTTTTGATTTTGAAGCTGATGAAATGAATCATTTTGGCATAAGAATATTAAAAAAGCTAGATTGATAATAAAATATATTATGTGATAATCTTAAGACTATTAATAAAAGACGCTGAGACTAACTTTTGGCCAGTAAAAAATCTTAAAATAGCTTAATTAACATACTTTCCGAAAGCCATTGGCAGTAGCAAAAAATCCTATCCTTTATTCAGTAAAATTTTAGTGAAAAGATTTTTCTATAGGCGTAAAATAAAAAAGTTTTCTTTTTGAAACAGCGAATTCTCGGAAGCTGCCAAGATTTTTTTAGATTGACAGCTCTTCGAAATAAAACATATTTACTGTACTTACAACCCGATTTTGTTTGCCGTTTGAAAATTGTATGTTTTTTCAAACATAATCAATATTTTAAACCATTTTCCTGCCGAGGAGATTATTTGAAAAAGGTTTTTTCAATCCAAAATGATTGTGTTTGTTCTCGTTAATAAAATATGTGATCAAACAAATAATTTCTGAGAAGCATCTATCTCAATAGCACTGAACCTTTTGCTGCTTTCCAATTCTAACTTTGAGCAGGCTATCCGGTTGAAAAAAATATCATTTTTAGCGAATTCCATTGCAAACCTCAACAATTATTGATCGCTAATGTTATAACACATTATGGAAGGTATAATGTATTTTTTGTTTATTATACGATTTAGTTATATATATAATGAAGTGTATGATACTAAACTGTAGACTTAATTTACAGTGGCGGTTCTAGGTACTGGGCTAGGTGGGCTAAGCCCGACCTGCATTTTTCACCCAAAACTTTAGATGGCTGAATAAAAATGAACAGCAATTCGGCCGCTGAACAAAATAAATACATTTATAAGCATAACTAACCTTTCCCAAATGAATATAATATCTTTGTTTTAATTTTCCTCTGTCAATATAAGACCATATTACGTCTACCTACAATCATATTCTCGATTGTGTTTTGTATTACAATTTTAAACTGAGCCGGCATAAAAAAAACAATATCCCTATAAATACTTCACAGGGAACAGGCAACATCACGTCACTCTGGCAACACCACTCAGGGGCTAAAGATGTTTAGCCCGTAATCACAGACTATATTTCTTTACACTGGGGCACAATCAAGCACGATTAGATTTTTTTTTTGTATTTGTATGTACGGAAACGTCATCTAATACACACGATTGTGTTTTAAATTAACAAGTTTCTGTCTTCGTTGGGGGCTGAACTGATTCAGCCCATGACGCATACTTATGCATTGAAACACAAATGTATTGTATGAAAGTGACAGGTATTGACTGTCACTGACAGCTACCTCTGTATTGCTGTTAGTACTTGTTTTTTCACTTTAAAAGAGACGAATTTAAGGTCCCGTATGAATTTTTAAATATTTCTTGCTTTCATTAGCATTGGTTTTATTATATAATAATTTATGCATTGCAGTAGTGTCGTAGTATTTGTTAATTTGCTTGTAGATTAATGTATAAGGTGAAGTGGAAATATGCTTTTCTCTAGCCCACCCAAGATTTTAGGTCAGGAACCGCCACTGTTAATTTATTATTTTTCTTCTTGACGCTAGAGTCCGGGGTAAACCTTGGTCACCTCAACCAATTTCCAACACTCGACTCGATCCTTACTCTCTTACGCCAATAAATTTGATGACCTCCAGTACTCACAGGTTCTGTGATACTTCATTCATCCAGCTAAGTTGCAGTCTTCTAATGCTTTGTCTTCCCTCAAGGGTAGCAAATGTGAGGCATTTTGGATGTTTACTTTCATTTACGTTTTTTTTTATATTTCGTTAAATAATGAAAAAAGTAATCAAATACTTAGCTTTACAATAAACAAGTACCACGATGTAATGGCATCGAAAAAGAAAAAATCCTATAAACCGGAAACGAAACATGAAATTAAGAAATATATATAAAATGCCGTTATTGGTATTCATTAAGCATGGGTATGCTTCATAAAAAAATCGTTAAAATTATGTTTATTAATGATTAGCACGAGACCACACAGTTTTGAAGTTTTTATTATTCAACCCATAATTGGCAAGATAGCTTAAACGACACAATTTGGTATATTGAGTTATAAGCCAATAATTGTTCAATATCGCCTAAGCCTAAGGCGTCAGGGACAGAAGGAAAATTTCCTAAAAACTCCTTCTCTTGTAAAATTTATAAATTATCGGATACGATTTTCTGTCTGTAACGGATCTATATTATGACCTCGTGCTAAATGGATGGATTCAGTGAAAGGACGATTCTTGTTGAACCCTGGATTAAAAAAGGCTGATAGTTGAAATAATTGAAGACGAATATATTTGATTACAGTAAAAATCAATAGATGACACTATTATTGTTTGATTTTATTCAACATCTGTGATGTAAGTTGTCGATTTACTGTTTTCAATCTGAAACTATTTTTTCTATATAATTTCAATGGCTCTAAGCTTTTCCTTCTAATTTGTTGAAGAAGCAGTTATCGGAATATCATCAAATATACGACATTTTGAGAAAAACTCGAAGATTCAGTAAAGGCACTCAAAATAGGCTCGTCGAGAATATATAATAGGCAGCCTTCGACTTTCGTAAGTAGTAGGTCACTGAAAATGTTTTTGAATGATCGATAACGAACGTAGAGCAATATAAAGCAAAAACTCAATGAGTATCTTATGTTTTTTAAAAATATTATTAATTTATAAAATTTTATCAATAAAGATTGAATTTGTCGAACCGAGTTGTAATTTTTTGAATTCCATAATAAAATCTTCCACTATCAACAATACCGACTGTAGGAATTGAAATATCGGTATTACCGAAACCGGGATTCCGGTACTCACAGTGATTTTTCAGTACCAAAATATCCGTTAAGAAAATGAAAAAATACCGGTGTTTAAGTATTGAAAATTGACCAAAATAGAATTTTGTATGTACACAAAACCGTCACATATTTTAATAACACTGTTAGCATTAAAATAAAATATTTTAAATCTGATATAAATTGTGTTAATATTGACAGGTTTCTTGAATCATATGTACGAAATAGACAATTGTTCGAATGTCGATAGTCACATGTACACCACAAGCACCAATAATATTACATCGAAAAAATCATCATTTTATGTAAACCATGTCAGAAACAGAACATTAAGACATCTTGTGAACGATTTGTGGATCATTTACCCAATAGCCAACAAAAGTAGATAGAGAATTATAAATAACAAATCTTTTATTAATTTAAATTACATTTATTCAATCACATTCTTTATAAACAGCATGAAAAATTTATTATATATACAGAAATATGACACTTTTTGATACAATCATTATTACGTTCAGAAAAATATATCAATAGTTCTAAAATAAATCAATCAAGCGTTGAACTTTAATATTTATTTATCTGTAAGCTTAATTTTTTTTAAATATTTTAAAATTATTTACCCAAAAATTGTTCTCGTTGTATTTTTATTAAATCATTGAATAGTAAATCTAAAAGTCAAATCTTTAGTCACAGATATAAATTCTTAGAACCACTGTTAAAATATTTACATATATATTACTTATATACAGCGCAAATCATTAATGTATAATATATTATAAATATTTAAGATGAATTATATATTTCATATGATATTTACAGTTCAAATTAAATATATATTATGAAAATATATGATATTATGTTATAATAGTTTACAAAAGTTGTCTCTGTTTGCGAGATATTATTTCGAATAAATTAAACAGTTAAAAATATGTTAATTTTGTTTATTAAGAAAAGACAAATTTTTTCCCTTTAACTAGATGAAAATTTTTACCGACGAAAGGAAACAAGTTTAACTTTTATTTTTTATTGTTTAATAAGCACGTCAAATTGTGTTTTATTCTATAAATACAATAATATGTCTGTCTATTGAAAATTGACAGTTAGTTAAGTAACATTCAAATGATTACTATTATATTATGTTAATATGAATTTTGGTATCACGCCATTGTTATCAATGTCTATAATTTTTCACCTTTTCCATTGCAATATTTTAATGCTGAAAAAATTGCAATTAAAACTTCATGATTAATGAGAATAAAATAAAAACTTCTCTTTTTTCTTGACAAGAAAAAACCTGTCTTAGAAACCGAATTATCATCACTTAAAAAAAATGTATTTGCGTATTAAATTTCATAAACGTTATATTATTAAGCACTATTTAAAATATAGATACGACTAAAATAATAAAATAGTCTGCAGTATTAAATATAATGTTACCCGTATTCACTCAAGAGATAAAATAAATTATTATTTTGCCAAAGTTATTTGATTTAATAATGTATTATGACTGTCTGCATGCTATTTCTCTGTTAACAATGTGGAACAAAAGTAAACGATAACTGACGTAAAATTATCAAATTGCGACATGTTAAGGTAAAAAATTCATTCTATGTTCCAAGCTGCGGTATAAACAAATTTCTTAAAACATTACATTATTAGTTGTATAATATAAACTGGCATATATTTATGTATAGAGTGAAAAAATCTTTTTGTGAAAAAAGAACACCTATCAGTTCATATGATGAAAATATATTTGGGAATATTTAAAACAACATAATAATACTCTCAAACTCAAGATAAAACAAGTGTGTGTGGTCAGACCATAGTGCAAAGGATGTATTTTAATAATGAATATTTCAAATGTACACATAAGACCTTTTTTTAATCCATGTCCTCTCCCAATGTCGAGCATATGGCCTCCTAATGGAGGTATCTCAACAGAAGTTTTTTCTACGAGAACTGTTTGTTACTCAGTCGCTCAACCTCACTTTTTTCAAAGTGAGTAGGGAAAGAAGGATAAGGCTAGAAAAGGACTAGTGGTTGGCTAATCGCTATTGCTACACCCAGTTATTAAAGGATCAGAAAGATGGGAGGAGAGGAAATTATGTGAATTGACATCACAAACACCCAGTCTTCGATCACAACTTTAAATTGAATAATTCTCAAATTCACTGTAATCTGACCGGGAATCGAACTCAGACCTGCGTGATCGGTAGAGCAAGCTCTAACCAACTGGGCCACGTAAAGGCTAAATGTTTTTAAATAATTTATTGTAGTTTTAAAATTATAACTTTTATGGAAGTAAAAAGCTGTAAAGTGGTCGTTGCATCTCGCTCAATATAATCTAACACTATGCGGATATCATTAAATTAGATCTAATTATATCGCTGTTTACAAAATATGATTTGTCATATAAAATTACATGATTTGAGTGATTGAAATTCATTCAACTGAATAATGTAAACCTAGCCTGGGAAAGCAACGGGCCGCATTCGCCCTGTACGTATTATTCTGCGGCCCTAAGTAAAAAAAATATTACAAGATGTTAATCAGCTCCATTCGTCAAGTAAAATTTTTGGTTATAAAATAATCTCCTATTTTTTATGTTAAAAATCCTCATTCGTGATAATAAAATAATAATGTCTATTTTAATAAACTATTTTTCTTGCGGCTCGCCGTTCATTTTGAGTTCCTAGTGTGGCCCTTCTTCAATAAAAAAAAGTTTTCAAGCTTGCCCCTAGGCTGACGATGTTATGAAGTTGATTATTTATAAAAAAACGTCTAATACCGTTACCGTATTCTACATATAACAGTTCAAATGTTTAAGATCTAAAGAATGGATGTTCGTCATGTCTTTTATTCTTAGGTAAAAAATATGAAATTTAAAATGCTCGACGCGATTTCTTTATATATTTTAAAAATAAAAATATTAATTTTTGAAACTCTTTTAATGGAAATTAAGTGTGGCCGAAAATCAGTTTCTATTTGTCATTGTTTTAATAAAATTGAAAATATCATCATATGCAGGTAACGAGGTATCATTAATAGTATACGAATACATAGTGACGTACACATACAGATACTATTTAGCGAAATATTAATTCTAGAATGCGGTGATATGGGAAAAGGGCTGTAATCGTTTATTGTATGCTACAAAGCAAAGAGGTTGGTAGAAGTTTAAGCAATTCCAAGTTTAGTATACCGCTGAGAGAGGAAAGCAACTGTTACATATATATTATTGAAGAGAAGTATTACCTTCGCTAGAGTACGCAGCTTATCGCACAACAAAGAAATATGGTTTTGCACTTAACTGGGACAATGATCTACCTCTTACCCTGCTGTAAAATTAAATTTACGATTATGTACAAAAAAACCATGCATGATTTTTACTCCGTGAATTCCTCCAGTAAACAGTAATAAATAGGGATACAAATTTTGTAGTGAAAGTAAAGATCGAAGTTTATTTAAAAACATATTAATCATGGGACGTGTACTAGTTTGTTATTTATTCATTTATCTCTGGATAGACAGCATGAAAGTAGGAGCAATATTTAACCTTTTATTATATCAACTGTGGAAAGGAAAAATGACGTAACCCTCAATTTTCCAAAACAGCTTTTTTCGATAATCACAATGTATACAACTTGACACAAATTCTATCAAAAGGATGGAAGCTGCAAGTGCCGATAAAGTATCTAAATTTAGCTTTTAAGTTTGAAAAAGATGACCTTGTAAAAAATTAAAACCAAGAAAAACACTGAAATAAAGGTTTTTCCGAGACAATTTAATTAATTAATATTAGGTTATGTCAATTAAACACCAGTTTAGAAGTATCCGTGCACTTCAAGGTTGTGTATAATTCATAATTTGCATATGTCACAAAATCATCAAAACACGTTTTTTGGGCCTCCTGTAAAATTTGATATGTGTGGGTTACGTCCTTTTTACTTTCCACAGTTGATATGTATAGATTATTACATGGACTCGGATTGGTGATTGCAATACCGGTATTACTGAAACCGGGACCTCGATGTTCATGGTCTTTTTTTAATACCGAAATTTATTTACACAACATCATTTTTTTTAATCGAATGCTCTGACTGGAAAGTGTGTGTTTGTTTGCACTGCGTACAGATATATATATATATAGATTTTTTAAAATCCAAGTCGGATCACATTGTGGAGCATATAGCCTCCCAATGGAGGTATTTAAAGATTTTTTTCTACGAAAACTGTTACTCGGTTGCTCAATATTTTTTTTCACAGTAGAGATAGAAAGATAGAACTAGGACAGTACAAGTGGTTAATTAGTCGATTTCACTACGTCCGTTTTTAATAATAAGATTAGAAGGAGGGAATTCAAGAAATCCCATACATCCATGCCTTCAGACAGAAATCCATAAATCGATTGAAAAATCAATCTATAAAAACTGTCCGTAATGGGATTTAAACCCGTTACCTCCGTGTTCCAACTCAACGACGTGGACACTCGACCACTCAGCCGTGTGGATGGGATAAGGAAGATTTTTTTAGATATACACATATAATAAATTGAAGTTATATGAGATTGCGGGTTTTATATCTGAGAAGGCATCCAAATATAAAATTGTATAAGTCTAACATTTTCGGATACTCCTACCATATTCAGCAAAAATACAAATTTACAGAATTTTGCAATACTAGCAATATTTTGACAAACTGAACAATATTCCAAAGACATTGCTACACGATCTTTTTGGTACAGGAATAAAAAAATGCTTATGTATGAATATTTTAACCATTGAGATGTATCATGCGTGACGTTTTTTTTTTATTGTATCTCATTTTGATACAGGGGTTAACAAATACAAACTAGATTCAGGTTTTCAGGATCCCGGGACTTATCACTTACCATTGTTTCCAAAAAAAAACTGGTAAAAAAGTATCTAATTAACAGATTCTAGAACTATTTTCAACTTAGAGACCATTATTTTTTTAGCTCCATCATTTAAAAAAGTGTCAAATTGATGTTTTTACACTATTATTGTAGAATCAAATATGTAATGATATTATATATTTTTTTTATTAATTTCAATTTATTTTCTTTTGAGAGTTTACTGCAACAATTCAGGCGTATTACTTTTGTTAACAGTAAAATTGGTAAAAGTGTTTCAATATATTTTTGACATTATTGTATTTGTAAATTTTGCAATATTTGGAAAAATAGTTTATATAAAACAAATAAAACTGCATCAATAAAAAATATTCTATATACACCAATATATCAATGATTTTTTAAAAATATGTTATTTGTCAAAATTTATCTCAAACTTTATAGTTGTTTTTTTTTAATATGATAAAACAAATAAGAAAATCTATCGTTAAAGCATTTGGGATTCCTTCTACAAGCCCGTGTTTTTCAACTTTGAAACAATTTCAACCTAAAAACGAATACCACACAAAATTTGTATAATGATTATTCAATGGAAATTTAGCTGACATAAAAGAAAATTAGGACTCCTAATTAAAAACCACGACGGAGCAAAGGCGACAATTTTGGCATTAAAATATTTATCGAACAGTTTCAGAGAAATTAACCGATCTGAAAATGTTTAATTGATTCAATTGGTTAATCACTAAAAAGGCTTTGAAACACATTTTCCGTATTGCAAAGCAGTACTGGGAATGTTTAGAATAATTTGCGTTTACTTTGTTGTTTAATTGAGAAAGGGTTTTCAATTTATAACGTGAAAAGAATTTTAAATATTGTTGTATTAAAGTTTATTAAGTTATTTTATCAAGCAAAATATACATTATATCTAATTAATAAATAATAAATACAATTAAGTATTTTTTACTAGAAATAATCTTGGATTTTTAAAGTACGAAACAGTTTATTAAGAACTTAAGTCTTCTCTTGAGAAAACATTTTTAAAAATAATAGCTGTCAGTAATAAAAAAATAAATCATATAAAGTAAGTATTCTAAATTTTGTTTTTTTCCATAAAAATTATATTACTAATTTATAAATATGATTTAATATATTATGAAATTTATTTAAAAGGTTAATGCTTGCTTTGAAATATTTAGATAAGAGTATTTGCCTCGCTATATATACCCAGTCAGGTCAGTGGCATAATGGTCAACGTTATTGGCTTACGTGCCATATCTCACGGGTTCGAATCCCAGTACGAACAACATTTTTTCAATCGATTAATCGATTTTTGTTAGAAAACATGGATATTTGTTAAAAAATACTATTCCAATCTTACAACAATGGGGTGCAGCGAGAGTGATAAGCCAACCATTCGTCTCTTTTATTATTGTACCTACCAATCTTCTATCTCTACTCTCTTCGAGAACAAGAGGTGTTGAGCATTAAGCAGTTTTCGTAGGAAAGGTTCTGTTAGGATAACTCGATTAGAAAACCATACGCTTCACATTGAAAGCCAACAAAGATTTAAAATAAACACACATAAAAAAAGAAAATACTAGTTAAAAATTTCGAAAATTACTTCATCGTAAATAAAAAAACAATCTTAATAATATGTAAAAAAAAAAATCAATATATAATAGCATCACAGTTATTGTCTCTCTTGCAGTCATGATAAACGCTGTGCAAGTTTTTCATTCGAGGAATATATAAAAACCTTTACGTATCGTGTTTTCCAATTTATGAACAGGTTGTTTGAAAACGCCTTAATTTGTGTGATGATCTTGAAAAACAGTACTCGTATAGAGAAAAGAGATAAGAAGCAGTTCTTTTAAAGTGAATCCTTCTTCCCTAATCCAGAGTAAATTGGAAGGTTTATCGACTAAATCAGTGGTCCGTAACCTTTCATCTCCCACGACACACCAAATTTGTATTCAGATTTCTGCGGCACACTTCAAATTTTCATATATTTATAAGGTTATAAACAAAACTAACATTATGCATCGTTTTCAATTGTGTAATTGTAATATATATCGCTACTTTACTTAGTAACTCTGAGCTAACCATTATCGAGAAAATTAAATTAAATTACATTTATTGTTTAAAATAAAGATTAAATAAGTGTTTTGTATAATTGGAACAATTAAATGATTTTAAATTGAATTTTGTCGAAGAAAACGTAAATTAATATTTGATAACTAACTCGAAAACAGTTAAAATCAAGTCATCTAATTGCAGCGTTGAATTGGAGAATTATTATTATCAAAGAATTGTTTACGTAGACGTAGTGTATTGAATATTCGAAACATATTGTTTTTTTTCTTCAACGAAGCAATGCGCGGAAACACACTTAACACCAACCCATGGCACACTACTGCGGCACAGCAGAGCGGTTGCGGAGCACTGGATTAAATTACAACCAGAAAATAAATTAAAACGCTATATGAGAAGTCCATGTGATATAAACTGAGAACAAACATGGTTGAAAAAATCGAAAGTTTACTCAGTAATATTATAGACTGTTTGAATACGAAGAAAATTATATCCGCGTTATTTCGTAAAATTGTATTTAAATATCGTGAGTTTATATAAGAAAATGAACAAATTTAGTAGATAAGACTTTGCGAGCTGTTTTTTAATAATGTAAAACATAGCATGACTGAGTTTTGTTTACTGCGTTTTACTTACAAAATAAACTAATAAATCTATCCCTGTTGCAAGAAAAACTGATACAAAAATAATTTTCTATATAAGGAAGTGTAAACACAGTTTAAAAATATCTCATAATATTTTCACTAGAGTGCCTCTCCTCCGTTGTGCAATGTTTCTCATATTTTAGACTATCTATTTACTTATCATATATAGTGGATGAGTTTCCAATGAAAGTTTCAGCGCATTTCGACGTGACTAGTTGCCACTATAATTGATTACCTTTCACGTCACGACCGTTCTTTTAAAAACAAGCTTTGCATTATATTGTGACAAACGGTATATTTTTTGATATCGAATGTAGAAAAATCAACCGTCTATAGAATTTGTTGAAATAAACGTAATGTTTTTGTAGTAAAGAAATCTACGAAATGATATTTTTGGACAAGTTTATTAATTTTTGTTTGGCATTTTTGCTCTATATCTGGAGGATATGGTGTATCTTAAATTCTCTGTTCTCCACTATTGTCTTTGCTTCTTCAAAAATTATCTAAGAAGCCTATATTTCTGTTGAAATTCTATAAATCAGCTGTTCAGTAAGAGAATTAATTTGGTTGAAAAAAAGACTGGTGGGATTTAAGCATCTCTATACCTTAGGTCATCCACAGCACATATAGATGCCAGGTTCATGGACACTTTTAAACATCTATTCCTTAATTATAAATTTTCCATATAATTTTCCAATATAAATATTAAAACAATGGCTGATATATAAACGTGGAATAAGCGAGCTTCTTAATTAGTATTTAAGCATTGAATTTGTTATTCAATGGCTTAATAAAATTTCCAAAAGCAGCAATACGTTCGAATGAGCTGGTTGCTAACCAAATTATTGATAAAAAAATTGGTTTGCATATTCTCAACATTAAATATAATTGAAACATATTGCTTTCATCTCAAATAAGCAATAATACTAACAGTCAGTAAAAAATTCTTCTCTCATACTTTTGAGAATTTGTACAATTATATGAGAAGAAAAAGAAAGAGAATATAACACACATTGTAATGTAATATATTAAGTAAACAATAACGTAAAACGTGTATATGGAATAAATGTACTCAAATTGCTTACAATTTGGTAAATTAATGTGGTAAGATTTATAATAGTTATTTGATAATTTGGACGGAGTCGTCGTTTAGAAATGTTCATTTTCTTGATACAACAAATGGAATTTTACATTGAAAAGAAGTCAATTTTGTACGTAAACTTTTTTGTTCACGTTTTTACATAAAACATTAACAGAATAAAATGAAAAAACATTGTATGTACTTGAAAAAATAAATATTGTGTTACATTTTAGAGAGACTCTTACACTGTGATGTTATTTATTATGAAGAAAATAAATTTAATATTTATTATTGGTAAATTAACAATTGACAAAAATTATGACTTTTTAGAAAACGATTTCTACTATTTTAAGTCATGAAAAAATCGTTATAATTCTGATATTTAATATGCAGTTAGTTATAAATAGTAAAAACGTGCATAATACGTTGATGTTAAAATATAAATGCTGACGATAGTGTGATTAATTTTATTAAAATAGTAAATAAGTTACCTATTTTTTATATTTTTACAAAGTTAATTTTTTAGTTTATTTGATTTTTATAATTTTCTCAAATTTGGATATTAAAACATCAGATATTTATAAAAATGCGATAATATCAAAATTTTAAACGAAAAGTTTATGAAAGGTAAATGAATATGTAATATTGAATACAATTGCATTCTTGTAAATGAGAATAAAATTAACTGGTCACTAGAATAGAATATACAAAGACTTCACATTTCTAGCCAGTTAATTCAAAACTGAGAAAGGTAGCCTCGCTGCCAAACATCATCTTGCTTGTAATTAGTTTGCGAAACTGTAAACGCCGCAATAAATTACAGTACACTGATAGTCTCAGCCAGTGTTTGTTAATATAATATGAAAAGGAAGAAATTTTCGTGTCAGATCGGCCTACTATCGGTTCAATAAGCAAACGCTATAACTATGTTAAATACCCTAGAAAACAGAGATTCGATTGTCACTAAAGTTGCAACTATTACGTTTTTTTTAAGTTTGAAATTTGAAAATTAGCTAATGTTTTAAACATTTTAAAATTCAACATTTTTTTTAATCACTCAAGATTTACTCTGGGAGAAAAAAAACACAAACACCCATTCCAAAGATTTTAAATTTTAGGTTAAAAAAAAGAAATTGACTTACCGGGGTTTGAACAGATCTCACAGTTTTTACTACAAGAGCACTGAAGCCGACTTATAAAATTTAAGTATATTTTTTTTGCTTTAATTGTTGTTGAAAATTGTGAAATATTATTACTGGAAAAACTCGATAAATATTATTGCGAGGTTTTCCAATAGAGAATAAAACGAACTAAAAAAATACAGCAAGAAATATGGTTGTTTTATTTGACCCCTGTACTATATGACTTTCTATGGTATTTGATGTGTAATAATAAGTGAATGCTACCAACGAAAACGAAGAAAATCAATGATATTGTCAATTAAGTTGGGTAAAAAGGTCACGTAGAACATTATATAGAGTTGTTGATTTATATTAGAACCCTTTGAAATGTCTTCCTTCATTATGCTAGGTTATAAAACATTATGAATGTAGTAATATTGTACAATTCAAAGCAATAAATAGTGGAAGATATTAAAATAATTGGATGGAAACATAAATAAATAAGACAAATGTAAATGTTTATAATAACATACCAAAAAGTTACACGTTAGTAAAAATATAGTGGAATTTAGATGAAAGTTTTTAAAAATTGTTTTCCATTTCTTCATCAGTTATTTTATACAACAGTACATACAGTGGCCATTGTTTAAAAATAATATCGAACGCTGTTGAGTTTCACTGAAAGAAAACACCTTCTCACACACATAAAAAAATATTTGAAATAAGAGATTGTTGAAGGTTTCTTTGATTTTACAATTTTATCCCATTTATTTGCAATTATTAGCCCTTTTAAAACTTCTATGGCTTTAAGTTTCTAACATTTCACTGATTCCATTTCGAGCAAAAGTTTCCATTTACTATATTTGTCGTTGAATTATAATAATTCCGAGGAAAAACTTTCATAGAACACTAATAAAATATTTTTCCAACTATAATTTCTGATTTTAAAATTTAATATTTTCTATGAAACGACAATAAATGCAATAAATTATTTAGCATTTGTTAAGGTTATTAAAATGTTAATTTTATGAAGGTTTATGCCAAAACTTAACCACAAATCATAACAGTGTCAAAGTAATAAACAAATATTACAAAAATATCGTAAATTAATAAATAAATGAATCCGAATTTGAAATACGACTTATGTACATATATTATAAAATGAGCTTATTTGTTTTCACTGAAACGTTTTATTTTCTCTTGTATTTTTTTGAGTAACTCATATGTTCTGCTAGACACAGAGTTAAAAAAGAAAACATTTTGTGGACATAGATAACTCATATCACGGTTTTTTTTTCAGAACGGGTACAATATGAATTTTCTTTGCCATATAAATGTTGCTAAATCATTCTGACTACACACAACTATTCAAATTTTCTTTGTTCACACCGGTAAAAGTAACGAAATTTTGTATATTTCTTTTGATATAACAACTTACTTCCGACATGACGTAAAAACCGGGCTATTTAAAACTAAATCACAAACAACCGGGGCACGGTTGATTAATTGAATTTCACTAAAATGTAGACTATGTTGTGGGAATGACGGTTGCAAAAAAAACGATGGGATTAATGATTTTTTAATAACAAAATAATTTCGCTGATCGTTTATGTTGGTGTAATTAAATAATTTACTGAAATGAAAACATTCAGTAAACAAAGCAACTTAATTTTTATCTGTATAAGATTTGTTGTTTGAAAATTCATAGTTTATTTCTATATATTATATTTCTGATATAAAGTATTACTTTTATTGTGTACGAAGGAACAAATAAAATGACTTAATTTTTTATAGTTGGTGAAAAAGCGACTTATATACCAACTTGAGAATAAGATTACTTTTCGGATTTTGTTAAATTGTTACAAACAAAGTTGGCTTCGAAATTGTGAGGTGATGTCACGGCTGGAGTAGGAAGGTTTGTGAATGATGAAATAGCTGGCAGAATATATAATAATAATTAAAATTATGTAATGAACATATAAAATAAAATATTTTTATACCATAATTTGTCATTAATAAATAAAATATTCAGAATGTGTTTTGAAAAAATTGCGGGGACATGAATCAAAATTTGTAAAAAAATTCAGATAGTCGTGTATTTATTATATGTTATTAAAGAGGGCTTTATTCCACTTACTGATAAATATGATTAATAAAAACACAATAATCCTTTGTACTTCATTCCACTTTATTTAATATGTCAGGACCGGTTTCGCTCATTACGAGCATCGTCAACTGATGTTGACGATGTTGACTCAGTTGACGATGCTCGTAATGAGCGAAACCGGTCCTGACATATTAAATAAAGTGGAATGAAGTACAAAGGATTATTGTGTTTTTATTAATATAATGCCTTTCCACCAAGTATTGACAGTGAGCACCCTAAAAGTGATCGATAAATATGATATTTACAATTTTTTTTTTTATCGTAACAAAATTTTATATTTGATCTTCCATATAAGAAACATGACGCCTATCGTTGGAAGTGATAGTTCCCTGCGTAGTAAGTAAACTTGCAGCTCTCGCAGGACTTCCAGTCAAGCTTCTACACCTTACACTACCCTGTTGATATCCTCCTCTTCCATGATGACCGTCTCCATTTATATATGCATCCTGGACTTGGAGCAGGCCATTCTTATTGACTCTATTTCTGTAGCTAACTGGTGAATGAGAGCAAGGCTGGTCGGAGTTATAAATATGTGCTTTGATTGGAGACATTCCTATTGCTGATGAGCATGTACTCATGGCTGGAGATCTTGTGCTTCTGGAAGGCGAGCAGGTACTCCGTGATGGTGAACACGACGCCGAATTTGCACAGCGATTTGATGCTGTGCAGGAACATCTGCCTTCGCGATGTTTGAAGCTGATGTATGTTGTATTGGTGTTCACTCGATGGAGAGAAGTTTCTGTCATTCCAACTCCTGAGAAAAAATATAAAGATTTAATGTCAACAATAAATGAACATTGATTTAAAGAAGAAATAGAGTATTGTCAGCTAATGACAGCCACCAAATAACACCGAGAGCCCTAATATTTGACTGTGCATTTTTTTGTTTCATAAAGTCATGAATTAAAAAAATCTGAGATTGCGTTTACCATTAAAATGAAAAAAATAATAATTTTACTGAAACGGTTAAAATACATAATTATTCTACGACCACTGTCAGTTCTTGGTGAAAGAGCATTATATTTATAAAGATCTTAAAAAATCAATCATCAGTTGAAAAAGATTGTAATGCCTTCAATTAAATTGATGTGTTAATAATAAAAAAATATGTTTTATTTTGACAGATTCTTAAAAGTTTTAATAACCATGTCTATAAATCTTAAATTATTTTGAGCGTAATGGCGTAACTAAAGTACTGCTATGATAATTGTTTAAGCAATTATTTCTATATATTAACGATAAACACTATCTACGAATATTCTGTTCCGAATTTGTAGAGATTTGCATACTTTGTGATAGGAAAATTGGCTCTTAGCCGGTAAAGCGATTTTGTCACCAGTGCTATCTAAGTTATTCCGGAACACCAGAGCGCATCAACACTACGTGCCTTTACTCGGTAAAATTTCACAACATTGTATCGAGCTGCGATACAAATAAGCTCAGATGATTGAGATTCGTGAGTGCACTCTTGCAGAAATTTTATTGGACCCTGAGACGTCTTTAAAGTTTTGTCGTCTCAGTAAATTCATTTTTGTGAAGCAATCACCATGAAAAAAGTGGTATGTCGCGTTCGTTCTAGACGTAGTACTTATTATTATTTGTTTCGTCTGAGGCTTTTTTACGTATAGAAAATAATAACAACGAATGTCGCAGACGATATGTTATGCCTATTTGATATTTTCATGGCGAATAAGCTTTTATTATAAAATGTTTAAAGAAGTTTATCAAAAACTTGTCGCTACTGCCACGCATCCAATAAAGTTAGATTATTTTCTAACAAATGTAGTTTTATATAAAACGAAAGTAAATGTTTTTTTAATACACGTTTATGATTTAAATATGAAACAGTCGCAAATATAAAACGTTTTTTTTATCAAACACGTCACACTTTTTATATGCAGCTAGTAAAAAATTCTTGTTCATTTTTAAGCAATATTATATTTTAAATTTTAAGTATTATAACATAATTTAAGATTTCGACTGAAGGTGCTTGGTGGAATTTCAATATTAAATTTGAATCATTCAAATTATGTACACTTCCACAGATTTTGTCACTAACGACCCGGGTTTCGCCTTTCGCATCTTCGCGGTTTCGCATCTTCAGGCGTTCAAGCGCACGGATGTTCAAGTTCATCCGTGCGCTTGAACGCCTGAAGATGCCGAAAGGCGAAACCCGGGTCGTTAGTGACAAAATCTGTGGGAGTGTACATAATTTGAATGATTCAAATTTATTATAACATATGTTTACTTTATGTATTACTCAAGTAATAATACAGATACATTAATCATTATTGTGTGCAGACGTCTAATTATAAAGAGAATACCCCACATTGCTTAAAATAGGCTACCTATCATTATTGATTGATAAACTTATCCAATTGATATCTAATTTTGAGTTCCTGTGTGCACACGCTCTATTTATTTAATTCGAAAAATGATTTCAAATCATAGCGATAGATAAACGGATTCAGCAATGAGTGTATTGTGCTTCTAAAATCATGAGAGTCTCATAAACATTTTCGGTTTATAATACAACTTCCCTGAGAAACCAGACTCAATATAATTTACACTTTCAAAGTGTTATTCAATGTAAATAGTTTTTTTTGCTGACTAACCTGAAACACCATTATGTAAATCGGCACGTGCAGCCCTATGCACAGCTCTTCCTAGACAACTTCGCAAACACGGTACTTTAGCAGCAACCTAAAGAGAAAAATACATTTTTAAGGCAAAATTTGTAGTAATAATATAACATTATATTAACGTTATTGTAAATCCGCTTTGTAATATACAAATAATACTATGTATCATTATTTATGATGACGAGCGAAAATGATTGTTTAATACATAATTAAATAACTTTAAGATAAGACAATGTATTATAAAAAAAACATAAAATGGAAATTTGGTTGTATTTTTTGATAAATGTTGAAAGTTTATTTAAGTCATCGGAAAATTTTGTTATGAAAAGTAGTAAAAAATAATACACTTAACATAAAAAGAATATATCGACAGCAAAGAGATTTACTAAGTCAATAATAAAATTAAATAGATATTTGCGAACGAATGGATCAGTATTTAATATAATGTTTTCTCCCGATTAAAAGCTTTTTAAAAATAAGAATTTTAACATGAACTAGATGTAAATTGGTTGTTCAAAGTCTCTTTTTCTTGAGAAATAAGCATGGTCAGATTTGATTCATAACTGTTAAATCATACAAAGTTTTTAAAATAAATAAATTAAAATAAACATATTTGATGACATTTTTAGGGTTGTTCACTGTCAATACTTGGTAGAAAGGCATTATATTATTAAAAACATAATATTCCTTTGTACTTCATTTCACTTTATTTAATAAGTCAGCACCGGTTTCACTCATTGCAAGCATTGTCAACTGATAAGAAATATAATCTAACAATGCTATTTATACAAAAATGAAAAGTTGTAAACAACAATTGGCGTTAAAAAGAAATTACCATTTTCATTATAAGTGATTCGAAAATAACACAAATGAAGCCGGTCCTGACCTATTAAATAAAGTGGAATAAAGTACAAAGGAATATTGTGTTTTTATTAATATTTGATGAAAACTAGCTTTGTTTAAGTGAGTAAATCTTGGCATTTAAGTGTAATAGTAAATAAAAATTGAATACTAAATGCCACAAACAAAATTATGATTGGCATTAATCACAACGAATTCATAAGTAAAATTATATTTAATAATATTAAATTTCGCAATTTTATACATTATAAATCTGAGAAAGCTCTCGAAAGCCCCGAATCAGAACATGCCGCAACAAAGATTCTTGAAAATCAGTTAGCAAACATTATATCTCAAATTATCTATGCTATGTTTTGTAATTGAATATTGACAGTAATATTAAATAATATCTGAACATATACATAGTTGCGAGTTAAGTTAAGTCTGAATTTTGTTATGTTACGTTTATTTCATCAGATTTTGCAATATTGATGAGTGGGTATTAAAGGAAAAAAAGCATATTTATTTAAAGAAACGACAGGAAGATGCTAAGAAAGTATATACATATATAGTAAAAAAATACTGCCACAGATCATATTTTTAATTGTAAATATGTTTTGGTATAAGCATACCGTTGAATAATTAAAGTATTAAGTCAGAGAATACCGTAATTTATAATTCTAATAAGACAAGAAGATATTTTTAAAATTCTATAACAGAAATTTATTTGGATTTTTATGATTGTTGGTCTACCAGGTCTGACTATGGTAAATATTTACCTAAATTTAAGCAGTTTGATATTGTGACGTTTTTATCAGGCTTGTGCAGACAAAAGCTATTGCAAACTGTTCAGAAGTATCAACAAAATTTTACATTCGTACCGCACGTTATACTTTCCGACGATATTGAATTTAATATATTTTTTTATATTTTTATAATTTCTGACGTTATGTATTCGATGTTTATTGACGGTTAATTGATAAAACCAGCAGCATCGAAAATGGCTGAACTAGTAAAATGAAATAATTATTTTAAATTAAAATCATTTATTATTCGATAACATTTACCTCTTCCTTCAAATTTATTTATATTTCATTGATAATATTTATTAATTTATAGATAAACATAAAATCTTGCGACTAAAACTAGTACTGGTGTACTTATTTCAATACATATAATTGAGTTGATTACAAGACAGTACAAGGGATCCAATCTTTGAATATAAACATTCATATTATGATTTTACAACCATTGTATAAATTTATATTAAAAAAGACATTGATGTTTGTAATGAAGACATCCATCCCCAGTCTCCCTACCCATACCATATAAAATCCTGTAACTGTACTCTATAAAGCCCCATTGGCTTAGATAGTGAGTGATTTATAACTAAATAGTATTTTCCTAACTGTTATCATGTTATCTTTGAAGAGAAAGCTTTGGAGGCTGGTGTCATTTAACAATGTATGTTAAAGTGCTGTGTTTGAGGTCTAGATTAAGAGAAAATATGGTTAAATGAATAAATAAAAAACGTTTTGATAAATAATATATTACCATATTATATTCCACTCGAATGACCTTCTCCATCCTTACTCAGACGTGTGGTAATTCATCTAATAGCTTTTAGTGTTTTGAAGAAAACATGACATGGTATAAAGTATCTATTGAATTAGCTATATTCAAAAGCATACTGGAAATAATGTATTCAAGATCAACCCTAATGGACGCGTTTTCCTAGTCAAACAATCTGTCCTATAATCTACAACCCTAAAGAAAAGGGACCTCTATTATGTGACAGCCACTAATTTTATATACGGCAACCTAATATGACACGTGTTGCCCAATATTGAGGCAGTGTGATAGGTTCAATTTTGAACATTTATGGAATTTATCTATATCGTCACCATTGATAACAATTGCTAAGAAAGAGTGAAATGCACCTTAGTGACATCTTTTAAATGGGTAAAAATTGTATGATTTTTTGAAAAAAATCGGTTTATTAAAAGTTATCTTAGTAAAACTATGTCAGTGGATAACGAATTTTGTAATAATGCTATGTCATGCTAAGTCCTCGTTTCATCCCGGTTTCATCCAAGAAATTAGTAAATCTCAACTGTTTTTGAAAACTTCAACAACTTTTCGTTTTTTATCATGTCTTCAATGTGTAGAATATTGACTGCTCATGAAGTTTATCTCAAAATAAGTGTTTCTATGAGAACTGCTTGTTACTAAGTTGCTCAACCCCTCTCAAAAAGAGTAGGGATATGAAGGATAGAGGGTTTGGGCAAGACTAGGAGTAAGCTAATCGCTTTTTATGCGCCCTGTATTAAGCAAAAGATAGGTGGGAGGGGAGAATTCAAAACATCACATATGTACATCCATGTATTTGGATAGAAATTTATAAATCGATTGATAAATCAATACATATATACAAAACTGTCCGTACTAGGATTCAAACTCGTGACCTCCGTAAATTAAGCCAACAACGCTGACCCCCTCAACCACGTAGCCGGATAAACACTATACAATAACTATTTACGAAAAAAGAAATATTAATATCATCGATCATTTTTTTTTAAATAGGACATACTATATTTTTGAATCTTTTTTTCTAATCAAGCAAAAACCTGCCTTACAAGCTGACAGTCATTCGCCGGATATCTCAAAACTTTTAAATTAACTAAACTGAGACATTTTAAAATGTCATTTGAGATAAAATTGAACAGAAAAGATATTACAAACACCCCGTGTCCAAGATCTCAATTTTAAATTTAAATGATTTAAATTTGATATTCACCTTGCTGGAACCTAAGACCAGATCCTCTTGGTTGATAGTGTAAAGCTTTTAGCACAATAACACATCAGTCAACAATGTATGCTTATGTGAGTTAGATATTCGATTTCAGAATTGCCATATTAGATTTTATGTACTATGTGTTAAATACTCTTAAGAATTAAAATAATATTTTTATAGAAAACACACCTCAAAATCTCTGCATTACATTATTTATTTTTTCTAGATTAGAATATTGGAATTGGTATGAAATTAGTATTAAAAATGTGTGTTCGCAGTATATAAACATACTGCCGATCAATTAAAAATTGACGGTTAATACATTTCAAAGGCAATATAAATTTATTCCGTACAAAGATATCAAATTGTATTATATATTTGAGACCGTTTCCAATAATAAAATCATGGAAACTAAAACCAAACCATGAGAAACTCCGTGATACTAAAAAAAAATATATCAAATTTTAAAGAACTACGTTTTCATACATTTAAAATACGGCACAAAAATACAAACATAATTTAATTTAGTGCAAACTGTAGATAAGTATAGTTATTTTTGAAGATGACATTGGTTGGTTTTGAATACAAGCCATAAATTAATAACTCTAGTGACATGAATGAGTCACATGAAAATCCTTTATGTCTTTACCATTTCTGAAAACAATGGCAATTGTTTCTTCACAAAACAACTCGTTGGACAAAACAAACCCTTGTTTATGACGCATTAAGAATGCTTATTACGTTCATTCAGTAGGCACATATTGATCGTATGGTAGTAGATACAATTTTATTGATATTTTTTTAAAAGATGAACATGTTAATGGCTTAAACTGCTAAGAGGTAAAATATTGTAGATTACATTATCTCAAATCCTATTAGAATTTTCAATTAGGTATTTTTCATATAAAAATCAGAAGCCAGTGAGCCAAATTAGCCCCGCGGGTAGTAGTTTGGTGACCGCTGTAATCTGACGATAACATTTTTTTTCAAAAGTGATTAGATTTTTCAGTACGCGTATACAAAAACATTCTCGAGCATAAAAAAGTATTTATTATTAATGTATTTATTTTGTAAACGGTTAATAAAGTTTTCAAAAATAAAAAGTGTGTTTTTTTCGAGATGCGATTTTTCATTGAAAAAAAATAGAATGTTACTACTTAATCACGCCAATGGCTTACTGTTAATTTTTTTTACAGCCAAATGTTATTGTAATAGAACAATACAAAATGCTTATCTAAAATCGCGAAAAATTGTCACCCGCTGTGGTCTAGTTGGTTAGAGCTTGCTCTACCGATCAGGTGGGTCTGGGTCCGATTCCCGGTAAGGTAAATGGAAATGGTTAATTTGAGATCTAAGACATGGGTGTTTGTGAAGTCAATTCTCCTTGAGTTAATCTCATGTGACTTTCAAAAATTCTCATCGAGTATATCTCGTATGATCTTTCAACTTCAAAATATTTGACGCATTGGCGTAAGCTGTAATGTCAAATATTTTTTTAAAAAAATTTATAAAAAAATTAAAAATTAAAAAATGCGATGTTTTGAAAATCCTATTAAACTAAACTCACTTACATAAATGTTCGTTAGAAAGTCACTTAATAATTTTTCCTAATTATAGATGTCACTGTAGACCACTACACTGACCTTTAAAGTATAACGCTTATCTAGAAAGTTGGAACAAAAAATATGAAGACGGTTAAAATAATTATAAGAGAATTAAAATATTTTCGTTTATATGTTTCGAATCCGTTTATAAACGATATACATATTTAAATATAGTACGAATATATACCTAAATCAAGAATCTCAGATATGAAAACATTTTATGATTTAGGTACCCACCAGCTTAAAATGAATTTTATGTTTCACAAAAAACTGACCATTATACGAGATTAAATGAATCTTTCTCGGGATTAATTTTGGCATGCTACGTGTTTTAATTGCTTTGAAATTTCCACTAGCAACACGAATATAATAATAAGTATTTGAAAAGGTTTTTTAATTTTTGAAATATCAAAAAATCTATTTATTATTTTAAGTAACGAAGTAAAATGTTTTTCGAGAACTTCACATAAAAAAACATTTTTGAGAATGTTCATATTAATGATTGAAACTTAAAACCGCTACTTCAGCAAAAAACTGTACATTAATATACAGATAGAAAATGACATTATTTAAATGAAATATCCGCGTATTATGTTTTTTTCCACTGACACGTTTCTAAAAAACTTTTTATGAATTTTGTATTATTTTCTTGCTGAAATATTAGCTTGAGTTTTTGCATATCGATGAATTATTTTTCTGTTCACTTTTAAGGTGTTCACTGGCAATACTTGGTGGAATGGCATTATAATAAAAAATAATAAAAGATTTTTAGTACTTTATCCACTTAAAATTTATTTGATCAGGACCGGTTTCGCTACTCACGAGCACGAAAATAAATTAAACAGTGCAGAGTGAAACCGGTTCTGATCAAATAAATTTTAAGTGGATAAAGTACTAAAAATCTTTTGTTATTTTTTATTTTTCTGTTATTAAGCGTAATGTTAAGGTACTCTAGAAAAGGGGTAATTTAATGGTTTGCGAAAAAAATGTATTTTATAATCTTAAACATAAATATTCTTATGACTAACTGAGAGGTACATTTTTAATATAATATTTAAAGATATAATTTTTCTTCAAATAACATCTTAAATCCACATATTGTAGGCTATATTCAAGCAAAAAATAAATAAGAAGTAGAATTTAATGCTGAACCATAAAACATATATTTTTTGGGTAAGTTATTCAGCCTAGTGTAGTAAGTAGTTCAACATTATATGTTAAACAGAAATTGACTTGACGTTCGAGAGAGAAGTAAGATAGATTATGAGTTCGGGAGTAGGTTAGTTGTTAGTCGACCATTCTATCTGCACATGCATTTATACTAAAAAAAAAACTATTAAATAAAGCCTTCCCTTTGTATACAAGTTTATGGATTCTTTGATTGGGGAATCAAGGGCCACAGCCAATCTGACCACACTGTCAGAAATATACCGTTAAATCTTATCTTCCTCTTTGGTATTTTAAAAATGTTAATTGTATGATAAAACTTCAAAAGCAAAAACAATATCAATATAAATGAAAGAACTCCGCAAATAGGAATCATTGAATATATCCTCCAATGTCGCATGTGGCCTTAAGGCCGTGGCAATCTAACCGTTTTATTAAATTTTTAATTGTCGCTAGGTGTGCGTATGGTGATACCTAGCACTCCGCGATTTTTGTTGCAAAAATAAAATATATCGTTATTGAAAATGTATTAAAGTTTATTTATAAAAACTTACCAAATAAATGAAAAAGTGCGCCAATGTTGTCGTGTGTTCAATATATTTTTATGTTAAAAATGATTGACTTAGGATAGTAAAATCCTTTTTAAAGCAGAGCGTCTAAAGACGCATTATTTGTATTACCGGCGTCCCGTCCACGGAAAATTGTGCGCCTTAAGACGCTTATGGCAGTTAAAAGGTTAAACCGTTGATATCTACCGCGGCGTTATTATTTTTAAGGGAGGTAAACAACTGTTGAGATTTAAAATTATAATAAGCCAAGTCCTGGTGAGTAAATTTAAGTGAGAGGGATGATCTTAACCAATTATTGTATTCAAACAAAAAAAATATTGTTTTTTTTTTGACAAGCTTAACGAAACAACCTTTGTTAAAGTCGTTATAAATCAGTTAAAAAGACTTCATCGTCTTATCCGCAGAGTTAACGCTTCGTCACGAAATTTGTATGGCGAAGTGCTAACAAGATCACGTCTCTCATAAAGTAACTTTGTTCCTGTGATACACCTTACATCTGACATATTTTAAATCTAAGGGCGGCATTCATTTCGTATTTTTAACATGAGATTGGCCTGTTTTTACTCGGATAAAACCTTATTATTTTACTTATACTATAACTGCTTATTCTTAATTATGGCTTGCAATTTACCGTCAAATTTCAATTACCAGTAAAAAGTAAATAATTTCTACCATTACCGTAATATATCGGTAAGTGAGAAAAAAAAAGACTTCAGAATCCTTATTGTATAAATATAGCGTCTGATGGTAAGATAGCTAGCTTGTAAGTTGTATTATATGTATAATTATTACACATTGGTCATTGTGTATGTGGTTAGTTACTTATTACTGAATTAATTGATCAATAGCAAAATTTTACCACATCAATCCAACACAATTACAAAAACAATTGAAGATTTATGATTTGTTACTGAAAGCGCTTCAAATAATCACTGAACTTATATATTTGAGGTCAGCGGTGGGATGCCAATATCTTAACAAGGGGCTCGGTAAATGTTATTCATTTTTTTATTCATGTCCGCTCCCAATGTCGAGCATATGGCCTCCTAATGAAGGTATCTCAACAAAAGTTATTTTTCTATGAGAACTGCTCGTTATTTAGTTGCTCAACCTCTCTTTTCTAAAGAGGGTAGTAGGAATAAAATGATAAGGATAAGACAGTATTAGTGATTAATTAATAGTAGCGCCAAGTTGAATTGAAGGATCGGAAGAGTGGGAGGCAATATTAAGACATCACAAACACCCATGCCTTCGAACAGAAAATAAATAAATCGATCGAAAAAATGCTGTTTTGTTATGGGATTCGAGCCCGTGAGGTCCGACACGGAAGCCCACAATGCTCAATGAAAAAATGAAGGAACAACTAATTTTTAAATTTAACCATCTACAAAAATTGCAGTTATGTGATGATTTGATCTAAGTCAAATGATTTTCTTATCTTAACAAGGGGCTCGCCGGCCGCGCCGAAATTTTACAAGGGGCTAGCGCGAGCCCCTCCAAGCCCCCTCCAGCCCATCTCTGTTTGAGGTGAGTAAAGAAACTGATCGTTAATGAATTAATAAACTGAACAATTAATATTGGCTTTTTATTAAATCAGCATAACATCAAATAATATTTACACCACCAATTCTTTAAAACATGTCGTTTCTGAGAAAGTATTATAATAATAATACAAAACACGTTTTAAAAAATATGTTTTATAATTCTTGCGCTCTATGTTTTTTTATTTTTACCTAACATGTATAATAATTTATTAAGAAACGCAATTTATATTATATATTATATTTCATTATGTTTAATAATGCCCAATAGCTGTGTAAATCACTTCAGATCATCATTTAAAATTTAAGAATAGTTTGATTTCTATGAATGTAATTTCAACGTTAAAATTATTGGAGTAATTGTAAGATAATGTCTAAGCAATTACATCTTAGTGAACCAACAATTCAAACCTTTAATTCGTAAATAATTATTAATCCATAACTTTTGACCATACATGGGTGTAAAAACAAATATTTTAATTGTTAAAATGCCTCGAACATTGAAATATTTGACGGTACCTGCGCATTAACTTCACGAAAAGTTAGTCAACTTAGTAACTTTCGAAACACTTTGAGGTGATCGATAAATCCGTTTCTCTAATGTGTCATTCGGGATGATATTATACTAAGAAAAAAAATATAATATGACGAAATGTAAAAATCTCGAATTTACTTAAATATTATATTAGGTTAACAACGTAAATGGTTCTCCATGATTGAGATTTTGTAATTTGTTATTTCAATAAATATATCCATTACTTCTACTATCGCTAGTCATCTAATGTCAATTGGTTATTTTCCTGTAAATATGATTTGTCACTGCCACGAACTAGATTCGTTATTATGTGGTTGAGAATTTATTCTTCATTTTAATCGAAATTTTTGTTGAGTATACGTTTCCGCATGTTGCCATTGTAAATTAAGCACACCTGTGATGTAACTTGTATTTCTCAGAATTTCTATCAAATTATATTGTCAATATAAAAATTCGAAGTTATATATATGCTCTTTTGTTGCCAGAAAAATGTACTTCGATATCTTGTATTTATAACAATTAATTGTAACTGCCCACGCTACGATATGATACGAGATTGTAATTAATACCATCTCCACCTCCATAGGAATTGTACGCGTTCCTACATAGTCTATTGGTAAAATCAATTGAATATTGGAAAAGTTTCAATGTCATAAAATATTCGAACGATATGCTTTAACAATAACTCACCACCCTGTCGCTTTCCCAAACACGTGAATTGCTTTCAATACCTATGATACTGTCTCTATTAAGTATTTTTATAAAAACACAAAAAGATACTATATATTATTATTTGAAGCCGTTTTGCTTAGCTGGACCACGATTTTAACTTAAGTGCTCCTCCTTTGACTGTTAAAACCGATGCACATTTGGAATACTTTAGCAATTTAAAATGTGTGTTATTGTAGTGAAATAATCACTTTCTTAGTAGAAATAACAGCCATCACCAAAAAGTAATTATTAAAATATTGTGAAAAGTTTTGAATATTTTTAAAACATGTCAAAATCTTGGTCACAAAGTCTATTTTAACAAAATCTAAGATTTGAAAATATAATAATATGTATTTACGTTTATTTATTCATTGATTTGATTACAAGGGAAATTTATACCGTATTGTTTTATGATTCTTATTTATTCTTAAATTTTATTTAGTGATATAATATTTAAGATTACAACGAAAAGAATTATGAATACTATGTTAATAAAAAAATATCAAAAAACAACATTCCTTTTGATCTTACGAGAATTTCGGCATATTGTATGTATTTTTTGAGTATTATAGTATTTTTTATATGATAATCAAAATCAAAAAGCCACTTATAACTCAAATTATCAGCTACGACGTTAAATAACGTGCATACGAATCCTTTTGTATGTATAAATTACGTATACGATTTTTAAAAGAATTAGATATTAGAGTTTTACTGATTCTACACAATAAATAATGTGTAGGTATATGCATTGTGAAGGAATTCAATACTCAAGAAGTGTGAGTTCATTGTTCAAAAGTTTATTATGGAAATAATCTGAAATTGATATTTGATTCGGTTGCATCATAATGTAGCTTTAGTTTACTTCATGGTCTTTATTGTTTCAGGCAGACTGAGTTCTAATCAGCGGCGATGTTTATTTAAGATATCTTGACCGTAAATAAATAAAATAACTTTTGATTTCGAATTAAAATCAATATTTAAATGTTATAAGATGTTAAAGTTATTTTAGAAATACTTTGTAATATAATATTTAATTTTTCTATATTTTTTGAAGATGATCATTTAACTACCAGCGAACAAAGGTTCTGTGGCAAAGCGGTTTATGTTTTTAGGATTTGGCTGCTTGGTAACTAATTCTAGTCATCGTAAAAATACTTTAATGTATTAATTTTTAAATCGATTTATGAAAATGCTTCCAACTGTTTTTAATTTTACCCCAACCACTAATTACCAAATTAAGATAATGTGAATATAAATAGAAGACAAATAAAAGTAAAGTTGTTCTATAAACATATTTAAATTAGAGCGTTGAAATGTAGAGTCGAAAATATAAAATATCAAACTATGAGAAAAAAAATCTCACAGACATGTAAAACGGTTGAACCATTAGAAAAATATAATATTAGAGATTGTGGTTTTTTAAGTCTAGAATTAAAAAGTGAACACATTTAAGTGGTAACGTTAAGATAAATATTTAACATTCACGTTTATATAGTCCAGTGATGCATAACCTAGTATTTTGATGAATATGAAAAATCTATTTCTATTATTACTTATTTCGTCCCTGTTATTCAAAAAGTGGTTTAGTAAAAAAAATATGTATTTCAAAGTTATAAACAAGTAAAGATTTACATCTTCCGACGCTTTCAATAATATAAAAAAATGCAATGATTTGCATTATTTGAATATGCAAAGACAATAAAACTTACATGTAAAAGTGTTTAATGTCTATATTTATAAAAACTGGACAAGTTTAGTGTATTAATTGTAAACTATTTATTTATATACCGTGTATACTGAGCAAAATTAAACAAATTATTTATTTAATTGTAATCTTTTAAATAATCCATAATATCACAAATATCACGTTTCGCACCAATATAAGAACACCAAATGCTTGTTAGCCTCTTTTCTCATTAAAATTACAATTTTCGGACAATGTTTATAGTTGAAATAAAATCTGATTTTTCGCTTACATACAACATTCAGTTATTTTGTTTTTTTAATTCATATAATTATTTTATCTTATTATGTATCGTACCGGAAATATATGATTAAATTTTATTACTTTCACCACAGCCGGTGAAATACAAGACGATCGATAAATTGGCCATTCTGTAAAACAGGTTGTGCAACACTGATATATAATTCAAACGTGTGATGAAAAAAGATTTATTGAATAAATCGTTCCATAATACAAGAATAATAAATAGAACGTTGCGTAGATAAATCTCATGAATGACGCAGTCTCATCACTATTTTAACGTTTAATTTATAAGACAAAAGATGGCCTAGAAATAATAACCAGAGAGGCAAATATCTCGAGCTCATATTCCTAATACTAAAATTCTTGGATTGCTATTTTGGCTTCGAGGGAAACCACCATAATACCAACTGCGATTATTATGCCAAAAATTATGCCAAGACACGAAAGGTCTGCAAACATGTTTCATGAGAAGTGATCGATGAAAATAATATGCTGTTTCTATGAAAAGAAAATAAAAGAAGCACGCCTTGAAAAGCGAATCCCTCAAGTCTTATTACCAAAAACTTCAATACCGTGACAAGAGAAGGCATCCTTTTTTTATAAATCGTAGTTTATCATATTCTGAAAGTGAAATTCGCATAGTATTCAATTACTTACTCCGTAGCAGAGTGGTAAACGCTTGATAACTGTATGTTTTAAAAATATTATTTATGATACCAAAATATAATGTAATTTCAAATTTCGATTTGTTTTCTTTAATCCCTGAAAGAATCCATGAAATTTTCACTGTTGAATTATTTTCTAAAACTATGAACAATAAACTGAATTACAAGTATTTTGTAATCCCCAAATAGTATTTTTTAAATGTTTTTTTTTTCACGGACGATCAGGCAGAAGTCACAAACATACCTAACAGTCATAATGGTGCAAAAGTGTAAAAAAAACAGGTGGACGCAGACATCACAGTTAGTTACTTTTACTTGAATGAATGAGAGTAAATAATAAAATATGTTTTATCACGGATATTAAGTATGGTAGATAAATAATGTGTGGATTTTTTTCAAATTAAAAAGTCTTTATTTTTCGTAAAATAATAATAAATTTTCCTGCGATCAAAATAATCCAATTTTTAAAACAATACCAGCCCTTTTAGATTAGTAGACATTCCCATGTTATGACCTTTCAAATATTTACATATAATTTTAAATACCTACATAAATTTTAATTGTTTGTGTGATTACATCCGCTATTGATTGAAAGTCATTAAAATTGAGCCAATCAAACCTAATTATTACAGACATCAATAGATTTAAACTTGGAGAAAATATTTTTAATACTTATTTCATATACACGATACAACTGTTTACCAAGCATCAGTTCAAGTTCATCCACGCACTTGAACGTCGAAAGGCGAATTCCGAGTCGTCAGTTACAAAACGTGTGAAAATTAACAACATTTGAATGATAAAAATTAACCTTTTCCTATTTTATTATATAAAATATTTAATCGAAATCGGAGGTTACGACTTACTTAAGCTTGAACGGTTGCAATTTAAAGTTCTTCTTTTTTAATGTTGTATTTCACAAAAACTACTCCTATCTTATAATAATTAAAGCAATGGTGAGTCTTTTAAGCATTGCGCATTATCTAAAAACTTTATTAATATACAATATTATGTAATATATTTTTTTAAATACATATTATATGACCTATGTATCAATATTCTTCTCTGCAATTTATTCTAACGGCAGATACAATAAAATACAAACTACGCTTTTACTAAGCATTGAAAAGAAATTAACATAGTTATTCATTAAAATTTTGTATGGCTTAAAATGTTTATTTAGTAAATGGATGACAGTGAGTTTTAAAGCAAACCAAGAAATTAATATTAAAACATATTAAGGAATGTAATTTGTTGTCCACAAATTTAAGGATTTGGTTGGTAGAAATTTCGGATTCACACCGTCGTCTGAACTATGTTCAGCTGAACTAATTGTCAAAAAATAACATAATTATAATATGACTGTTTTTTGATATATTGAGCTTTGATATTAATATAATGTCGTTTTATCAAGTAAAATTCTTATTCAACCAAGGAATTAATGTACAGTTGTATGTCAGGTTATAATTTAAATTTAAAAATAAAATAGTTAATTAATATAATTAATAATTCTGTCGCCTTGAGATTGACAAAACTTGTAAATTCAAAGTTAAATATTTTAATTTAATTGTTGTTTAGTGTTTATTAGTACATCAATAATTATTAATAAATTGTAATATTCATGTAGTTAAAAGAAAATTAACATTAATTACTTATACTTATATAAAGGTACTCTGGATTGATGTGAAATAATACTAAATTACAAAATACCTTAAAAATATTAGGTAAAGTAAATTTTCTGTCATGTGATATACGCAGTTTCTTTTCAAATTTATTTATTAACTCATTTAAAAAAAGTACAAATATAAATTTAAATTTAAAATAGGAGTGAACAAACCTTTACATAATATTTTGTATACGTATATATATTATATATACAAGTTTTGTTTATATGCGTTCTAAAAAATATTCATGTCGTATTTATTGTTAAATAATTCAGGAATATCACGCCTTATAAAATGTAACAAAGCCTGAGTACAATAAACATGCGATTTTAGACTCGATCATTTAAAAATAAATTGAAATAATGAATTATTCTTGTATACATGACTTTGCAAGTTTTAAAAAATAGAAATCTATTCCTAATTTTGTACTCTTGTATTAAATATGAACAAAATATATCCATTAATTAACAATGTAACGTCAAGTAACCGATTAAATTAAATACAATGTTTAGTAAAAACAATAATAACAAATATAGTAAAAAACACACGTGCACTTATGATAATCTAACAGGTACCTATAACTAAATTCATTTTTGATGCAAGTGAGATTAGAACAATCTATTCAACTAAATAAAACAAGACATTCAAAAACAATCACATTCATAGTTTTATGACTATGCACGAGTCGAGTGTTAAGGTTATCTAGAATATTCTTTAGTAGCCCTGTGGGAAATCCACTATCTTAGTTTGGTTCGTTCCGCCATTAATCATTTTGAAAGTTTAATTCTTTGTGAAATTCCCACTTCATGTTACCATATTAAACTTTGAGTTCAACTGTCTAGTTTGCAGGCGAGTGGTCAACATATTTGGTTTCAAATGTAGTGTTCACATGTTCGAGATTCAGCACACCAATATTAAAAAATATTTCTCTATTGATATATGGTTTTATGTTCAATATACATAGATATCTTAATTTTCTAACACATATTTTATCTTAAATGAAAGCAGCGGTGGGCTGTCAACACGTTAATAAGGAGCTCGCTTAATCTCTAAGCTGGTCGTGGTGTTCCGGGAAAAGAGTGTATTTTTTAACACTCTTATACAATTATACGCAATAATTATAAAAACCCTCGAATGTTACTAATTATATACTTAAATTATGAAATAATACGCAATTAACTGTTATTTAATAAATATCAATTGCTGGAAAATGTATTTACCTGAACAAGATTGAAAATGTGAAGACTCACATGATTGACGCGGAAATAGGTTATATTATTTTCGCTTCAATTGAATGTTTCAAACATTATACTGAAAACCGTTTTAGATGTTTTATGTCAGAAACATTAAATGTATATCACTGGTTTCTTTAATTAAATATAATGCATATTTATACATCTTATAACAGATAGATCTGAGAATATTATTTTTCATAATTTAACAAAGCCAAATTTAACAAGGGGCTCGCGCGAGCCCCCTCCATCCCACCCCTGAATGAGAGGCCCGGTGAGAATGATAAGCTATTCAACCATCAGTCCTGTCACTGCCCTATCATGTTTTACCAGTAGCTTTCATTTGAGGCCACCATTAGATTTTCTTGTGGCCACCAACATATAGTAAGAAATAATGGTATTAAAAAAATAAACATTTTAACAAGTAAAACCAGTTAATGAGAGCCTCGAATGCATTTTAATGTATATTATCTAACATGATATACTAACCCCTATATTATACTTTATTCATTAATAAACATATACATACATACACATAGAAACACGTAAAGAAGTAACCCGGGAAGAGTCATTTTCATCAGATATCAACCTAAAAAGAGGTCATTGAGCAGAAATGTTATTTGTTTAAAACAATTCTTATTTTTAGTCTCTTCGTGATGATGAATATAAGAAATCGATGGGCTGTTTTGTTTGCCTACATCTCTGTGAAACTTTTGAGAGATTTCACGAACAGTAACACACATATTTGCAAAATTGTAAAGTCGTTTACCAGCTCGCACTATTATTATATTTTTCTTTTTAGATAAAGGTAGCATTCATTGAATTAAATACGCATATTTGCAGTAAAGAAATGGATTATTTAAAACGGTGAGATTTTTAAATCAAAACATTTCGAATTATATTTCAAAGTAAAAAGATTAAGACTATTACATTAGACTTTTTTTTAGAATACTGAATAAAAAAAAGTTGAGTTGAGTACGAATAATGTAAGCCTTTAGATAATAAAACTCATCCATTATTGTCATCCATCACTAACTTGACCACGCCACGCGGTCATGTAACAAAGGCGCATAATTTTCAGCCGAGTTTGTAAAATGTGATCTAAACCAAAGGTCGTCAACCATTGGTCTGAGGTCACTAATGGTATGTGAGAAAACTTTGGTGGCCTGCGAGGTTGTTGCAGCAACAACGTTGAAGTTGAGAATCTATAAAATTGTTTTAAATAACACATGTTGAGATAAACTTTATTATGAATCCATAAGCTCCACATTGGAAACGGAGTTTTTTTTTAAAAATACGTAATAACATTTTTTTAATAAAAAATAAAAATATATGATCGTTTTTTTTTTATCTTAAATAATATATTATATATCAACGGTTCGCCAGATTTAATTGTGTGACGCACAACGTCCGAAAGATTGGCGAATACTATTTATTATCTCAAAAGAACTGTTCAAAACTTTATTTCAATAGTTGACAATGTGATGTAAAAAATAAATCTGTATGTTTATACGTAAAATAAAATTTGTGTGTTTAACTTACTTGTATAAATCCATAACGAAACCTAGCATTCATGTAGCAGTATATGATTGGGTTATAGCAAGAATGTGACATGGCCAGCCAGTGGAAGACGAACCAGACGTACGGCAGCGGCTCCCACGTGTCCCAGGAGTCTTCGTTTACATTGATGCTCCATAAAAGCTGTGAAATAAAAAGCATTTCTCACGTAAAACGACATCGTAAGCTTTTGGGGTAAAAGTATGAAGTGGGAAAAAAACATTGAGTGACAAAGTATACGGACAGTCGACGCTGGAGCTTCATTTCAGGCGGAAGGCACACGAGAAAAATATATGACACATAGAAAAATAAATCGTCTTGTTATAAAAAAAATATCACAGGAAAATCGTCACATTAGAAATACCAGTTATCAGTGAATTTACGTCGAACATTAGTGAATTTAAGACTTACAATAAATCATTGCATAATTAAAAAAATATGGAAACAATAATGAAATTTGAATATCTGATATTTTATTGCAACAAAACAGCCTTCACCCTGCAGCTGTATATACTAACCAGGATGAATTTGTTTTTTTTTTCATCAAATATTTACTATCACTAAATATGTGAAAACGTGACGCTTTTTGTTTCTTTTAATACGCTTTATTGATCTTAGATATAAATTGTATACACATACATGGTGCTGTAAAAAATGTATTCACATATTTAAAGGTTTCTGAATTATTATAATTTTTGAAAAAAATGTATTTTTATTCATGTCCACTCCCAATGTGGAGCATATGGCCTTCTAATGAAAGTATCTCAACAGAAGTTTTTTCTACGAGAACTGTTTGTTACTCAGACGCTCAACTTTTTTTTCAAAGAGAGTAGTAGGGATAGAAGGATAAGGCTAGGACAGGACTAGTGGCTAACTAATCGCTCTCGCTACGCCCAGTTATTAAATGATCGGAAAGGGTTGGAGGAAATTTTTAGACATCACAAACACCTATGCCTTCGTACAGAAATCGAAAAAATCCTATTCGTACTGGAACAATTGTGAATTCATTTTTTTTTGACATCTGTATATAATTATAAATTGGATTAAAAAAACGATAATTAAAAAAACAAATATTTGAAATCAAATACATCGTAAACGTCTTATGTTCCCAAAGAAATTTTATGCAAAATTTCATTAAAAAAAATGTGACATTTTGACATTGTTGACCGATATTCCTATTTATAATGGTAGGTGTAGTCAAAATAGGTAAGAGTTTAATAATTATTTTTCGGCAGAATTTAATTTTAGTAACGAAAATGAAAATATCAAAAGGATGTGGGAAGGTTTTTTTTAAACCTAAGAGGATAATTATTTTTTTATGTCGTGTCATCGTATTTTAATGAAGGGAAAAACCTCAAAAATTAAACCCAACGAAGATCAATTTACATCTGACAGACCGCTGACGCTATAATTAATGTTCTTTGAATTATAAGCTTACGTGAAAGTAAATAGAAATATACTCTGTATATACAGGACAATCGATCGGATTAAAATAGTCTATATTGCTACAAATAGTTAAAATACAGCTAATGTAACTTGGACAAATCAACTATGATTTTGTAATTTCATTATAAGTTATTTTATGAAAACTTTGGTAAGATACCGCTAGAAGTTCCTAATAATGAAAATAAATATTCGAAAATCGAATTTTAAAAATATCAATATTGATTAGTATTCGAATATATTCGAATTTCATCGTGAATATTCATTGTTGTTGCCAGACTTATAAATTGTAAGCACACACTACAGCGTTTTCACAGGAATGGTTTACTACTTTAATTTACTCCATTTACTGTATGTGAAGTTCCATCGTCTTGTTGTAACAAGATGTTAATCAAGCCCAAAGTATCCATTTTTTTCAAATCAATTTACTGCTGCCGTAACGTCCCGTCATCTTAAAAAAATAAGGGCTAATGATTCCTCCATACTATGTACATAGCGCACCATACTGTCATTTTTAATAGATACAAAGGTGACTGATGAATAATTTAGAGATTATTTATTGCCCAGAATCGAATATTTTGTTTATTATCATATCCATTTAAACGAAAATAAGCTATATAACTTCTTGCGATTTTTTAATAATTTTTGGGTTATATTAAGCAAACTGTAACATCTTATTGACATCTGTACGGTGTCGTAAATGTTCACGTGGAAGAAGCTCTTATGACAATAGAATTTGAAAAGGAAAAAAAAGCAAATATTTGTGAATAATTTTCCACAAGTTGTTAGAAATTCTTTTATGAACAAAGTTTTAAAAAAACTCATTAATACATAATCAAACCTATATCTCATGCAGTTTTTTTTTGACGGACTTGATACGAAAATGGTAATAAAAGTTATTATATTAAAACTTGCGTATTAAATCTAATTTTAACTCAAAGGTAATTCCGTAATTTCTGTTTTTATTGGACATATTATTTGAAAAAAATAATATCTCTTGAGTGTGAAACTTTTTAAATACCGTCAGTTCGAAATTTATAACCAAAACGAGACCATCTGAGCAGTTTTTAAAAGTTTTTAAAACAAATTAGTAAGGTGAATATCAAGTAAATATGCAAACTTATAAAATAAATGACGAAAGTTTATGTTTAAACGATTTAAGTTTGTCATTAATAGAAAACCGACATAAATACTGGTAATGGTTTTTTGAATGAAGTGTATATTAATGTGCATAAAAAAGTTATTTCAAGTAATAAAAACGTATAAAATGATTTATTTATTTTAAAAAAAATACACATAACAATAAACCCGCAGATTACGCCAATGCTTAATCGTTGTGCGGAACCATAATTTAGTAAAAAAATAATATTTATACATTTAACACGATGGCCGCCACAGACGAGATATCTCGTCAAATTTTTAGTGCTCAACACGCCAAAGATGTGTTATTTCTATTTAATAACTATAATCAATAACTAATAAAATTGATAATTGCAAATTATAGCCGGCGTGCTAGGTAAAGACGTTATTTTTGCATAAAGCAGCCAAAAGGATAAATAAATAAAATAATGACGAATTTTTTTTTGAAAATTACCAAATCATTCATCGATTAATATTTTTCACTTAATTGACAGTTCATACAACAGGAAAAAATCTTTCCAGTAAATATAACATAATTTGTTTGATAAATTTGTTCAGTAAATATAACAATATAATTACCATAAAGATTCTTAGCCTTTGACAAAAAATTAAAAACAATATATTAATAAAACCAAAAAATAAAAAAAAAAACAAATTAAGTCTGCTGTATATTTTTTAACCCTTCAGGCACGTATGCCTCGAATACCTTTTGAATAGCAGCATATTCATAGTCGATTATCATAGCGAATAGATAAAAATTGATGTTTTGTCTAAAAAAACATTTTGAGCAAACAATTTTGAAAATTTTGATGAGGTTAATATCATCTGTTTTATTAAAATTATTCGTCACATACCGGTGTTTTATTAGTGTTATATTGAAACGCCAAAAAGCTTCGATTCCAGTAACTGATAAGTATATATTTTTTCACAATTTTAAATAATACTTGGATATAAAGCTTCATAAAAATAATTTCTCACGTGTTTTATATGAGTCATATTTGCAAATTTACCATCTTACCAAACTATGTATGTATAAAAGAAAACATTTGTTTTATAGTTATTTTTGAATTAAAAAACAACGAAAAAAAGTATTAATTATCAAAACATCAATCTAATATTTATAAGAAATCAAGTTGTTTGAATGAAATCGGTAAAATTTTACTATCTATATATTAATAGTCGATAATGTCCGTCCGTCCGTCCGTCCGTCTGTAAATTGTCCCCGATTTCCCCTCCCCCTCCGCCGCCCCAGCCCCGCTGCTGTCACCATTTTTTTATTTTCATACTAAAGACATACTCTTTTTTCGTTTGTATATGGTCGCGATTTCGCCTTTTCGATGACGTCAAGAAAGACGGTCCTCCTCCCCCCCCCAAATCCTGCCCCGCTGTCGCCATTAATTATTTTTTTTATTCATACTAAAGACATATTTTCCCAATACACTGTTTATTATTTGACGAAACAAATCAAATCGCTGAAAAAATTTCATACAAAAAAACGCCGCGACCGTGGATCGAACACAGAACTCTGGATTACCAGTCGAGCTCTCTATCAACTGAGCTAACGTCATAAATATCAAGGCGATAAAAATAGTGTATTTAAAATAAAAATTTGAAAATGGAACGATATGTCAAACAATGAGAGCTAACGTCACAATTATCGGCAGCGATAAAAATAGAAACTATATATTAAATTTCGTTTGAAATTGGAACCTTGCATATTATATATATTTTATTTTACGAACATTTCTTTATTCCTCTGTACCCTAGCGGTAAGCCGCTCGGCTGGTAATCTGTAGGAACTTGGTTCGAATCTAGCCTAGAGCGCTTCTTTTTGGGTTTATAACATTTTTTTTTTTTGAAAATTTTCTTTTTAAATCACAGTACATCTTGATCGTATGAAAATAAATGCTACCAAAATAACAAAATCCGATTGACTAGCGAAATATGTTTTTCAAAAAATAAATATAAGACGCAATTATTTCAAGATTTGTTTTTAATCTAGGTACATACGTGGTATAGTTAGTTGTTGGCGAAAGCATAGTTTCAGTATGAGTTATAAAATAACGTCAGTAAAAATCATTATATATATATATTCTAAAAAACAAGTTCTATTTGGAGAATAAGTCAAAATTTTGATAATTTTGTTTTGATAAAATGTCCAATTAATTTATAATATTTTGCATGTGAAAATTGCATTTTTTATATAAATATAATTTTATTCTTTGCCCATTTATTTTCCGACTTTTTTCTCACATTCCATTGAAGTGAAAAAAAAGTAGATATTAAATTATTCTAAAAATTAGAATATTAGATTATTCTAAAAATTCCAAAATCTATATATTAATAGTCGATAAAATAATCACTTTTCACAAATCACATTTAACAATTCACAAATGTGTGCGTACTGATGTCCTCGGGTCTTTTTCTTTTTCTACGAAATATTTTTGTTAGCGTACTTGAAAATTAGTTAAATAAAATATATACTACGAAAAATGATTGTTAGCAACCTTGAACATTATTCCAAAAATTTTATAATTTACAATTTAAAAACTGCAGGGCTGTCGATATATGCGCCGAGATCGATTTATGCTACTATGAAAAATGATTGTTATTTTGTTTTGATAAAATGTCCAATTAATTTATAATATTTTGCATGTGAAAATTGCATTTTTTATATAAATATAATTTAATTCTTTGCCCATTTATTTTCCTACTTTTTTCTCACATTCCATTGAAGTGAAAAAAAGTAGATATTAAATTATTCTAAAAATTAGAATATATTAGATTATTCTAAAAATTCCAAAATCTATATATTAATAGTCGATAAAATAATCACTTTTCACAAATCACATTTAACAATTCACAAATGTGTGCGTACTGATGTCCTCGGGTCTTTTTCTTTTTCTACGAAATATTTTTGTTAGCGTACTTGAAAATTAGTTAAATAAAATATATACTACGAAAAATGATTGTTAGCAACTTTGAACATTATTCCAAAAATTTTATAATTTACAATTTGAAAACTGCAGGGCTGTCGATATATGCGCCGAGATCGATTTATGCTACTATGAAAAATGATTGTTAGCAAACTTGAACATTATTCCAAAGATTTAATAATTTACAATTTAAATACTACAGGGCAGGGCTGTCGATATATGCCCCGATATATTTATTTTATTTTTAGAATCTCTGGCTTATTCAATAAATAGGTTTGTAATTTTCTGACTACTTAAAAATGCAACAAAAATCCTCCCGTTGAGGTCAACGGGCTTACAGCTAGTCTATCATAAATATACATCAAAACAAAGCATTCATTGGCGTCTTTTGCGCGTCAAACAGACTTGAAGGGTTAAAAAAATGTTATTTGTTTTCACATTATATGACGCCAAGAATCTGCTGAATATAAATAGAGAAACAAGATAGTGGTTAGTTTGAAAAATTCGTTTATTTTAGTAATTTCATCACACAAATGACTAAATTTTTGATTATAATACGTGAAAAACAAAATAAGTATTTAATCAAAAAGTATTTTTTGGTAGAACACTATTATAGTGAGAGAAAAAAATATATCACAATATTCAAAAACATAACTCTTCTTATTCTTTGATCATATTCGAAAAAAATATAAGAAAGTTTTTTCAAAGCGAAAAAATCTTTAGAAATGAAATATATTGTCTGTCTTCCATGACATGAAATATTAGTAGATTCGTTTATTTTATAGTGAAAATACTATAACTCGGATTGGGTTATGAGCATCAAGCCATAAATCAAGTTACGTGTTTTTGATATTAAGGGGACGAGTGGTGCTCCACGGACTACGACGTATATTATATATCATATTATATCCAAATCCGCTCCCAAAATTCCGATCAAATTGAATCTATCTGATTTAAGTAGTATATCTTTTGAAGATGTCGGAAAGAACAAAGAATGGGTGAAGAAAACGATTACTATAGCTCAAATATGGTGAGAAGGAATGGCAAAATTACGTTTATCAATGAATTTTCGATATAAATTCATAGATCGAATAAAAAATCAATCTTACATATGACCGTCCAACCGTGTACAATGTGTAGACTATCAACAGTCTTATTATCATTTTTCGACTTATTGATAAATATAATATATGTATATTTAGGTTTAGTTTATTATTAATCATATATGTAACATTCGATAAAATTATTTTCAGAAATGGGAAAACGTTATACGTATGAATTTTAAATAGTTATATTAGCACCGATAACAAAAATGCTCTCAACGAGGATCAAAAAATAATATTAATATGAATCTCTCACAAAGAATAGAAGCTGGAAAATATTTAATAAGCGTTTGGTATGTGAATGCGGAAAACGTTAGCATGTCAATTGGCAGTAAACAATTTTGAAAGAAAACGTGTTTATTATCATATATTGTTACTGTAAAATTGTTAGTTAATTATTATGTCACTTTCATTTTTAACCATTTACCAGTCTACTTTTGTCAATAGTCAACTAGTCTACTAAAAATAGTCAGTTTTTTTAAACATATTTAAAAAAAAAATCATTATAATAAAAAAAAATAGGGGATTAAACTAACACTTAGTTTACAATGTTTAAAATTGTATGAAAATTTTAAACATTTTAGTATTATTTTTTTTACATTTTATCAGAACCAATATGTAAGTTTACAATATTTTAAATTTTACAGAAATAATATGTAATATTGTATTACGTTACCAATAAATAAAGCATTATATTACGTCATTTCAGTCAAAACTAATAAAAAAACTGAGTGACAAGTTGAAATATTATCTGCCCGAACGGAAATCGTGTTAAACATTCCTGGCAAGTCGCGAGTGTGGCTCGGGATTGTCAGTGTGAAAATAAAATCCGCCTAAAACTGTCAAGTGGTTAATCAATAGGTTGTTGTAAATTCAAAACAACAAATTCTCAATGTATAATTTCAACGGAAAGAGATTTTGGGAAGTGCTACGAAAATCAATATTAATTTCGTCGTTCATCTCCTCTTTTCAGAGAAGTCAAGATGTAAGACCGTTTTAAATCCCGAATGCAAACATTCATTTATTGATTGTTCAATTGGTTCAATGTTTTTTTTAAATTCAAACGACAAAGACGTCTGAGCTGTTTAAATTTCTGTCATCTCACACCCTGAACCAGCATTTTTTGGCTGAAAGGGTACATTAAGAATTCAAAAAAACAACAGCGCGTTAGAAGTAAAATACTTTTTTTATATTCACTAATCGATTAAAATGATAATAGCTTTTGACGACACAACCAAATCAGACGAAAGCCAAGGGCTTTAACCTTTCGAGTGATAATATAAGAAAAAAACAAATTCTATTAAATATAATAAAAAATAAAATACTTTTGTACAAATTCTAAACTATTTATTTAATGGTTTGGTTTTGTTAATGACAAAAAAAGTTAGCTGAGTCTTTCCATCAAGAATTTATAATAATTTCTTTCCTTAAAGTAAAAACTTATAAAACCAAAATGTTTTCAATTTATTTGAAGTTACATCCATAAAACATAAAATATTTGCAATGTTTACAAGAATGCTATTTTATGAAATTGCAAAAATGACGTTCGAATTTTGCACACTCGAAACAATGCCTGATTTTCATATTTTCTTTGAGGTGGGTAAACAGGAAATGAGATTTCATGGGCTGAATTTTGTTGAACGGAATGTTGAACAATATTATTTCGCAAGGTTCGGGCAAGGCAAATAAAAGAGTTAAGTACCCATCCAGCGTACGTATTACACTCTTAATATGATTAATGTCTTTGTAGTTCGAAAATAAAACGAAAACGAATTCCCCATTAGAGAGCATTACGTCAATGCGATTTCCCTCAGTTTTAATGTGATTGCGCCATCTCTTTTCAGCAAACTGGAACACAGAATTAGTTACTCGTTTCGTACTGAATATAGCTTATTACTTTCAATAGAAAAAAAATGATAATGCAAAATAACATAATAAGCTTAAATGATAGTAAAATAAATAAAATACGTGATAGTACAAATACAATGGTATTATAAATGTGTAATTTTTTAAAAAATATAAATTTAAATAGTTGTGATTATTTATAGTTAAAACTAATTAAATTACTGTTCTGTACATGGTAGAAATTCCAGCTGTAAAAATTCACCCTACGCGTAATATGCATACAGAAAGGGCGTTTGTGAGTGACTATTTCTGATGTGCATGATACCTAGAAAAATAAAGTGTGAAGAGACAAAGCAAATTAAATAATATATTGTAATAATACAAATCTTTTATGAAAGTATTTATATCTTAAGCTTGACGACAAAATATTTTTTTAATTGGAATAAATAGCATTTTATGGTTTTTCTTTTTTTTGCCGTTTGTAAGTTATAAAACAGTAAATCAAGGCTAATAAATTTATTGAAGACGACATATAATTTATGTAGGTTAACTTACAATCAGGATGTTTAATGGAAGCCAGCAGACCGTAAAGACGATCACCACGGTCACCATCATTTTGATCATCTGAAAAAAAAGATTAAATTAATAATCAGGCGACGACAACATGTTCAATAATCATAGTGTGCTATAATGCACGCTATTATTGTGTACCACGTTGCAATTATTATGTACCACTTGAAAAAGATTACGCGCGATCCGGTACTGTATGGCTAATAGGCTCAATACACATGTAGAAGGAATAATATTCATAACAATCGCTTAAATTAATTACGGTTAAAGTCAAACAAATAATAATAAAAATATCAATGTTGAAACTATTCAAAAATTTTAGCCAAAACAAACGGACGTCCAAGTTTCTGAGAACTGACAACACGTCTACAGATATATTACTACGATGTTATATTATCCATCTTTAATTTAAAATATTGAAGTATTCAAATATTCAAATATTATATCAAAATATGTGAGTATTCAATAAAATAAAATTTAATATTGACTGGAAATATCTGTTGCGAACTAGTAATTATTGTTTATATAAATTCTCACTATTTGTTGAAAACAATTTCTCTTTGGAATACATCAATATTTGTTGTTACGTGAAACTAAAGATACGAGCATTGCAAAACCAGACGATAAAAATAAAAAAAATCAAACTGAATTTGTCATAACAGTTTTCTATTTTTATAATTCGTTCATTTGCATACTATTGAAATATTGCTAATGAATATCAAATAAAACAATCTTTTTAAGTCTATACGTCTGATTCTATTAATAAAACATTATTTAAAATCACAATGAAATAGTCGTGCTGTGGCAATATGAATATTTTTAGAGGATTTCAATCGAACCATTTATAGTTACATATAATTTTAGTATACGTCAACTAAATATGTCTGAAAAATATTATAATAATCACTTTTTATAGTTGGTCATTCTTTTTGTTTACTTTTTTCTCGATTACTGTTGCGCTTTGTTCTCTTCTTCTTTGATATTTTGTAAATATGATATTTGATGGCGGGCAAGAGAGAAAAAATGTTGTTGACTATGGAAGAACTGTTCAGTAACGCAAAATTAAAGAGATCTTAGGTATTTCTTATTAAGTATGTTATTATAAAGTGTAGATCGAAATTTATGGAAACTTAAAAAAATCAAATTTAAAACCTCTAGTTAAAATATTTGCACATGTGCTATAAAAGAAGAACCCTGATTTTTTAAGCCCTTAAGGGATACGTTTAGGTATAGTAAAACGCACTGTATATCTGTGGCGATTTGGGATAAAACATATATTTGAATCAATAAAAAAGTTAGATACCTTAATAAGTTTTTAACAAAAAATATTATCAATAGAAAAATGAATTTTTAGGCTTCGAGTAACGAAGCTGAAAGCTTCAACGCTTTAGATAAATAAAACAGCTTATTCAATTTTATTGGACCTCATTTGAAGTTTCCATGCATTTCTGCCAACGAGTTCCCAAGCTTGTTCTCGGCAGTAAATTGTGTAGAATCTTTAGTACAACACTTGAATGCGACAAAGAACACGTAAATAGCCCTTCAGAAACTGGAAGGAAAACATCGTTGAGGTTTAAAATTCACCGACTGTACTAAAATATTTTCTGGTATTCATCTAAAAACTATATTTCACAGTAGTGGTTAAGTTTTATTAATGGATTTTGATTGACATATTTTTTCTGTGTTAAAATAAATTGGCTTATACCAGACGACTATATGAATACCGGTATAACAAATATTCGGTCCTTTCGTTCACCCGGTATTTTGATCCCGGGTGATTAAATAAAAATTGATGTTTCGATATTATGGATATGACATACAGTGATTATGAAATACATAATTGTGTGATTTTCATCAATAACCCACGGTTTTATAAAATAATAATACATCATTGAAAGGCTATAAATTTTGGAATATGTCAATATTGATACAACACTTGGTAGATTAAAAAAAAACAATTTATCGCTGAAAATTTTATTAAAATCATTTTTTACGCGATACATTGATTCCAGAAACTGACGCGTAAAAAAAACTGATTTTCATATAACTTAATAAATTAGTTTAAAAAATAAAAATATCGCGTAAAAAGTATCAAAAAAGTTGTTTGAGTCACTCTCAAAATTTTTTAAGGAACTGAAAAGTCAAAGCAAACTCTTTGTAATACTTTAAACTCAAATTTCAAGAGAAAAGTGTTTATTTATAGTTTGATTCAATTTGAGTTTTAGAGCTTTCAAATTCTGTACTGAAGATTCATAAGTGTAGGTAAAGAGCCATTGTACTTAATCTCGTGCTCGTGATAAATAATCGACAATGTAACGTTGTTGAATTCAGCGCGTTCAGAAAGGAATCGGAATAAGTATACATTGTCTGCCGTGAAGAACTTCTATAAGATTATACCTACTGCTATCTCTATAGCTCTCAAAACCCCCCGAGTTCACTCACGAAAGGTGGCAAGGTTAAGCCTCTGTGTGGTCTGCGCCATACACAACAACATAAATATACAGTCTCCAAATTTTCTCTTTACACATGGAATACGTTTCATACAAAATAGCTGTGTAAAAAAAAACAGTGTTAAAAAAGATGAAATGAACATAGATAAATCAATGTAACAGTACTTTATAAAAAAGGAGAAAAACAGAGAACAGAATGTTTCATCATATTTAAAAAAAAAACAAGATTTATGTAAATGGTTGATTCAGTTGAAAATAAAACAAAAACATTGTGTGCTTCATTTTTAATTTTGAGTCATGCTCATTCCTAATGTAGAGAACAAAGATTAGACGTATGGAATTAAGTATTCACAGATCACATATTCAAACAGAAGTCCTTCTATAAGAACTGATTGTTACTCGACTGCATAAATTCTCGAAGAGAGTTACAATCAATTTATAATTCTGTCAATACTGGGATCTGAGCCCGTAAGTATCGTAACTAAAATAACTGATGTTGAACTAATCACCAAATGTCACGCAAATAAATATTGAATTAAACCGTTCATATCGACTGCGAAAAGGAAAAAGGACGTAACCCTCAATTTTCCAACACAGCTTTTTTTCGATAATCACAATGTATACAACTTGACACACATTCTATCAAAATGATAAAAGCTGAAAATGCCTAATAAGTATCTAAATTTAGCTTTTAAGTTTGAAAAAAATGACCTTGTAAAAAATTAAAACCTAGAAAAAAAACTGAAATAAAAGTTTTTCCGAGACAATTTCTTTAATTAATATTAGGTCATGTCAATTAAACACCAGTTAAGAAGTATCCGTGCACTTCGAGGTTGTGTATAATTCATAATTTGCATATGTCACAAAATCATCAAAACATGTTTTTAGCACCTCTTGTAAAATGTGTGAGTTACGTCCTTTTCCTTTCCACAGTCGATATATTAATCGTATTTTTGATAAAAGTATTTGAAAAAAAATGCTCTAAAGTTTTGTCTTCTCTTTTGATTACAAAGCTTCGAATGAATGCTTGTGGCTATATTTAAAATAACTCAAATATAAAATTTGACGTTGATGTTGTTGTAATTGGAACAGCAGTTGAAGATAAAAGTATTTGCGATGTGATGGTATTAAATTTTTATTAATTAAGCAATGTAAATTTATAATTATATTTGAAGTAAATATTATATGAATAAGATTGTCCAGTGTATGAACTATATAGTAGACTATTAAGGGACTACAACACATATCGGAGGGCGTAAAGTGTACTACTCAGCAAAAATGTGGGAACTTCCCGCCCAAAACGAACTCCACAAAATGCTACGAAATTATTGCCAGTGTCCAAAACACGAGTTAACTGGCAGATACAAAAGTACACATTTCTTTTCAAAAGGTAACCCACGGTGAGAATATTTATAAATATGTGAAATGTATTCATCAGACCACTACTCTCTTATTTTTCAAAATGTTAAAATAAAATTACCATTAATACTTGGATAAGAAGGGAAGTTCATACTTGGATGAAATTATTTGTTTGCTATGATTTTTCAGAGACAATTTTTTATTGCTGTATTTTCAGCATTTATTTAGGCATATGTATATATATTTTTTTTAATCATGTCAACTCACGATAAAAAATATTATAAACATATGTTAAAGAGAGCGGTAGCTGGTTGCAAGTCTTTCCATTTTTGGAAAAGGTATCAATAGATAAGAATACTAGATTTAACTTTACAACCCAGATAAAATGATCAAATTGATTAGCCTTTTAGCGGCCGTAGAAGAATCAAGTACATAATTACCTAGCACGCCAGCTATATATAATATCCAATTATTGATTTAAATAGTTATTGACGAGTTAACTCGTAACTGGCGTGTTGAGCACGAAAACTTTTACGAGATTGAGCTTTTATTTCATTGACAGCAATGGAGTTAAAAACATCTCAATAATTCATATATGTTTTTTACACAATATGCCCGCCAATCAAGAGATATGATAAAATATTACCGTTTTTTTTTAGTTTATTTTAATAAAAGTATTTTTACGAAAACTGCTTTTTTAAAAGAAAGTAAGGGTAGAGGGATATGACTAGTGGGAAGTAGGGCTTACAATCCCGGGATCCCAAACAATTTGGCGATCTTAGTATAGATCCCGAGATTTCGGGATTCACTATTATAACATGTACAAAAAAAATACTTTTCTTATATATAGCTAGACGTAACTTTTTAAAATCATGGAGCTAAGAAAAGAAGGTGGAAATTCAAGACATCACATAATTTCATGTCTATGGACATAAATCCAAAAATCAATTTATTAAAACTGTCCGTATTGGAATTTGGGATTGTAGTTAACTATGCTTATCTAGTATAAAATTAAAAATGCATAACTTATTACAATAATTATTTTAATTCAAAATATATATGTATGCATACTGCCAACCGTCATAAGTAATGGTTTATTTATTGTCTTAAAGACATTAATTTTTATAACAAGCATTTTTAACTCGTGTAACTCTGTACAATTAATAAAAAACCGTCCATTATCATTACTTTCGATATCATTATATTTATTTCAAAATTATGTTATTTAGTCGGAAACTATAACAGTCAAATCCATATACTGCAAAATGTAAATTACGCATACGTATTTCAACCAATATATAATACCAAAGCATTGAGACCCAAGTCTATGGTTAAATAAAAATCAATATTTCATATATAGCCTACCGCACACCTTCTAATTAGAGCGCGAAGTTTCTTTGTACCATATACGTCGAATTATGTATGTACAAAATAATACAGAACAGAACTGATTAAAATCCCTTATAACAATAATTATTGCTAGCAATTTCATCGGCACTGGAGCAGTAGTAGCACGTTTTCCGATACAGAGGGTGGCTTACTTCGCATTTATTTGTATCGAACAATTTTATGTCTTGATAGCAATCCCAACAAATTATTTGTATTAAAAAAATGACAAATACGATGTAAACAATGACTTAATTTATTTATAATATGCATATAAACAGACTGTATTACATATCTTGGAGAGTATCATATACCATAAATGTTTACTTAAAGAAAAACTTTCGTTTAAATAATGACAGCTTTAATTTTTCAGTTGACACAGACACTAAATATTCACGAGACCAATACATATGGTTTTAACTTAGTGATTATTTAATCTCAGCACTTTTAAAGTGCTGTAAGCTGACTTTAAATTACGTTTTTCAAAGCTTTTTCAGTCCTCTGACGGTGGTTTCATTAATCTTTTGTTTTCAAAAACTCTCCAGCAGTGATGCACAACCTCTACCTTCTAGCGGGCCGCATAAAACAAATTTATCGTTGGTTCGGGCCGCAAAGAAAAAAATGATTTAAAGTACGCTCAATCCTTTTTTATACAGAAAATATGTTCCATGTAAAACAGCCTTAAAAACGTGTAAAAAAGATTAAGTGAATTTAGATAAATGAGTAATAGGTTCCATTTTATTATTTTGACCGTGTTATTTAGAAAATAAATAAGCCATGCGAAAAAAGATCATGAGTACTTGCTTTTTAAAAATCATTTCATTGTGAAATATTTATGTTTCATTTATATGTAATTCATAAGTTAATGCGTTCGTGGTCTTTGTTAATTTTTAACTATTTTTTTAATTTGACATAATATTTGTAAGCCTGTTTCTATGAACCGATTTATTCTCCTTCATAGAAGAAAAAGCTTGCTTAGATTTATTAAATAAATGTTTTACGTGAAAAAAATATTTTGAGAAAGAGATTTAAGGGCCGCCACAAAATTCAAAAAGGGCCGCGTTTGTGCATCACTGCTCTACAGCATTCATAATTTTTGCTATTTTTCACCTTAAACAACTATCGTATTCTGGCGTTGGAAAAAAATATTTTATTCCTTTAGGTAAATTTTTATTCCCCATGTAAATGCGTAATACGTGTTGGTTGAATCCGAGTGGTCTACGCTTTTTGAACTATTCAGTTACGGTGTCTACGGGTTCAAATTCATATACCAGGCCGAGTTAGTTGACTTTCATCGATTTACGGATTTGTACAAAAAACATAGATGTCTGTAACGGTTAAATTTCCATACTCGAGAAATTAGTTGACTACTAGTAAGTATTAAAGGTTAACGTATTTTTTCGTGCAAGAGATCTTTGGCTCTATTATAAAATTAAAAAAAAAAACAAATGTAATATGAAGAAATATTAGCCTAACAGATGATTTATTACAATAAGATTATTTTCAAATCGATCATTTCTTTACGTCCAATAATTTTTGGAAACATGTCTTCGAATCGAAATCCTTATTCAATGAAAAAAAAATAGTTATATAGACATTTATGAATTGATTAGTAAATCTTTTTTTTTTTGACGTCTCTAGCAACGAATAATAAACGTTTCTCCAGAAAACGAATGTTTGGTTATTATTTTAAATAAAGAATACGTAATACAGTAATACTCAGGGTTATTTTATGGTATAATATATTTGTAATAATATTTGTCAAAGGTAAAGAAATTATCATTTAAAATGTCATAAAATTTACATCAAAATTATTAACAAAATGGTGAGCCAGTTTATTATTTATTGAGACGATGTATAACAGATTCCTTCTAACGAGAATATTCTAGAAGATTTGTTTTTAACATTCACAATTAAAACACATTTGCCTATTCATTTTCACAACGCTATATAAACATAAATTCTGTCACGTTAAGATATTAAAGAGAAAAGTTTGTATAACATACAATTTCATAAATTTGTTATTTCATTTATTGAAACACGTGTTTCAATTATTCAAGAAGTATCTTCAGAGAAAGTATCGTAGCAAAAAGATGATTTAATTTCTGTTTTGAAAGGTAAATCGCATAAGAAATATATAGTATTTAACAAACATGAGCCACCTGTTTTGTATACAATTGTACACATATGTATAATAATAATTCATTTCTGTCAAATAAAGATGTGATCCATTTTGTAATTAAAAAATAAGTTAATTGATAAATGAGCCGTCGATAGTTAGTTTGAAGATGCTCTCTGAAAAGGCAAAACGTATGTAAAAAAAACATACAGCCAGTGAAATGACGAAATTATCAAATGGAATTTTATAATAAAAAATGATTTTTGTTAATTGCGGGTTGTTTTCCTAACTGTAAGTTTTCAAGTTGTGGGAATTAGTCCGGAATCAAGTTAACTCGAAAGTGATCACTACTTATATAGGTGTTCCTTTAAAAATAAACAAATAAACAAGATATCTTGCAGTTGAAATCTTATGTCCAACGCTTAAAAAACCTGCTGGTATCATTCTCAGAGTTTATCAAAACGATGATGAAATGATTACTAACTCTTAGTCTTACGTGGACGAAATCAAAAGCAAATGTAAAGCGACTCGGCGCGGCAAGAAAATATCAAATGGTCTCCACCGCTATAGTGTCCACGTGACAAAAAGCACGCCGCGATCAGTATGTTTAATATTTTGATTTGCTTTAAACCGTGTTCCATTCGCGTTCGCAGAGTTCGCCCAGATAAGACGTATCGTAACAGTAAAAAAAACCTCTCAAAACAAAGTATGTTAGTAAGTTAGCAATGAAAACTTACGCAAATGGTTTTTATTATAATGAGAAACGTGTTATAAGTTTACACGGTTGACAAAATATGTGGAAGCCGAGAATCTCACATTAAAAATAAGTAACTACACTTAAGATTTGAAAAGAGAAGTCAAGTTGAATATCATTAAAAAACATTGTCTTCTATTTCTTCGAAAATTAATCCGATCATTCACTTTTTTGGAGGTAATACTTTCCACCTCGCTAAAACCTTATTTGTCTAACTAAATTTCTAAAGGAATTTATCAAAAGATTTTGCCCGCATTCAATTCAGAAGATGTATAGACATAATTATTCTTCTATAGAGAATTTAAATAGATATTTCTATAGAATAATAGTATTAAATGTTGAAATTTTCGAAATATATTAACCACATATTTCATAACCATAAATATGCGCGTGGTAAATTATTTTGAATATTTATTTATCAATAATAGCACATTACATTATTCGTTTAACTGGTTGAGGCTGGTTTAATTAACTAACTGAAAATGATGTATCGTTTGAAGAATGTTTCTTAGTATAAAAACTATACAAATTATTTTAAAAACATATTTTTTTTTCTACCAATACAGTATTATTTATTTAAGATCGATAATTGATTTGTAATTTTTGTTGATTGAAAATCAGCTATATTTATTTGTATCAATTAAAGATTGTTATTTGTTTATTATTTGTATCGTTTATATATTTTTTATATATTCTCTAAACAAAATTTATAACAAGGTGTGACAAAACCTTGTTATAAATTTGTATACACCTTAATTTTTTATATGAATCAATTTATATTTATATTAGATTTTTTAAAAATATAATGCCTTTCTACCAAGAATTGTCAGATAAAAATTAAAATGACCATACAAATCGAATTTTAGGAACCTGTTTTAACCTTAAAACTGCTATTTCTAATATTATTTTACTGTAAAAAAACTCAATGAAAATATCTTTAGGTATACTGTAAAGAAAAAATTAAAAATATACGGAATATATCAGAGAATAATTTTGTATGCGGTTATACGACAGACTGGGGCTGGTAGAAATATTATTATATAGGCTATTATAATAAATCATTGTCTGTTGTGTAAAGTAGGAAGAAACTTTCTCTTAAGACACCAGTTTAAATTCAAAAATTATGTCTGATTATAATAAATCACAAACTCATTAGCAATATAAGCTGCCAATACTTGGAAGAAAGATGATGTTTTTTTATAATTATAAACCACAGTTCTTATTTTACTTACTCTATATTTTATTTTGCGAGAGAGAAAACTTTTGCTATGATATTATCAATTTTCTAATTAATAATTATGCTTTGTTATAATATAATTAATCTTTTATTTTAAGCGATATCGTTTTGATAAGTACAATTTAAATACATATTTATTTAAATATTAAACTAAGACCTTTTAATGTTTGAAGATAGTGTTCTACAACGATTATATTCAATTTAAAGTAAATATAATCATTAGAGACATGTATTTTTAGCATCTATTTTTTTAAAAAAAATAGCGTTTTGACGTTTGAATTTAGCGTTTTGAAGCAAATAAAATTGTACATTTTAGCATTTATTTAGCGTTTATTTTTTAATTTTAGTAAAAAAATTTAAATATGACTAACAATATAATATACTTGAAATTATAACAACAATGATTTTATTCAAAATAGAGAAAAACATACAAAAATACAAATAGACTATTCATGAGTACAAAACATTTGAAATTGCTGTAAAATATACAATATAAGAAGAAATTAATTAAAAATAATAAACAACATGTGTTCAAAAACAAAATGGTTATAATTTATAATAAATTTACATAAAACATGTTTCAATAGATGAGTGTTCTAGCAGTACGGCGATCTGCTACAATTATACGTGCCAAATAAATGTTCTGCATCTACACTCTTTTGCAGGACACGATATAGATTGAATGGCAATACTGCCGAATTTTGAATGTTTTATTTTTGCAATAAGTAATAGCAGAAGAGTATCTGCTATTAGTCCACTTTGAAATTTATTTAAGGTCAGATAAGAAAAAAATTAAATTTGATAAAATTTTGATTTCGCAATAATTTCACATACATCGTATTTATTGTTTATATGACGCATTTATCGTAAACGTGATAATCACGTATCTATAGTAATCATGTATAAAAATAGTTTTACATAGACTGGTTAATATAGAATTATAACATATGAAAATCAAAGATGGAACTGAAGTTAAGGGGAGATATAAAATTATCTGTTTCCAGATTCAAACTTGTGGCCACCATGACTCACAAGGAAGAAACCTTAAAAGTGTTGTTTACTGAGCTACAAAAAAAAATTAAAAAAAATCCGTAAAGATGTAAATTAATAGTTCATGAATAATTTTCAATTACCGAGGCTGACATTTTCATTATAAAAAAAAAATACTTTCTGATTTTTTTACAAAGCTGGCCGAACTTATGAATGGAGCCTCATTATCATTATTCAGAGGTTTTTGCCGGCTTATAATGGCTTGTTTAATACTTTAGTGATAAACTCGTGATAAATTTCTTGGTAACCATTTTGACAAATTGCTCCACTTATACTTGTAAATAATTACTGTTATAAGAAATATCTGAGCAAAATGATCTGAATTGCTAATTTTATATGTTTCCAAGAGAAATAATATTCCAATAAATTAGGTATAACGATTGAAAACGTTGAATATATCGTGAATGGTTATATTCAGCTAGTGTGACTAACTTCCCTTTTTGTCGCCTGCTGTGGCCCAGTTGGTTAGAGCTTGCTCTACCGATCTCGCAGGTCTGGGTTCAACTCCCGGTCAGATCACAGTGAATTTAAGAATTATTCAATTCAAAGTTGTGATCGAAGCCTAGGCGTTTGTGATGTTAATTCACATTATTTCTTCTCCTCCTATCCTTTTGATCCTTTAATAACTGGGTGTAAAAATAGCGATTTGTCAACCACTAGTCCTGTTCTAGCCTTATCCTTCTGTCCCTAGTACTCACTTTGAAAAAAAAAGTGAGGTCCTGAGTAACAAACATTTCTCGAAGAAAAAAACTTCTCTTGAGATACCTCCATTACGAAGCCATAAGCTCCACATTGGGAGCGGACATAGATTAAACAAAAAAAGTTTAACTAACTTAGTCTCAATAATGAAAAAACTTACAATTGTTTATGCTACGTTGGAGATAAATAAAAAGCCAATTTTATGATATGAACTGGAAAAATAATTTTGCGAATATTTTTTCATACGAGGTCAAGATGAAAATCATGCATTTTATATTATGTAGATACTTTACAATCCTGATAAATCAAATAAAGATATCAACATATTTATAACTTAATACTTTTTACAGTCGTAAATCTTGTGATATACGTTCTGGTGATACCTTTTTAAGTAATAGAAGTGAAGTATAAAAATTACCAAATTTAATTGTATACTTTATAACTAACTCTTTCTTCTATGTAACTCTCTATTTTGATGCTATGATAATACTGTGATTTACTTGATATATAAGTTATTTAATTTAGCTCGCCGATTTCACATTATAAATCTAATTAAATGTTTAAGATTATTGAGCGATCAATAAAACAGACAAGCAGATTTACCGGCGATCCTAAAATTTTGTGTGGTAATTGCACATAATAAATTTACAGCCACATTAAAATAATTCTGAAGTATACGGGCCGCCAATTTGGAATGTTGACCTTTTTGGGGTTCTAGGATATGACTATTGAAGAACTCGTTTTTCATGCTCATGCCTACATTCAGAATATATTTATTCCGTTTTCCCACTAAGCTGTACCCACATATGCTAATATTTAGAAATAATGTTATCCGAAAATTTTGGTGAAATATTATGTCTTTTTAAGTACCTGCTCTTCCATTAATTAGCCGTATTAATGACTAATGTTCAACGATTTAAGTTAGACGTTTTTAGAACTTGAGCAGAGAAAAATATTTAATGTTATTGATAGTGTCTGTTCACGAATCTTTCAACAAGTCGGAATTTTATTTCCCGTGAAACTAATATAACTGAAGTATTATATTTTCAAGTAAATAAAAAAAACAATAATTTTCAAAAAAGTCTTCGGTAATACGATATGCGTATTACCTCATATTGAAACACTCTATAATAGAGTTGACCCCCTTATAGCGCAGAGATTGGAACTTACGCCATATGAAAAATACGATATATGAGACTAGGCAGCTTTTATCAATTGTATTTTGTGAATTGAACGAAATAAATCATTTTTCATATACTAGACCACTTATTAAAAGAACTTGTAATGATTACGTATTATAGTATGGTTTACTTAACACGTACGTTTATATCATGTGAACAAGTATTTCTGATTGTCACGTCCCATGATCACGTCAAGTCGAAATAGAATAAAACTATTTGCTATGACTCTTGCACGTATCTGATATTCTTTATGGGTAACAAATATTTGTGTCGAGGTTTGTGTCTTTTGAAAAAACATTTTTTTTACCAAAGTTAAATAAGTTGGCAGTAATGAACCAAATAGACAGTATCAGATGTAAATAATTAATATGCTACTAAATTGAATGATCGGCTAACCAAAAAAACATTTTCTTTTACTGACCTTAATTATTTTTTTATTTATAACTTTGATGAATAGTTCTTAATTAATTAAAACGTTGATGCAGACCGCAAACTGTTGACGTCTTCTTCCGTAATATATTTAACGATATCAATGGGTGTTTAATTGATTAAATGTCATAATTTAAGACTGACTGAAGGTGTTTCGGGGAATTTCAATATTAAATTTGAATCGTTCAAATTATGTACATTCACACAAGTTTTGTCACTAACGATCCAAATTTTCCATTTCGGCATCTTCATGCGTGTACGGATGAACTTAAATGTCAATATCGTTAAAACTTAAGCATAGACTAAAAGGCAGCTTCAATTCAAAAGTTTAACATTTTTCAATAATCTTCTAATAGTAAAAACCCGGGTTTCTAATGGTGCAATTAAAAAAAAAAACTGTTTTTTAAGCCCGGTTTTTGAAAACCGATAAGCCCTATAAGAAACATACCCTCAACTTTAAGTCGCGCAACGCAATATAGTGGTCAATTGAAATGTAATGGAGAGCTGATACCTACAAAATCCCTTTCTTACGTAAATTGAATCAGTTGTGAGACCGGACCACCGATGGGACAACTATTCACAATCAAGTACTATTGTTGAGGCATTCACTATTTCTGTATATTCTTAGAGCTATATGGCACCGAACTCAAATAGGGATTACATTATTACATTGAATGGTTGTAAAAAGATACATATTTCTATATTAAAAAACAACGTAGGAAAACATTTTAAAAAGTTCGTGATCCTGATTTTTAAAACACGTGAAATAACAAGAAAAAAATCCGTCTTCGTTTTTAAATATAAACCCGTTCAATCAAGAATTGACAGACCTTACAAGTGGTAAATTGATTTGTTCAGTTTTTTTTTTGAATTGTTCAGTGAGCTCAGAAGCTGAGTGGTTAAATCTTATAGACGTTCATTAAATTCACGGTTACGAAACGTTCATTAGATTCAAACGGATGTTACGGGTAAATTCCCATGTACAAAAATATCATCAATTGCGTTAGAAGGTATGGAAGTCTTTTTACATGTCCTTCCAGTCGTCAAAACCAAACTGTTTTAAAAACAGTAAGAGTGATAAATAAACTAGTAGTTGTATCTTACCTACAACCCCATTCAAAAAATGAGTTTTAGAAACCAAATAACGTTTTTTTTTTTAGAAAAAAACTTATACACATTGGAATCGGATATGATTATTTTTCATGAATTGTAATTTAGCGGATTTGTGATAATGTGCATTGTTTTTTTTATGTGCATATTTTTCATTTTCACAAAAATACTGGTTGAAACGTTGGTCAGTATATTTACTACAATTTGACTGAACTATTACTCACCCCACAAACTATTAAGCCCTATTATTACCACGAAGCGAAAGTGTTTTACTATCGCATAAAGCTTTTATTTTTATTGTAAACAAATAATCGCAAAGTAACCACCAAATCAATCAAAAAGCTTTCTGTACTATATCGTTCGATTGAGTATTTTTGAATGATTCTAAAACAACTTCGAATGGAAATAAAAACATACATTTAGTTGAATCATATTTACATTGCTTTCGGAAACTCTCAAACAAACCGGGATTGACAAAGGTTTGTTGATTTATACATAAAAAAAGATAAGCAAAGTTTTTATACATTTTTATGATTTTCTATCCAGTTAACCTGTAGGCATTCTTTATAGCAAGGCTTCTCGAACTATGTTCCGCGGAAAACTGGTATTCCGTAGGATTTAAATAAGTGTTCCGCAAGAATTTTGAATAGTAATATATACTGCAACACATTTAAACATCTTCTAATTAATGTAAAAATCGAGTGATGATAAATCTCCACTATGTTCAAAAGTCAAATATCTAGGAAACTGCGGAGATTTTGAATCACATTAATTAACACATAATTTGGTAACGTATATTTTTTTAAAAATATTTTTACTATTATGAATTACCCGACCTAAAAAATATGCTGCATTCCGGTAGCATTTACAGATTTCCATCACACGATAAGCTTGGGAAACCCTGCTCTATATTGCCGAAAAATAGTTTATATTACTTCTATAAATAGAAAAAAACATTGCACACTCCTTATGAAGGTAAATGATTGTAGTCTCTTGTTACTTTTAGCATATATTATAATTTTGTATTTGTAAAAGGGTAATTAGAAAATTGCATTGGGAAAAATATTAGATATTATACTGACTACATACTTGGTATTGCATATATAAACCTAATATAAACAAACCAGTAATTTAAATCAAAATGGGATTGCAATATTTAAATATATTTGTATTTGATCTTTTTATATACAGTACATATTAAAGGCTTTTTTTGTACTTAATAAAAATATTTGGATTTTATTCAATTCATTAGAAGTATACAAATGAATCAATCACGAAACTTTAAATGATTTGGTTATTTACATTTTAAAATTAAATCGTAGTTTTAATTTTATTCGTCTGCAGGCTATAATTTTCTCGTGTTTCTATTCTAGAATATGAAGTAATGGAAATCTTTATTGGAAAATAAATTACTGTTTGAACTATCCAACTCAAAAGACGAAGTTTTAAAAACTACTAAGAGCCAAATGAAGTTGATATAATCGATCATTTTGACTGATGAACTGTACGCAAAGAACAATTTTAAAAGGTTTGTAATGAATTAGTTCTTAGTATCTATCTGAACATGCAGTCCAAAAGTTTATCTCTAAAACGTTGATTTTTCAATGTTTTAAAATGGGTAAAATAAAATCTGTTCAAACGTTCCTTTTAAAAACCTTACAATATCATCGATACATCGATAATATAATAGCATTTGTCTATTTCTTCTGTTCATTTTTTGTTAATTAAAGCAAAATATAGTTTCAGTTTAATTGGAGCTATGTATAGATTAAATACCAGGAAGTAAATGTGGAAATTGTATAATATTCTAGTAACAAAGCGAAATGATAATTAGACCTTTAAATAAACCATTTAAACACAAACCTTTGCTTAATTGTTGCTGACACTGTTTTAAATATGATTAAGGGTTGCAATACCAGACCGTCTTTATTCTTGTTGAAGATAATTCATTTCAATAAATATTTTAGCGGTATGACCGGTAAGTTATACATAAATTTATTCACTTACTTTAAATAAATAAATTATAAAGCGGTTTTATTGCCAAAAAAATCCCTGCTTGTGAATCTTGAAATAATGTATGACGTAGATTTAAAAGTATATTATAAAATTAAATTTACAACATCGCTATTCCACTGATCGTGTTTCTCTTATTTGAGAACCATCTTAAGAATTATTCACTTACAGGCGAAACACGTGTCAGAATCTGTAACACAATCAGTGTCGTAAAGTTATTGAATTTAATTTCATATATAAAAATTAATTTCCATAAACTAACCGCCGAATTCATCGAAAACATTACAGATTAATTTAAAAGGTAGTAGTTTTTGACGAACCAAAAGCTATTTCCGCACATAAATTAAATTATTTTACGACACTGAAAGTGCACTAACTACTTAATTAGTTGTTGGGTCTTTTAATCCATCCGGTTTATTACTTACTTAGAAATATTATTTGCTATTAAACCAACATTTGGAATGCTGGAAAAACAAATATATCCTTCGATTTAAATTCAATAAAATTTTATATTTAACAAATCTAGAACACGTGCTTGTAATCCATAGACGCATGAAAATATATTTACTTTTGTTTGGCAGGATCAAAAAAATATTGAATCAATCAATAAATATAAATATTTGTCTCGCTGTTGGCAGAGTATATTTTGAGCGAGCGCTCCACATCGATTTTCAATTGAATTTATTTATGGAAAAAAGCACAAAAAATAAAAATTATTAGTTTGCTTTTACCGTGGGACCATATTATGTTATAATAAAAAAATAGAAATTGTGAAGGGAATCGAGCAAGTGCCTTCCGATTTAATAACAAAGCCTTCTTGAACATAGATTGACCTTGAAGCTTTCAGTGCGAAAATTTTCCCCCTAATCGAAATTTATGTCATATTATATCGTACCAATTCTGAAAAAAAAATAAGTTGAAAAAGTTGTATCCCGATTTATTTGACAACAAATATTTTTCTAGCAAATTTACCGGATATTTTATTACTAAAACAATTCATTTGTGTAACCGTTAAAATAAAAACGCCTAAGAAATGATACACTGAAATGGAAAAATGAGATTTCGGTTCAATAACGTTATATGACTTAATTACATATTTTCTTTTTTTTATTTTAAGATTTCGACTGAAGGTGCTTGGTGGAACTTCAATATTAAATTTGAATCGTTCAAATTATTTACACTCCCACAGATTTTGTCACTAACGACCCGGGTTTCGCCTTTCGGCATCTTCAGGCGTTCAAGTGCACGGATGAACTTGAACTGACGCTTAGTAAATGAATGCTTCGTGTTTATATAATAAATAAGTGATACATTTATTTATTTATTATATAAACACGAAACATTCATTTACTAAGCGTCAGCTCAAGTTCATCCGTGCACTTGAACGCCTGAAGATGCTGAAGGGCAAAACCCGGGTCGTTAGTGACAAAATCTGTGGGAGTGTACATAATTTGAACGATTCAAATTTTACATATTTTCGATGGGTTTGGCGATAGTTTTTTAAAACTTCATTTAATATTAAATTAAGTTTTAAAAATTTGTATTCCACGGATTGTGTTCCAAATGACGACACTTGTTTTGCCTTTTCGACATACTTCTTCATACTAACTATCGTAGGGTTGTTTATTAGTACAGTTTACGTTGATTTTTATCTATAAGCTAAGAATTAAAATCAGTGTTTCCTTTTTTTTTTAAAATCCATTTCCACTTCCAATATGTATCACATGATCTCTTAATGAAGGTATCTCCACAGAAATTTTCTACGAGAACTATTTGTTATTCGTGTTTTCAAAGAGATTAATAGCGATAGATTTATAAGGGCAGGACAAGTGGTTAAATAATCACTCTCGCGGAGAGAATTTTTAGACATCAAAAATACTCATGTCATCGAACAGAAATCGATAAATTAAGTGAAAAACTACTCTTCGTACTGGGACTCAAACCTGTGAGATCTAAAACGGAAGCCAACAACGCTAACCTCTGCGCTATAGACCCGATATTTTTTTAAAAAATAATTAACCTAACGATAAATAGTCTGAAAATGTTTTCATTTTTTATATAGAATTACATTTGATAACTTTGTTACACCAGATGAAAGTTTGTAAAAAATATTACAAATGTACAAAAATAAATAAATAAATACTTTTGGATTAAGCGTATCTAACATATGTATGTAATTAATTTGTAATTAATATTAAAAATATTTTTATTTCGACTTCTATTTTGTAATCTATATATATATTTGTCGGGTTCATAGCACAGTGGTAAATGTCGTTGGCTTCCGTGATGGATCTCACGGACTCGAATCCCAGTACGAACAGTATTGTTTACAATCAATTCATCGATATCTGGTTGAAGGCATAGCAGTAAGTAATGTGTATACATTTCCTCCTACTCTTCTTATCCTAAAATAAAGATGCTTATCAAACGCAATTAGCTTTCCAATGGTCCTGTTTTAACCCCAGCTGTTCTATTCTCACTCTCTTTGAAAAAAGAGAGGTTGAAAAACTGAGTAACATGCAATTATTTAAAAAAAAAAATCTTTTGAGATACCTCCATTAGGAAACCATAAGCTCCACACTGGAAGCGAACATGGATTAAACCAACATATATTAAAAATAACAATAATTTTTAGTTTATTTGTAAACCTTGACATGCTCTGTATAATTATGCTTCTTAAAAAGGCTACAGAGTCACAATTTGTAACACAGCAAATGGAGTAACACTGTTATCATATTTTTAAATTATTACTTTGAAGATGCTTTTCAAATAGGCGAAAAACACATAAAAAATTGTAATACAATGAATATTAAATTTAATATTACACTTTCTAAGAATAAAACAACCTTTTTTTATGTACACCTGCAAATGATTATAAATAAAGCAATGTTTTCATTAGGATGATTTCAATTTTATGAAAAAATATTAAAATACGAAAAGAAGTTTGACAGAAAAAGTTGTCCTCAATCGTATTATTAAGAACATATTAAAGAAGGATATATTTTTTTCTGTATTAAATTATGTGGAAGTAATCTTATAACGTTTGGCTGACTGATTTATAGCTCAGTCATGATAAATGTATTGAAAAGACTTCCATAACACGTAAATTGAATCACGATGAAATGAAAGATTGTATCAATATAAAGGTTGTTTTTTTCTTGTTATTTGGCTGTTACTTGTATTATTTGGTATAAGTCTTAACTCAGCAATTGAGTGGAAAGCTTGAAAGAAACATACGATACCGTACAAATGAAAAGAACACGTGCTTTTAAATACAAACGTGGGTTCATATTTTTCAATAGAATACTTAAAACATATTAATAATATATATATATATTATACAGAGTCAAAGTCTAATACATTTATTTATGAATATGAATGAAAAAAAAAAGTTCATTGCTTCCTTTCGCACAACTCATGAAAACAGTGTTATTACATTTCTGTCTAAAAGTATGAGGAGAGAATACTTTAATATACCTATTTAATAACAGATCTTCAATATTGCTTATTTATTATCTTTGGTGAAACTATATTTAAATAAAAAAATAGGATCGTTACCCACAGATTCTTTACACATGAAAACTCTTTTAAATAAGCGAATAAACGGAAAATACGTTCTTAACCTTTTGAGGAGTGAGTTAATTTTAACTGAATCAAGTTTTTTCTTATAGTTTGATTATTTTTAGTATTGCTACATAAAAAAATATAAAAAAAAACATTTTTTTGGTTATGGATCAATCTGGGAAGAATATAATTTATTATTTTAGATAGTAAATATTTTTTTGAATTATAAAACGCATAGCTAAAAATGTAAATTAAACTAATTCTTTATTACTATTTTTATAGAAGAAATTACTGCGATTTTGTATCTAAATCTTTTTTGCTCTCATCTATGTACATGTGACACTCTATAGATGTTGATTTCAGGAAGAGAATCGATTCCAAATGGTATTTTACGCTCAATATTATATGACTACCAATTTGATTACAAATGTATTTTTTTTTGAAAAAATCCTTTATTCATTTGAAACACATAATACAAATAATGTGGCAGCCGAAAATCACTGAATAACAAAATAACATGAAATTCAATAAAAAAACATGAGAATGGTGATTGATAATTGATGACAAGATACTTGGACGTACAGATACATTCATCAAAGGAAAGAAAAACTGATTCTGGAGTTTAAATACGGTGTGGAAAGTTTTCACGTCAGAAATCTATTCTAGATATGAATCGTTTATTTGTAATTCATGAAAATGATAGTGTTTTGCTTTACAATCTATAGAAAATGTCTCCTTTTTTGTTACATGAAATACAATATTTTCATCAGCCTGAAAGATTTAATACTTTCGATAAGAATAATCGATACAAGTTTTACATAAATACACGATTTAAATAATATTGTATAAAAACTGTGTTACAAGTAATTTAGTACAGTGTAAATCGAATTTCATACCTATTAGTGAATAAAACTCATATGTTTACATCAACTTCACTAGATGAATAGTTTCTTTGCTACAACGTATTGATATGTTATTAGATCACCAAAAAGTATAATATCAAGTCCTTCTTAAGAAAATATTTTTCTTCAAAGTACCGTTAACGAAGAAATATAAGAAGATAGTATACTTATTGTATATAACGGTCTCACACGGGCTCAATAGACCACGCTGACTTAATTTCAACCAAGGCCAATTTTAAAAAAATCGATAAATTTGGTACATCATATGGGGAACGGGATATTCTTGATTCCTGATTCCTGAACACGGAGTAGATAAAAATCTTCCACCAGTATACGTATAGACATAATACTTAATATCACTTAAACTAATTAACTGGGAAATCACATTATATTTTTTAGCACAATAGTGCATGATTGAAAGATAGGTCCTTGAATCTTTGTATCAGACCAAGAATATGAAGAGTTATTTTGCTATGAAAGACGGCCGTGAAACAGCGACTGCATACGCATAACGAGTGGTGATGGAGCAATAAAAAACCAACTTGTCAGTTGATATCGGCAACGCAATCAAAATGACTCGTAAAGTATTGTATAGCAAAGTAAATAGAACATGCCTTGATCGTAATTTGTAATGTGAGGAAACTCCGATGCCGGCATGTGCCATTGTTAAATAATAATGTTCGGAAGCACAAGCTGCAAGGTAGATTTGATTATTTATGTCGATTTATATTGAATACTGTTAAATCTTGTTTTAAAACTTACGGGTATTATTACTTCCTCTTATATTGTTAAAACAAATCAGACGCAATAAAGTTTTAGGACGGAGTTTTAACCACACACCACTGCTAGTTAGTTTGTTAAACAACTTATTTCTACTTTTAGGCGTTCACATCGATTCAAATACGACTATTTTTCTTTCGGCGTTTGGCCACACTTACATCTTTTTGTAATTAATGAAATTGGTATGCGGTACAACCCTACCCGTTTAATTTCACGAACTAAACCAAGAATGACGGATAAGGATAGATCGACGTACTAATATAGTACATATCGATGGTATAGTTCCATAACACGATCTCAGAAATTTGATGTTTTGAGTTATATTACTCATTATATTGGAATACCTCTCTTTTATATCTTTATAAAAGTACAATTAGATAAGCATATTAGCTTTGTCTTGGTAGGCAGTTGTTTGCATATTAATATAAAAAATACAACTCATATTGCGCAGCGCTTAGTATTGTGGGCTTCCGTGCTGGATCTCATGGGTTCGAGTCCCACTACAAACACTTTTTTGCGATCGACTTGTCGATTTTTGTTCAAAAGCATGTGTGCTTATAATGTCTAAAAATTCCCTCCCACCATTTCCGATCCTTTAATAACTGGGTGTAGTGAGAGCGATTATTTAACCACTAATCCTGTCCTGGCCTTATCCTTCTATCCCTACCACCCTCTTTGAAAAAGAGAGATTGAGCGACTCATTAAAAAACAGTTCTCGTCTATTAAGATACCTAAATTAAGAGGCCATATGCTTCATATTTGAACGGACATGGATACAAAAAATACATTCATGATAATTTATAACTTTTTTTATAATTATGAAAAATTGTGCTCTTGTAAATTTCCACGACGTTCTCAAATCTCGATTTTTGAAGAATGATACTTGGCACCTAAATTATTAATCTACAATGCAGTTGTCCAAAGAAACCGGAATTTTTTCAACATTTATTTTTGGATATCAAATTATGACTTCAAGTACCAGGACGCACCAAGTTCTTCCAATCTCCTTCATCGATAAAGATTTTTGAAAAATTGTAATTTGCAACCCTTACCCGACCGTTTGGCAAGACGAAGGGCGCGATCACTACAGAGGTAAGAAGTTCACGGAACTCCATAAGCATATTTTGCTTTTCAACATTTAAGGTCAATATGGAACCAGACTAAAAGTTTGTTATATTTTCATTATTTTAAACTAAATTCGATTAAAAATTTCAATCATTTTATTGATGTACATAAAAAAATTAAATATGATTGCCAGAGTAAACCAATTTCCACAAAATCTTTTTCCAATAATAACAAAAATAAACGATAAGAAATGGGTTGACGGCTATTTTTTAAACGTTATCAATTACGTTACAAAAGACTGAAGGGATGTAAATGTCAAAAAACAGAACATATTTTTAATTTTTGCTTATAGTGTAATTTTTATTTTTTGGAAGTATTTTTGTAAATGTGTCGAAGGAGTTTTAATTTACCTATAAAACTAATTGGATTTTAATAGATACGACGATTAAATATTATATGTAACAAATGTATATTTTAACATCATAGCTATTTGACAAGATTATTTATATTTTTATAGTTAAATTATATTATATAAACTTGTAAACGAGCTTAACTGATGTTGAATTAAACAGACTATGTTAATAATCTATCATTATTTGGATTCTTCAAATGTATTTAGTCATAATTAATCAATGCTTACTTAGAAAAACCAGCATTAAACACATGATTATGTACAGAAACATGTCTAAAATTATCAATTAAACTTATGTTATCATTTTTGAATGGAAATAAAAAAATAAAAAAAATATTTTATTGTTTTATAAAAATACAATAAAGGGAAATATTTCAAGTGATCGATCATTCGCTGAATAAAACCGATCCATTAATCTTATAAAATTGTAGAATTATCCCAATTAAAATTGTGTTTTCTTTTTTTAATAAACTATATTTATAACAAGATTATACATAATTCCCGTTCAATCGGAGTTATAAATAAAAATAAGCAGCAATGTAAAGTAAGGTGAAAACTTCTTTCACGATGATTAAAATATCTGTTTAAATATACACGAACAGAGACATGCATTCATATAATTAATTACTTTTCTTAACCATTGAATGATACCCAAGGGACAACAAAACTTTCGAAAGCCCATGCGAAGTACTTAAGTGAAATAATATATTATTTCTCGACGAAATTGTGTAGCAGGAAATAATGAGAAGGGTTCAAGATAAGTATCGTAGCTAATGATGTGGATTCAGTATAAGATTAATGTTGATTGATTATTACTGAACGACAAATGAATGGTTGTTTTATAATAAAATTATACAGATTACAGTAGGATCTCTCAAAACTTTGTAGATTTTGGCTTGAAGTTCCAATCTAATTTAAGAGATTATGGAAATATATTGATTCAGTAATAGAATCGTATTAAATTAAGGTAACATTATATAAAAAAAAAACAATTTATCTATTACTCTATCTATCTTACATAAATGAATCAATAAGATATAAACCGTTAGAATAATATTACATATTAAGTGACAATATGAAATCACTGTAATTATTTCATCCAGTTCAAGTAGATATTTATTAGTTCAGCTAAAATTTTGGTCAGACTCAGACAGATGCACAATTAGACGTTTTATATAAAAATGGTAAAACTACTTTATTGGAAATTGAATATATCTTTACAAAGTATACAAATTATTCAGATAAAAGACATGAAAAAATGGTAATATATTCATATTAAATATCCGTGAAATAAAAATAAAAATTCATACTCCTTAGGTGTAGGTTAGGTTAGGTTATATTATAGATCGTACTTGGACGTCTACATTTTGCGATTTTACTGAAACTAATATTTGCACGAAAGTATAACAAAATATTTTTTAAAAACAATTCATTTAATATTAAAAGGACAGACTCTTGATTTGTAAAACATCTCATGAAAAAAATACATATTATCATAACTCTTAATCCAGTACCCATATTTTTACATTTTTGTAATAACACCATAAGCTTAATGCACTAAAATAACTGTTAACATAAGTTAAATGCACTAAAATTTTTAGACATAATCAAGCCAATAACATTCTTAATGACCAAACAAATATTAATCCAACACTTGTATTTAAGCCGTTATAAAAGCTTATGAAACCGAGAGCTTATGAAAAGAAAGCTACTTAATATTTCCATTTTTATTTCCGTTCCGGTCAATTTATTACATTTAATACTGTATTTTTCAATATAAGTTAGGATGTTAGAATGAGTGAAAAGATGTATTGTGTACCTCTTATAAGCCAGTAAATATAACCAAGTTAATGTAAGTTGAACAAGAGTTCTGATGAGGCCGTACGTCAAAAGAACACTGTATAACTAAAATACACTGATATTTTGTCACCATATGTCGATTCGTAACTTTCAATTCGACCGGTTCTGGACCTTTTCATTGTGCTAGGACAACGTGTTAAGTTAGTTACATGTTTTTGATGACCTTCGAATATTTAAAAATAGCTATCAGTCTATAAACTGACAATATTTTTTAATAATTTTCGTTATGATTATTAAATTGACTCACGGTGTGTTTGTTAATGGTCGTTTCTCCAAACTTTTGCGTTGAAAACAGTGCCTTAGGCTACACGGGATAAAAGAGTTAGTCTTCAGGCGATTGCAATATTTAAAACATAAACTTTATACTTTATTACATGTGGATGTATAAAAGTCCTAAAATTTTATAAAGGAAGCGAGTTAGTGAATAAAAATTCAAAATATTACTTTTAAAATTGAAAATGTTCTTCTGGTGCTACATAACCTAGTGTAGGTACACATTTATAATCCATCCATGTGTGAGTGAGTATATAAGCGGATTCTGTTGAAAATATATATTTTTTCATTATAAGAAGTGGCGCAAGAGAAGAAATGTTCACTGAGAAAAGGTAATAAGTCTTATTTATGACAGCTGGCTGCGTTAGAAGATTTTCCGGATGTATTATTTCGGAAAAAATAATTTCTTTTGACAATTTATTTGGTTTACGTTTGTTATCATTATTATTATAGATCGAAATTTTATCAATACGTTATATTTTCACCTTTTATAAGTTGACTGTATTTTTGGAGGAAAGGCGTATATTTAGAAAAAATAAATACAACATTTTTTGACGTAGAATTTTATCAACAGATTTTCGTAAAAGATTTTTATTTATTTTTAAAAAGCAGGAAAATGATCAATTTAGCAAAAAAGCAATATATTACATAAAAAAATAATAATAATAATAATAAGGATAATTGGATCCGCTGTCAGAGTGGTCGTTTTCATTGGTTTCGGTTGCGGAGCTCTCGGGCTTAAATCCAAGTACGGGCAGTTTTATAAATTGTTGTAAAGTCTGAAATTCCTTCTCACTCATCTTATCCGAAAAACGAAAAGTAGCGAGAATAATAATTTAAACTCTAGCCAAGTCATAACCTTACCCTTCTATCCCTACTCTCTTCAAAAAAGAGATATTTATTGACTGAATAACGAGATGTACATGGAATCCGGTAAGGTCGATATGCTTCACATTGGAAGCGGACATTTTACAAAACTGAATACTAATAATAACAATACGCTAGCAATAAAATATTTAAGAAAATTATCTAAAAAAACAATAATGAAGAAGCTCAACAGAGAATAATATTTAAAAAAACCTAGTTACTTAATAAAAATTGATACACAGAAACAATATATTAGTGGGTCATTAAACATGCCCATATCTAAAAGGAGTGAATTGAAAAATTAAAATGATTTTGATGTATAACAATGTTAATATAAGGCTGTGAATTCTAGACCAGGGGGACCCTTTCTTATCAGAAAACCGCATAAATTTATTTGTATGTAGTCTAATAAAAAGTTTCTTGTATTTATCGATGAATTCAATAAAACAATACAAACTGTAAATGTCCAATAATTGATGTGTCAAATGAAGGAAAATATGAACATGAAATGTTACAGTTAAAATATGCACTGAGTCAGTGTAAACATTGTCCATTTTAGTCAGTAACACTATACACGAGAGAAAAAAACGAACACGTTAACTAGTCTATGTGTACATTAACTACACAATCATTATAAATTGTTCACGAAATTGAAAACAATCACGTGTGCACTCATAGTGATCCACTGCTGTGCGCGCACAATCACGTAAATGGTATATTTAACTGTCATCTAACATTTCACCTTACTTCAAAATTTTCAACGTCTTGTTGCCATTCTTGCTCTTTTTCTATTCAAAATATTAGCCTAACATTAGCCATAATTTTATTTTTTCTTTGACTACCGCCTGTCAGTATACTAACATAACCTCAGCTTGAATATCATTTTTTGTCTGTCTAGCGCTGAGTTTATAAACGTATTAGTTAATTCAAACATTATTTAGTCAAAGCGAATATGAATTTTATTGGTATATACTTCAACTATTACTGCTAGTTAATGTATTAATTGCCGAGATTTCACAGTTTAGCTGTGATGTATACAATGCAAATATTTATAATCATCTAGATAAAATGATGAACTGAGAAGAAAGAGTATATCAATATTAATATCAACTGTGACCGTTTGTATGAGAGTATTCTCTGACAATATTTACACATGTTATGATATAATTATGTTGTTCCACAAAATTATTCCATATTAGGATTAATTTATTAACATCAAAACGCCAATCACGTACTATGAGACTATCGTGAGATGAATGCTGAATTGATAAAGCTATTTGTCACGTGACATCGTCACACTATGCCTATTGGTGATTTTGAGAATGTTATATCATGAATAATTTCTCTATGATATTAATTAATTTTCTCACTTTATAAATATCAGATATATCAATGTTCTTTTAAAAGAGAATGCTATTTTTAAACATGATTTTTTTAGAAAGCATCTTTTATTTACCCTCTGAGACAAGTGATTTTTGGCAGCAAGCTTTCAGTTTTCTGGCTATATATATTGCTAGTCAGAATATTTTTAAAGATATCTTTACCATATGCGTGTAGTACGTTAGAAATATAATAATAAGGATTATGTCAGTTGAATGCTTTGATTTGGAGTACAAATTAAAAAAAACTGCTTATCAACACTGACAGTGACAAAAGCTTTCAATTATATCATATTTTTCTGTTTATACTAATATATATATATTATTTTTACTTGTTGTTTGGTGAAACGTTTTCTCTACGAAAAAGCGTCATTGATTTTCATATATTATATTAAGCAATTTGAGTCAAAAGAAATATATTTTTTAGTGTATATTAAATTTGTTGTTTGTTGTAATGTTTAAAAGTATATATTTATTCTATTTCCATTACATTATTATGTAAGATATTTCGATGAATAGCTTAGCATTCCTTGAAATGAAATCAAACTCTAATTGAAAAATAATATCTTTACGAGCAAAATATTTCCATTAAAAACTCTTTTTAAAATAGTGGAATTCTCTATTTTACCGTTTTAGAAGTTTCAATTTATCGTATCACTTTATTTATTTATATCTTTACTAAAATATTTTTTATAACTAAAGACGATATTATATTGTATTTTATTTTGGTGACCCAGATTTTAGAATCAGCGATGTAAGTTGGTCAAAAGGAATAAATGTCATGATTTCAAATGAATGAATGATCTTAAGACACAGATGCCTATTCATTTATTTACACGGTAAGATGTTTTGATGAGCATAGTAAATATAAAAATGAATCTTTAGGTAAAAGTCACCCTTATGTTGTGATAAAAAATAAGTATAGCATTCATTGACTAGATTTATATTAAGACTTCAAATTCCGTGGTTTCAATTAATTTGGTGATTCCGTAATCTTGGAATTGTCTCAATACCAATTTCATTTCAGGATTCGCTAAGACATGTTAAAAAATAGCTTCTGTATTAAAAAATAAAATAATTTCCGTCAATCTAACTCTTTCGTTTGTGTGCCATGTTGGTTTATGTACATATTTTTATATAATATCGATATAACAAATAAATGAATTGTAAATTGACAATAGTTTTCCTGTTTTTTTCCATAATTGTATACAAAATTTAGTTAGAATCGTTTCTTTTTTTGGGCAAGATAAGATTTTTTTCCAATTTCAATTTGAGATCTTGGGAACGGGTGTTTATAATATCTATCCTCATTCAACTGGTCTCAAGCAATTATGGTATATTACATACGTATACTATCGCTACATCAATGCAACAGTAAGACAATCTAAAGCCTTAGTTTTGAGATAATAACACATCACTGTTTTGCACAATTTAATCGATTTTATATTAAATGTAACTTTAGCAGAGTACTGTTAATTTCTGACTAGTATTTTAGAATGCACATATTTATTGTTACGCTAGAACAATGAGATCGTATTGTTTCAACCAAAATATACTTTTTGTTTATCAATTATTGTGTTTTGTGTTACTCTTGCATTAATAATACATTGATATTATTCTGTTACTGTTTAAATATATCTGTGCTGGCCGTATTAAAAAAATATCAGTGTATTCTTCTGTTGCGTTTGTTTATCAATATTTTATACTGTCTATAATGACATTAATATCTCAAAACATGTTTTACTCGACTGTTTTACAGTTAAATTTATGTAGGGGTATGTTAATAAACTGAAACAAATAGAAAACTTATCGTTAATTCTATTTTTTTGTATATTTTCTTAATTATACCAAAATAAGTGTTCATGAACATAATCCATTAAAATATACATATTTGCTTAACAAGGCTCAATATTTAATCCGTCAGCCGCATTACCATTAAACCCATTGAATATGTTTGTAAGTATGTTTTTATAATATAAAAAAACTTAATGCAGTTGCAAGCAATTATGGATTTAAAAATATAACAATATGGCGAATAGATCGTTAGCTGTTTGTATTAAAATAAGAGATATGTAAAAAAATAGTCATGATATTATGGTAAATGATCCCGGGATCACAAAAAGGTAAGGATTGGATGATCATAACTCATATGAAAGAACTTTGTGGCGTTGACCTTAGAAATATTGATTCAGTTTCATTTATACTGATTGTTGTACTGCCATTTTGGCACAGCTTAGATAATACCTAAATAAAAAATTGTTACCAATCGTCAATTTTCCATGAAAACGTTTAGCTTACATCGCGTTTGTTAAAAAGTAATCGACCATGAAAAACGCAAAATTTGCGTTCATAAATTATGTTCAATCGAATAATTTTGACCGTGTTTGAATGATCCGCGAAATATGCCAAAAAATAAATTTCCGCAAGAAATGTAATAATTTCAACACCATTCAGAAAAAATATAAATTCGCATTTTATCGACCGATTTTTTTGAATATGAGATGAAAGATTATAATATACACTAAAATGAAATCATTTTTTGCAGTCTCGGCACGTAAACTCTCAAAATCAATTTCCGATGAACGAATGAAAATATTATAAATAATGAGTAAACGTGTTAAATTAAAATATATATTCCATGATAGCTTTGAAATATTCTACAGCAATATACCGTATATTAATTGCCTTCATTTAAATTTATTTGACCCTGAAAACCACCATTCCTTTGGATTCAATAGTTTTAGAAATTAAGTTTTAATGAGATTGGATCGCTTACGTCATTATTTTCGATTCAAATTTGAAAATGTGTTAATTATTTTTGGTGTTTCTGTGATAATAACAAACATTCAATGATTTTGCAATTTTTGGAATTATTATTTTCATTTCATTAATTTGTTTATTCGCACTTTCAACTTAACAAAGTTCACGGTGAGAATAACATGAGCGAGGACAAAGATTTAGATAAATAAACTTTGGGATCAGGTTCAAATATTATAAAATGTAAAATTTTTCAAATATTTTTTTCATTATTGTTAAATTGAAAAAAACAGATTTATACAATATTTAAGGCTACAGAGTAAATAACTATTTTAATTCAAACCAACAATAAGGTTTTAAAATTATGTTACCACAAAATACAATGTTACATTTTTACATGTTAAATTGTGCTACTGCAAAAAACCCCTTGTTACATTTGACGGTTGGTCACCGTCAAATGTAACGAGGGGTTTTTTGAGCGAGCGTTTTGTTAAATTATTAAGAAATAACAGTGTCCTTAAAAAAATTTAGTACCTAATTGTATTTTTTAACATATATTTTATCTACGATGGCTTAAGTATTATAAAAGTTTGAAAGAAAAGAATAGTGTATACCTATTTCTGCGTCAATATTGAAAAACCACTCATACTGCGTACTGTTGCAATAAAAACTATTTATTTTACGGCTTATTGCGTATTGTTGCATAAAACCAGTAAACTGAGTAAAAATCGTCACTTATTATTGTGTAAGAATGATAAATAATTCGCTCCTTCCCAGAACACCGTAAATAGCTCTGAGATTATGCGATCCTCTTGTTAACGTATTGGAAGCTCACAGTTGCAGTTATGTAAAACATACCTACTGATTATTAAACAAGTCCTGTTTATGATTCATCGGCCTTTTATGTTTATCGTATTTTTTTATCGAATATTTGAAATGAGTAGTTCTATCCTTATTACATGTTCTTAAACAATCGCCAAAAAACATTCAAAACAATAATGTCTAAGATGTGTCAAAGAGTTATAAAAGATAATAGTTTTTTCAAATGCGTGTTTTTAAATAACTAGTTTTTGCTGTTACAGTAAATATCGTGTTTATAAATCGACTATGAGGTGAGTTTTGAGAATCTTTCAACGAGTAATTTATTTATTGATAAAATTTATTTTTTATTTATTTGACGTAAAAAAGTATGTTATTTGATTTAATGCCACTAGATAAATATATATATATATATATATAGATATATTGTGAGACAGTATTTCAAAATTCGTGAGTCAATAATTTGTATTTGTTTCACCTTGTTTTATTTTACGTATTACTGTTCTATAATAAGTTTTAAAAGTTGTAAATATTAACCTAGAATATTTATTAAAATTATATTCTCTGGGAATTTCTAGCAAAATTTTTGACATCTTACAATTAGAAAGAGCGAAAGACCAAAGCTGGATTTGTTCTTTGTAAGGTATTTGACGGTAAAAATAATTAAACGAATATTAAAGCTCTCGCCAAAACCAAAGCTTTCTAAATTGCTTTGTTATTATTTTATAAGGTTAAACATCCGAACAGATTAAGCCAGTCATGCAAGAGTTATGTTTTTCCTACGTTACTTGTATATTAACCACTTACTTATCCAACGATCGGAAAATGTAAACAAACAAACAACTTTTTTCGTGAAGGGTTTTGTAATCTAGTGGGGAAAATAGTGACTATGCGAGTTCTATGCGAGGTAGAAAAAAAAATTGTATTAATATTTTATTGAGAATTGGTAATAATCATAAATCATTGAATTTTATGTGAAGTTTTCTCATACACTTAGTGTTGCATGATATATATGCATTTATAGCAGTAAAAAACAGTGTGGTAAAACAATTATTTCATTTTTCAATTAAAATTATATCAAAATTTCTTGCACTCTATTTTTTTGTATGCCGTAAAAATATATTTAATATTGATTGAATTGACATTTATTTAGTAGAAATCTATTGTAATAAGGTGAAAAAACATCGAAGTATTGGAGCTATACAAATAATATTTCATATCGATACCCTACTTCCAGAGTGCACTATATTTGAATTTGGCAGTATGAAAGTAATTGTGGAAAGTATTCCAGAATACTTCTATCACTTCCAAAGATGGACTAAGACGTTATTATGCTGGATTGAAATCTAGTGTAGAACAATAACGTATACTTAACTTTTAATAGTGTACCTTGGAACTAGGGTATCGATATGGTCAACAGCTATTTTGACTAATGCCCTCATCCAAACCAATGGTTAAACTCATATTGACTATTTATATATACTGGCTTAAAAAATATATTAATACTTTAATGTTTTTTCACTTTATTAATATATTTTATATGTATGCATACAGCAAGACATTTTTTTTTCTACGCGTTGTTTATCGCGCCTATCGTCGTATTTAAAAATCTATTTACCTCGTGAATCTAAGTATAAGTGTGGATGTTTTTTTTTTCCAAAAAAGCTTTGTTTTAAATTGTTATTCAGTTTTGGTAATATCGACTTTTCAACAAAAACAACATATTTCGAATGAGAAACTGTTTCAACTAATTAAATAAATGTTAGATACTGCTGAAATTCCAACTGGCAGTAAATTAACGCTGCTAAATTACGTCTGACAATGGCACGTCTCTACGCGGTGTTTCCGTGTTTGACTATTTTGTTAATTATTACGAGGGTAAGATATTATATAATATTATATTATGAAGTATGATTAGCCTAACGAATGCTGTACAAAAAGAAAATAAATTTAACAACACAAAATAAATACTTGATGGGCCAAGACCATGTTTCAATAACAATTAAAATATTACTATACATATTTGAGATTGGTAAAAAATATAATGCGACAGTAAAGCTAACTGCGTTTGCCGCCTGTGTGGTCGAGTAGTCAACGTCGTTGGCTTCGGTTACGAAGGTCACGGGTTAGAATCCCAATACGGGCAGTTTTATAAATTGATTTTTAAATCGATTTATGAATTTCTGTTTAAAGGCATGGATGTACATGATGTCTGCATTCCCCCCTCCCACCCATCTTATCTTATGAGCGGGGCGTATCAAGAGCGATAAGCTAACCACTAGTCCAGTCCTAGCCCCATCCTTCTATTCCTACTCTCTTTGGAAACAGAGAGGTTGAGCAACAGAGTAACAAGCAGTTCTCCTAGAGACACTTCTGTTGAGATAAAAGGTGTGGAAGCGGGCATGGTAAAAATAAGTCGGTTGCGTGGTTGAGTGGTAAACGACGTTGCCTATGGTTAAATAAGTCACTGGTTCAAATCTCAGTATTGACAGTTTTTATAAATTGATTTTCATTAAAAAAATGTTTTATTGATCAGGATTTTTCTCATGACGAGCATTATCAACTGTTAAGTTAATAATGCTCGGTCCAAAAGGTTAAGTTTATAATGCTTGTCATGAGCGAAACCGTTTCTGATCATAAAAAATAAAAGTAGAATTAGTACAAATGAGTATTTTTATTATACAACGGCTTTCCACCAAATATTGACAGTGAACATCCTAAAAGTGAATTGATTTCTGGATTTCTATCCAAAAACATGGCTGTATGTGATGTCTTGAATACCCCCCCACCATCATATCCTAAAAATTGGCGTAGTTAGAGCGATTAGCTAATCATATCTTCTACCACTACCCTCTTTAAAAGAATATAAGATGAGCAACTGAGTAACAAGCAGTTCTCGTAAAAATACTTTTGTTGAGACGACTCCATTTGAATTCCACATACAATTGGGAGTGGACATGGTTAAAAAAGTGTTGCCTTACCTATTGCAATTTATAATATCTAAGTAATTATCTTGGAAAGATATATTAAATATATATATATGTATAGCATATATTAAATATAAAAACAGCTATTTTGCTTTATCCTAGAAACATATATCTTCGTTATAATTTAAGATTTCGACTGAAAGTACTTGGTGGAATTTCAGAATTAAATTTGAATCGTTCAAATTATGTACATTCACATAGATTTTGTCACTAACGACCCGGGTTTCGCCTTTCGGCATCTTCAGGCGTTCAAGTGCACGGATGAACTTTAATTGACGTTTAGCGAATGAATTTTTCGTGTTTATATAAGAAATAAATGCATCACTGAATTTAAAGCTATTGCTGGCGAAAAGGATAAGCCCATGGGAATGCCCACAGATTTGAGTAGTGAGTAGTTTTAAGAATTATATTTATTTGTTTGTCGGAAACGGTTTTATGATTATATTTATGTAGGGTATAAAAGTGGCGACCAGGCATGTTTAATATTTCATTTAAAATCAGAAGACTGTTCAATTGCGCTCTCTTTATTTATAGAATTTCCTAGAAAAAAAGCTTATGGGGGTCCGTATTTGGGTGTAACATTTTTATCCCTTGTTCCTGATTGAACACGTGTCTTTCCGAAATTAAGTGTTTTTTTAGATAGAAATACACGGATGAACTTGAACTGGTCAATTCAAGTTCATCCGTGCACCGGGAAAATCTTCTGATGGTTATCAGATTTATTAGAAATAATACGAAGCTTCCGCGATATAGATAATTATCTCTTGATCGGAATTACTGGTTAATGAAAATCATTTTATGTTAAGTTAGTATAATTTCTAGAAGACTAGAATGTTATCAGAGTGTCAGTTGATAAAGGTATCGATGTTAATAACCACTTTTATGGTTTACCCTGTCAGTTATTGGTGGAAAGACTTTATATTGAATTTTCAAATAGTTCAGTTTTGGTTCAATTTAATACTCACGTTGAGCAAAGCAAGTCCTGATCTTTAATTACTTATGTAAAATTAGTTTTATTCTCTTGAGATAGAAAGAATATTCTTTCGACTATGCACAGTAAATTTTATTTGAAGGTGACGTCGAAGCATGTGCGTCTTTTTATTTACTATCATTGAATAAACCTCCAAATATAACATATATGACTGTTAATCTGTACATTATGTTGGAAAAAAATATTACATGGCTGAATATTGCAATCAGCTATGAAGTTACCAACATATACATATGTGAACTTGATTGTAGCAAGCACATTAATATTCAAATGTTAATAAGAAGATTATTTATATCAACCAACGTAATTATAAGAGAAGCTTTTATCTGATTCAAATTTTTATATTCATGTAAAGTATATATGTTATGAATTTGTATGATTTTGATAGAAAGCAAACAAAACATTTAAAACTTATTTATACGAATTATGCAATCATACGTATACTGTCGGATTTTTTTTGTTTTGTGGGTAGCTATACGAAATTGAATATATCAAGAGAAAAAACTGAAACAAAACAACAACGGACGGACAAAGTGATATGGATCTAAATCGGTTTATTTAAAGAACATTTCCATTTATTCCTTTTCTCACTTTGAAACAACTCCGTTGTCAAATGAATATTCAGCGTGGGTGATTTTAAAGAGGTAGTGTGTAGCTGTGAGCCAATTAGTAACGTTTCCTGCTCAATGGTAAGTACGGAAGGAAAGGAATGAAGAAAGCTAAGTAAAATTTCAGGTTTTCAGTCAGTAATCCCTTAAGAGTAATAGTAACACTGCACTCTTAAAATCTAGGGTAATGGAAGTACTTTAGCTGAAGAAACAATTCTAAATTTTTTTTTTTGTCGTCTTTACTATTTTATCTAAACAAATAACAGTACACGTTCATTCCCATCTTTGTTATAATGCTGAGCTGAGTTCACTATAAAAACATAGAACTGAAGTTTGTTATTTATTATATTATACATCATTTTTTGATGTCCGTGAACTAAAAATACTTTTTCGTTAATGACAGCTTGTATTGACTCCTCTTTGAGAACAAGTTTAAGCAGATTATTTAAGAACATTAAAGAAAATGCATAAATAATTATAATATCAAATTATATATGTATTTATAGCGATCTGACACAGATAGAGTGAGAAATTAGCATACATGGACAATTGTTTGTGTTATTCTTCTTTAGAACTGTTACTGAGTCGCTCTCTCTTTTTCAAAGAGAGTAGTAGGGATAGAAGAATAAGGCTAGAACAAGACTAGTGGTTAACTAATGGCTATCGCTACACTCAGTTATTGAAGAATAGGAAATATTAGAGAGAATCACAAACACTCATGCTTTCTAACAGAAATCGATAAATCGATTGAACAAATACTGTTTATACTGGGATTCGAACCCGTGAGGTCCAGCACGTAAGCCCACAACGTTAACCGCTGCGCCATAAGGCCCGATATATCAATACAATTTATGTGTCCGAACCACAATTCCTGCTTGTAGTGCTGCCAGCCACAAAACAGCTTAGAACTCCTGTTTTAGAGCTATTTGAACATAGTTTTAACAGCTTCTTCGATTTAGTTTTGAAAATTACATAACTAACTTCAACTCAATTAACTAATGTGTTTTTCATTGATTGAAACTAAAACTTTAATACAGTTTTCAAATAAGGATGCTGTGAATAAATTCACGGAAAATTAGAGCTTTTCGCTGGCTTAAGTTTTCGAGACATTTAAATAAAATAACCCGAGTCTTGAGAGTTTTGCAAACTTTTATAAAAAAGATTTTATTAATTCAAACATAAAAGCTTAACACTTTTATACTTTGGATGCCTTTGATGGCAATTTTAAAAGATAAAAAACATTTTTTTTCTTTTATTAACCTTTTAACTGCCAGCAGGTGTATGTATGGCGGTACCTCGCACGCCACGAGTTTAATTCCAATTATATATATTTTTTAATTTATCGTTTTTTCAAGTAGTAAAAATGAAAACTGTTTTAATTGTGAGTATAGGACGATATTCCCAATAGATGCCGCAGTGTGTTCGACACAGTTGTATGTTTAACATAATTGATTTACGTTAGTAAAATCCCTTTCAAAGCGTGCGTCCAAAGACGTCATTTTATGTATGATTGGCGTACCGTTCACGGAAATGTTCGCGTCTTAAGACGCTTGTGGCAGCCATTCGGTTAATTAATAATATAACATATGACCATTGAACGTAGGCTAGTTTGTAATAAATAACACAAAATTACTTAACAAAATGTATTATTTTAAAAAGGAAATGCTTTTATCGAAAAAATCAAATGAATCTTCCATATGATGTGTAATAAAATGTAATATGAACATTTACAATACAATATTATCATCTTAATCTTATAAATTACAAAATAAATGTCGGGGGTTTGTCATTTTTAAATGAACGTAAGTAAAAGGTAAGATTCAAAAATTGATAGTACTTACTCTTAATTACTTACATTAGGTACGGTAAGCCCCAATATAAATAATTTCAACAATGTTGATCCGCCTATCTTATTTAAAATGTTATTAACTAATGTTTTCTTTCTATTAACGATTTTATTAATTTCCGAAAACTTTCAGCTATTCATTCTTAAAAATTTATTTTTTAGTAGATGCAGTATTTTTTTTTTTTTGATTTTAAATTGTGATTATTTTCATTTAAGTGATTCGCAAGCTCTGAAAAATATTTTTTTAACAGAACAAGTGAAATAACAAAGTGATAAAATTTAATTTTATATTAAAAAATAACTTTCACAAAGCTATCGCATAATCCATCGAAAATATAAAAGTTTGTGTTTAGATTTTTTTATTTTCAGATGCAAACTTTTACCACCGAGAGACAACTCGTGATTTTTCCTAGTTGTACTTTTGTGGAACTATTGAAACTCGGTATTCGAATATAATGGGTATTATATGGCTTGAAACATATTTTTTTATCTCTCTATGGATTTAAGCCGTCGATATATATATATATAAAACAAAGTGGGGTTATTTACACCACGTATATCTCGAGAATTAGAGCACGGATTTCAATGATCTTTGCTTTATTAAATTTGTATGGGCCTAGAATAGCAGAATAAGCATTAAAACATCGGAAAAATATTACGGAAAAGAAATTATAAAGAAAATAAATATCTCAGTACAATCCGTTTTTTAAAAATTTTCGAATCGAACGCGGAAAATGACGTATGCAGTTTACGCTTAATACACTAGGTGGCGTTGGTTGTAAAATTCATTTGTTTCATACTTTGAATTAGAGATGTACCGACGAACTTGGACGAACGTGTCAGAATTTCGAAACTAAATCTTCAATATCCATTTAAAAAAAAAACTTTTAGGAATTTATGTCTCATGTACATCACCGTCGTTTAAATATATACTGAAATGTGAAAAGACGAATGAAAGTACATAAAATCAGAAAGTATGTAAAAAAAAATCAATATACTTTTCATGTATATTATATTGTTATTGAATACTATCAAATCATTATTTTATTTTTGATCCCCATATACAAGTCAATCCTGTTTTTATGCAATTTCAAAGTAATGCGGTTTTTTAGAAATGCATTTTTTTAAATGTACCATATTTTATGATATATAAAAATGTTAAATATTACATCGAGAGCATATATTTTTGTATTTTTGATTGGTCAGAGAGAATCATAAATACAACCGACATTTGAAAAAAATACGATTTCGGACTGTTTAAATCGTGTTGCATCTGCCATCGCTAAATTAAGGCCACCTACTTAGGTGTGTTACAGTCGATAAAACCATTGAAACATCGGTAATATCAGCTGAAATGATTACTTTAGCACACGAGCTTGGCGAAGAAAGGCTTGATACCTTTAGCGAAAATTATATCGACGAATTACTTACAGATAAAGCTATAAGTGACAAAGATGTCAATAATTTAAATTTAATTATTGATAAAAAACCAGAAAACAATGACGAACTGAAAGAAATTCTGCGATCCTTCACTGCGAAAATAATTGAAGAAGGTCTCCGACTTTTCAGTAAATTAGAAGATCATTTCTTTCTAAATGATTCAAATTCTGATCGCGCATTCAAGTTTCAACGATAACTTTAAAAAAATTATATATGGGTATAACAGGTGCTTTATTTTTTTAAAAAAAAGGTGCCGGAACGCACTTTTTTCGAGCATTTTCTAAGAAGGTATATTATTTATTATATATTCGAATACCATTTTGATTGAATTAATGACGGATTTTCATATAATGCTTAGAAAATAAAACAAAATATACATATTTAAAAATAGAAAAAATTAAATTAAACATTTATTAAAATATCGAGAAAAAAAGGTGCTGAACAAACTCTGATCACTAATTTTATTGTTAGAAAACAACCATACCATGTGTGGAACATTAAACAAAAATATATATTTTTTTTCTAATGTAAGATAATCTCATAAATATAATATTGAAGATTTGGAAAATGTTGCGTTTTTTGTTATATTGAGAATTTATATCATTTCGTAATATAAAAATATGAAAATTTAGAATGAACTTTCGTAAAATTATAAAAAAGTATTATTTGAATAATTTTTAAAAGATCCCTGTCACTATGTTAGTGACATGCATTGAGAACAAATTTATCCTAGACCAACACATTCCTTAGCAACGGCCTTTGTTTGACAGTTACTGTCAAACAAAGTAGTCGTTTGTCAACATTGTGAAGATGTAATTTTATTATTTAAAATACAGTGAAATAAAGAGGTACTAGCTATGCCAAGTACTTCTAAACCAATTCGTAAGAGTGCTCGGAATGGTTTTCTAAGAGTCTTTCAGTTCTGTGAACATGAAAAATCTGAAAAAAAAACCAATAATTCCCTTCGGGTGACATCATTGAATCACTTCGAACTGTCAATGGCGTAGTATGCCCAACATTTTGTGCTGCATGTCAATAGCTCAATTTGCTTAAAAACTATACTCATTGGGACATGACAATCGCTGAAGCAATTGTTTCTGCATCTCCAAGTCAGATACGCACATTATTTGCTATCATTATTTTGATATGCTTCCCATTGAATCTACGAGAACTGTGGAACAAGTGCAAGAATGACATGTCCGAAGACACTTTACACCAAATTCGCGTCAGTTCAGGGAATCCCGATCTCGAGGTGAATGAGGAGATACATAACCAGGCGTTGCTTTTGATCGAAGATATGTGTTACCTCATGCGCTGCATGATGCGTCGCCAGATCAAAGAATGAACGACGCTTTCAATCGAGAATCGGAACGTAAACGTAAATATGATCGAGATGCATTGAACCAATCACTTCGAACGAATGTACCTTTGTTGAACCCCCAACAGAAAGTGTACGATACTTTAATGAAGGCAATTGATGAGGGAAATGGTGGCTTATTTTTCCTCCGCATTGGAAGCACTCAACTGAACTATGAAAGATCAGCGCAATGACTCAAAATGTTTTGGAGGTGCAATGATTCTACTATCTGGCGATTTTCGCCAAATACTACCAGTCATTTCAAGATCGACCGATGCCGATGAAATAAACGCTTGCCTTAAAACATCGACTCTGTGGCGCTATGTGAAGAAACTTCAGTTAACGACAAACATGCGAGTTGTATTTCTAAACGACCATCTGCGGCAGATTTCTCCAAGCATTTGCTGACTATCTGTAACGGCCGTGTTCCTGTTGACGAATCGAACGGATTGATTTCGATTCCACCGAATTTTTGCAATTTCGTGTCAACGAAGGACGGCTTCATCAACAAAATGTTCCCAAACACCTAATCACAAAAATCGCAATTGGTCGAGTGAACGAGCAATTCTTGGGGCTAAGAAAAAACATATGGATCATTTAAACTTCACAATTCAAAATCAAATCGTTGATCTACTGCATTACTTTAAATCTATCGACTGTGCCACGTGAATAACATCAATGTAATTTAAATACTTTTCATTTTGAATTTTGAACAATTATTGAACTTAATTCCTTTTGAGTATTCATTCAACTGAATTTAATTCAGCCAACACAACATTTATTGATTCTGAGGCGGTACGAAGTTCGTCGGGCCAGCTAGTATATATATATATTAATGGCTTATACAAAAATGATTATCCCGCGGTCTTGGAAGATGAAAATTTGTCATACCTTGTCCCGGGACTTCAGAATTCCTTTTTGCAAATGAAAATCCCTGCTTTGAAATAATTCAATAAATTAAATTACTGATTTCACAGTAAACCACGGTAGCAAGTGCTCAGTATTTGCTAAAGAGTAAGAGAGAAGCATATTTAGAATACTTTTTTTGCTCAGAGTAAAATTGATTAATTGTAAATTATGATCGATAAAAAACTTTATGAAAGTATCAAGGCGACAATACAAACACTCTCCAATGATAAAATTCCGCTACGTCACCCACTCTAGTTTTTATTGCTATAAACCAGGGGTCTTCAGCCTATTTATAACCACCGCCCACTTTTATATATTTTTATGGTAAAGTTGCCTTATCGCCCACCAACATAGTAGTAATTTTATGTCCGGATTTCCAAATCCGTGTCGGAAAAGACCTAAATTAAAATAATAATTGGTTGGAAAATTCTTAAAAACTATTGACAAATCTTTATGGGAAAATCTATAGCCCAACCTTACCTGAATTGTGATAAAAATCTAAAATAAATTGTAAATACTTTTAAATGCCGGAAAATTATTAGGAAAATTAAAAAATACATAAACTTAAATTTTGACGAATATCTGACATAATTTGTGAATTCTGTGCAGGAAAAATATTTTTTCGCGTAAACGAGTCGTTTGTCTATGAATACTTATGCAAATTGATGAGAGAAGTTTTCTTTAGAAACAAACAAATGTTTATTCTTTGGGTGCTGCATAATCACAAGGATTATCGATAAAATCAGAAAAAAAATCACCCACCGCCCAACATCGTCCACTAGCCACAGTACAGACCCGTTTGAAGGCCCCTGCAAATCATTAGTTTTTATCCTTTTTAGTTGATCGATTTATGGATTTGGGTCAAAGAGAAAAGATTTATGTTACGTTTTTCATTCATTCTTACCACTCCATTCCGTCTAGCTTATGACTTATCGACGAAAGGGTTACCTGATAGTTTTCTTTTCTTTCGTTTCCGGATACCTCTTCTAATGATTTATCAAGAGTCTATAACTGACAGCTCTTGAGTAATATAGTGATTGTAAATTACTAAAAAAAGACATCAAATGGCATGTAACATTTAAGCAATTACTGATGAAATTTGGATCGTTCAAATTATTTACAATCACACATGGTGTGCCACTAACAACCCGGGTTTTGGTTTGGCATCTTCAGGCGTTCAAGTGCACGGATGAACTTGAACTGAACAGTTCAAGTTCATCTGTGTATTTCTATCTAAAAAGGTGAAACTTTACAGGAGAGTTTAAAATCTATTTTTCTAACTGAACAAAAAATATGTATATTATATATAAAAATATTGAACAACAGCAATGTTATGTATTTAGCGGGAAACTGTACTATCGATTCAAGAAGGAACCAATAAATATTGACATATTTTTAAAGAAATAATATTTCATATCAACGTCGTTGGCTCTCGTGATGGATGTCATGGTTTTCAGTACGGCCGGTTTTTTAATAGATTTATTGATTTCTGTTCAAAGCTATCGTTATTTGTGATATCTGAAAATTCTTTCCCAGCCTTCCAGTCATAAAAAAGCAGGAAGTAGGTAACTAACAAGAGAAATTCAGCAACTGTGCTACAAACAGGTCTCATATAACAACTTCTGTTAAGTGACCTTGATTAAGAAGTCACGTGCCTCATACTAAGAGCAGATAGATTTTTTAAAAATGCAACAAAAAGTTTTCCTGAAAACGATGTATTATTGCATTGCAACTTTATGAAGCTTTTGTCTCATACATGCGGTAATCGTTTTAACTCTTTCAACACTCAACATTAAACAATTTCACCCATATGAAGCTAATACGAGTTTAACATAATTTGCTTATTACCTACTTTATGCTACTTAATTGACTAATAAACCGGTTTTAGCCTACAAACTTTTATGTTGTTGAAAAGCGCTGTGTTAAATAAAATATATTTTTTTTAAATCTTCTCAATAATGCACATTTTTGCTTGGAACTGCAAATCCTTCTTTATATGGAATCTTGTACAAAGAAAACAATTATTTCTACAGTAGGAATTTAAAATTGGTTTCTTCACGCACGAGCTAAATCAATCGATAGTTAATTTAACGGTTCATATTTTTCATTCAGAATTTTCATTTTATACACAATCTACCCTACATATAACCTCGAAATCGGGGTCGGCCCAAACAATGTTTTACGAAGACTAATTATCTTTTCAAAAGCCTCTTCATTAATAATAACCCATGCTTGTGATAATAAAGCTAGGTAACGATAATTAATATGCCATTATGAGAATAATTAAAATAGCATCGTCATTTTATATCAAAAATATACGGGTAATGAACAACTATATTGCTTTTTGCGACAGTTTCTTAGTATGTAAATATTTTAAAGGAAAATTTATGACTAGATATTTTTATGATGCGAACAACAGATATCAACAAACACGCGATATAATATTTTTTTTCTGTTATTAAAATATTTTGATATTTTAGAAACTTACTTAGCACAACGAATAAGTCATTATTACATTGTGACAATTTTTTTTGTATATAGTTTTTAAAATGAATGACAACGTAGTTAATTTCATGTGAAAGGTTCATAGTTATGATTTGTACTCTTAATAATGATAGATACAACAAATATTAAATGAAAAACCTATAATTAGCTAATTCAGAACAAGGTGGATGCATAATGTTTATGTGCACCTTTAAATTTCAAGAGCCTAATTTTGTAGTGTGTATTTAAAATCGGAATTGAATATCAAAGCGTTTTGCTTAAATAGTTTTGTCTTCAGCAGCAGAATACCAGCTTTAAAGAAAACTCAAAAATGATTACATACGAAACATAAACGTTATTTTGAACATTACCACAAAGGTTTTCCGGTCATCATTATATATTTGAATACGTCATATTATATAATTTAAGATTTAGACTGGAATTTTAATATTAAATTTGAATCGTTAAACAAATAAATATAATTCTTAAAACTACTTACTACTCAAATCTGTGGGCATTCCCAGTAGCTTATCCTTTTCGCCAGCAATGGCTTTAAACTTAATGATTTGACATTTATTTCTTATATAAACACGAAACATTCATTTACTAAGCGTCAGTTCAAGTTCATCCGTGCACTTGAACGCCTGAAGATGCCAAAAAGCGAAACTCGGGTCGTTAGTGACAAAATCTGTGAGAATGTACATAGTTTGAACGATTCAAATTTAACGTTATATTATGTTGAATGTGATTGTGTCATTTTTTTTAAATACACGCCTTAATTAAAATTTTACAGTGAAAAAAGTTTTTGTCAAAATATCAATGCTTTTCAAGAAACTGAATGTATTTATAATCAGCAATGCAAGTTTCCTTGAAATATTTGAATTACGCTGATGTAAAACTTATCTTTTTCAAGATAGGAAGTTTTCTTGTTGAGTAGTTTTTAATGAATGTCTTGTATTTTCAAGTATCAGTCTAAAAAAAATCAATTCTATAGGGATTATTACGGAAGCTGAGATGTTTGCGTTGTATTATTTCTTATTGAAGGCAAGATAGGAAGTCTTTGATAATAGATGCATTGAAAAGCGTGTAATCAGAATAACGTCCGATTTTTCTTGAATTATTAAAAGATTTCTATTTTCTGTTTTACAGTTTTATAATAAATTAAATAACTATAATTAATTTTATCTAAACTACGAAATAATATGCTTTCTTGCATTAGTGGAATATTTACCATGCAATACTATACATTCGACACCGAAAAATCATAATCTAATTTTTGTTTTTTCTTATTGTGTCTCACAACAAGTCCTCAATACTTAGTCGTTGCACTTGCTTGCTTAATATAAAATATATATTGTATACTTTCGGTCACACCTTGTAGTGTTATGTGATACTAAATTTATACTTGAGTGGATGTGTGTACATGCGAGATCACCCCGCAAATATTTGACCTATACCTAATATTGAAAATGTTTGCCATGCTTTTACCGAATTTATTGCGGCATTTCCCACATTGCATTTTCCATGGGGCTTAACGAAAATATAAGTCCGAAGACATTTAATATTGTTTCCTTGCAATCTTCAATATAATAACATATGATTCAAACAATCCATACGAAGTATATAATGTGTGAAGTTTATTTCTATTAACAAGACTCGTATGCAAATACATAATAGTAGACAATGGTAACTATCAAATTCTAGTATCAATTATTCAACTAAATCTTAATTTATCTGGCCCTTGAAGTAAGCAAAATATGATTATTACAACAACGAAAAAAATACAATACTTTCAAATATTAAAAAAAAGACGAGAACAAAAATGTTTTTTTTTTAATCTAACGCAAACGATTTAATTTTTATTTCAATGAGTGAAAATAATATTGGCAGATTTGAAACACAAAATTGCAAAGTTGAAAACATTTTTTTTTATAATATACGTTTTTCAGTTAAGGAAAAATAGTGGACTCAATGCACATGAATGAATAAAGTTGATTGTGACAATTCGCTATAGAGTATATTGCCAAGAGAAAAATGTCATTTCTAGTAACTTTACTTTAAGAAACTATGTTTGCGAAACGAACTTTAGTTGAGATGAGAATACTTTTTTTATAAACTCCGAAGAAACCAAAAATAGAATTCTTTTTATTATTTCTTGGAGCATTTATTTATTTAACACAAAAAATATATTATGCGAAATCCTACAACTGATATTTTACTTAGGGCAACAAATAAGCTTGAATTCGATGACCAAATTTGCATTAAAAAATAAATATATCCAAGTATCAGAAATCGAATTTTTAATTTATGTTTTTTCATGATGACTGTTAAAATCAAATCAATGAATTTTACTCTGCTGGAGACGTGAAGGGTTTATGATGAAAATATTAGTAGAAGATTTAATGCTAAGCAAATTATCATACCATGCCTTTTGAGCAATTACCTTAAGCAAGAAAAGCTGAAAACATCACACAAAACCAAGCAAAAATATTAATAAATAGTAGTAAAAAATAAAATAAAATGGTCATTTTAAAAAATATGTACGTTTGAGAATTTTATATCCGGATCAAAATACAACGGAAGCCCGCCGTGAAGCAGCAAAATGATTGACAGTATCATCGTGAATCTTTCATCATTAATTTTCTTTTGTATACGAATCATCTTAAACAAACTTTGTTTTTGTTTAGAGTGAAAATTACATATATTTTGTGGCATTATAAGATTATTATACAACATTATTCCATTGTCTCATATTATAATATTGCCTAGTATTAAATTTATCGTCATAAGTGTGACGAAGTTGTTAACAAGAATTGTTTCAAAATATGTCTTGACATTTCAATATTAAGTATTTTGCTAAGTACTTAGTTGTTGAACTCTTGTAAAATACAATAAATATTTGTATTGAATTTAAATATTTCACAACATTTTGCACGCTTGTTTTAGACTATTTCTTATTTTTTAATCGTCTTCGCTTGCAATATAGAGCATATGAACTCTTTATGGAGTTTATTTCAACAGAAGAGTATCTAAGATAACTGCTTGTTATTTAGTTGCTAAACTTTTCTAAGAAAGTTGAGAAAGGTCTAGGATAGGACTAGTGATAGTTAGTTACCTAATTGTTCTCGCTACTCCCCAATTTTTAAGAGGAAGGTCAATGAGAGGAGAAAGGAGAATTCATGACCAAAAATCTATAAATCGATTGAAAAATAAATCTTTAAAAACAGGTGCTGAGATTTAAACCCTTGACCTACGTGGTCTAAGCTATCGACGTTGACTACTGAACCACGCAGCCGAAATATCAAATTGTCGACTATCAAAAATTGAAATTTTTAGTTAAAATGTAGAAAGATTTTTTTTTTTTCCATGTCCGCTCCCAATATGGAGCATATGGACTCCTAATGGAGTTTATCTCAACAGAAATGTTTCTACGAGAACTGCTTGTTACTCAGTTGCTCAACCTCTCTTTTTCCAAAGAGAGTAGGAATAGAAGGAAAGGGCAAGGACAGGACTAGTGGTTAGCTAATCGCTCTCCATACGCCCCGTTCATAGGATAGGATGGGTGGGAGGGGGGAATTCAAGACATCACATACATCCATGCCTTTGAACAGAAATTCATAAATCGATTGAAAAATCAATTTATAAAACTGCCCGTACCGGGATTCGAACCCGTGTCCTCCGTAGCGGTAGCCAACGATGTTGACCACTCGACCACACAGGCTGGCAGATTTACAGATACATATTTTAATTTACCTTGCCAAAGCCTTTTACAAGTCATAATGAATTGGTGGCTGTGAATAGTGGTTCCGATGAAATTGGTAGATGTCTACCGCAACTTAAAAAAGAAATGCCAAATAAGAAAATGCATTTTTGATCAAATAACTGTGTTGAGTAAAATTTAAAAAAAGCGTGCATAGTTATACCAAAAGTATCAAAGTCATATGACATTTTAAAAAAGAATCACGTTTTGTTAAGACGGTATGACTTTTCAAATCCAATTATGTCGGAATGCCATTTTTTGCTCGTTATAGCTTTATACTAAAGGGTAGAGTGTAATCAAAAGTTAAAATGAACATTGTTTTGAATGCAATACGCATTGTCATGTTTTTGAAAGTGGTTAATTAGTATTCCGAAGCCCAAATATCTTATAATAATACATAACCTTACTTAGCTGGGGTGTTAACGTGATATTTTAATCAAAATATATTGTCGGTATAAAGAACACCAAAGCATAGAAAAGAAAACGGTATTTATATTATGATTGTAAAATTAATATACATTATTTTCTTCCTGCTAAAAGACCTGTAATAAAAAGAATATGATATAAAATAACGTTTTTTTGCATTTAAATTAAAAATATACATCTTGTATAAATATTAAAACATTATAAAAAAATATTTTCAATTTAGTCTTGTTAGTTCTTGAGATTTCGCGTTATTCTATTTTTATTTTTTGTATATTACTGTATTTTTCTATAGTATATAATAAAAAAGATATGTTTCCATACATTAGACTTTATGAATGTTTCGTATTTGATCTAAAAAAAGTCCATAGCCTGGTGGGATTTTAGAAAATATGTATCACTGGTAGCTGCAGATTTTTTTTCTTTTCTTTTAAGAATTTCATGTAATCCATTTAAATAATAGTTCATTTTTTTTTTAAATATTTTTTTTTAAAATACAAATATTTTTTATTTAGCAAAACGAATATATATATTTTTTAAAATATTAATTCGAGAAAGGAATATTTTTTTTCTTTTAATATTGTCGAAGCTGCTTAAGGAAATATTAGTCTATAATATCAAGTCTCAATGATATCGATTTATCGAAAAATAATCATAAAATAGGATAGAATAACTTTTTTAAATTTGTCGAAAAAACAGATGTTTCTTCAAACGCTTAGAGAATAGAAAGAAAAACTTTCTTATTTAAGTTGAATCTTTATACTTTAACAGTAAACTTTGCAACAAATAAAATAATTCTTATCCGCTTGTGAGTTTTCGCTTTTTTTCACATTTGTCTTTCAGGCTTAAAAAAGTGTCTCAATGTCGAAGCTTTCACACTTTTTTCGCATTATGGCCTGACTGACAATTATTGATTTTGAAATATAACTTTCAAACAAAAAGCTGTAAGGAAATGACAAAAATAAAAATAAAAATGAAATAGATACAATATAATCGGCTTATACTGAAACGAAAAGGTTTTTAAATTGGAGTTGAAGAAACATTTAAAGCAGTGATGCACAAACCGCGGCCTTTTTTCAATTTTGTGGCGGCCCTTAAATCTTTTTCTCCAACATGTTTTTCCAACTTATGAATTGCATATAAATGATACATAAATATTTCACAATGAAACGATTTTTAATAACTAAGTAATCATAATCCTTTTTTTGCATGGCTTATTTATTTTCGAAATAACACGGTCAAAATAATATAATGGAACTTATTACTCGTTTATCTGAATTCACCTATTCTTTTTTACACGGTTTTAAGGCTGTTTTACATGGAACGTATGTATGTTCTGTATAAAAAAGGATTGAGCGTACTTTAAATCATTTTTTTCTATGCGGCCCGAACCCACGACAATTTGTTTTATGCGGCCCGCTAGAAGGTAAAGGTTGTGCATCAGTATTCAGTATTCAAGGTATATAAAGCGATTTTTATTTTTTCATAAAGTAATTATTTTTGAACTGTATTATAAATGATCGTTAATCGTAATGAACCAACGTTTCAAAAATCATTGCAGATTTTATTTTAAAAGGATGTTATTTATAATAAAGAAATATATTATATAGTTTTTAAACAAACTTAGTTTTAAATATACGCATTTTATGAAAAATAAAAATAACAATATATAAAGAGCAGTGCTTTGTTAAAAAAATATGTAATAAATATTATAATTAGCTACTTTTAACCGCAATTGTTTTTATTCGCATAATGAAAAAGTGTTTACTGAATTTGGGGAATTTCATAGGCTAAAAATTGTGTATGCGATCAATTGACGAAGCGGTTAACTACTAGTGATTAATTGCAAGCGGTTAATTCCAGACGATAAATTTTCCTAGAAAAATTCAATTTGTGTAATATTGTGTAACGCTTTCACGTCAAGTATTTCACATAAAAACTACTAGGAAATATTATCTTAGGTAACAGAGAAAAGTTAATGTTATATTACGAAAGTTATACAATGTAAATAAAACTAACTACTAAACTGCAAGACAATCATTTTATGTAATTTGCAGATTCGACAAATATTTCCCGAGTTTGTTGTTGATGAAATAAAAAAGCATTATTAATTGTCTTTTGTTTGGTATCAGAGTTATTAAATTATCATAAGTCACTTTTCTGTCAAGTAATTGATAAGTTTTAATAGTAAAGTATGGTTTTTAATAAACCTCAGTCAGCATTTAAATACGTTTTCATGCAAAAAGCTGTTAAAATAATAATAAAAAAAAATGAAAATCCAATGCAAACTTATAAAATACGAATGAAACCAAAGAATAAACGAAATTCTTAAAAGATAAAAAATGTACGATTTTTTTACTTGACTTAAAGCAATAAATTCACCAGGATTTTATTCGGATAATTTATTCCGAAGTAAGCTTTAGATAAGCATTGAATATGAAATCGGCAACCTTTCTAAGCAGAACGATAGCTTTTTGAAATTTAAATCATACCCTTATAAAATACCGAAATAAAGTAAGTCAAATTATTGTAAAGTAAACCTTTTTAGATACCAACAATGTTGTTTCCCCTCAGAAAGAGTTAATACCGGCATACTTTCTGTACCTTTTTCGTTCCTCTTAATTTTATCTTTATTTTCAAATATGGTGGCTATATTACAATACGGAACATGTGTTTTCCTTACAGCCGCCATTCACTTGGAAACAAATTGTTCCAGACATGTTCTGGAACACAAAATTTACGTCATCACGTCATATCATGGAACGTTTCACGTGACCCGAGATAGGTCCCCATGTTCACGGTCTAAGAGCGAGCGCATAAGGAACATGCGATGCGCGCGCAGCTGTAGACGAACTGTCAAAGTCATATTATTCTATATATATTCATCAATATATATACACATATTGCGAGTATATATACGCATAAAGCACTGATTATCATAAACTCATTGGGCGTCAGTTTATATATTTATTTTCGACTTTGAAAACTCTCCTTATAGTGACAGCTGTCAAAATAAACGCCTTTGCATAAGTGATATTACTCTATGTCTTATAGTATATTGTCTGTGGTGTATAAGTTGTCATCGTGAATGATTAAATAATTGTATTTTTATTGTTAAATATTAAACATTAGTAATTAACTTTACTCGCATTGTTTACATCCAATAAAATAAAATATCGTTTGTTCGGTTGCAACACTGACCAACATTACCTCAACGGGTGACGTTTTTGTGATCCCTCGTGTGTTCAAGAAAACGTTCAGGAATCAGAGTGCACCGATGAATTTTAACGGACGCTTAGTAAACACTTTAATTAACAGAATACAAATACTATCATAAAGTTTTAAAGTTATTTAAGGAGATCTGGTTAAATTTACACTACACTAGATTAATTATAAATATAATAAAGATCAATAATTTACATTATATTGTAAACACTTTCGTTGTTATTTGTATAGATTTTTTTATGCGATAGATTTGTAAAAAAGGATTTAGCTAGACAGTGATTCCACAAACGTATATAAATTGTTTGTAAGGGTTAAATTTTTTTCCCAAAGGTTGTCAACCACGTAAAATGAAATAACATGATAAAGGAATCTGGGAGATATTCTATTTTGTTAAAATTTAAATAAATTAAAAGGAGATGTTTTCGAAAATTCCCACTAATCTCCAATTCATTTTGTTTAAGGTCTTTTAACATTAGTGAAGGAGTTTTATGAAATAAATTCTGATAAATCCAAAGCTCGACGACATGAAGATTGAACTTGGCTACTTGGTTTAGACAAATTGAGTAATTTATAACGTGTCACACACGAGAAAAGGGATTTTGGGATGATAGGTTATTGATTTAAGTGGAAAATTGTTTTTGAGTGTTCAGTAAGATTGTAGGTTTACTATCAGCAGTTGAAGATTTTTTGTAAATTGTAAATAAGATCGTTTGGCCCTAGTTTTTTATGTTAAGAATAATTGTACGCTAAATATTTAGATTCGATTAAAAATATTAAAGCGAGAGAGTGAATAGCTAGTCACGATAACAAAACAACGCTGCAAATTTCTTACGTCGAATGCAAAACTGAATGATACTTTCAGTTGAAACAAAATACTTATATATTGACATTTCTTAATGATTTTGACATTTAATGTGAGTACTGATTTAAAAATTCACAATTTCTTCTTCTAATCCATGTCTGCTACTAATGTAGAACATATGACCTTCTGACGGATGTATCTCAACAGATTTTTTCTACGAGAACTTATAGTTACTCAGTTTCTCAGTCTCATTTTTTAGTAGAGAATAGAGGATAGAAGGATTATAGCTAGTATAATACTGACTTATCACTCTTAATGTGCACCGTTATTTTAGGATTGAAAGAGTGAGAAGAAATTTTAAATCATAACACACTCATGACGACTAACAGAAATAGAAAAATCAATAAAAAATATACTGTTTTACTATTTTTTCTTTTAATCCATGTCCGCTACTAATGTGGAACATATGACTTTCTTATGCGTAACGGAAATAAACGATATTGACCATTATGCCATGGAGCCAACTACTATTACGATGTTGTAAAGGTAAATTTTGAAAAAAGGTATTTTCAAAAGGTTTTATTTATATTTGAGAGGTAGAAATATATGCAGCCGCCTGTGTGGTCGAGTAGTCAACGTCTTTGGCTTCGGTTACGAAGGGCACGGGTTCAAATCCCGGTGCGGACAATTTTATAAATTGAGTTTTCGATCGATTTATGAATTTCTGTTCGTAGGCATGGATGCATGTGATGTCTTCAATTCCCCACTCCCACCCATCCTATCCTATGAAGGGGCATATCGAGAGCGATTAGTTTACCACTAGTCCTGTCCTAGGCTTATCCTTCTATACCTACTCTCTTTGGAAAAAGAGAGGTTGAGCAACTGAGTAACAAGCAGTTCTCGTAGAAACACTTCTGTTGATATAAAATCCATTAGGAGTCCATATGCTCCTTATTGGGAGTGAACATGGTTTTTTAAAAAATGTGTACATTTATAACAATGTGCAACATATTCATCCAGAAATTGTTACTTGTTTATTAAACAGTAGTATGTAAGAATAAACTCTGTTATTTAAAGATTGATAATTTTAATTTTTAATCTGAATTAATTGCCAATACTTTTGGTTTATAAAGATTATTCAAAGAGCAGACTTGGTAAATTAAATACACTTTTTAAGACGAAGCAACAAGTGGTAATTTATTCCTTGTCTGCGTTAGTTAAATCTTATTAGAAAGGCGTTTTATGAATTTACTTAATGAAAACAATTTTGTGACACAAATCAAAGCAAAAGCACAAAAAAACGAACCAATTATTTAATTACTGAGGCTAACACTTACTAATTAAACTCATTTGTTCAAAAAAATAGGTCGATCAGTTTACGAAACTTAAACAATGAAATCAGCTACATTCACAAAAATAAAAACTGAGGAGCAATATAAAGACAAGAGACCATAATAGATTTCGTAATTACACAAAGACAGTTTTACCGTGAAGTACTAATGTACCATTTCAGATCATTTAATAATATCTACAAGCAGAATTTCTCAGTAAGTATTGTATTCAATCTCAAGAGTTTTCTGGAAATAATGCACCCAAATGGAGTACAAATTAAAAAGGTTTCTAATAATCAAATTAATAGCATTTTAAATGGTAGAGCGATGAGCTCAATTTGTTGTTTTTCAAATTATTCTTCTCGTGTAAATTTGTGTCTTTTTTGCGTAATGTTTATTTTATGTAAAAAAAACACATTTTTTGTATTACTTATAATGATGTTTTGTATGAATATTTTGTAGTAAAATTTAAGGCTGAAAAATGTAAAAAATCATTATTTAAATGGCTATTCTAAATGGTGAACATAATCATTTATATGGTTTTACCTTCTTACTGATAACAGTAGCCACTTACAGTAAACCATTTTTTTTTTATAAAAAACTAGCCGGTACCCGGCAAGCGTTGCAATGCCACTCGAAGAAAGAAAGTGTTTGTGTTTTAATTGTGTTTATTGAAGTGCATGCTTTCTTTTTCTGTCCATTTGACGTTTGCTGCTAATTTTCTATGTTACGACATGCGCGCCACCTACTGTAATTTAATTTTAATACGCGTATAACCTTCGCGAAAGTTGCATGAACGGTATTGCACACATACAAACATTGATTTTTATATAAAATACCTACTGTAAGCTAATTTTAATATGCCTATAACCTTTGCTCGAGTGTGAGCAAAAAGTTTGTCAAAGTTTTATTGCAATCGGATGAACGGTGTGGCAACGCATAAAATACAAACAAACAATCACACCTAATGCACGAAACACATTTAAATGTAATGTCAAAATTTGATTTGACAGATTTGAAATATTCCATTTTTAATACAAACAATCGGACATCAAATTTGAATTGTCTGAATGCTTTTGGATTGTCAATATATCAAAACAAAATGGCCGCCGTTCAAAAATTTGAACGACGGTCATTTTTGTTTTGATATTCTCGGCAGCTTGAACGGTAAAAAAACATTGAAATCTACGAATGTTTTAGTTTTTCGACACTGTAAGTTAATTTTAATATGCCTATAACCTTCCCGGAAGCGCAAGCTAAATGGTTGTCGAAGATTTATTTCAATCGGATCAGCGAGTTTTAATTGTATAGACGCCGAAAATTAAGGAAACAAACAAAGACACATTCATTTATATATATAGATTCATTATGTAAATAATTCTTCTTCCATTTAAGTTTTTTTTAATGTTTATGCATACGAAGGAGAAATAGTAAAGAAGGTTTTACAAAGTAAAAGTATAAATACCTTTCGTTTTGATTTTGCCATTCGTTTGTCACGAGAATTCTCAGCTTCTCCGGGTGGACGTTCTCCCCAAACTGCAATGGCAATCCTCGTGTATGTAAACACCAGTACTGCCAGTGGGACAACAAATTGGAGAGCCATTAGTGCCATTGAGTAATAGTAAGATTGCTCTGGCAGAGGCCATTCCTCTCGGCAAATACTCCTGAAATAAATAAAAACAAATGTTGAATATAAGAATGTCAATACTAATAAAAACACATAACCTGTATCTGTTTTCTAAGTCGTATAGTTTTATTATATCAATTTTGCCTTTGCCATTTGATACGGTTGATATAATCGTCTATTGCAATTCACTTGTGAACAGACATTATGATTAAAACATCCAATCCGAGATCCTTTTTATGATCCCGGGATATCGAAATTATCATTTTTTCCAATTCCCGGATTCCGGGAACATTCAAAATAAAATTGTGTATAAAATTAAGATTGAGAAATTTTTGCTCGGAGGTTTTCCAAAAAAGTTTTAATTTACAGAATTCCCGAATTGAAAAGATGCGAGACATTTTTTTAACCCTCGCGAAACTTTCTAAATCCTGAAATCCTGGGATTTCGGGATCATAAATTTGGACGGAATCCCGGGATTGGAGGTCCTAATCAAAAACAAAGTTGGAAAAATATGCGGACGCAGTTATTTTTGAAGGACTTAGGCTAGAAAGAGTATGAGTTTTATATTAATTCAAAGCCGTGTCATCTGTTTTTGAAAAAACAGAACACTGGCAGATAAAAACAACATATATAAACTTTATTAGTCAATCTGTTTTTTGATAGTAGCTTGAGATTTATTTAATAATAAATAATAGAGCCCTTTTGTTATTCTTAAAATAATTTCGAAAGTTTTCCCAATGTATTAAGATTCAAGCCGTGTTTGTGATCCTTGTCAGAGCTGTCTATCGAAGTATTTCCAATTAAATTTATATCTACGATAGATTCTTCCGAAGTTGATTTCCAATTTGGTATTTGTCGCTTTATAAAGTCGATTTATTCATTATAAATTTACCTGCTGTATTTATTATTGTTTTTGTTAAGACTGAAATAATATTATTATTCGCTTTAAGAATTCCAATTTTTTTTCTTAAATAATAAATTTAATAACATCTTTATACACAAAATGGAAATAAGCTAAACTCTAAGCGTACGATCATTAAATCGTTGTATCTTTAGAAAAAACAAAAAAATACGTTGCTCGTATGTTAAACGTATGTAACAGTTAGCATTATTGTAATTATTTATCATTTCCTAAGAAGGTGGTAAAAAATATATGCCTGAGGTTTTCTTTGAAACCATCATTTATTCATTTAGGTACTAAGCCTTTTGCGTCTTTACATAATAATTTACATTTACTTTATAGCGTTACTTACATTCTGCAAAAACATGTTTGTTAATGTGATATATTGGTATAATGCAAATATAAGACTTTCAATATTTAGAAATATTATATTCTGTATACGCATTATATAATGTAATTCTATTGTGAGTTTTTATGATAAAGGAGTTTGAATGAAATATTGTTAACAAATACTTTATTATACATATTTTATCAGAGCTGTAATGAAAGAGAGTTTTTATCACAAAAGTTTTATAGTAGAAGATCTTTATTTTTTAAGATATAATCGAACAAGATTTTAGAAATAAGAACGCCTACTGAATCCGTGTAAAAATGCATAAGAGCAGCATTAAAAAGGAAACAGTAGTCTATAGTGTACAGTTCCAAATGTAGTCTAAGTGAGAATTTCGGTTTTTTTTCACATATTCCTTAAAGCTGTATTGCACTTAACGTAATGTCTTCATTTGTGTTGTATAGATGTTAAGACTGGTTTGTCTTATCCCATAGTCGCTATTCTAGTGTTCGACGGAAGTCTCGTTAATGTGTCGAAGCTTGTTGGCCGGTATGTCATTTTTTATATGATAGAAAGTTTGTTTAACCAAAGATGAGGTTGTTAAAGGTCGAATGTCCAGTTGTTAGCTAGGAGGTGCTGCCTTAGCAGAGCTAAGATCCCTTGTGGAGTTTTCGTTAGGTTGGGTGATGTTTTTGGATCTTTTTTGCGTTATTTTTGTAGTCTGTAAGACCTTGAGTTTTTTTTCTTCTTATGGACCCAGACTGTTTGTTCAGCGAATTTGTTGGTAGTCCGAGTTGTCGATTTCTTGCATTTTTTTAAAACTAGGTGCTATTATTTATATTGTTCGACTATTAATGGGGTTGGTCAGAGGTTTGCGTATCAGTGTGTTGGCATACAATCAAGCGGTCGATAGCGGTGATTGGAAGTGCTGACTTGTCGGTTGCACGAGCGCGACAAATATGTCACAGATATGGTGCCTTCCCCAAAATATTAAAATAAATAATTAATTAATTAAAGAATATTTTTTTTTTTTATATTTTAAGTTTATACGTTTTTATTACAGTTTTTTTAAATATCCAAATCGTTGTATTGCAATATTTAGGATCAACAACTTACTAATACTGCATGCCGGTAAAACGTTAATGTTATGCACCGATACTGTGCCTTTGTGTAATCTTGCTTTCGTAATCGATAACTTTGTTGCTTTTACAGCCTGCAAAGGATCGTTTTGAATATTGCTAGCAGACAGTATGCATACTTTTTGACATCAAATCTTTATTCATCACCATTTTAAAGTTGTAATAATACAAAAAATAGCAATAGAATTCATCAGTTTTATATTGCTTTATATTGACGATTTGTTTATAATATTTTTATATTATCGTTAAATAACACTGCAATATTTTCCAAATCTTCTTGTTGACTTAAAAGATAAATGATATTGATTTTCTTGGTATTTTTTTATGTTTATAATAATCTATGAATTTGTTTTGTGAAGTGAAAAAACTACCAAATATGATGAATATGAAGTATATGCAGAATTTATTATAAAATTGAATTGAATGTATATACTTGATGAAACAGTTTTAAAATCAATATATATATATTTCGGTTACCGTGGATCTTTTAAAACTCATAAAATACGACTACGTCACAAAAATGCAAGAATTGTTTTTCAATGTTGCATCAAATGTAATATTTTGATTGCAAAAATGAACACCGTTTTTAAATTTGCCAAAACTAAGTACTAACTACACAAAGCTTTCATTTCACAGACTTACAATTACATAGTCTGCTTTGTGTAGGGGTTGTCATACCGGACGAATATATCAATACCGTTATTCCGGTAAGCATATCATATTAAATATGAACACTGCAAATACCAATTATCAATACCGGTGTATAAATAATCACAATGTATTAATTACTGTTAATTGTGGGTGAATTATATTTAGCCGTTGTATCAAAATTTTTAATATAAATATTAAATGAAGTTGGTTAGTTTTCAATATACACACATAAGATGAGTGTCACAAAAAATGAAATACTTAAATAATGAAATGTGCGTTGAATCATATAAGAAAGGAAGTGTCTAGCGGCTCATTAACTCAGCGTTCCCTTTTTTTAAAAAATAAAAGTAATAACTTACCCCCCACTACTCACGACAGATTTCCCACGACTTATTTTAAACCATGATATACAGTGGTAACACGAACGTAAAACGCATCTACAGTTTTTTGTCCCTATGACTGTAAGTGTCTTGGGAGCAATTGCTTTAGATTTTCGATCCAAACCGTGATCTTGGGATTTCGTTATTCACAATTTTTTGGATCTCGGGATTAACCATTCACCATAAAATCGTGTCACAATAGTTTGAGATTTTTGAAGAATTTTAGAATTCACAACTGTTTAGAGATGTGGATTTTCGGTATCACAGGATTGATCATAAATAATCTACAAAAAAGGTGAAACACTTTTTTTTTTGCTAGCTAGCCGATTTTAAAAACCTAGGAATTTACGGACTTCCCATTATATAAAAATGTGAAACCTTTTTTATTTTAACTCCATCCTATTAACACGTTACAACTGCTAGTGACTTCAGCGCAAAATATGTTTTTTACGGGATTTAACGAATTTCTTACATGTTTTCCTGAATCCCGAAATTACATAACTAAAACTATCACAATTCCGGGATTTTGGGATCATAAAATTGGACGACATCCCGGGATTGGAGATCCTGACGGGCATAAAATCAATCCCGCTTGAATCTAGATAAACTAAAAGCGAGATCTACTTAATCATAAGAACACTACGCCGCAAAGTTCTTAAATAAATATTAGTTAATGTGATCGATCGGTCAAATGTACAGTTGGTTAGACTTGGGCAATTCTTTCATTTTCTCGAACAAAAAACGATAGGATGTGTTGATCATTCTACTTAATAATGAAAAATTTGCACGTTGATCTATCCAATAACCGGTCATGCTTTGTTAAATATACTTGATTTTTATTTTAAATTCCGAATAATATTTTTTTGTGTTATCGAAAACATTTGAGAAATTGAAAAAACAACTTTAATACAAATGTCTCGGTTTTGCAATTCCTAGGATTGTGGTAACACTAGCTTTCTGCAACATTAGTGCAAAAACGATTGTAAAGTAACGGGAAGTGAATTTCAGTGTCCTTTGTGTGACTAATTGAAGTGCCTCGACGTGTTACATATCCCAGCTATCCCAAAGTTAAGCTATATACTACTTTAATGCTCTCAGCAATGTAGGACGATCTTCATATTTTATAATTAAATTTTAGATATTTTTATACAATATTTTACATGTGTAGTAAAATTGTAATTTTAATTGTAAACGAAATGTACAATTGAGAAATAAATTATTATTCACTAGTTGTAAGACAAAAATCTGGAATCTCTGGATAGGTAATTAAGTGATTTTTTAAACTGTTCTTCGATTCTTCAGTCTCCAAGATACGGAGAAGACCTTGAATGAAGTTCTCGTAACTTTATTTAGAGCTTATTCAATTTTTTTTTGAAATATTCGTTGTTGAATACCAACCTACAAAAGTTCTGAAAAATCAACAAATCGTAAACAGAACTCGTTGAAATAAATTCAATTCAATGAACCTCTTTCAACTTCATATAGTCAATTCAAAGTTTTATTCTGTGAAATTCAATTACTTAACTGCATTCGGAAAGACTACTTCTTTTGCGTTTCGTTTAAATTGAATATACATTTTATGATTGTACTGTACAGATTTTTTACTTACGTGGTTTTGTAGGACGCGAAGGACAAAAAATGTCCGTTTGCTTCATATGTCGATTTCTATAGATTTTTAACTGAATCTGTCCCTAAAGAATTGGAAGAATGCTGTAATATTATGATAGATAGAAAAATGTATAACTTAGAAACAAAAGATCTTGATATTGATTTAAGAAAGTGCATAAATTGATGCGAGATGCAATTGTCTATTTTAAACATATTTATTGGGAGAAAAAAGAACTGTCGTACAATTAGTTACATTCATTCACTGTTCGCATCATTAAGTTTCCATGTATTTTCTGTATGTAATGAAAAAAATATATATAAGAAAATGTATACTCTAAAAACCTATCAAACGAAATATAATTCAAGGGCAATATTGTACACATATATTTTTTTACTTTAACATGATGTTATATCCCATGATATAAAACTGACGCATTAAATATATATATAAATTTATGAACTACTCGACTTACACTGTGTTCGATATACGTTGAATCTTTCGGAACGCATTAACTGTGTAAGTAAAGGACCTACCGTATACATATTAAATAGTCATGCTAAATTTAAGTTCACTCAAATTCAGTTTAAAAAACAAATCGAGTAATATGTATAAAAATATCCTATTTTGTGCAGTGATTTAAACTGCACACAAATGTAATAATTATAAATAAAACTTACATACTTTATTAATAACATCACGCTTCGTAAAAAGATTTTTAGTTTCCTCATGTAAAAACTAAGCTTGACACCTGCAAACTTAATAAAAGTTTTGTTGAAATATTTACTGATTAATACGAGATCCAAAAAGATACACATATATTCAGGAGAAATTTGAAAGATTTTCACAGATATGCTAAATTAAATTCAATTTAAATGAAATTAATTTCTTATAATATCAAATGATAAGTGAATAAAACATTTTATACTGTATACTTCTGTAAATATTTGTACTTTATTGATCAAATTAATCGTCACATACTGATCTCATACTGATTCCATATATACTGATCAGACAAAAACTAACGTTAAGTTAAAAAATGATTATTTTTTAGTCAACGCGACTGAAAATAAATATTTTTTTAATAGTTTTAAAATATACCTCAAGCGAGAAAAATTTTAAACCAAAAATTATACAGTTATTACTCTCTACATATTGATAAGCGGTAAATAAAGCTGTGGATATATAATATTCGAAAACAACCAAAGAAACATCAATTCTTGCTGGAAAGGCATTTAATTAAAAAATAAACAGTTTTTTACTAAACCCCATTTTCTAAAAGATATCAGTTTCACTCACCAAAACAAGCACTATAAACGGATTGGTTGATATTGATAGTGCTCGAGGCGAATAAAATTAGCCATGATAAAAAACAAGGATTTAGAACAAAAAAAGAGCTTCATTTTTTAATTTTACCAAAATTTACGATTTAATTTGATTACTTATATCGGGTGAACTAAAAGTAGTTAAATAAAAACAAAAAATGTTTCTTGTTCAAAACAATAATGAAAAAAAAATGAATTGTAATTTATTAGCTTTATATTAAATAATTACTATAATATAATTTTTTATTAGATTTTCATAATGATAAAATTAAAAAAACTTAAATATTTTCTCACGGTCGATTGTATTACATTTTTAATATAAGAAAGTTTTAAATACCGGAAATTTAGAAATTTAATGCTTAAAATAACGAGTATATGGGCACACGGATAACAGGCAAAATGCTTGAGGTGATATCCATAGTTTGAAAACACTTTATATTCAGATCGGCGAAAGCTAATTTCACAGTTTGTCGAATTTCGTTCGAACATATTTGTTTTTTTTTTCACAGTTTCAAAACATCACAACCAAAGCAAACTCATAGTTGTCACGCAGTGAATCGATAGCTAATAATTTTAAGACTTAAACACCCCTGTCTTCAAAAATAAATCAATTGAGAAATGCTGTTTTTACTTTAATTTAATTGTTTTTTTTTAATGAAAATTGAATGTTTAACTTAAAATAAACCCCATACTTATCATTAGAGTACTAAACATAAATAAACAAGTGTTATTAAACACTATTTGGCATAATAAATTGAATACAATTATATTGTCATTATTATATTGCCTGGTCTTGAGAAATTATAAAAATTTATTTTTTAAATATAAAAACATTAGATTCTGATCATATTCCACAATGCATTAGAAAATGCTTAACAAAAATTTTACAAATTTTCTTGCATTAAAACACAAATCCATAAATCGAATAAAAAATAAATGTACAAAAGAGTCAAGGAGTTAACATTTAACCACGAGCCGAATAAGACGTTTAATGATGAAATTTTTACTTTTGAAATTTATATGTAATATTTAAGCAGTTTTTAATAGAAACGTGTTCTGAAATAGTACAACATATGAAAATTTTCAGTGATCATAAATAATTCGAAAAATTTCACGTGATTATGCTTTGAAATAATTATATGGTTGATAATTATTATGGTTCACTGAAAATTGATTGTAAACAATTTACGCAAACAATACCAGTAAATAAAATCACAACATACTAGCATACATTCTACAATTTATTATTCATATCGTTCACATGAAAACAAGGTGTGGATTTTGTATCAATATTTTTGACATGCATTGTACGGTATTAGCGCTTGTTGGTTTTCGACCAAAATTCGCGATATTCGAAAGCTGGTTTATTCAACATTATAGTCCTGTTTCAAATATCTGCTTTAGTTATAAATAAAAAATGTAGTTTGACTGAAAGTATACATTAATAAATGGGTTAAAAATCTTATGTAATGGCTTATCTTCTAAAATATTATACAAAATAAGATAAATAATGTATTTCGACTTATGAATATATTTACGCCACGCGCTGTAATTAATAGTGTTATCCGCAAGTACCTTTTTTATATTTTTCTGCAAATTGTTTTTGATCGATGTAAGTCAAATATAATAATAATAAAAGTATCAATAAAGCTTTTCACGATGATTGGTTATAAAACGGTTACCTAAGAATGACTCAAAAATTTATTGAAGTTCTGAAAATGTCATACACCAATCCAACAAGTATTATTTGTTTGTTGTATGTTTAAAACAGCCTTTATAGCAACGCGGCAAAAAGTAAAACAAATCATTTGATGACAAATTCATTAAAAATAATATTTATATCATAAGTACATTGGTTACACCGCCTGTGTGGTCGAGTGGTCAACATCGTTGGCTACCGCTACAGAGGGCACGTGTTCGAATCCCGGTATGGGCAGTTTTATAAATTGATTTTTCAATTGATTTATGAATTTCTGTTCAAAGGCATGGATGTATGTGATGTCTTGAATTCCCCCCTCCTACCCATCCTATCCTATGAACGGGGCGTATAGAGAGCGATTAGCTAACCACTAGTCCTGTCCTTGCCCTTTCCTTCTATTCCTACTCTCCTTGGAAAAAGAGAGGTTGAGCAACTGAGTAACAAGCAGTTCTCGTAGAAAAAATTCTGTTGAGATAAACTCCATTAGGAGTCCATATGCTCCATATTGGGAGCGGACATGGAATAATAATAAAAAAAAAATACATTGGTTTTCGGAATAAATGTGAACTTCGTTCGAAATAAATGTGAATAAAAGTCCTCAATGGAGATAATCAAATTTAATTTCTTAAAATCAACCACCCAAAAATAATTATGAGTGTGATAAAGAAACGATTATTTACACGGTGAAAAGTTAATAATAAAACACTGTTTAAAACATAGGAAGTTAAAGTACGAATAACGTTTACAGAAATACGCACAAAAAGTTGCAGATGCTTTCAAATAATATATACATTTTGTGTGATTATTTATTAGAAATGCATTAAACGAAACATCGTCCGCTGTTTGTATTTATGTATTATAAAAGCGTCTGTTTGTATTCGATCGTCTCAAAACTTTACTTGAGACCTTTGAAAACATAGCTTCTTTGAAAATTGTTTGTATTGACATTATCTGCAGGCGATCTAGCTTTTTAGTACTTACAGATCCACTGTTCGTGAAAATGTGCAAGACATTTGGCCTATTAATGAGAAACTCGGCAGACTACAATCTAAATGTCAGCTAAATTAAAAAAAATATTTATTATCACATAATAATGTAAAAAATCACATATAATTTCAGTCAGCAGTTGCGTGCGTAGAAAAACTGGTGCTTTCACAAAAATATAAACAGTGGGACTGCAATTCTTTATCTTTCAAGAACGGTAAAAAACGATAAATTCGGAAACACGGTGAATACCTGAAAGCCTAGTTATGCAATAAAATAATCATCAGAATTTATAAATACAGTGCGATTATTATTTACATATTCAAGAACATTAGAACATTCATTTTTTAAAAAAGTACTTTAGATGCACTCATCGATTTGTTGCTTAGCATTTTTTTAAAATCTCAAGCTCACCGAAAACTTAAATCGAATATTTTAGTAATTCGCGAATTTCATTGTTCTTAGCAACAATTGAGTTCAGAGTTGATGGCGCTAGTCTCTGACGCTTTCCCTCTAGATTTTTACCGACTCATTGAATTGTTTTTAGACTCTTAGCTAGAATAAAAAATGCATTCATGAAATTAAACCAAAGTCACCATGCAAAAAAGCCAAAAATGAACATTAGCCGACTCGGCGAGAAGACTGTATAGTCTGTACAAAAGTGCTCAGTAAGTGAGTCATCAGCGGAAAAATAATGACTTGGCATCATAACAACAGAACGACGGTTGCAGACCTTTGGTCTCGACCTTTTTACGATATTAATATCATCAAGGATTCTTAAGTTCAAAACAAATTAAAAATATGCTTCAAAATAAATTCTTTAAAGCCCAAACATAATTTATCAATACACTCAACTCTCTTTTTTACATGGTAGATACGTTCCACAAAAAACGTATACAAAGTTGATGGAATAAATAGAAAAAATTAAGATTGGTTCTCCGAATTAAAAAAATAAAACAAAATATTATTTAAAATATGTATGTTAATTGAGAAAAAGTAACAATTTTTATCGTTACTTGACTATATACGAACATTTTTATAAAAGACTGGACGTAAATCGCTTTCGTCAATAAAAATGTATGACACGTCTAATGTGTTAGGATCTTAAGAAGCCTTTTGTTTGATATAACTATCTTGTGTTTTTTTGTCATTAGAACTTCCATTATCCGCTTCTGTGTTTTTTGTATCTGGGAATAGAGAAATAACAAAAAAATCATGTTAAAAAATATATTTTTAGTGAACTGTGTTATTTCAAAATTGTGTAAAAAATGGTTGATTGTACTTGTAGGAATTAGTCAAAACTGTGAAGAATTTGATAACAACTAATTATTATTTCTCATATATAATCAAATAACAAATAACAACATAATAAATAAACATATAATGCACAATTGATGATAGCCTATGTCTTTTTTAGTATTTTTGAAATTATTTTTCATAGGAAAAGCTTTTATTATATATTACATGAATCCAACCAAGCACAAACAAGTGGCATACAGCATTGTTATAAGACACGTTGTTTTATTGACAGTAATCTCATGTCATATTTTGTATGAACTATTAATTTTCGTAGTGGACTGGTGTTGACATATTAATTAAATTGTTGATCATCGAATTTGCAATCTGTCAATACATTCGCACGCCGTAGTTTGAAATATTTTTATTAATTATTGTAAAATAGTGTTAAGGCTCTCTTAATAAACACATATACGAATTATATTGTTCATCAAACGAAATGAAATTAATCTACATCATTATTTTTGACAACTATGTATCGGTAAATTATATAAGGTATTGATAAAATATCAAAATTTAACATATTTAAAAAAATATTATTTTAACAACACGACTAGTCTTGGTAATCGCTAGTGTTTTAAATTAAAAAACAATAACGTTAAATTATCCAAAAATACCGCCTTTTATACTGAAAAATAAGCAAAATAGAAAAAATGTACGAGTAATATAGTAAATCATAATAACATAAAAATAATATCATTGATGTAATAGTATGTAGCTAAGCGTGGCCTCCAAAGACACATAAAAGAACCTGTTGAATATGAAACATCTTGACATAGATAAAGTTTTTGAATTTGAAAATATTTGGAAAAAACATCTTCTAAAATAAAATTTATTGTTGAAAAAGTACATTAAGTAGGTATATCTTATCATACTTACTTTAATATGATACATTTTTATTTTTACCATTATATATGTAAGTGTTGGAAAATTATACACGCTAATTATAACGTCTTTCCATCGATATAAAAAAAGCTTTTTTTATATTCATTATACATATTTATGTAAATAAATTATTGGTCAGATTGGAATAACAAAGAATAAAATAAAAATTGATTGTGTTTTTATGTAATACAGTACGTAATACAGAAGTATTATAATATACATATCGACTGTGGAAAGGAAAAAGGACGTAACCCACAGTTTTTTCAAAACAGGTTTTTTTCGATAATCACAATGTATAAAACTTGATACACGTTATATCAAAAAGTTGCAAGCTGCAAATGCCGAATTAGTATCTAAATTTAGCTTTTAAGTTTGAAAAAGATGACCTTGTAAAAAATTAAGACCAAGAAAAAGACTAAAATAAAGGTTTTTACTAGACAATTTCTTAAATTAATATCATATTATGTCAATTAAGCACCAGCTTAGAAGTCTCCGTGCACTTCAAGGTTGTGTATAATTCATAATTTACATGTGGCCCAAAATCATCAAAACACGTTTTTTGCGCCTCTTGTAAAATTTGATATGTGTGGATTACGTCCTTTTTCCTTTCCACAGTCGATATGTATATAAATAAATTATTGGTCAGATTGGAATAACAAAGGCGTAAATATGAAATATGATTGTGTTTTTATGTAATTTAATACAGAAATATTATTATATGCGTATTCTGAAAAGCAGAAATGAAAATAATGGTGAAAAAAATTACCCATCACAATAGAAATAAAAAAGTCGATATACGGTTTTAGTTGATTTTCTCTTTCGCAAATCAGTTGAATTAATTATAGATAAATTCTGAATCAGTCGACATAAAGAAAACAAAAATAATAACTACCAGGTAAAATGAGTTTTTGTAATTATTAATTTTTGTCATGTTTGAAAACATGTTATAATATATTCCTAATATATCCCTATTTCAAAATATTTTGTCAATTATGTATACTTTCATTGTGATGAATATTCATTCGTAATTGAAACATACGTTATGTTAGTTGCTTCAATTATGAGTCCATATTGGTTATCTTTTAGTCGTCTCACTTCTCATTTAAAAATAAAATAAAGATCTGTATAAAAAATACTAGTATATATTAAGGCGAAAAGGAACAATATATTTAAGTTTACAACATTTTTCAAATTTCGTTGAAACTATTGAAATATCATGCCTTCATTTTTAAATTTACATTAACTTATACTTTTTATATAAACTGACTTAAAAGATATACAACACATCTTTTGATCTGTTCTAACATCCTATTATGTATTGAATGATCATATGCAATTTTAAGTGTAATAAATTGATTTTATACTTTTTTCAAGTAACTGACGATTATGGAAGTATTAATTAATACTTAGAATACAATGGGTATTTAGTTTATTACACATAGTTAAGTTAATGTAAGTTTAAACATAGTTCCGACAAGTGTGTTAAGCTGAAGTAGCTAAGTCAAATAGCTATTAACTAAATGTAAAAAATAAAACATTGGTATTTTGTACCTTATTCTAATGGAGTTATTCCAGAAAGACACCAAAAATTAAGCCAGAGAGCGTTGACCACTCAACTACTGAGCCAGTTCAGTCAAGAAAATAATAGTTGAAAACATTTTTACAACTAAATTGCGATAAAAACCTTCGTCATGAAACGACGACGTCTTTTTTTTTGCTTACAAATATTATCTCACAGGATTACATAGTTTTCATTTTATTTCTTGAAATATGATATTTTCCTTTGCTTCTAACCTTGATACCTTATTCCAAAGAGCTTCTACGTAAGGGAAAGATTTTTTCAGAAAAAAATAAGTTTATAAAAACGTTCTCTCACTACAGTTATATTTGTCATAAAGTTGGCTAGTTGTATTACTTTTCAGTGTGCTACTCTCTTACCACTTAGGAAGAAAGCTTTTATTATTTATTTTATGACAAAAAAAATTCAATCATGGATTTATACACAGTTTTTTTCGTATTTTAGTATTTTTATTAGATTTAAAATTCGGATTGCGCTTTATAATAGACGGTGTCTAGGCAATCCCTAAAAGACAAGTAGTGTATTATATTCATGCGAGAAAATCCCATAGAAAAAAATAAACACCTTTGAAGACTTGCTGTATCAATAAGATCACAATATTCCTTTGTATTTTATTCCACTTTAAAACTTTCTGTATCACTTATTTCTTTGGTAGCATGAACGAAAATATTTTATGAGAGTACGTAGAAAACACAGAGTAAGTTTTTTGAATGAAAACTTATTTTTTTTGTTAACTGATGAATAATATCTACTTTAACTCAGTTTTATTGTTTTAATGATGCTTTTTTTCCTAATTAATATTTAGTTTTGTGGTACGATGTCTGAATTCCAACAATAACGTTGAGTTAAATTGAGATTCTTATGAGCACCCAACACATTCTTCATAATTATAATTCTTCTGACTATCATTTTTTTAAACTCTTTACAAAGTTATTCAATAGTTTAACAGCGCAAGTAAAACTATAGCTTGACTACATTCTGTATAAAGGCCAGATTTTTTTTTATATCAGAGCAATAAATAAGCTGATAAAACAGTGACGAAAGATCATAAAAAATGTTGAAAAAAAGTTTCAGTTCTCTATAAAAAACTTATTTTTGACCAATTCAGAATAATTGAACACATTATAAAAATGAGTTCAAGGTTACGATGGTGGTGCTAACGATGAAAGAATATACGTATAGTAATCATTATATTTACAACTTTTAAATGCAATTTTATGACTTCGTCTGTTATAATAAAGTTTTTATCGTTATATTTGCTTAACTGGTCTTATCATAAAGATAAGTTTTTTAAACGACCAATTACAGTAGATATTAATAAGTTTTAAATTATTTATTCCCAAATTTTAAAGTGACAAAAAAATTAATGCTTTAAATCGTTAAATATAATTTTGAATAATTCAGTTATGCTGAAAGGGGTCAAGATTTATTTTTCATTAGTTGTTTACTATTCGACCTTAATTTATCAAAGACATTTTGTTTTTTAGTTGAAAAAGTTAAGCAGAAACGTTTTAAATTGATTGTGAACATTTTTTTAAATTATTCAATAAATTCACGCACACACTGTATTTTAAATATATATGTTTTTTAGAATATGACATATGTATATGAGAAACACTGGAGGTTATTTTGTAGATTCTAAATAGTCAATCAATCTTTAAATATGTTTGCTGTTTAAGCAAAATATATCACATTGCTACAAGTTTTAAAAATTTAAATTCAATACATAAAAAGTCAATGCTTCTTCTTTTTTCTCTTTTTTAATTCTTTATATAATGAAAAATATATTTGTTGCAGGACTTAGAAAGAAAACAGAAATTCAAGCTATATTTAGTATCTATGACTTGTTGTTGTAGCATATGAAACAATTTGTCACTGTTGTATTGGGAATTCATTAATTAAGATCACTACTTAATTACGAGAGCCTGGAAGTAGTAAAAAAAGATAATCCATGTCTTGTATTTTTACCAAAATGTTCGACCAAACAACTTAGATTATTCCCGGAAGATCGCTGTGCTTGAAATAAGATTGATAAATTGAGGTATAAATAGACCGTGAAGACAATGATATTATCATATTTATCATTTCAAATATTCAGGCTTTTGATGATGTTTTCTTGCGTATAGTTGTTGAAAAAAACATACCATTTAAACTATAGAACTATGATAAAAACTTAAAACTATGGAACATTTGAAAAAAAAGAACTTCTTTACTTGGAATGGTATAAATCTGAAATAATTTTTCTAAAATACCGCTTGGCTGACTCACTTCACCTCTAATGGGTCCATTAATTGTTTTATACATTATGTTGTTAGTAAAAACGTACAAATAAAGTTCCACTACGTGTAAATTATTTTTGTTTGAAATTGGAATAAGGAAACAAAGATAATCTTAATTTGTGATATAAAATTTTTGCTGAATTATTTTATTCAACGAATTTAAGCGGGTGAGATTTCGACTATTTGGTTTTTAATTATAATTTTAATTTTAATATTTGATTCAAAAGTTATTTCACCTTTTTTTCTATTTTTATTGTGTTTTAAATTTTTCATACTATCCATGATGATTGTTATTTCTGAAAGTTTCGTAGATATTTTTATTCAAAGCGAAGTTGTGGAAACCGATATTGAAACTCACCGTAAAACGATATTAAAATTTCATTTTCAGTATTAAAGTTATTCAAAAAGTTTAAATGAAACTTTATGCTTTAAGTGACAGTGACGATAAGCGAGTTTATATTATCTTAAATTATCAACTACACGAAAAAGGAGATTTTTCTTAAATGCATGATGAGAAAATTTAGTCTATGTAACTCTATATACTTTTAAAAAAGTATTTATCACATAAGAAGTAACAAGATATGATATCTTTAAGTAGAACGAATTACTGAGTATTACACAATGATGAAGAATTTAAATTAGGTATATTTATTCATCTTTTCGACATTTTTTTTATATAAATACATAAATATTTAAAATATTATCCAACTACATACCTTGAATTATCAATAAACTGAAGTTTTTTAGTAGGCTCAAGAGTTTTTGACACTTTCTAAATTAATGATTAAGTGGAAGTTGTTTCATGTGAAAACGCTACCAATAAAAAATCATCTCGGCTCGACAAAATGAAATATTGTCATGTCATAAATAAATGTCATTTAACCGATATCCGGCAGAGATTTTTAAAGCATTTCGGCGAAAAATAATCTAAGGCCATCACGCCAATCTCGCGAATCGTCTTATATCGAAACTTTTATTTTTTCAATATTTTTGTTTCATTTCTTTTAGATTTTTGGTTTGTTTTCCATTTTTCTACTAATGTAAGATGAATAAAAAAAACACCAAAACTTCTCGATAGCTATTTTGATTAAAAGTCGCATATAAGCTATTGAAGTTTCTTAACACGAAACAATTAAATTTATACATTTATTCTCACTTAGTTTTCAGTCATTAAATTACTAAATATTTTATTAGTATTGTTTTTTGAATAAACATACAACTTAGGTGAAATAACTTATTCATTGAGTTAAATGTATTGTGATCAAATTATAAAAATGTGGGTAAGTAATAAAATTCGTTATATTTTTATTAATAAAAATAATTTATACCGATCTTTGTGATAATTTTTTTTTCATTACTGCTTTTTTAATATTTTAAGCAATACTGTATTTGTAAAGTTTATGAAAAAATCGGCTTGAATATAATATCAAATTGTCAAAATATATTTGTTATTCAAACCATTTTATCAGATTTTCTTTACAACGGCTTATTTTAACGACGCTTCTTGTACATGCTTAATCATTTTATCAAAAATCAGCCGCTGAACAATGAAGTAAGAATTTTATTTTGAGCGTTTTCAATTAACTGATCAACTTCCCAGAGAAACTCGTTAACTTCAGCCCAAAATTAATCATTTTCCTTTGACACTGCATCAAAAATATTATTTTTATTACTTAAAGATTATAATTTTCTTTTAACTCAAGACTAGATTAACATTCTAAAATTATTTTCTTCTTAAATTCTAAGTCAGATGAAGACAGTATCACATAATAAGTGTTTGTTAAAAAATATCTTTGATATTTATCCATTGTTAATTAATTGTGGTTGAGTTTATAGATGAATACATGTAAAACTAAACATCACAGTCAAATATTGAAATCAATGATATGAAATAATAGTAGAAGCGATCCGATTATAACTCCTTTTAAACATTTCTTTACGCTGTATTATTGAATATGATCTGTGTTTCGAAGTACCAATACAATATTGTCAATGCTTTGAAAATTTAGCCACTTTCAGAGATGATATAGGCGAGAAAACTTTATTGCGCTCTATCTCAGATTTATCTCTCTATATTTTATTGCATCACATTTAGGAGTAGATAATACGGATTTATCGTTATCCAACAGTGGGTCATACTTAATGTCTCAACAGCTTTATTTGCTAGCGTATCGCTAGTATTTGATAACTTATTGCTTGATTTAACAAGTAAAGTGAAAATATCCGTTTAACGTATATTAGAAATCAATAAAATGAATTATGTTGTTTTGATTATAAATGACCATTAAATTTGTAAAAATATTGGAATATCAAAATGTTTGGCTTTATAAGAACTCCAAACACTTGAATACATGAAAATTCTGAAAGCCAAAACCCGGGTCGTTAATGAAAAAAACACATGGAAATGAACAAAATTCGAACGAAATTTTTGATAGATTCGGTGGTAACTTTGTAGAAAGTCATTTTTAATTCCATTTTTTTTAGTTTTTTCGTAAACGTTGCAATAATCTGTCTGATGATGCTTCGTAAAGAATCGAAACACTCGTCTTAAGTTGTAACACAAAAAATGGAATAACAAAGTTATCAAATTTAATTTTATATTAAAATTTGGACGATTAAAATTTTATATTAAAATTCCATCAAGCACCTTCAGTCGAAATCTTAAATTTACAAGAACTATTATGAGATAAAGATGATGACTGTTTCTACTTCACACCATCGCTAAAACTATAGTTTTAATAACATTGGTGATTTCAATTCACTACATTAACTCAAGCTTTTTTATAAGTTTGACAGAAACTGACTTACATTAACGATTTATTTTTTTAACATAAATCAATTATTATTTATATTTTATTTGAAAATAAATAAAAGATGATGCAAAAGTATATTGATATTATATTGACCTGATAAAAATTTAAAAAATCTTCCTCACATTTGTACACTGTGGATAAAATATAATCAAAGTATCTGTTGAGATTAGAAGAAATATTATCAACGACTCCCTTAATAACAATCTTCAAAGATATAATATTCTCAGAAGTATACTTTGTTGTAATAATTATTCCTAGTGAAGTAGCTAAGTTTACTAAGCAGACTTAGTAAATTTTACTTCATTAAACTATTTAAGCCTAAATTAGCTTAAGGGAATACAAATTTACATTTAATTAGTGGGTTCGTCGATCGGTAAACAGCAAATAGTTATTACAGTGGTAAAAAGTTTTGTTCATGAACTTTTTCCATTTTACCGGAAGAAAATGATCATTTCTGCTTATTGAAGCTAGGATACCAGTAGAATTTTGTGAAGTAAACAAGCTTTTTGCGCGTACTACTTATAGATAAGGATTTTCACATCAGAGTTAAATCGTTATGAATGAATCACTGGTGAACCAAAGAGCGGTAGTACAGAACTGCGTATTAAATTATAATTATCTCGGTTTTTCCACCCGTGTGCGTCGTACACATTTGCCGTGCGGATGCTTTGCAGCTGCCTATCAATTTACCGAGAATCGTAACTGACAGATTCTCATAAAAGGGAATTATTAATATAATACCAGATGTGTGTATAAGTAATAAGGTCATAAATTCTGTACAGTTTATAGCTCAAGTATATATTGCGAGAAGATCCTGTACGATTTTCCATAGCTTTTTAAATGGCTTGTCACAAAAAGAACTTTGATACTTATTACAATGACTAAAAAAAATATTGAAACTAAACTGAATATACGGGGTAAAGAAAATAGTCTCAGTAATTGATGAATATTAAATATTTTACTTTGAACGTGAAAAAAATTAAGACTTTCACTTAAATTGAGTACTATAATACGAATATTATATTGTTTTAAGCTGCATGGTTATTAAATAACCCAAAAATCCATTAAATCCAAGACGCGAAGGTCTTTTATTATGAAAAATGATATTTCTTACTTATAAGAAAAACTACATTATATTCCAAGAATTGATTGAATGTAGCGTATTTCGTAAATCATTTGAAAATAATAAAAAAACATTTTTTTGTTGGTTTGTTGATGTTTGATGTTACGTAATGAATAAACTCTTTTGATTGTAAAAATTGTCTGCTAATATTTATCCAATTTTGCATTTATATATTAAGAGTTCAAAAAATTCTTGTTTGGTAAAAATTTATTTTTGTAATTACGGTATGCGTGTTAAATGAACAATATTTTTTTTGCCGATACTTTTTGAATGAAATTCAACAAATAGATGTCACAGAAATTTCAGCATTTCTGACACTCTTAAAGTCTTGAGCAACGTTGGTCAAGCGTTGTATATTTTAATAAAGCAAATTAGAGATTTTCGTCGGCTTATAAAACCCATATCAATTTTTTAAGAAAATATATAGTTTTATGTTTAATGAAATGAACTAGATTTAACTATCAGTCGGGTCTAGGTTCAATTTTTCACTAAGGTCAACGTCAAATTTAGATTTTTAAAAATTGAAACTTGAACCCTACCAAGTTTATTTTTATGATATGCAACGCTCCTTGGATTGATCTCGAGTGACTTACAAAAACATTTCAACGAGTTATCTAGTATGATTTTTCTTAGTAATTATATTTTTTTGTTGTTATATAAAAGTTAAATATTAAAGTTGATTGAAAAAAAATAGCAAGCTACCGTTTATATACGTCACTGTCACCTTTTTATTATATAAAGAAAACAACCAGTAGTACGATACTACATTAAACTATAATTAAGAAATTCATAGATCACATTAAAAAAAAGTATACGATTTTTGTAAAAAAATCGATTGTAAATCTTTCTCATTAATACATATCAATGTCACGAGTTAGTGTTTATATTTATAATTTTACTGTTTTCTTGTGTGCCGCATTCTTAAAATAATGTTGTCGAGGCACAATGTGTAAAGGCATATAGTGGTCCCAAGAGATTACTCTATGTCTAGAGTGTGATAGATTTAGGTCTATCGGAATAAATAAATAAATGTGGTTTGAATGAATAAAAGTATTGAAAAAATGTAGTTTGAACATAAAAATCAATTTTAAGCAAATTTATTTCAAAATGAATATTAAATTATCTTTTTTTATACTGTTAGTTTTCATAGTAAATTTCACTTATTACTTATATTTTAAATCAGGGCTTATAGAAAATAGTTAAGGTACGTGAACCATTTCGATTGACAAAACTAATTTTCGCAGATGAAAACGCTCGGCCAGACTACCATCAGGGCACGGAATACAACACATTATGAGCGTAAAACAAACAAATTAATGGTAACTGTTTTGAAGTTATGTCTCAATTAAAAACACATAACATAAAACAAATTCATATACATCTAAATTACTTTTTAATACACATCATTCAATGAATTCATTTTATTTTCCTGATTTAACTATTTTTTTTGAAAAAATACTATTATTGGAAACTTAAATGTTTCACACTTCCGTGCAACGGTCATATTTGATTTTATGAAATAAAATACAGTTTTGAAAAGATTCTCAACCTTTTTTTTATCAAAAATATAAAAAGTGTATTGGTTTTGAATGCATAAAGTGTAAAATACTTTAAAAAAGAAATATTCTAAATTTGATATGTCACGGATTGTATTATTTTAATATTAATAATATAGTATAATCCTAATGAATGCGTACCTGTATAAGAAGGCGTGCGTTTGAAAAATGATGAGGAAACTTTTCTATTTTACGAAAAACTTTATTCAATATTTACCTTTTAGCTGCCGTAGAAAAAGTACCAAATTATATATGTGTTCTTGTTGTATTAAGGTATTGTTTTTAACTTTTTTTAACTTTTTATTTTCGACGCGATGAATAATTTGATTTTTTACATTTTTTAAAAACAAATTAGTGAACCGTTTTTATAGTAACGTCGATGTAAAGATACTTTATTTGTCTGAAAGTATTTAACATTATAATGTGAAAAATGTTTTAAGTTTGTAGGCATTCAATGAGATTTTTTTTTACATGAATTAATGTGTTTTATTATTTAATAACAATATAAAATGTAAAAGGTCTAATTATTTAATCTCGTTGGTTAATCTTGTTTATTAAATTATTATTAATAATTTATAATAACAAATGAAGCATTGAAACAAAAGAAAGAATGTGGGGAAAAAAGTTAATCAAAATTTTGAGCGTCCAAAGGTAGGCCTTATGGTGAATATCAAGTTAATGGGGCTTCTTTATACTGTAAGAATTCATCCCCATTATCTAAGTTTTGGTTCCTGATTTTAGCTTAATTAGCATGCGAAAGAAAATTTGACGATTCAGCGTAAAAGTGTATCTTCATTATTATGAAAAAGATTTGCAAACAAAGTTAACTATCAAGGAAACGCAGAGGCTTTGAAAGTTTTTCAAGGTAATAAGAAAAGGTTGATAACATGGTAAAAGAAGAATCTTTGTTCAAAATATTACTCATAATAAAGTACTCTTACCAAAATAAAAAAGAAAACAAAGAAGGTTATTTATATAATATTTAAGATATTATTTTTGTTGTAATAATTTATTAACTACTAAATCAATTAAGTGGGTATAATTTTTAGTAAAAAATAATTTTAGAAAAACTTAATAGAAACTATATAAACACTTTCAAACGAATTTTATTGCTCGATCAAAATTGATCAGCTGATAATTCAAGGATGGGGACAAATAATGTTTTAATTGGTCATATAAAATTTATGCTAATAGTACATAAAAAAAATCTTCTTTTTTCACGAAGCAATTCATACTTTATTACATTTGATTACTTTATTACTTACCATAAACGCTAGAAAATACATTTTTTCTATCACGTCAATAACATTGCAAACAAATTGCCTCTTGAACTGAAACATTTTTTAGTTTATTCGTAAAAATTACGATATTCTGTCTGAGGATGCATCTTTAAAAAGCGGAACACAAGTCGTAGTTTATAAAACCATATGTGGAGTAAAAAAATAATCAAATTAAATTTTATATTAAAAATGAACTTTCCCAGTTATCATAACACGTATCGTGTAACTTTAATTTAAAATAAAATATATAAAAAAAGTTTATCAGAGATTAATGGTTCTATTTACTTTAACTTGTAACTGAAGTTCTTAACCTTATTGCGGTAACGGGGGCATTTGAGACTTAAGATTGTAGGGGCGGGCGCGCTCCCAGTTTCGTTATAATACGATTTCATGTCGTATATCCATACATCATGTCCATAAAACGTTTCTTAATATTATTTATTATTACACTGCATGTGATTTTAAGCTATCAAGGTTTTCAGAGAACGTTAATAAAGAGCTTTCACTCTAACACAAACAACTTTCATTTGAAAAATTTAATGGTCTCATTTAAAAGCGTTTTTACTGTACCGGAGATAAGGTTTCGGCAACGAGCACGTCATTGCAATTTCACGAAATGTACGTTTGAAGAAAGCTTAAACAATTTGGAGCTTCGAAACACTTTGAATGATAAGGGATACGCTGCCTTCCGGCGTTTCAAATCTCCGCAATAGGAATGCTTTAGTTAATGTCGCTGAGCAAGAAACGTTAACTTGACCTGACATTTCGGAAAACTTGTGCGGAAATCGTATCAGCCATGATTGTTTTTTCAACTAATACCCTACCCTCGCTCGAGGCAAAGATCTTTCATATATTAATTTGGCTAACCGATTGCAACAGACGCCTTCTATATATTCGAAAAAACCATGTCAACGAAACATTGACACTAATAAAGTAATCACATCAGAACAATTTACAAATATGTGTACATATTTTTTTTTACGCTTAAGAAATACATTATAAATCAGTAATAAACTGAATGGCAAAAATTTAGTATCAATTCACAAACAAATCAATGATAACATTCGAAAACATTGCTTATAAGCGAATAAGACAATGGTATACTTTACTTAATGAGTTTTTAAAATTCATATAAATATGATATAAACTGTAAAGAGTCTAAGTCTAACCTACAAGTTTGGCTTACTTTATATATTTCAATTAATTGATGAGGTACAGCAAAGATACAAACACCACCGCTTACTTATGTTGAATATTAAGAAAGGATGTTTATATACTGCGTAAATCAAAAAATATAGTGAATTTAAAATACGTTTTAAACAATGTCTGCTGTCAATTTAAAGCGCGAAAAAGGTTTTTTACTATATGTACTGTTCAACTCCGTGCTCGATTCTTATTTAAACTAAATCAACTACGTTTTATTTACTTTTCCATCTCCGGTCCCAATTTGAAACATATGGACTCTTAATGGAGGTATTTCAACAGAAGCTTCACTCGTGCAACTCTTAATCGGAACATGACATGTGAATTTGTTTCTTTATGGAAAATAGTCGTAAAGCAGTGACATAATACATATACTTGTAAAAATTAACATACTTAAAAATTCTTGCTACACATCCTCCGTTCAATGATGAAGACCAATGATGATGATGTAAATATATTATCAGATGAAAATCATAAAAAGTATTGTTATATATTAAAAGAAAAGAGCTGCTTGCATAATGGGTATAAATAAGTTAACTCTAAGAAATATTCACGCAACTTGTATTTTCATTTCAAATGCATGAATTTCAGGGCAAAATATTATTTATAATAAATATCTTTGGAGCTGTAAACATGACGTCGCAATTTTATTTAACATGCAACAAATATGGCTCAAAGATTTAAACTTTGATACGGTGACCTTATTTTAGAAATACATAAAATCAAATTACTTTTTATTATATGAAAAATTTGAATTTATAAGTAAAGCATTTCGAGCCTAAATTTTTATCAAGTCATTATTAAATATAATAAGAATAAAAAAAAACATTATTTGGAAAAAGCCATTTTACAAAAAGGGTAGTTAATCAAAAAACTTAATTATGGTATAATATGTTTAAAAATATTATAATAAATACATTTTTATGTAATTTATTTTCTGCAAGCATCTTCATTATATATCATTTTTATTTTTTCAATAACTTAATATGAATTGACAAAATACATTTGTCTGGATTTATCTGTTATTTTTTTAACGTAACACCCACACACATAGTCTATACATCAGCATATGCGCTTAAGTGAGTGTGTGTAATAGTAACTTTTAAGAAATTTTTAAGCGCACTTCACATACGCACTCTCTTTCTATCTGTTCTTCGTTCGTATTAGGCGTATTGCCCGACTGGTGTTTGTACCATGGAGAATATTTTTTCTAAAGGAAGCAGTTAATGGTATATATAATAAATCACTTTTAGGGTGTTCACTGTCAATACTTGGTGGAAAGGCATTATATTAATAAAAACACAATAATCCTTTGTACTTCATTCCACTTTATTTAATATGTCAGGACCGGTTTCGCTCATTACGAGCATCGTCAACTGATAAGAAATATAATTTAACAGTGCTATTTATACAAAAATAAAAAGTTATAAACAACAATTGGCATTGAAAAGAAAATACCAATTACATTAAAAGTGATTCTAAAATAGCACAAAATTAAAATGTTTAACACATCTAACATATAATTAAAAAGTCATCTCAGATTAATAAATTTAGAATGGGAATTGAAAGTAATTACAAACATAATTAAAATTTGGGAATTCTTTGACAAAGTGATACAATAAAAATAATGACATTAATAATGACAATAATATAGTGAATAGGCTTAATGATAGTTAAGAAAATTTCCCCTCTTCCAAGTAGTTGGTAAGTGTACATACTTAAACAAAATCGACAGCCAGGAAGATTCGCATTTTTTCAGAATCTTCCTGGCTGTCGATTTTGTTTAAGTATGTACACTTACCAACTACTTGGAAGCGGGGAAAAATAGGAAACTATCATTAAGCCTATTCACTCTATTAATGTCATTATTTTAATTGTATCACTTTGTCAAAGAATCCATATTTGATGCTGTAAGAAAAGGGTGAGTCCTTTACTAATATCTTTTACAAAAACCATTGGCAAGAAAGATAAAAGGTTTATATAACATCAAATTTTATCTACTTATTAACATCAGTTTTGTTTTGTATATAGCCACAAATAAAATTGTTGCTAGTTTGGCTTTTTATCTTTCTTTTGTTCGACAAAGTGGTTTTTTTAGAGCAAAAATAACTTTAAAAGTAATTTCAGTATGTTTAAGTTTATAAATTATAGTAATAAAATATAAACAAAAAACACCGGACGCACACGGACAAGTATTTCACTGAAATCGAATTGGAATAAAAATAAAATATTTTGAAAAGGAAAATCTTTTTTTATAAATATTTGTTAATTTTCAGCCAACGTGACACATTCATCATCTAATTATATTTTAATATGTATGATTTTAAAATATGAACTTATATATTTGGCAAAGAAAACTATACGAATACTTCATTTAAAGAATTATCATACGAATTCCAAGGATTTATTATATTAATAAAAACACAATAATCCTTTGTACTTCATTCCACTTTATTTAATATGTCAGGACCGGTTTCGCTCATTACGAGCATCGTCAACTGATAAGAAATATAATTTAACAGTGCTATTTATACAAAAATGAACAGTTATAAACAACAATTGGCATTGAAAAGAAAATACCAATTACATTAAAAGTGATTCTAAAATAGCACAAAATTAAAATGTTTAACACATCTTACATATAATTAAAAAGTCATCTCAGATTAATAAATTTAGAATGGGGATTGAAAGTAATTACAAACATAATTAAAATTTGGGAATTCTTTGACAAAGTGATACAATTAAAATAATGACATTAATAGAGTGAATAGGCTTAATGATAGTTTCCTATTTTTCCCCGCTTCCAAGTAGTTGGTAAGTGTACATACTTAAACAAAATCGACAGCCAGGAAGCTTGTTTAAGTATGTACACTTACCAACTACTTGGAAGAGGGGAAATTTTCTTAACTATCATTAAGCCTATTCACTATATTATTGTCATTATTAATGTCATTATTTTTATTGTATCACTTTGTCAAAGAATTCCCAAATTTTAATTATGTTTGTAATTACTTTCAATTCCCATTCTAAATTTATTAATCTGAGATGACTTTTTAATTATATGTTAGATGTGTTAAACATTTTAATTTTGTGCTATTTTAGAATCACTTTTAATGTAATTGGTATTTTCTTTTCAATGCCAATTGTTGTTTATAACTTTTTATTTTTGTATAAATAGCACTGTTAAATTATATTTCTTATCAGTTGACGATGCTCGTAATGAGCGAAACCGGTCCTGACATATTAAATAAAGTGGAATGAAGTACAAAGGATTATTGTGTTTTTATTAATATAATAAATCCTTGGAATTCGTATGATAATTCTTTAAATGAAGTATTCGTATAGTTTTCTTTGCCAAATATATAAGTTCATATTTTAAAATCATACATATTAAAATATAATTAGATGATGAATGTGTCACGTTGGCTGAAAATTAACAAATATTTATAAAAAAAGATTTTCCTTTTCAAAATATTTTATTTTTATTCCAATTCGATTTCAGTGAAATACTTGTCCGTGTGCGTCTGGTGTTTTTTGTTTATATTTTATTACTATAATTTATAAACTTAAACATACTGAAATTACTTTTAAAGTTATTTTTGCTCTAAAAAAACCACTTTGTCGAACAAAAGAAAGATAAAAAGCCAAACTAGCAACAATTTTATTTGTGGCTATATACAAAACAAAACTGATGTTAATAAGTAGATAAAATTTGATGTTATATAAACCTTTTATCTTTCTTGCCAATGGTTTTTGTAAAAGATATTAGTAAAGGACTCACCCTTTTCTTACAGTATCAAATATGGATTCTATTGTGTTGTATATTAAATAACTTGCGCTTTTCAGTGAAATATTTTGAGACGAGTTCTTTGAGATAGTTCAGATTTATTATTTTGTTAAACGATAATCACTGGTAAAATTATACTCTTTGTTGGATATATCCGTTAGTTCGTCGATAATTTGGTGTAAACCATCTTAGTATATTTCTTTTTGGTTCACCTCTAATCTCTTGGCTGACCTCTAGACTAAATTTTACAGGAGGCGCAAAATACGTGTTTTGATGATTTTAGACCATATGCAAATTATGAATTATACACAACCTTGAACTTGTCTGGAAAAAACCTTTATTTCAGTCTTTTTTCTAGGTTTTAACATTTTACAAGGTCAACCTTTTCAAACTTAAAAGCTAAATTTAGATACTAATTCGGCATTTGCAGCTTGCATCCTTTTGATAGAACGTGTATCAAGTTTGATACATTGTGATTATCGAAATAAACCTGTTTTGAAAAAACTGTGGATTACGTCCTTTTTCCTTTCCACAGTTAATATAAATAAATCAGATTACATATATTTAATTCAAGGATCAATTCTAAGCTTCTACAAAAACGTTTTAAATATTCTATGCTACAGATAGCTTTTTATCTCGGTACCACTACTCAGGCAAGGATTCTGCTAGGGTATCCATAACAATGATTTATATATATTTTCTAATAAAAATATTAATTAAGGCATTGCAAACACATATCGTTTTTTTAAAAAAAATAGCTGGTTAACTAATTTTGTAGGCAACTTAAGTATGCTAGCGTGCCGAAAAGTTCAAGCTCTTTTTCTGTATAATCTATGAACAAAACAAGGTTAGATTAATAAAACTTTAATAGAAATTAGTTTTATTGAATATTTCTAGAAAAAAAGAAAATGGTTGTTACTAGGGCTTATACAAAAACCAACTATTGAAAAAACCGGTTTTCGAATGTAAATTTTGTTCGAAAATCGGTTTTATCCAGTTTTCGTAGTTTTACAAAAAATGGATAATTCAATTAAAATAGCGAGAAGAAGTTCAATTTTTGTTGTTTATTTATATACATAATAATGCACAACAAGAAATTATTTGGTGCTACTCTTATGAAAAAATGATTTAAGAAAACACAAAGCGTCTACTGATCGTTCTGTCACAAAATTTCCTTAAATCGAAAATACCCTTTTGCTGGGTGACGATGTGGGGCATATGGTCTTTAAACCGTCAAATAAAAAATCCAAATTTTCTGTCCTTTTGTTCATAGACTCGTTTATAGAAAATTTAGCACAAAAACCGGTTTTTTTGAAAACCGACAAGCCCTAGTTGGTACAACACATGTTTGATTCTTAAAAATTATCTTGAAAAACGAGTTTAATTACATCTGAAAACAATACCATTGATTTAATAATTAAGTTGCTAAGACAGTTTTTTGTTTTGTATTTGCGTTGGTTGATTACCAGTTTCATAACCGTGTAGTAGCGCACTAGGTTTGGGGTAGGGAAATTTGATATCTTAACAGAATCCAATATATTAATTTTATTGATTTCGTTAATTAATTATCAAGAAATTAATATACATGAGTTTTAAAGTTTTTTAAGCCATGTCCACTCCCAATGTGGATCATACCCTGTAGAGTTCATGTCACAGATGTTTTTTTATATGAAAAATGCTTGTTACACGGTTGCTCAAGCTTTTTTTTTCGAAAATAGTTGAGATAGAAGAATAGGTCTAGAGCAGGACTTGTGATTATCTAATCGCTCTCCCAACGCCCTGTTATTTTAATATTGGAAGGGTGGGAGAGAATTTTAAGAAATCACAAACACGTACATGCCTTTGAACAGAAATCGATATATCGATTGAAAAAATGTTGTTCGTATTTATACTAGAACCCATGAACTCCAGTTTTAAAATGTAACGACTCAAAAATCATAGTTTTCAGATAAGTAGAGTTCTGGGTAGGCTTAATCTTTTTCTGTACATCTAAGTTTTGTAGATTTTAATATAACTCTAGTATTATCTAAGAATGTAAAATAATAATATAATTAAAATAATATAAACATATTTTTTCTTATCTTTGGAGCTCTAAAATACCTACATACTACTGGGAACTGGTAGATTTCGGTGTTCAAAGCAGTTCTCATTCTTCACTTAAAACAACCAATTTTTGATTTAGTACAGTTTGTAACTGAGGTACTAATATGTTTTTAAGCAAAATCAACTTTCTCTAAATCAGTCTAGCCATATTTTACATAAATTGTTGCTGTGAAATTAAGCGAAGATTTTTCACGAACCTAATTATTTTCAATCAAAAGACGACAACCAAAAAATCGTTCCCTAAATATTATTTATTGTATGAAATTCCGTCCATTCCGTGCAAAAATCGAAGACAAGAAATAATCACATTATTACTTACCGCGAAACAAAATATTTAACCAATTTCACAAAATTTTGTACCTTTAGCTTCTTAGCATGTGTGGTTGGCGATTTCTTCTATGAATTGTACCATTAGCAATCAATGAACACTCTCCTGTCGATTGTTTGTATAAACGAACTAAGTGCTATAGTACACCAACAAAAACTAATATCATTATAATACAATAAGTAAAAAAAATAGTACCAAAATATCGTGTAGCATAATAACACGTAAATATAAAATGCTGTCTTGCTATTTTTGGAAGCGTACCTAATGATTCTTATCAAATTTTGTGTTGGTTTTGCTATAAATATTTTTAATACATTAGAACATTATTACTACAATTTATGTATGCCACCATTATCGAAGTGGTTCGATCTAAAATGAATGTGTTTATATTATTTTTTACGTTTTTCAAAAACTATTTATTTATATTTATCGATTTTGGAGCTATCAATAGGTTAGTAAAATTGTAAACTTTAAGTTTTTTTTTATTGATGAATGCTTTTTATTGTATAATTGTCTATTAAAGTTTAATGTTTGAAAATAAAATATTGTATTTTTTAACGCTGAAGGTTTTCTACTTTCTGGAATAAGTATTAATACTGTATTATAAATACTATATTATATTACATTTAGAAAAAAGTCACAAACTGATCAATTATATAATTACTTTATATCAAAAGAAACGTATTTATTTGATTACAAGATTATGGAACATACTCGTTATGAAGTGATGAAAATTTGGCTCTTTAGTATTCTAAAGGCTTATAATATTATTATTATGTATTAAGCGAAAATGTAATTACTTCCAATAATAGCACGATGTTCATTTTACTGAAGAAAATCTCGAAACATTTCCATATTAACTGTACATTATTTGATATCAAATTGATTATACTACGAACTTATTATAATATGCACACTTGAGTAAATTTCAAAATTTAAACAAAAATTTAATATGAAAAGAGAACTCGTTGAGAAAATATCGAGATCGGTCGCTAAATTGTATAAATTATGAGAGAGCTATTCTTGGGATTCAACCCATATTTTTTTTCATAATTTTTATACGACCTTAATCAACATTTTTTTAAAAAGAAACTGTTTTTCATTGCGTTTCCCTATTATGAAGGTAATATTCAAAGCGGAAATGTTGGACGCAGGAAGCCTGTTGGAATGACTTTGATTTCCCTTTTCCAAAATGGCGAAGCTTCTGTTTTTGACTTGGCTTGATTTATGTGTAAGTGTGCTGGACGCAGAGCACATTCTTTATTTACATTATGAATATGGGTTAAACGTTTTATAAAAGTGGAAAAGCACAACGAAACCAGGAAACGATACCAAACGTCTTTTGAAAATATTATCTTTTTTTTTTATCCGTCTTACGACTGCACGTAACTGTAAAGTATTATTCTTAAAGTCAAAATAATAAATATAATGCAAAAACTTTAATATACGCATATACTTGGCTGGTAAGTTGTCGTGGGTGAATTGCGCATGCAGAAAAGGATTCGCTTGCATAAAAAAATGTGTGTACCCTACGCAATTATTAATAAAAAAGAAAATATGAATAGGAAATCTTCTCAGAGTTTCCTTGCGATATCGTATTCTGATGAAATATGTCCACCAAGTTAAAGTGATTCTTTACTTTTTATTACACATTGGTTTTACAAGGATATATTAATAACGTTTGCTTCTTATATTTTTTTTATCGTTGTAATCTTTGTCTTGATTTATCTATGTTTGGTATTTCTAGTTTTCCAGTCTGACCAATAAGTTAAGTTGTTTAAATATTATTTGATTTACTAGCGTATTAACTCCTGATTGTTCTTGGTGGAATATCGTTAAGAAAAATGATTTTTCAACGGAATTTAGACTCAAGATGAGACAAAATCTTTGTTGTTATATTATTTGCTGTTTAAAATGATAATCAAATCTTTTTTTGTTTCCAAAACTTGTAACGAATTACTTTTCACAAATTTATTTAAAATTATCCTTCATTTATTTGTAATAGAATGTATAGTATGCAATTCCATCTTGAATTCTAAATCACCTACCATGCATTCTATCTTGCAATGAATATATTATGTAAAATGTCTAATAAAATAAATAAAAACACACAAGTTTTGGCAGACGTTAATTTGACGAAAGATAGAAAGTTACTTAAAATGAGCAAACCTATGTATTTTTGAGTTTTTACTTAATTTTTACTTGTTTGAAAACCAATTTTAATTGTTATCAAAGCGTTCATAAATATATGTCAAATATTTTATAAACGGCTTTACAATCATAAACAAAAGCATCCTGGTTTGAAACTGGAAAAGTTGATGTGAGCACCCCAATTTAAAATAAAACGTGATTTCGAAATTCAACCCTTCTCACGATTTACAGAAACCAACGAATATTCAGATTTAAAAATTTGAATAGCGTTGTTGAGAAGGAAACAATGCTGAATATTTTTTATTATTCATCGTTAAATGATAAGCTTTCTAATAAAAGAACGTATTAAAAAAATATCGTATTTTTTAAGAACCTATCTACATATTGTTAACAACATTTTAAATGTTTATTTGCTGTAAGATTGTCAAGCAAAAATATACATATTTTACAAAGTCCAAAAAAAAACAGAAAAGATATAATTTTTAATGAAAACACAAGATAAATTTGAGACAAAAAGTCAGTAAGCGATATCTTTTACTAAATTTACATGTTTACATTTCATATTGATGGAGAATAAGTGATATTACCACGACTATTTTGAAGAGGTCTAGATTACAGATTGCATTTTATGAAATCATAATCTTTCTTTTTTAATTCAAAGCTCAATCAATATAAAACATATATATACGATAAACAACTTCGATGTTTTTGTTGCTTGTTGACGAGTTGAAAGGAATCTAAAATCTGTCAGTACAAAACGTAATTAATGATCGTGTGAAAGTAACATGACTTGTCACTAAAAAAATAGTTATATGGTGTCATTATGATTATTATTTATCACTTATACGCTTGTTTTCCATTTGTGACGTGAAGTATTAAATTGTGATTTGTCCATTTTCCGGCCGCGTAAAAAAAATATTATAGTTTCGAGCCGCAGTTAAACTTCAAGTCATCATTTCCAAAAAAATGTTTTTACTGTAATATATTTGTATACCGTGGATTTTTTTTATTTTAGAATAAGACTTACATAATATATTATATGTTTTATTTTAATTCTTGCATATTATATCCAATAAAACTTAAAAACAAATAATCATTATCTAACTATTTTACATAAAACTTGTTGACGATTAAAGTATTAAAAGTAAAATATCAGTGGGCCGTATTTTTTTATATAAAAATAATCGTAATAATTGTCATTTTTTCTTAGTTACTATTTTTTAAAAAATCGGTATTCTTTGAAATCAAAATGGAATAATGTTTAAGTTTGCTAACAACCATTTTTCTTAGAAGCAGAAATTTCGTAAATTATTTTATTTTTGGTATAATTTTTAAGTTTGCTAACAATTATTTTTCATAGTAGCAAAAATAGTCATTGTAAATTATTTAATTTTTGGAATAATGTTTATGTTTGCTAACAACCATTTTTCTTAGAAGCAGAAATTTCGTTAATTATTTTATTTTTGGTATAATTTTTAAGTTTGCTAACAATTATTTTTCCTATTAGCAGAAATAGACCTCGTAAATTATTTAATTTTTGGAATAATGTTTAAGTTTGCTAACAACCATTTTTCATAGTAGCAAAAATAGTCCTTGTAAATTACTTAATTTTTGGAAAAATGTTTAAGTTTGCTAACAATTATTTTTCCTATTAGCAGAAATAGACCTCGTAAATTATTTAATTTTTGGAATAATGTTTAAGTTTGCTAACAACCATTTTTCATAGTAGCAAAAATAGTCCTTGTAAATTACTTAATTTTTGGAATAATGTTTAAGTTTGCTAACAATTATTTTTCCTATTAGCAGAAATAGACCTCGTAAATTATTTAATTTTTGGAATAATGTTTAAGTTTGCTAACAACCATTTTTCATAGTAGCAAAAATAGTCCTTGTAAATTACTTAATTTTTGGAATAATGTTTAAGTTTGCTAACAATTATTTTTCCTATTAGCAGAAATAGACCTCGTAAATTATTTAATTTTTGGAATAATGTTTAAGTTTGCTAACAACCATTTTTCATAGTAGCAAAAATAGTCCTTGTAAATTACTTAATTTTTGGAATAATGTTTAAGTTTGCTAACAATTATTTTTCCTATTAGCAGAAATAGACCTCGTAAATTATTTAATTTTTGGAATAATGTTTAAGTTTGCTAACAACCATTTTTCATAGTAGCAAAAATAGTCCTTGTAAATTACTTAATTTTTGGAATAATGTTTAAGTTTGCTAACAATTATTTTTCCTATTAGCAGAAATAGACCTCGTAAATTATTTAATTTTTGGAATAATGTTTAAGTTTGCTAACAACCATTTTTCATAGTAGCAAAAATAGTCCTTGTAAATTACTTAATTTTTGGAATAATGTTTAAGTTTGCTAACAATTATTCTTCCTATTAGCAGAAATAGACCTCGTAAATTATTTAATTTTTGGAATAATGTTTAAGTTTGCTAACAACCATTTTTCATAGTAGCAAAAATAGTCCTTGTAAATTACTTAATTTTTGGAATAATGTTTAAGTTTGCTAACAATTATTTTTCATATTAGCAGAAATAGACCTCGTAAATTATTTAATTTTTGGAATAATGTTTAAGTTTGCTAACAACTATTTTTCGTATTAGCGAAAATTTCGTAAATTATTTAATATTTGGAATAATGTTTAAGTTTGCTAACAACCATTTTTCGTATATATATAAATAAATAGTTAATTAAATTAATATTTATAGTTGAGCAGCCCTATATAGCCGTTCACAACCCTGCAGGTGGAAATCTTGGAATTTTCAGAAGAGTTCAAAATCGTTTAGTGCAAGATTTCACCCACAGATGTCATTATTAGTTCACTAAAAACGCGTTTTTATTTTTTGCTTTGTATTATTTAAATTATATAGAGTTTTTATATCGCTTTCCTCAAGTGGATTCGTAGATCAGTGTGTAAGCTGTCCGAACGTCGCGCATGAAAATTGGGGCATGGTATCGAATCCCACAGCTTGAGAGAATATTTTTGGTTAGTACGATAATTTTGTTTGACTTCAAAAATTCACACATAGACGTCAGAGAAAAATGAAGAAATGAATTAATGAATTAATGGCGACAGCGGGGCAGGATGGGTGGGGGGGGAGGAGGACCGTCTTTGATATGTTACGTAATGATTTCATATGCTTGACAAAAAAATACATTTACTAAACTAGGTACAATGATAGTTATTTTTGTACAGAAATGGACATTTCTTTAACGAAAACGTTTTTAGCGAGAGGATTGATTTTAGTTAAAATTTTCTTCTTATGACTTGCTTTTACAGTTCATGAAATTTTGCAAAAGATTATACAATTAAATAACTATTTTTTTACGATAAATTAATGTTTAAGCGATCCATAAGCAATGACTGTTTATTTTTAATTTATTGTGGACACACCTGTTTAAATGGCTGCTTTTTTAATTTATTAATTTTAAAAGACACACCAAAAAAAAAGACAGAAAGTATGGTAATATTAGTTTTTTAAATAAATTATTAAAATAACCGTCATCGCATCAAAATTTTTGAAAGATTTAAAACAACTGAAATTAAATTCATCTTAGCCGTTCAAGATCAATAATAAATAAAAGTAAATCACAAATACGCATTCTTAGACATTAAAGTGTAATTTTATTATGATCCTTGCAATATTTCTTAAATGCTCAAATTCATAAAAATGTTTCACGGTTTGGAATTATTATATATGACAAGATTATTTAAATTTGGATTTAACATCAGTTTGAATGAAAAAACTTTAGACCGCAAATCATGCACTGTTGGACTGTGGTTGGATAAAAGAAAATGGCAGACTAGAAAATCCTAAGCCGACCTCACCTGTATAACAAACTATATTATTTGGCTTATCGGTATGAACCAGTATTGTGTAAGTAGTCAAAAGCTTTTTTTTACTACGCGAAGCTTCGTAAAAACTTACATAATTGAGTCTATTCTGTCCGCTTCTTAGTCAAAACTTAGAATGGTCTAAAATGAATTTCTCGTAAAAGCCTGGTTTTTTTTATATATCCTTTAACCTAGTTTTTTAACAATGAAAAGTAAAGTGGTAGTAATTGATATATAGAAAGGCTACAGAAAAGGTTATATTCGTTTTCCACATTTGGAAAAAGAAATAAGTACGCCAAGAGAATTTGAGAAAAAAAATATAACATCATATGTATATTTAAATTTTATTAATAATATGTATTAAGCGAGCAAGGCTTGCGACCAGTATTAAGCAAGGCAAATTCAGTTTCATTTATTTTTTAAGGACAACCGAAAGTTTGTTTGACTACTTTTTGATAACATTTTAATGCGAATTAACTTTAATAACTGAGAAAAACCCAGACACTTAAAGTTAGTTGTTTTTCATTCTATACAAAAACTGATTTAATTAAGTCAGCTGATTCAAACCTTGTGATCTGATTAGCTCTCATAAACTTGGCCAGTATGATGACAAGTTGTATGATGATCGGTATAATCTTTAACTGATGAAACTCACAAGAGAATCTGAGCATTCATTGAATATCGAAAAAAATCGCGACCCTATTTTACATTTAATAAATATTTTCTATCGTTTTTGTTCGAGGAAAACAATTTTTATCAAATCGCCGAATGAAAGCTTTAAAACTGTATATTAATTAGGCTTGAGAATGTTTTGCCTTATTGGGTCAACGTAATAAATTATTGTTTGTTTGTCGCCGCCCATTTTCCCAAGTAACGGTGGTACCTTTGTCGTATTTTTCAAGTTGTTGTTGTATTTAAGTCATATTATACTGCCATAATTCAACAAAAATATTTACTATACAGCGAATCGATATAATAATAAACATTCTCAATAAAAACCATGTTAGGTATGTGCGAGGGATGGATGAAATTATTTTATCTTCGCACAATACGTCAATGTTTTGTTTTATTTATTTTCGACTGAAATTCTTTAATACTTATTTGCTAGTAGTTGGAGAGCAATTGCATAGTCATAAGAACTGTCATGACGTTCTCAGTAATGTTGGCTTCAGATTAAGTGTGCTTAAATTTTTGTATGAGATATTTATTTACAAAATTAAAAAAAAAAATGTATTGTGCTATATACAATAGGGGTCTCCAAACTTTATGTTACTACGCCTTCCTTTGAAAAAAAATATCTCAGCACTTCCCTATCCCTATTTCATATAATTATAAAGACACGTTATAAAAGGTAAAGAAATATTTTGCAATAGACCACGCTTCTCAGTTTGTAAATCGCTGATATAAGTTTAAAATAAACTCTTTTATGAGAAATATAATTTATAGACGAGAAGTGTAGATTGTTTATTGTTAAAAAATTTTCAAATTACAATACATGACATAACAGCTGACGCCAATTCGCCAAGCACTTGAAAAATATAATAAGACAATATATAAAATAAAAATACACAGTACATCAAATTCAACATAAAAAATCAAGAAATATGATAGAATTTTTTTTAAACAGTTCACAAATACCATCACTAAAAATGTCCACTTCGCTAGGCAATGCGTTGATTAATCGAACGGCCCTTGGAACTGGTGACTCATACCTCCTAAGCGAGGTATAAGTTTTTAGAAACAAAAGTTTTTGTTCATAGTTTCACCCACGTAAGAATACAGTGTATTAAACAGCATTTTTTGGTGTAACAGTTTTTTTGAGTATTTTATTAAAAATAAAAACGTTATTCGTTGCAAATATATTTTTCAAAATCCGTAATTCATCAAAAAAAACAGCAGCTCACATATGAATTAAAAAGCAAATAAAAAATTTAATTCTCAACAAAAAGTAAAGTAGTAAAATATGATAGTGAATAAAACCGATTTTTGCAAGATTCCAAAAAACATGATCACGAAATAACCTTTTGGATAAAAAGTGTCCCATCAAGGGAAATAACATTGACATCCATTCAATATATAAAATTGGGTTGAATAAAATTGTTGAGTGCTTGACCATATGGTGGTTATTTAGGTGGGAGAACCTTCTCTGGAGACGAATTCTATGAATTTAATGGATAAAATCATGATGCATATGAAAAAGCTTTCACGGAAAAAGTTTCATTTTTGATAGACTGCGTCTTTTTTTGTTGTAAACCATTGTTAAGATGATAAAAGATTTTTTTATTGAGACGAATAACTCACAATACCATAAAATAATCGTATTTTGATACAAAAGTATTTTTGGGCTATTATTATAAATTCGTTAGGAATAACGTATCAGATGTAACCATGTCATTTTGTGTACACGCATACATCATATTAACTTTATTATCATATAATATATTATACTATTATTATAATCATTTTTTTACATACAAATGGCAACAAGAGAATAGTTTTAATCCAAAATATGCATTAACATTAAAAAAATATTTCAGGTTTTTTTTTGAAAAGGGTATTTTAAAGAGAATACCAAATTTCATTTGTGAGCTCTAGAATTCTTTGAATAAAATATAAAAAAATATATTTTATAAGGTTTTAGCCACAACAAATTTGGAAACATATATCATCGATACACAACCTTTAAATACTTTGGAGCAGTTTTTGTTCCGTAGCCCCTTTACTCATGCTAATTAGTTTTTCGAGACTCGGAATAATGAAAAAAATATTAAGAAAACCCCTAGGGTACTCATACCCACCACAACCCGCTACGGCTTCACTCTTTTTGCAGGATGTATTTCGCAGCGTAACAATGTTACTCGTGTTCAAACTTTTAACAGAGATGTGCAGAAGTGAAATTTCTTAAAACTTGGCATTTCCCGGGATTCCAGTTTTTACATTTTTTTCGTAATCCCGAAATTGATCACTAGAAAAATATACAACAAATTGACAGATTATCGATTCGAAGACCCCCTTCTTTAGCTCCATCGATTAAAAAAGTTTTGTCTGCTGCAGAATGCTTAAAAGCTAAAACGAAATTAATTAAAAAGTTTATATGAATCTAATGCCTCGTAACTTGCGAATACAAAATGCGCGGAAAACTTATTATGAGAAATTAGTTGACCTTGTACTGTATTATATTTCATTGTAATAAATATATTGGCTTATTGTATTTAGGATAGTCAGCTGTGCCTACTCTAAACTGATATTTTCTCTGTGGCCCTCTTGGAACATGCTGTGGACCCCGGTTGAGGAACGCAATTATAAATTGTATGTATATATATTTATATACAGTGCTTTTTTTTTAAAAAAGGTACTGGAATTCACTTCTTGTCAATTTTTTTTTATAATCTATGTCCGTTTTGGATGTGAAGTATATGGCTTCTTAATGGAGGTATCTAAACAAAAGTTTTTTTCAAGACTAACTTTTTACTCAATTACTCAACTGCTCTATTTTTTTTAATGGAGTAAGAATAGATGGATATGACTACGACAATAATCTTGGTTGACTAATTGCTCTCGCATCACCTCGTCAATTTTTGGATTGTAAGGCCGGGAAATAATTTTCATAACCACTCATGCTTTTGAACAGCGATCGATATAACAATATATAAAACGTTAGACAACTTGTTCTGGTCACGGAGTGAGTCTATGAATATGTTATTGTTTTGTTTTATGACATTTATTTATGAGTGTTACGGTACCTGGCACATTAAAATCAAAAATGTCCCCAGAAGGGACAAACAGCCATTGGTTTTCAGTAAAAAATGAAACGTTTTCAAAGCAATAAAAAAATAAAATTTTGTTTTGGAACATTTAAAATGCAGAGAAAAAGTTACAGGAACGCCGTTAGACCGCGTTACACGTAGAAAAAACCTTGTATACAGTTATAAAAATAATAACAACATAATGTGACTGATAGAGAATTATTAAGAAATGTTTGTAAAATTTTGAAAAGTAGAATATGTTTTAATTGTTCAAGTGTGTAATTTTGATTGTCACGTAGACTTTAAAAAAAAATTTAATCTCAAAACAAAATTTAAATATTTATTTACATCGATTCGCTGATTATTTAATGGATGTTCTACTGCATTGTCGAGATTAAATACTTGTTTAATTATATATAAAGCGATCTAGTATTTGTGTGGAGTAAGTTCTGCCTATACATATATTGGTATAAATTAATTCAGAACAATATTTAAACCTCTGACTTTCTGACATCGATTTTATGAACAATGCCCTAGTAATCTATTTCTATTGTTGTAAAATGTATTGTGAATGAACAGAGATAGGTATCATAACAAGAGTTTACACTAAGAGAATTTTCCCTAAATATTAAACATTTACGGAAAATCAGTAGTAATAAAGGGTAGATATTATTGGTTCGTTGCATACAATTTAATGAAATAAAACGGTTCGGTAGTATAATAAATAACAACTATAATAATACTTTATATGTATTCAACTATAAAACACAATACCAGAACTGTAAGGTAGGTGACTCAGCAATGTACTCTTTTTTGCTTTGGGATTAAACGTACCTAATATAAATATATATTTCGTAATTAATACCTTGATATGTTCTAATTTAAGATTTCGACTGAAGGTGCTTGGTGGAATTTCAATATTAAATTTGAATCGTTTAAACTATGTACATTCTCACAGAAGATAGGCTGAACTCTATAGTAAAATAGTGTTAAAGTTTCGTGTTGTTAGTCAAAATTTGTGAATAACATTTATTTTTTATATAAACACGAAACATTCATTTACTAAGCGTCCGTTCAAGTTTATCCGTGCACTTGAACGCCTGAAGATGCCGAAAGGCAAAACCCGGGTCGTTAGTGACAAAATCTGTGAGAATGTACATAGTTTGAACGATTCAAATTTGATTTGTTCTGTCAAATGATGCTTATTAAAGAGGATATATTATATAAGAGGATGCAATTTTTTAAAAACGTTATCAAATTTCATTTTAAATTAAAAATAAACTTCAACAAAGATTCCGCCAAATTTATCGAAAATATCTACAATACTATCAACGTATTTGTACTTTTTTGTACAACGGGTTTCTGTGTTAAAAAATAAGCAGATTTATGTCTTAAAAACGTAACCACTGAAAAGAGCCACATAATGACTAAAAAGTGATAATCAAGCAGTAGTCATTCAAATGCGAATCAACAAACTAACATGTGCAGATTTGTATTTGTGTTAAATTTTAATTTCAGTATCGCTTTAGTGAAATCATATCCAAGAATATCTTTACCAATACATTTATACTTCTTCTATTGAAAATATTATTTTACTAACATTCACGAGTGAAATTATATTCTCATTTAAACTGTCGTTGAAAATAAATTTAGCAGATGTAAAATGACCAATTAAATCATCATATCATCTGATGAAATATTCAATTCCAGTTATTCAATCCCCTTTTACAGGAAAATTATTCTGCTGTTGGGTAAGTTTATGTAAAGTTCTATCATATAGAGTTTCACTGGTATCAAGCAGTGAAAATGTAAATGCATTGTATACTAATAATTGACTGTCTGAGTTAGCGAAAATATTTATAGAAAGTAAGTATTTCGTAGAAATCAAAATACGAAGCCAATGGATTTTTTTTTGTATTGTGTACTTTTATAACATGTTATAGAGTCAATATTCTTAAAATGGTAATAATGCAAACTATCGTGTGCCATTATTGTGATACTGCTGAGTTGTAGGAATAGTGATAATGTACGTGGGAGTTCATTATGTAATAAATAATATCAAATGACAGTTGTTATTATGGGAAAATAACACTTTACACAATACGGTGATATCATTATGTTCTGTTTCAATTACTCTACATCGAAACTATAGTTTTCTTTGTGACGCATTAAGTTTTATATAACATGTATTGGAGGATGGACTTGTTCATTTTCGAAATTGAAATGTCTGATATGAAATGATTGATGAGTGGTTGTTGATGGGAGATAATGGAAACTAATAATTACTTACAGGGCTTCTTTTACCATGTAAAGCGATGGAACGGCGTTCCGGTACCTTTTTCCTAGACATTTTGTAGTAATAGTTCAAACCAATATTCGCAAGAAAATATTTTACATCAACCGTAACATACAAAACAAAAACAGGTGCATAGACTTAATCAGTGGCTAGAACCAGGGTTATATTGCTTGGTTTAGTACAAGTGAGGGGAACCATTTCATTTATAAATGCCACATTCATTTATCTGATTCAACATAAGGCTGAAGTAAAGAAAACGTTGACACACACATCTTTTTTTCGACTGTCGAACATATAATGGGTTGATTACGCTCTTTTTCAAAAACGCTTGCGTATAAGTTTTTGATTAAAGTGAATATTTTGATCAAGTCAAAAGGCCGCATCAGAGTATTCAAGAGGCCGCAGTTTCTCCTCCACTGGTTTAGTGTATTTTGTTGTCACGCGGATTCCATCGCAACAGATTCGTCTTTTTTGTTCATCAAAATTATTGGACCACCTTTAACGCTTCGATCCTTCAAAAACGTAGATCGGTGGTTACTCAGAGTTTTCAAAATTTCAATTTATCGATTTATGTTCAAAGGCATGGTTGTTTGTGATATCTTAAAATGTCCTCCCACTTTTCCAATCCTAAAATTAACGAAACGTAGCAAGATCGATTAGTTAACCACTAGTCTTGTCCTAGCCCTATGTGTCTGGAGTTATTAACCGCCACAGCCCATAATAATATTTTTTTATTTATCCAATAGACAACATTGCATTATTTAAACTAATAGCACTATAGTAGAAATGCAGCTTATGTGGAATATAAGATCGCTGAAGATTTTATCAAAACGTTTGATACGTTGGTTAAGAAAGATTAATATATAATAGAACAGACTGTTTATATTGGAAGTACAAGCCACAGATATATTTTTTTATATTCATTTGGAATGGGTAGTAAAAAGTATGTAGTACTCAATCCCGAAATCCCGGGATTTCGGGATCACAAAATTGGTCAGGATTGCGGAATCCGGGATACCGGGATTGAAAAGCCTAGTGGGAGTGATGACGGGTAAACAATTCTGTACTCTGAGATGATCGATATTTGAGTAGTTGCTTGAATTTTTATCGATTTTACTTACAGTTTTTTTAAAGAAGCAAATAGCGAATTTAGTCTTAGGTTAACTTTTTTTATCATACCTTTATCAAAAACTTAAAACTAAACAATTATAGGCTTACCACTCAAATCGTCTCAGTATAAATATATTTTCTCTTTTAATTCAGTATGTTTTTAATAAAAGTTTCTCTGAGAAAAAGTGTTTACATATTTAAAACAACTTTTAAAACATCTTTTCTAGAACCCCATGTTTTTAAAGTAGGAGTGCATAACAATAAAATTATACTGAACGCATATTTTTCTTTTTGATTCTTTTTTATTCTAAAACAAAAAAATATTAAAGCTTCCCGAGAATTATGGAAACGTCAAAATGGAGTGCACGTTTCTATGAAAGAAGTTTTTCACTGTTTTCCGCAGTAAAATTCTATTGTTTATCGTCAAGAGACCTCAATTTCTTGATGAATTATTTGTGACGTACTCCCACACGATGCTTTACGGTTCCTGGAATGCATACATATTCTTCTAACGTTAATATTTTCTCACTGTCAATGGATAAAGATATTTTTTTTTGTCTTTCTTTATTACACTAACAATGGACAAACACATTTATTTATTGCCTACTTTAAACAGACAATAATATTTATATTGCTTCTCTTTTTTAGAACAACGACGCAAGTACAAATTTTGAATAAATTGAGCTAACTCTGAAAAAAGTACTAAAGTAGGTTAATTTAACCGATGTAATTTAAAGAAAAAAAATATATATACATTTTTTTTTTTTTTTTAGTTACGAATCAAATTACGGCATTGGAGGTTTTTTATAACCCCGAATTCGAGCCTATTCGTCGAACTCAAGTATTATGATAAGATATTGATACCTAAGTTGGGTGACGGCGAAAACACCACTACTTGGGGAATTCATAATTATTCTTTAAATGTGGAGAAATTGTAATGTGATCTTTCGTAGATTTTGTAACATATTTCATTGAAAATGATTACGAATACTATTCGGATATTTCTTCAAATTTCCGAATATCGAATAGTTGAAAAAGGGTCGAATATATCCGAATATCGAATATTCGAATATCCGGATTGGAATCTTTAGTTATTACTACAACAGGAAATATTAAATTTACACATTTGAAAATATTAAAATTTGTAAAAAGAAGCAATGAATATTTTAACAAAGCCAGATAGAAACAAATGAACTGGGGAAAAGATCAGAGTAGAACACTTCAACTAGACGGTCTTCAGAATTAGACGCTTCTTTTAGTGAGCATCATTGCACGTGTATCATAACATATATCCAACAAAAAATGAAATTTAAAAATTAAGCTTTTAATAAACCTTTCATTATTAAAAAATAGCCACCCACAATCTGATAAATATTGAAAATGGTAAAAAAACAAAAAGCATTTAAAATAATAATTTTTGCTTTTTATAATATTCTCTCGTTAGAAAAAAACATTTGATTAAAAAAATATTACAACAATACGATGAAAAACTCACCCGTAGCAATTAGTTGATGGATTATTGAAAAAAATGTAAGCATGCGTCACCATTTTGCATTCAAATAAACATTAAAGAAAAATACTCAGAAGTTGATCACAATGATTGGAAAGGCAACCAAAGCATGTTTATAAAGTCGCTGAGGTCGCCTAAGTTTTCTCATTAGCACAAAAAGTTTTTGAACATCTATGATGCAAACGATACTGAGTATATGGTAAACTTGCTTTCATAGTCGTTTCAAGTTTACTTCACTGGTTTTATATAATATAATATAAAGGCTAATCTCACCTAGAAAATTATTATCTTCATAATTTATAAGAAGTTGTAAAATGACATTTTTTCAAGAAGATTATTTGTTGGGGATACATGTAAACATTTTTATTTTTTTATAGAAATTCATTCCAGGATAGAAACGCATAACAATGATTCAAGCAGCTACAGAGTAGATTAGTGAATGTTTTCATATCAAGATAATCTTTCAACAAGAATATATTTCACAGCTAGATTTTTATCAAATAACTATGAATTATTTACTCTATATACTTGAACGTGACGAACAATAAACAATATTGTGCAGCAATATCGAGTTTCGATTTTTTCAATATTTAAACACGAACAAAATGAAAGAGTAATAAAAATAACAGTAAATATTACTGTATAATATCGGATGACATTATTTCTCAGGTAAACTTTACTCCAATACCCGTATGTGAGTTTTTTTAAACTTCTTGTGTTTTTTGCCACATTGAAACAAAAATCACACCAAAAGTTATTTTTAAATTGTGAATAGGAAAACATATTATTTAACCCGATTTCCGTTGGAAAGTTCAGTTATAATAACGTAGCAAAGAGCGGGACTATTAAAATGCATACACCAAACGAATACATATCAATAGCAGTAGTGTCAGGCGTATCTTTTCAACTTTCTTCCTTTTCTCCACTCACCACTGCTTTCCCATCCGTTAATCTTATATGTCAGTATCCAGTGGCGTACCAAACTTTAAGCGTAACCAAGATAAACGAAAATCTTCTACGATTGAGGTCTACTGGCTCTCATAACCCACAAAGTCAGCATGGCCGATCGTCCTAATGAACGATCAAATAAAAAGAGCCAAAGAAACTAGATAGTTAAAATATCATTGAGTCATACATATACTATACGATTTTTAGTGTAAGAAACGTGATAAGTTCTAGAGTTGATGTCTAAAGATCCACAAACGCCTACAGAAAGATCCGTATTTGACTCGTGATCAATGGTTTATCGACCCCTGAACTAGGGGGCGCTGTCCACAACAACTAATCAAACAAGTTTAATTGTATTCATCATTTTTTTCCCATCCTCCTAATAAAAGTTTTTCTACAAAAACTGCTTGTTTTTTAGTTGCTCAACCTCTTTTTATTTTCAAATAGACTAGGAATAGAAGGATAGTGCTGGGACAGAACTAGTGGTTACAATAAACAGTTGTCTTTCAGCCTTGACAATTAACTAACAATTCGTGAAATAACCATTGTTACGATTTTCCATAAGGAGTTCATATTTTACACTAAGAGTAGACGTGGTTTGAAAATAACTATTTTGTTTCATATCTAGATAAACAAACGAAAAGTAAATTTATCACAAAAATACATTAATTATTTCTTTGTCCTGTAGCCACACTTATTCACTAATATCAAAATTCATGGAATAAAGATAATTTTTGCGTATGAAACGTTGCTGAAAGTTTTCCCTTGTACTTATTTTTTTTAGTTTATTGCGTTGATTGATTACATACCACAAGGGCTTTTCTTCTGGAATATTCTCTAAGAATGTGAATTTCATTTAATATTATTATTAATGTCTGATTAATATAAATATAATATCGTCTCAATGTATAAACGAAAATAAATTGTTGTAAAATATGATTAAATACATTAAGATCGAATAAAAAATTATAAGCATCGGAAGAGAGTCGGAGGGCCGGGGGGGGGGGTTGGTCTAATTTAGCGACCACAATCATTATTTTTTAAATCTCTACTGGGATTTTATCTAGTAAAGATCAAATTCGTGAAAACAAGGACATCAACCACTCTGCCACAAAGTTGGAAAGCTTATTATACGATTGAAATCGATCTAATTACAGCATTAAAACCCTTGATATTGTTATAAAATATCTAAATCTTACTCTGCATTAAGTTTTAATTGTAGAAAAAACGTTTATTATTAAATAATAACCCTTACAAAATTCAAACCTTAAGTATTAACGATATTTAGAAAGAGCATGCAATAAAGCTCTGACAAATTTGAAGTGATACATAATAATTCAACGATTTACCCAAACGTTTTAAGTAGCGAAAATACGAAAGAAAGAACAATTCAAAATTGTATACATCTCACATATGATCATGATTATTTACATGCTTGATAGCTGAAATACTAAAATATGTTTTAAAATAATTAGGTGAAAAAATATCTACGTATTTTAGTTCTACAAATATTATTTTATATATCGTTGAAAGCCGTTTTGGCTTACGGCTTCATCAGAAATATATTTAAACTTAAATTTACTCGGCTATGTGTACCGGCTTAGAAGAAACATACAATATATTCTGTCATCCACTAACATTAAAATATATATTACAAATTTTAGTATTATATTAAATAACACAACTTAAGTGTTTCTTGGTTAGCTGAAATACTTGGATATTTTTTCACCTTATTATAATGGGTTTTACCAAGTAACTGGCAACTCAATAAATGAAACTTATAAAGCGTATATTAAGTAATGCATACTAAAAAAAAGATTACCACAATTCTTAGCATATTTAAACTTCTATATAAGTCTGAAAAAAGCTTTTAAATTTAAAATATTTCTTACTGTGGAATTAAATACGCACTTCATCAACAAGAAATTATAACATATTTACTTCAGGTCTATTTTTGTAAACTTTTCCGCTTCGTAAAAAAATGGTAAGAACGTGCCATCAATTCACTTAAGGTAACTTATTTATAGCCATCAAAAAAATTCTTAATCATTATGCTACACACATCTCACATTTCCCTTTGGAGTTTAACTACTCATAGTATAGAACGATAAAAAGACGAAGTACTGTGTCCTTTTTTGTAATTCAATACATTAAATTTAACTTTATATAAAAAAATGACATAAATTGCCAACGCCGCAATCATTTTGATAATGGAAAATACAAGATAAACTCGATGAGAATTTTCAGAAGAAAAGTCTATTAAGATCAACTCAAACGAAAAAAAATATTACAAACACACATGCCCAAGATCTAAAATTTAGATTTATAAAAGTCAAATTCGGTATTGTCCTTATTGAAACCCAGATCTACCTAATCGACAGAACAAAGCTCTTAACCGCTTGAATACCGCGCAAATAAATCATTAATATGTCCCGGAGATACTGCGTGTTTTTGAGAAAAATAATGTTGCCTAATATACACTCGAATTCAATATTTTAAAAACCTATATTGACTCAGTATAGATAGCACTAAACATATTCATCAACATATTGCTTATATTCTATTAGAATACCAAGTATTTGTTTTTTTAAATGTCTTTGACATCTGTGTTCGCTTGCATATGTTCCGGAAACCGGTGTCCGCTTGGTATTCAATTGGAAAAAACCCACATAATGCGTGTATATGTAGTAGATAGTTCAGTCTGAACATAAGAATATAATGTAGTTCAAGGTATTTTGACTTCTCACAGAATTCTTCTTGAGTATGTACGATATTAAAATGTGTGGTTAGCCGATGGAGATATACGGATAAAAAAATATTGTTTTTAGACTTTTTTGTATTAACGGCTAGGCGGTCATTGTGATTTTGGCATATTTTCAAACATCAATCACTAACGGTAAATGCGTGAGAAACCTATTTCATATTACAAAATATCTCCTGCTTGATTGAGTGCGAAGTTTTGAAATTGGCGTTTTATCGACACGTCAAAAATCACAAAATAATATACACGGTCGAAAGATCAAAAACAAAATCACACATTTATTCAAAAAATAACGGATTTAAAATATTGTGAAAGAATTTTTCTTCATAATAAGCTGAGCCTCTCTATTTTCGATGAATTCAGCGGCTACTTTGGGGAAATTCATTTAAAATATAAATTGAATTTGACATCATTGGTTTTCCACAAACTGTGACACGTCTTTTGAGAAAAATCTTCAATAATGTAAGAATCGTGAAGTTATTTATTAAAAACATATTCATTACAAACTGGAGATCGGGGTCTTTTTCTTTCTGATAGACGCAAAAAAGGGAAAATATATAAGCAATAATGGCATTAATAAACAAGCTTAATGAGATTTCTATAGTTGTGTATTTTTTTTATATTTATAAAATACTCAAATGTCAATTTATTTTGTATTTTTTATATTTTAACGTTTTCACGTTTAGAAGATAGTGAACATCTTTCATACGGAAATTTTTTTGTATTTGTCAAAGTCAAATGAATTCTTTATGCATGTGAAGTTTTGAACGTAGGCGATTGAAGCTTTAATTTATGATTTAAGGGTCAGGGAATTTATAACTGACCATGGTTTCGTTTTCAAGCTCTTCCAACTTGACTACTGAAAAAATGTAGCAATATGATAACGTTGTCAAATATTGGATAGATCTCAATCCGTAGAAGACTATTTACTATTTTCATATCACAAATCACAAATCTTAAAGTATTTTCAATACAAAAAAAGATATAGCTTAGTGTAAAGATATGCATGGCATATCTTTAACATACTTAGTGATTATCATTTAATCAGTTATACAAAAACGTCTAAAGGAAACATATTTAATTTGAAATGATTGCTCTTGTAGAGTTTTGAAACATAATCATAATAATTACTAAAATGGTCGATAGTTCGTACGTCAACAAGTAATTAGCATACCCGTAAGAGTGCAATTCTTATAATTTTAGAAATGTTTAAATAACTTTCTAGCAAACGTTCAGATATCAGAATACTTTCATAGTAAATAAACTAAAACTTTTTTAATTACCAAGTTTAGTAAGTAAATAATTTCATCTGAAGGTAAAATTTGTTTTAGAGTTCGAAATAAAAAGTTTGAAATTTTCATTCCTTTATTAAATGCCTTGATTCCCAACCTTTCCTTTTAAAATAAGCTTAAAAACATTTTGTGAAATTGTATACATCTACCTGACAGGCTAATTATTCAGTTTCATTGATTGGATCACTTTGAAAAGTGCAAATAGCTTTATTTAAAAAAAGTTATTTTTTTGTTGTATTCATTTGTCTAAGGAAACTTTATAATTAAACAATTTAATTGTTATGTCATTATAATTCCATATTTAGTAAAGATTTTATATTGGTTTGTTATTTTAACGAAGAAGTTAGTTCCCGTGGAATTCGAGATTAAAAAGTCTTAAAATCCTATTTAAACCTTACGGTATCTAAATTCAAAACAATCGTATAAATTATACAATAATTAAATATTTCGGAAAGTATTTGTCTTTATCTGACAACTTATTCAAGCACTATTTCTATAGAAATTCGTTATAAAATACTCAAGAAAATCTTTCCTTTAAATTATGTAGCAACAAAGAACGGGTGTATAATTTAGAAAATGTTATTTAACTAACAACTTTCTTTTCAGAAAGCATAATACAAGATGATTGAATAAAGATAAGATAAGTGTTTTGGGAATTTGTCAATCTTTATAACCTGTTTTCATGTTCAAATTTAAAGGTGCGAAGAGAACAAAATATTACAGACATCTATACCAAAATATTAAAAAAATATGAATGTCTCTTAGGGGATGCGGTTATTAAGTCGTACAACGAAAAAAATTAAAGCCCTGTCGAAACCAGGATTTTGGCATTCATGGTGTTTTTCATTACCAAAATACGGGGTTTAATATGCAAACAAACTGGTATTGGAGTATCTAAAATTAGCCAAAATCAATTTCTAATGTATACAAGTAATTACATATTTTAATAAAATTATTCGCGATTCATTATTTTCTTTTAAAACTGCTAAGAGTTATCACCCGTTTAAGATATATTATCATATAATGACGTTTTTTTTTATATAAAAATACTCGTTCGGTATTGCAATCTCAATTGACTGTATAATTTTTGAAATACTGATATTGATATATTCTTTCATAATGTAATCCCTATACGTTAACAGCGCATGATAGCACAATAAAGTTATTTTATGAGTTTATGATGATTTTTATTAGTATTATTTATAAAATATTAAAAGAAAATCTGAATATCAAGCAACGCTTTTTTTATTTTTTTTCATCAATCATGTTATCTGCATGTTATCAAAATTCATTAAACTTCAAAATTGATTAAATTGTTGTTTATCCCCGTAACGTTCAGAAATGTTGGACAGTATCATTGGTGAACTTCACACATATATAAAACTTTTCACATAATATAAAATGGGTTGACAATATGTACATCGTTTCTTTGGTTTCATTTTGGAAAAATAATATTTGTGCTCTTCAGAGTGTTCGTTTTCAGATATACTAAAGTATACTAAAATTTACGAACAATAATTGTCTCACGTTAATAAATAACTCACTCTATTGAAAGTTGTATCGTATTATATTTGGAGACTTTATCGTTGGAAAAATTGTATATTTTATGCCGTTTAAAATTTGATAAAGCTAAGATGATGTAATAATGAATGATTGAAGTTTTTTTTGCCTTTTTATGTTAAATTTAAAAGCATATATTTCAGGATTTAAAGGCTCAGACAGAAGCTTGTTTAAAGGTTGTATGAATAATTGAGTGAAAAGTGTATGATATGTATAAATTAAATGTATAGGGACTTACTTTTACCACTAACTCAATTTAATTAATTAATTAACAAAACTAATTTATTTCTCAAATTTGGCAATTTAAAGTTTGACTTATTATTATTGATTGATAAGAAATTTGATTTATAACTATTATGAAAGTTAATTTGTCTATTTTACAAACTACGAAGAAACATTTTTTTATACTATTTATAATGGTATTCATTCGTTTGTTGTGTTCACGTATATTTCAATTGTATTTTCTTCATACGGCCAGCATTCTGTAGATGTAGATTTATCAGAATGTAGTTTTTTTGGAAATGTCACTAAAAATAATCAATATTAATTTGACGATAAAAAATATACTTGTATAATGATTTTAATAAAATGTTTTAAGGTTTTTTGGGTCTTAATTGTGTATGCCATAATAATGTTCTCTTTTGAAATAACACAGCTTTTTAAAAGTTTTAAATCTTCAATTTTCTATGCATTCTATAATTTTTCTTTCACCATTTTTTGTAAACGGTTTTTGGTGGAACGTAGTTATCGACTTTGTAAAAAAAGAGTTAAGTTAATATTAAATGAGTATATAGTACAGTTGTAAAATTTTTAACGCGTTTCGGCCAATGATTTGACTGATCTTTGTTACACTCCGCTGTGTGTGTTTAAAGTTTTCACATATTTGACCACACCATCGATATATTAACATTTTAATACGATTAACGTATAACACAGCGTTTAATAACAAATAAGTGGAGAAATAATTAAAATGGAGAGAATAAAAAAATACACCTGGCTTAATCCGTTATATGGGGGTTTTAATAAACTTTTACCTGATTGTTTATCAGATTTATTTAGATATCAAACTTTATTTTTCTATATCATCATATAATATTTCTATATCATTAAATAATATGATTTAATCATAAAATATTAACAATAACGCAAAGTAAATTTTGTAGTAGACATTAAATTATAATAGCAGAAAGTTTTCAAAATTAGACGGCAATGTTTTAGTAACTTATGTTATATTTATTACTTTAATAAATAAACAATAAATCAAACGTTTATGAGAGCATTCTTGCAACAGAAGTAAAATTTGTGAACTTAATGAACGTTCCAACATTAAGGAAAACAAATACGAAATCAAAAATAGAATTGTGAACACATTCTAAATTTAAATATTTTCCCGCCTTTAACCTTCTCAATGGCAGAGAACAACGCGGCAATCAAGCTAAATTTGAATATGGTAAAATTTAATATAACATTCGGTGCGACATGTTAATGGGATTTCGGGGCATAAAACCAAATATTACAAGCTTTGTATACTCCGACGGACTTTAATAGAATCCATGTGCCTTATTCCTGGCTCATTAAAATATATCTGGCTTAATTTTCATTAATCAATTAGCTTGAATATCTAACAATAACAGTGCAATTATTTTGATAATTGTTTTAATTTTCATTGTTGAATTAAAACAATATAACATGAAACATTAATGACTTTGATAATGAAAATAAAAGTAATAACCAGAGCTTTTTTCTGATGTTTTTAGATAATTTATGGTTGGTATAATAGTTTCACATTTAGTAAAAAATGTAAATAATAATTATTTTTAATAACATTTGCAACAGTGATTGTTAAAGACAGTAGTAATATATAGGCTGAAATACACCCAAGAACAAATGTCCCGGGTTATGATGTTCATGCCTCGGGAACAATGTTCCAAGGGATTTGTTTGAATGCGAAAGAAGTCACATAGTTGTTAGTTTTCGCCCGTTTAAGTAATATTGGTCGGTGTTGCGTACTAAAACTTGATTTTATTAAATGAAAAAATGCTCTTAAAGTTAAATTATTATATTTTTATATCCCCTGATAATAAATACTACTCGGAACATCGCAGAAAATATTTCTACCTACACAAACACACACAAAAAAGGCAAAAGAAGAAACGTTAAAATTGATCCACTTGCTGTGCACGTCATCTGAGCTTGTGAGATAATAAATACTGTACTTGAAGATATCCACCATTATGCTACATTAAACAATATTCAGATCGTAAAAATATTGAATATTTTGATTATAAAAGCTTCAAACTTTATGTCCTAGAAGAAATTTATGTAGTTAACTCGATATATATTTTACATATTGTCTCGAGTCCGTGGTAGAATGGTCACCATCGTTGACTTCTGAATCTTAGTACGGGCAAGCTTATGTTTCAATTGAATGTATTTATGTTCATAAACATAGTTGTTTGTGATGTAAAAATTCCCTCTTATCTTTCATTTTGTCCTTAATAACACACCGTAGCGCGAGAGATTAGCTAATCACTAGTTTTTTCTTCTATCCCTACTAACTTTTTTTTAAATCTAGCAAGAATCATTTTTTGTAGAAAACTTTTTGTTTAGATAAATTCTATAATGGGCTACATTGCAACATGACTAGAAAAATATTTTCCATAATAGTTTAGAAAATTGACCACTTCTCACATAACTAACTATACCGAGTGCACATGTTATTTATTTTTATAATTACCTAATTTATCTTATAAAGCGCAAATAGGTATCTTAAAAATAATCTTAACATGTGAATTTTTTAAAAGAACTGGTTGTTATTCAGATGCTTAATATTTTTTTCCAAAAAGTTTAATAATTTAGAACGGTACTGAAAAAATGATATGAACGATGATGAGTTAAAAATCATAGAAATTCATAAAGCAAATTAAAAATTGGTTGATGGTTTTTTTATATTTGAAAAAATAAATATTGCCATTGCAGTTCATGCTGCGTCAATTTTTTTTAAATATTTTACATTTTACAAAAAAAAAATAAGTCACTCGAGATTAACTCGAGGTAAATTGCAAACAAACATTTTTAAAATCTCAAATTTAAATTTAAAAACGTATAGATTTGAAATTTAGCTGAACAGGAATTGATTGCAGGCTCACCAGATCTGCTAGGAATAAAATCTTGCAATCATCGCACCCAAGAATACTGACCACTCGACTTAACCACATTAATTGTATTCGTTTATTTGGCTTTTGTATTTGATGTATTATTAGAATAGTGATGTTCAATTACCATATTCGTGATTCATTATTTGATGGAATAATATTCGACAAAGCGTCATCCTTTTTGGATATGATTCGTAAATAGCATATTAATCAAATACCTACGCTTCAGCGATTTTCGCATCAAATACGTGATCTAAATACATGTTAATGGCAGAGGTGGTTTTTAGAAATCCCAATCTAACAGTTTATCGAATCACTCATGTGAAAGCTGGATTGAAAATGATATTTAACCTCTCAATTTTTAATGAGCACTTATGTTTTATAATATTTTTTATAGTTATTTTTTTCCTTTTAAAACCAATACCAACATCTGTTAAGGTTCGCTTGGTCCTCAACACAAATACTATGAATCAAAACATATATTATGAATCAAAAAATCAACACATTTTGTTGATTCATGTAATTATTTTTCGTGGCATTGTATTTTTAAATCCATGTCTTCTCCTCCTGAACAGAATATAGCCTATTTATAGATGTATCCTAACAAAAATGTTTCCTACTGCCTGTTACTCAATTACTCAACTTATTTTATTTTTTAACAGATTAGGGATAGAAAATATAGAGTTAGTTGTAGTTAGTAAATTGCTCTCGCAACGTCCTGCTATTATATGAATAGAAGGGTGGAAGAGAAGTTTTAGATATTACAAACATGCATGACTTCAAACAGAAATTGATTGGAAAACCACGCAGTTGACCACTGCTCTACTGACCTACGAACGGCAATCTGCATAACGTGTATAGAATAAAATATAAAACTTATTATTCTGCCTGGGACACAAAAAACGTAATTTTGAGCCGCATGTGACTCTTAAGTCAAAGTTTGTGCATTATTGATTTGAAATATTTAACTATCAAGTTCAGATATTCCGTTTACATTTTTGATATTAAGGAAATAACATAAAGACAAACAGTGGGGGGAAAGTGTATACAAATTGCTAGATTCAAAAGCGTTGCTGAATGCTTATAAGCCTAAAAATATTGAAAATAATTAATTTATATAATAAAAAAAAATAGTATTTTGTAAGATTAAACAAAGAATTTCTTAATTCTTTATTGAGAAATTGAGATTAATACTGAGACTGATTGTTAATCTTCAGACATTAAACTTTGAACTCATCACTTTTTTTTAAATCCTACAACTCCATATGTATACATATATATTGCATAATTATGACTCTGATACTATTGCTATCTTGTAGAGGTCTGCACGGGCCAAAATTTTACAAAACTACCCGGTCCGAGCCCGAAAAACTCACGCCCGACCCGGCCCTGGCCCGAGTCTAATACCGCATTTGTTACCCGAACCCGACCCGAAGCCAGAAACTCCTTATTTTAGCTCGCCGAGGAATTTGGAATCCTCGATTTGATATATTTTTTCCCAGATTATCTCCGAAAGTCCTTTTTTTTTTTTAGCTCACCGAGAAATTTAAAATCCTCGATTTGCTATACTTTTCCCCAGATTATCTCCGAAAGTCCTTGTTTTTTTTTTTAGCTCACCGAGGAATTTGAAATCCTCGATTTGCTATATTTTTCCCCAGATTATATCCCAAATTTCAAAGTCCGGCCCGGCCCGAGCCCGACTCTCAATTGCACTTACCCGCCCGAGCCCGGCCACGGGCCGGGTCGGGTAAGAGCCCGCGGGCCAGGCCCGGGCCCGTGCAGACCTCTACTATCTTGTTTCTCTGACAACTCGGCTCTTCTCACATGAAAATTTGCCGACCCCTGACCGTATAAGTACACCGAATTTATTCGAAAATTAGTCAATTCATCGTATTGAATTTTAAAATAGTATGTACTAGAAGAAATGGAAATGATTGAAAAAATTGAAAACCATTTCGAGAACGGAAAAAAAGTATTTTTAACTATTAATTTAAGCCGAGTCGTGTTTTAATTTAAGGACGGAGTCAGATTATTTTTAACGACCTCACAGCCTTGGGAACGGTACATTGAAAACAGATAGACAATATTTATTCCAATTGATTTACTGCTCAATATTTTCACACCCGATAGCGTTTACTTTGTCTACGTTCACAAAAAAGTACATTTTCTCTAACAACAGAATACATTTTTTCTTAGAATGTTTCTCCCTTCCATTTTATAAATGTGGAAAGACCTTTTGTTTTTAGAAACAATTCACAATTCGTCCTCGATTGAAGACAAAAGATATTCACCCAATAATATAAGAAGGCGCTAAAATTTCATTACAAATGGTAATGAAAAGCTTCTATACTTTTTGTCAAGATTCGATTATGAGACAAAAAAAAATTGTCAGAAAAATAAATAAATATTACATCAAAATAGATTTTGTCAAAACGGTAAACAGGTCGATTATTGCTTTCTTTGCTTCCTTTTGATCAATTGTCCCATAAATATCAAACCATTATATTATTATCTTTTTAAGCTTTCTAACTAGAAAAAATCGATATCATTATTGATTAGCTTAGTTTGAAAACTCGAAAACTATTACGACTTCATTGTATACTTATATAGATTTTATTATACTATGAATGAAAATGATGTAAATAATCTTCACTACGAAATAAAAATAAAATAAAAATGGATATCTTCTTCGTTCTGGCAATACGTTTCAGACTGATCGTATTACTAAGGCGTTCAATCTCGGGATCCTGTCCAATTTTTAGATATAAAAATCCCGGAATTGTGGCAGTACTAATCCCACGATTTCGGGATTGAGGATAAGAAGTGCTAAATTCTCAATATTTTTGTAAACACAGACAATCAGACAGAAATTTTGAAATCCGCGTGAGACATTTAAAAAAACGTCCCAATTTTTGTCATTTCGCAAATTCATGGATTTTTGAAATTGACCACTGAGAAAAATTACAAAATCAACGACCAAAAATTTGTCCACGATTTAATGGAGAATGTTCATTCCCGGGATTGGAAAGAATGTGAATCCCGAAACTCCAGGATTACAAAAAGTGTCCGAGATTGGATGCCCTACGTAAAACGATATATTGAAGTAGATTCTAGTCATGAGTGTTTACAAGGGTTGATCTAGAGTGACTTTGTTCAAACTCGCTTGTGATTTAAAAACATGTAAATTATTGAAATTTTAACTGTAATGATGTGTATATTTTTTTTAATACATCACCGTGTTTGAATTTTAAATAAACTTGTATACTTAGTCAGGATTGGGCAATATAATTTAAAAGTAAACGGAGAGATGATATGTAAAAAATACAAAATCAGAAAAGATGTTTTAACTGTAAAAAAAATCTAGCCACTGAAAAAGTAATTTTAGTTTGAAACAAGCTATCTTTATGCAAAAATAAAAATAAATATTAAGTTTACAAAAAATTAAAACCGTCTATATTTTAATGTAAAAATGATACCAGGAAATTAAAAAACCTAAAAGAATAATAATGTATAAAAAATCTCGTCAGCCGATATTTTTGATGTGAAATTAATTACCCCTTTTTATATTCTTAACCCTATTATGTATTTCGTGATTTCAAAGGATATTATTTTTTCCTAATCAAAAGAGAACTTCTGCGTAGTTATGTTTCGTAAACCTTCTATAAAGTACTCAAATTTTAAATAAAAATACCAGAAGTAATGATAAGAATATTTTATAAATCCAGACAGATCATTAGTTTTACTTTCAGCATCTCAATATGAAATGAATACGATCAATTCATACAATTTATTAGGTCTACATAAATGTGAGATATGAATTCATTTAAGACTGTATAAATAAATCATTGTGACAAAAGTATATGCTACGCAGCAACAGCCGTTGCTAAAATTATGTTACTGCATTAGTTGAACTGTGCCCAAAGCTCACTTTAGTTTATTGTAACTTTTATTAATATTCGGATACCTTTTTTTAAAAGCTCCTAGAAGACAGATAAAAGGCGGTTGCAAAATTTATTGTCTACCCATACTATTAAAAATGAGATGTCATCTTGTGGAGAATTAAATGTCGGTGTAGACAAAAAGGTATTTTCGAAATATTGTTTTTTTTTCAAACAATATTCAACACTCGTAAAAACAATTGTATGGGCAATTGCTTTGGTAAGGTTAAAATTTTTCAAACATTCTTAAAAACTGCGCCTGTTTTTGTTGTATTTATAAAATTACAATTTACTCAGTATTAAGACTTATAATAATAAAAAGTAAAAAGTGGACACGTTTCCCGAAACTTTTATATGCTATAAATATAATCTTTGAAAGTTGACAATCTGACAGTTATATTTTAAATCTCTGCTTAAAGAGAAGACAAGCCTACGACATTATTTGACGATTTAAATGTCAACATAATATCAGCTAAGTAAAATCTATATATCTGATAACCTTCGTCAATCAAAACGAAAGTGTGCTCTGCTATTCAAGGATATCCTTTGAAATGTCATGATTCATGTGTATTGCCTGAGTCTAATTTTATAAATTAATTTCCACACTTATTGATCAAGTAAATACTTCCGCAAAAGGTATATTGGTGAATTTGAAGCTTATTTAGGATTCTAGTTTCACTTGAATGTGTGGTTGAGAACATTCAGAGTGCTATTTATTCATTGAAACAGATTATTTAAATTGAAGAGAATTGAATAATAATATGATTTTTAAGTATACTTTGAATATCTTGTCACTTATGATACGAAACACGGTAGTTTTATTATTATTTTAAATATTACTAAAGATCTACAAACCACATTTAACTCGACTTCTGCTACAGACGAGATATCTTGTTAAAAATTTCGTGCTCAACACGCCAGAGACGAGTTATCTCGGGAATAACTAATTAAATTAATAGTTGAAAATTAAAATTATAGCCGGCGTGCTAAGTAATTACTATTAATTATCTACGGCAGCTACACGGTTAAGAAAATCGTGACATATGTAATACCTTCACATTTGAAGTATGATGGTCACACAAGTCAACCTGTCACTTACATCACCCGTTATACAGGCCCATTGGCCGTTAAGCCGATTGTCCTTTGTTGCTTTGAATGGACTTCCTGACTTTAGTCATTTGTGTATAATTAACGGGCTTGATATATCTCTCGAAATTCTGTGATTTGGAAGAGTGACCACTTAAAATGTGTTATATTAAGTTTTATATAGTTTAATATAGTTTAATATGGAAATAAATAACATTACTTACAAATTAATTTGCATAAATCTCTTCTTTTAGGCTTAGGCTGTTTCTCTTTTATGTTTTTCCAATTTGCTAAAGATATTTTTCAAAGTTATGTGTTTTTTACCATCCTAAAACAGGGATGGCGAACCTATGGCACGCGAGCCCGACGTGGCACGTTTGAGAATTTGGATGGCACGCGAACGATTTCCATGTTCAAAAAAAAAAAAGTTAAAAAAATTTTTTTTTGATTAAATAATCCTTGAACTATTAATTTATTCCGTTTTATTAATTTGAAAATTTTGTTGTTATAATTGTAATTTTAAGGATTGCAAATAAAATTCAGAAAGAAAAACATTTTTTATTTTTTCCATTTTGTTACTTTTTTTACTGCTTGGGCACGCCACACATTCAAGAAATAATATTTGAAGATTTTTGGCACGCGGGCCCAAAAAGGTTCGCCATCCATGTCCTAAAACAATACAACTTGCGTCCAAAAAATCATATTTTTTGTCCTAAAAGTCACGTATTTCGTATTTTAATATTTTACAAATGGCCAAATAATCACTTTGTATCACCATGTTTACGTTTGATGCGCGATGATCAGGTTGATTCAGACAAAATATATAGTACAAAAAAGTACACAAAATGTTAAATTCAATTTTGACATTTAAGAACGATTATGCAGTGTTGCTCGGACCCCATGGCATAGTGGTTATTGCTTTTAGACCTTTATACCTCTGAATTTAGTGTTTAAAGTGTTCTATTTTAGTAACAAAAACTTTATTAGATGTATTTTTTTGATAATTCGTTTAATTCATAAGCGTGAATACATATGCCCACCCTCCTCTCATTCTTTACTGAATACAAGGCTATAAGCTTAAAACTATTTATAATACATACATATGTGATAATCGACATTAAAAATCTACTGATTTTTGTTAAAAACAACTCCTGCTAAAATGTGCATGATAAATGAGTGCATAAATTCTACATTGTAGAAAAACAAAACATAAAAATTATTCAATAGTTACTTTGTTTTTATTTATACAATATTATGTGAATAATAATAGAATATTATACAACTTCCGGTTATTTATTTTGCCAACAACAAATACAACGATTTCACTAAATATTTAAAAACATCAAATTTATTCATTTATAAATGTAAAAACAGGAATGATTCAAATTAAGATTTTATAATGAAAACCGAATACGGCTTAAGCAATAAAATTTTAATTTAATACCAAACTATTATTGAATGGAACGATTAACTATAAAATTAAAATGAATTACTTTGTAATATTAATATTTACAAGTGTTAATTTTTAAATTAAAACATTTATCTGCCGAATTCATAAGCTTAATACCCATTTTGATTTCATAATTGCATCATTAAGGCCAAAAATAAGTGTTAATATGATTAAAATTGTGTTACACAAAGTTTGAGATTGATCGTGTCCTTGTGCCTAAAAATTGTTTATAATTAAATTTTACACCCATTAGTTTATCAATGTCTGACAAGTATATTTCAGTATTTATTTTAACTTAATAAGTAAACAGTTTTAGACTTTCTTTTTATTTTATTTTTTGAAATGTAGAAAAAGCCACAAATTTATTTGTGTTATTGGATGGCCAAGTACGGAGCATAATGGTGAACATCGTTGACTTTCGTGATGGACCTCACAGTACAATTTCGTATCAATTTCCATTCGAAGGCATGGCTGCTTGTGATTTATAAAAAAATCTTTAGACTTTCAATCATAAAAAAATACAAGGAGTTACCAGAGCGATTAATTAATCAGTCCCGTTCTAGCACTATCCTTTCTATCCGCTATTCAAAAGGCAAGAAGTTTTCGTAGCAAAAAAACTCTTGTTGTGATTTATAAAGAGGCCATACTACCTACACTGGGTGTGTACATGGATAATTGAATTTAGTAAAAAAAATCTTCTTTAAATATGGCATCACTTAAACCACGATATTATTACACACAATTTTTTAAACTGCATTCTTTACAATAATAAAATCGAAACTAGCTGATATCACCTATTTTAAATTTGCTTAAAAAAACAATATTTTCAGACATAAGCATTTTTAAGCCATCCATTATTTAATAAAATCACTGACTTTGCATAATCATTCAAAGATTTTTCAAATGTTGGTAGACGAGGGTTTTTTTGAAATATTTGTTAGAGATCAATTTTGTTTAAAAAAACTAAGCTTCATGTTGCAATGCGTACATAATTATTAAAATAAATTTATTTACCATTAACTATCTTGATTCAAATCGAAACTGTTTTGAAATATCCACTAAAAAGAACGCATACTAAATTTGCACTTGAATTATTTCTTATAGCACGATTTCCAGAAACAAAATATAAACAAATAACAGATTTTCTAATTACAAGAATTTCAACTACACAGTACGGTTATAACAAATATATTCAATCGATTTATGAATTTCTGTTCAAAGGCATGGATGTATGTGATGTCTTGAATTCCCCCTCCCACCCATCCTATCCTATGAACGGGGCGTATGGAGAGCGATTAGTTAACCACTAGTCCTGTCCCTGCCCTTTCCTTCTATTCCTACTCTCTTTGGAAAAGAGAGGTTGAGCAACTGAGTAACAAGCAGTTCTCGTAGAAACATTTCTGTTGAGATAAACTCCATAAGGAGTCCATATGCTCCATATTGGGAGCGGACATGGAAAAAAAATTAGACTTGTTAAGACATTTATAGCGATGAAATCGATTTATGTCTTGTCCTTCATAATTGTGTGTGTATGTTAAATAGTGGTGGATAGTGTTTTTTTCTTAAATAAAATACATATATAAATAGTATTTTGACGAATTTTGACGATTGAATTATGATAATATTAATCTTTACAGATAAGGTATACAAACACAAGACTTTTTTTGTTGTAAAATCAAAATAGATTTGTATATACAGTATTTACACTCATTAAGACAATCTTTGAATCAATTACTTTAAAAGATAGTTCAAACAAAAGGATAAGTTCAGTCTGTTTTTATGTTAAAGTTTTCCATTAATTTATACGGGACACGCCATTTTATAAATTAAAGCTTTTAGACTTGAACTGAGTCAAGGGTTATACCCTATTTGGGAAAAACCTTTTTCGGCGAGCAAGACTTCTTCAACAAACGCTTGTACTTTCTGTAGTAAATCACATGTGGTCAAGTAGTGTGACGTTAAGTTTTATGTGTGTCTGTAAGCTACGTTTCAAATGTAAAAATAATACTTACCACGTACTTAGTATAAGTCTCATTTTAATGTCGGTAATAGTTAATTTCATTTCTAAAAAAATATTATATATTACTGAACATACAAGCTGCTCCCGTCACACCAATATACATAGAGTGACTTATTTTTCACAATGCACTTCATTTGCTTCAAAGATCTTATTAACATTGAAATATTTTTGAACATAAATACAAATCATTGTTATACTTACTTTAAAGTAAGCGTTTTGTATACTAAGAGCTTTTTTCTCACTCTCTATCCAGCTTTTATTGATTTATTTTAAAAGTATAAAACACTAAGTATTTCAAGAGACATGAATTTTTAAGCCTCTTTAAAAGACAAGACAGGCTAGAGCTTACATTTTACATTGGCATTGAATATTGTAGAAGATGTTGTATAAAATACTGCCCTTCTATTTTTATTGTTGAGTCGTTTTGTATTTATTTTCATTGCAAATGTAAATTTTTAAAATCAAAAAAGTATATAATGCGTTGGTGTTATTAAGCTAGGTTTTAAGTAAAAGATACTTTTTAAAAAATAATTAAAAACATATTTAGGGTACTTAAAAAGGAAATCAAAAAGAAAACACGTTAAGTCTTAAAATACGGAGCTTCAAGTTTCTTTTATACTTATATTTATTTCTCTTTTATGTGATTTTTATTGAAGTAAAAGTTTAATTTTAATTTTCAATAAATGTTTACCGATATTTTTTTCAATATAATACTTTAAAAACGAACAAAATGTATTATTTAATGCTTTCACAAAGCATCGATAGAAAAAAAAATGTGTTTGACAGAAAGTTTTCAAAGTAAGTTAGACAAGGTATTTATAGTATTAATTATATATACAAATATATTATGAGTTTTCAATTCATTCCAAGCACGTTACAAATATTTTGTTTGATATTGCTAAAAGAATGTTTAATATAATCATTATTAAAAAATTCAATTCCACTTTGGGAGAAGAAACTATTTACAACTAAAAAGCGTACATTTTAATCATGATTTAAAAAGTAGAATTATTACTTTTCTCTCAATAGACTATTATAAGAACTAAGTTATGAAGGAAACGAAGTAGATTTCATAACAATATACGTTGATTGTCAGAAAAGCAATCCTTTTGAGTGTAAAAATTATACAATTTCAGAAAATCATCAACCAGTTGTTTCGTTTATTGAATAGAACGAGGAGAGGCTGAATTGAATTTAAAATTGAACAAAAACAGCTTAATTTAAAATTTAAAACATTTATTATAAAACTCTCTGATAGAAACTCTTTTTCTTTTAACTCCCACGACCACTATAAGAAATATCATTTTCACCATGTAAACTTCAACGCGTTTTAATTTTATAATAACGGCTTTGTTATTGCCACATAATTTGATTGGCAATTTAAAGCGAATACATTCAAAATGAAGTGGCTTTATGACTTTCAAAATATGTGATCTTTGCTTAACATTTAAATCTAGTACATACTTGTAAATGAAAGTAAAGAAAGGATTATAAATCTAAATGAAATTTAAGTGATATTTGTATAAAATGGGAAGCATATAGATTCTTAATAAACCATCTTTAAAAAATGTTTGACAGAAACCGGATGTAATTAAGTCGATCAACTTCTATCTTGAAGAGGGTAAAGAAAGTTTTGATTACTTTGTTATTCCACCGATTGTGCCACAAATTGTGATACGTTTTTCGCCTCGTTGAAAAGCATGTTTACTTATTATTAATAAATAACAAAACGATAGTTGTCTATCACAAAATTGTCAAAATGTGTCACAATTTATAACACAGTCAATAGAAAAACAAAGTTATCAAATTTAATTTTATATAAAAAAAGAATTTGCATAAATTTATCACCGAACCCATCAAAAGTATTAAAATAATTCGAGTAATAAAAGGGTAACTAATTAACTTCGTTCAGCCACCTTCACTACAATGAAGGATTGACAGATATCTATACTAAGAAATCCAACCCTGGACCCTTTTTGGGATCCCGGGATTTTGGGATTCACAATTTTTCGGATTTCGGGCTCGATCATTCACCATAAAATCGCATCACAATTGATTGAGATTCTTGGAGAATTTCAGGATTCACAATTGTTTATGATATGGGTTTTCGGGATCACGGGTTTGGACAGGATTTAACAATTTTTTGACTTATTATCCTCAATCTCGAAGTTCCGAGATCAGTAATATCACAATCTCGAAATTTTGGGATAGCAAAATTACCTTAAGATACCTTAATACATTAGGATAAAAATCATAAAACGATTGAAACGTATCAAATCGGAAATACAAACCGCCACGTTCACTACGTGGCTAGATCATTGGGTAGAACATATAAAAACCACAAGTATTTAATTTTAACTCACCTATCACAAGCTGCATGCCAAGCGGTCGGCTTGACTAGTGCGGAAACAAGAGGAATAGGTGCAGCAGTAGCCAGTGCTCCAACCCACACTCCAGCAATTGCGGCCTGGGCAGCGGGTTTTGTCAGTCTTGGCCTCAGCGGGCTGGTGATTGCACGGCAACGATCCGCAGCCAATGCCACTAAGGTATATGCACTCACTAAAACAGATACAGCTTGGGAATAGTTCACTAAACGACAAAGGGCACCACCAAAAGGCCAATGATTCATCACAAGCTGGGGCACAAAAGAAAACGGAACACAAAACACTGACATTAGTATATCTCCCAAAGCTAAGTTGGCTATGAAATAATTTGTGACTGTTCGCATACGAGGAAAAGCTCTTACTATAAAACACACTGTACCGTTACCAATTAAGGCTACAAAGAAAATCGTACTGTAAAGTATCGTTACTAGGGCCTGGAAGTATGGAGAACTTAAAGCTCCCGGACCGACTGATTGATCTGTGCAATCTTGATCCGACTCTGAGTTGTTTAGAAATGGCATCACACAAGCTGAACAATTTTCTCTCCCCAACCATTCCTCGTCACTGTCCATAGTGAAATTAAACATTTCTATTTATTTTTGAATGATTTTTATTTTTATAATTTCTTTTGAGTAATCAAAGAGCGTCATTTTGTTTAAATATATAAAAAAAACAATAGTTTACTGCTTGCCACCTGAAAACAAATAAATACGTAGTTAAAATAAAGAGCATATAAATTATTTTGGCATTCATCACCGATTTAAATACTTTTATACTATCGGTATATATAACAGGGCTTTGAACCGTTATTTTTTTCGTTCCGGTTGAAATAAAAAAAATATTTATCGGTTCGGTTCTGGTTTTCGTTCCGGCAAAAAATAACGGTTTTTTGTTTTCGGTTCCGTTCCGGTTCGAAGCCCTGATATATATAAGTAAAAACCAGCTTTTTTTAGTTATGAATGCATTTAGTTATATTTCAACACGCTGTATATTCTAAATAAACAAGTCTAGCCAAAATATGAGTCTTTTTACATAATTTGAATATAATATAAATCAAGACATTGCCGATTAAAATTAATTTTGACAACAAAAATAACTATCCATAAAATTAAGGCTTTTGAATATACGAATCAAATTCATTAATCTTTATCGAATTTCGAGAAGTTTTTAACCAGTAAGTAATAGTTAATTAATGTGCAAAAAAAATATTTCATGATTATTTCTTGTTTTGAGATAATTTTCATTATCGATATATACCGACGATATTCTCAGTATTAGTAATTTTGAAGTCAGTGTAACATTAACATATGATATAATATGAAAATAACCAGGCATATTATGTTGTTAAGCAATCAATTGTAATCGCTGAACTGTAAATATGTTCAACATGATTAAGCGGAACACATACAAGATATTGATTTTTGAAGTTAAACAATAGTGCTAGGTTCAAGAACCTAAAAGTTTATACCATAATGTCAATGACCCCCAAAGTTAATCGGATTCCTCAGTTCTATTTATAGCTTTGAAATTATTACCAATAATTTTTTTTTTATTTTAACTTATAATGTAAGGCCTCGTAGACAGCGTTATATTGATCACGTGCACCGTGTGGCTTTATAAAAACCAAAGATGTTTTTTTCCAGTTATCAGAATCTCATAAGTTTACACTTGCGCCAGGGTTTCGTACTCACGATAAAAAAGTTTTGCATTAAAAAGAGAATTATCAACGAAGCCGTTGTAAATAAAGGGTTTTTTCGAACGTTCTAAAATGTTAGTTTACCTAAATAAATAAATTATCGAATTTTCCATTACATATTTATTCATAAGGCAACGCATTCTGTTTCGAATATCAATTTATTATTCTGTATGTAAAGGTTGTTAACACCAAAAGGTACAGGATACGGTTTTTATGTCAATCAAATTTTAAATGTGATATATTAGGATAAAGCGAGTGACTCGCGACCCATCATTTGGGAAACGCAAAAAATAATTTAACACATTTTCCACATAACTTGTGTGCCGGAAAGATAGTCAAGAAGAGGGTTTTGCGTATTGCTATTCATTAGAATTATTCGACGAAGTTGACGAAAAAAAGCTAATGGAAAATTTTATTTAACGATAAGCTGTTGGTTTTTGTTTTTATTATGGTCTAAAATTAGGTTTTTTCATTATATTTTTAAAATAATCGTTTCACAACTATTTTGCATGGATTCTTTACTATTTGAAATCACTGGCTAAATTGTTTCAAATCATTATATTTTTTCAGCAATGGGAAGAATATCTAAAAGAATTTATTAGAAATAAACATGGAAGATTAACAGTTAGAAGTTGTTCAGCATTACCTACAGATAGATGACTACGTTTTCAGTTAATTTATTTAAAGCCATATGGATATGTACTCTAAAGTGGGACAGAATATAATACATAAATACATATGACGAAATTTAAATCCATGTATGATACTTTGTGTTGAAAGTTTATCGCCGGTAATACGTTAGCCTCAATATAGTAGTAGTATCAAATTTTATTACACACATAATAGATTTTATGGCAGTTTTAAAAAATGTGTTTTATAGTAAATATGGCAAAATAATCACATATTCGAAATGTTTAATACACCTATCCCTCGATTTACACGGTAGATACATAGGTTTCTGAGAAAAACGTGTAAATCGAAATTGTTTATATTTTTAATATAGAACCGTGAAAATCGAAAAGTACACGAAAAACGCATAATTTGGTTATTTTCTAAAATACATAAAAAACAAAATTATTAAAAAGTATAAACATACGTATTTTTCTATTAATTAAATACAGATAAAGCTTATAACAAAAGTAACAAAAAAATGAAATCCAACAGATTCATTAAAAAAATATTTCAACGGTTGGTGGAGTTTTTGTCATTCATCACTATCACAAATCACTATGACTTGACTTGATGACTTGCTGTGAAAATATGCTTCTTTTCAGATGAAGAAGAGGATGGTTTATTCTCTTTAATTTTTTCATAAATCCGCAATGCTTTATTTGTAAAAGCATTGGTATCAATTGGCACCCGTTTTTGTGTTTGGTCCTCTATCCAAATCTTTAATGCCTTCTCCATGTTTTCCATTGCAATATTTCTGATATATGAAGTTGTGTTCGTACTCGCAGTGCCAGCTGCTACACTCTTTCTAATTGAGTTTTCATTTTTTATAATGGTTCTTATTGTAGCTTCATTCATGCTATATAATCTAGCAACATCTATTACTCTTTCTCCGTTTTGTAAACGATCCAAAAAAATATTTTGGTTGCTAACGAAATAACTTTTCTTTTTACTTCTTTTGACATATTAAGGCTTCAAATATTATTCAAGATATAAAACACGTTTTAAAAATTATGTACTCGTTTTCTACTTACGAATATGAAGAATTAAAATTTTAGTAAGTGTAAGTGTAAATCGAGGGATAGGTTTAATGATAAATACATTATATTTTGATTTTTTTACTGAATTTTAATAATTAAGTTGAATTTACTGATGACATTACTTCTTTGTTTTTTAAATTATTTTAACTATTGTTAACGGCGAAAGCGCTTTATATAGTTGAGATTGCAAACTTTACCGCACAGAGAGCTTTCTCATAAAATTTGTGCTATAAAGCAATGCAAGCTTTATTACCAAAACCAAACTTAAATATTTTATTGCCACTTACCGACGAATTTATTGGCGCGTTAAGAATTGGAAAAACTATCTAACCGATTTAATAGTCTTCTATAAAATAACGTTTTTTACTGGGTGCATATAAACATCATAGATTATACGAATGATTCAATCAATAACTGTATATAAAACGGAATTTATAGTCAATAAACATTATTAAAAATGTTTGTTTTCATTATTTTAAATGATATTTTGACATTGAACTTCATAATAAATGAAAGTGGTAAACACAGTTAAGGCGTGTTAGAAAGGAAATGTAAATTACCAAGACCTTGAAGATTGTTCGCCCAAGTTGTTGTCTGGTGTACAGGATAAAATATTACGTATTTTTTATACAATATAAAGATAATGTTTTGTGGGAAATACGCTGAATAATCTTGGTGCTTTTAGATAAAAAAAATGTTTAATACAAAAAGTCTTCCAATAAGAAATAATAGTATATCTTTTAGAGCATCGTGGAAAATCATAGACGTCGTACAGTGAGCTTATTATGGTTTTTAGGTGAATGGAAACAAATAAATTTCAATAGTAATATATGTATATCACACAATTTTAGTTTGAACAAGATAAGTTTTTTTTTCTTAGAAACTTAGAATCGTCTACTCATAGATAATTAGCATAGCTGATTTATTTAAATATTTAATTAATCTAATTGGCAAGATTAATTACAAAATGTTGAAAAGATGAAACAGTATCAGAACGTAAAATGCAAATAATTACTCCCATTACTATAATTTACCGTTAAATTAAAAAAAAAATACTTTGAGGCATGTTACTACTTTTTAATGCAAACTAAGTCATAGATTATTAGATTAGTAGAACTAATTATTTCATATTTAAGATTTAACCTGAATTAACTACATATAAAAAGATGAAAACGGCAGATGAAAACGGTTGTTCAAATTCAGTAGTATTTTTTTTTTTAGGTCATTTTAATTCCAACTCTCCAATCTTTTTTTAGTGTCGGTTACGTTACATATTAGTACTTGGTGTAATAGTGTCTTTGTATAAAACTGACATACTCGAGGAGTAGCTTTATATATTATTTCCGTAAAGAAAAACATAATAACTATTTTGGAATGAAGCTTTTAGTGTCAAATGATGTATTATATAATTTTCTTGAAAGTGTTGATAAAATAACAGACTGAAAATATGATGCGCTGCGTATCAAAATTTGATAAATTTTATTTTTATTTTGAAGCGTATAGACTGCTTTGATGTCGTGTATTCGTTACAAACATGCATCAACATCAAAGCAGCTTTGTATCCGTCAAAAATAAAACTTTTTTATCAATATGCGACATTAAAAATGATCATGGGAATATTAGGGGTGGAATATTGATCGATTTTATATCGGTTTGTTTAAGAAAATTTTATTCATAGCATGTAAAACAGGCTAATACAAGCTCATTTGGAAATTATAAGTAAATAGTTTTTTTCTTTTCTTATATATTTGACTAGAAAATGTGTTAAAAACTATAAATTAATTTTATATTATACGTTCAATATTTTTTTTTCAAATTATTCAAAAAAATTTCATCAACATTATAAGAGGTTATTTTTTGGAAGCCCGGCTCATCCCAAAATTGTTGAAACATAAACTTAATCAAATAAATTTAATAATTAAATAAAAATAAATTTTGAAAGTATTTTAAGAAATCAGTCGCAAACAAAGCTTGATAACATACAAAATATCATTCCAAAGTAATGAAAAACTAAAAATCTTTTAAAATGTACATTGTTTTTCAAAATGAAATTCAAATTTCATTTTTTAACCATTTTGGAATGAACCGTGTTTGTAAATAATACCCTTAAAAGAAAGTTCATATATGTATATATGTACATATATAATATAGCAAGTTCATTAACACAATGAAACAACGTACTCTCTTTAAATGTCAAGTTGTCAAAGTATATCAGACGCTATTATTCAAATGAAAGATTGAAGTATTTTCATTTACATTCAATTTGTTGAGATTTAAGAGCTTTCACGTGAAGAGCTGGATTGTTTGGTTTGGTTCTTTGGAATTTTATTTTAATTAAGATATTCATGTTGGTACTTTTATTTTTCAGAATAATAAAAATATTAGGAGCATCAACCAGTGCTGTGGAGTTAGAGTCTGCAGTCGTAGAGTCGTAAAATTCTTAATATAACGATGCATTTAAAAAAATAATATATATAATAAACCACAGAAATCCATAGTGTTGCCACCGCATGCTAAACTGACTAAATATGATTTGATCGTTCAATGGAAATGATTAAAAAAATCAATTCGGAGTTGAAGTCGTTTTTTTACCGACTCCACATTCCCGGTAAAATCAAGTTTTCCAAAAATATTCAATAGTAAATTGATTATCTTTAACTATTTCATCGCATGCAGGTGTGAGAAGAAAAGACAATGGTTGGATTTAGAATCTTTTTTAAGTAAATTATTTTTATCGCTGTACTAATAAAATAAGAATACCGAAATTTAAAAGATATAAAATGTCAATTAAAAAAGTCTCGACATTTATTTAAGCATTGCTTTATCAAGTGGAAACTAAATCTTTTATTCAGTTTAATTCATAGAATTTTAAAATTTAAGGTACGGCTTCTCGGAGAAAATAATTAGAACTTGTAAATATATTCATCAGGCTGACTTTTAATTTTAAGAAATGCTTCATTAATTGTATTATAATGGGCATTATGAAATTATTTATAAAATTCGTTACATTCATAAAATGATAATATTGTTGAAGTTTATTTGTGGGGAAAACTTTTTTTGAAATAATTTAAATTTTAAGCCATTCGTTTCCTTCTCGATATTTATGAATCTGTCGTTATTATTATAGTACGTTATTTATTGCACACACTTTTTTCGGGTCTGGTGCAGTAGTCAACGTCAAGTTGACATCCGTGACAGATCTCACGGGCTCAAGCCTCAGTTGTAGTAAGAACAGAAATTCTTCAATCGATTTATCGATTCCTGTTCGAAAGCATTGGTGTTTGTGATGTTTCAAAATACTCTCTCAGTCTTCCAATGCTAAAATAAAATAAATAAAACTAAAATTAGTATATCACCAGTTCTGTGGTTATGAGCAGTTAAATAGTATTTTTAGTATAGACAAAAAACCAAATACAAAATAAGCAAGAATTGCCAAGTAGTTTTCTGAGTTAACTTGCAAGGCAGATACGTTTAGACAATTAAATTTGCTCCTACAGCATTAGTAGCCTGTTAAAGTGTTTATTTGTTTTAGTTGTTATTACCTTCAATAAAAAGAGCTATATCTTCAAAATTTGATGATATTGGTCTACGAAATTAACATTATAATCATTAATTACACGGCATAAACACATTTACTGAACCATATAAATGTTTATTTGAAAATATTTTTATGAGAAAATAATTAAATAATTGCAAAATTTACTAGACTAGAGTTCATTATTTCTGAGTATACTTTTAAAAGTATCAAATGTCTACGTGCTAAAAATGTAGATCTTATTTTAGATTTTTACACGAATACTACGTATTATTACGTATTTATGTAAGTATTTATCAAAGTTATTTTATGTACGTATATTTTTAGCACAATATAACAAAAATTTATTGAAAACGCAAAATTTTTATTTTTTCTGTCATTTACATTTTTTAAAATTCATTTACATTTTAATGTTTTTTTTATGAAGCAGCTTTTATATAACCAAACATAGTTGTCACTCTTCTCTTCCTTGTAGGAAGGTATCGAGTGATTTCCAGTAAGAAAGTATGTTTTTTTGGAATATAGTTTCCTGAAATGTTAAAATATTAAATAAATGGTATTATTTCTTAAAAGTAATCTATTAAACCACGACTAACTTTTTTGACGTTCATTCATTCATTCATTTATTTACGAAGCGGTGAAGTAAATTTAAGTTAAAACAAAAAACCAGTTAGTATAAAACGTGAAAAATCTGCCTCTGTTTTTTTTTAAAAGCGTAATTTTCAAAGGATTCGTCACGGTTTTATCATTCTGTGGAGTGAGATAAATAAACGATTTTGACAGACAAAGTAACCACATTTTAATGTGACATGTTTCCACCATTTGTATCAAGCTTTATAAAATCAAATAAGAAAACAACAAATCACAATACACCCATAATACTTATGCCATGAACAACTGTAAAATAAATTGTTTTGAAAAGATATTTTTGTAAAAAGATGATGAACTCTAAGTGTATCGTTTTATTATGATAGCAATTGTGTTAAAAAACTCTAAAATGTTAAATACTTTTAAAAATTATACTGCTGAAGATAAGCAACGTAAGTTTTTATTTTCCTATTATTTTTAAAATTTTGAAATGAATGTATATTGTGTAATTGTGTCATAAATCATATGAAATTTACCTTTCTTCATAAAATCCTCCTAATTTTTAAATACATTGGAATTTATAAGAATATAAGACTTATTTCTTTTCTTTAGGAAATTTCTTTAAAATAGATACATCGTTTTTTTACCTGTCTAGTAAAGATGATGCCTCTTAGCATAGCTTTGTTGCCTATCTGGGTCGTTAATGGCATGTAGTACGTGTTCGAAATTGCTAACCTTTTCAAGTTCAATTCAATATATTATGTAAGCATAAATTACCATTGGATTTTAAATTATTTTTCACATGAGTACCCAATCTAAAATTCAATAATTATAAAGGTGAATGAATACCCCTTTTTACCACGATAGAAAAATGAGCATTTTCTTAAATAACGATGTGCGTTATAATACTTATAACACTCCGGCTTGTTTTTTATGAATTCAAATTAATTCTTATCACACTATTTTCCAAGATAAATAAAAATATCTTAACGATTTGTTGGATGGAAATTCACATTATTACAACAAACTTATGCTTTTTCTATACTGTCTTCTCAAAAAATTGCTCAAGTACATTTTTTTATCAGTTAAAAAACACACATTGAACGAAATTGGCCCTCATCAAATATGATATATTTTTTAAAACTTTTACTTGCACAATATTCCAAAATTGGATTAGTAATGCAAACATTTTAAAACGTAAAAAATTAACCATTCAATTAATTTAAATAAGGATAAGCTAAGAGATAAAATACTACAATAAAACAGATTATCAATCTAAATTTATTGAAGCGTTCATAAATGCCAGGCATTGTTCGCTTGATATTATCACCTTTAATGATGTAGATATTTCACCATGATCAGGTTGATCAAATATCAATAGCATTGCCATTGGTGTAATACACAGGTTTCAATTTTCTGTTTGATTTTAATTAGAATCCACACGTTATGCATGAAAAGCGATGAACCATAGAACCACTCTGTTTTGATAATTTCTAAATTTAGCATAGTAATTAATCACTCTGTAAGGAGAAACTGAACGCAAATTAGCGCCATGTAGTGAATAAGTTATGATAGGACGCTGTGCAATAGAGCCCACGTAAAAAATAGCTTTTCGATATTGAAAATAATAATTTATAACTTAATATTAATCCGGCTATTAAATTATATAATAATCCGCAAATTCTGGTTAATTACGTCATAAAACTTATGTTACTTACTATACGTTTATTAAATAGGTTTTAAATCATATTTTGCTGAAAATTTTGAACTACAGTAAAATAATTTATAGATGACATTTAACTTCAACAAAAAGGATACCAAGTAAGTTCGGTGATGTTGTTTGAACTGTTTATATCTTAGTTATATTATTCGTGTATATTCTACATTGTGAACCTTTATTCCTAAATGTATGCAGATTTTTATACAATGATATCTGTTTTTTGATTTGAAAGTATTTTTAAATAAAAATAAAAAATATTTTAGATTTTCACAAAGCAGTATGGTTTTTGGATGAGACGTGTGAATAAGTTATGAATAGTTGTAACTTGTAACATAAATGCATATTTTATAATGTCACGAAATTGATAATTAATAGTTCATGAAATTATAAAAATACATTCGACTACGTGGTTTTATATTTATTTAATAAACTATTTTCATTTTTATACATGTCTTATAATAATTTATTATCGTAATATTCTAGTCTCTCGTACGACCATTTTGGTCTTAAAGCCGTCATGTGGTTTTATAAATATCCTTTTACAGACTTTATGTCCACAACTGCGTAGGAAATTCTCAATTCATGTCGTGGTGTGTACGGGCTTTATTTGACATCGTTTTATTATAAATCAAAATAATTCTTTATTATATTTAGTTTTTACAATAAAAATGGTTTTTATCTGAAATAAAACAATCTATCTTTTATTCCCTTTCTTAAATGCTTAAATTTATATTTTATTATGAGAAAAGTTGCTCATCGAAAATGTATGTTATGTAGACTAAAACACAATTTTATTTAGAGATTTATTTAAAATAAATTGTTGGTAATAATAACCTATACTGAATCTTAAAAATATATTAATATTTAACACGAAACGATAAAGAACTTTTAAAATAAGTAAACTTATGTTTACATTATTTTATAAAAATATATTTTCAAAATAAATTCTTCGATAATATACATTTTTTGATAACCAATATCAAATTGTATAGAGTTCGACGTTTATTTTATATCGTCGTTTCGTGTAAAAAAAACATGAAAAAAACATTTATTCCATCCGTATTTTGCATTTACTTACCAACATACGCTTAACTGAAAAGATGGGAAAGAGATAAGTACCAGTCCAAGAAAAAATAGTGTGATCTCACTTTTTCTCATTTTGAAAATAGCAAGATTGTATTTTCTTTCATAAAGATGTGATATAAAAAAAAGTATACAAATCTTTTGATCGTATGCCGGGAAATTTAACAGCTATCGTCTTGGGACTTATTTATTCAAAGTGTATTGATGAGATTGTCTAATTTTTTTTTCAAGAAATAAATAGTTTAATTCAAAAAATTTAACCATTCAATTAAGTGTTAAAAATTACTGTTACTAACTGCGCCGAATAAACTACTTTTATTAAACTATTTTACTAATAATATTATGTCCGCTTCCAATGTGTCACATTTGGCCTTTTAATAGAGAATCTCAATAGAAAATTTTACAAGAACAGCGTGTTATTTAGTCGCTCAATATATTTTAATATTGGGAGAATGGGAGGGAATTTTTTGAAATCACAAGCATCCACGCCTTCGAATAGAAATCGATATACCGATTGAAAATGCTGTTCGTACTGGTATTGGAACCCGTAAGATACGTCACGGAAATCAACGACGTTGACCATTTAAATATCACACTTGATTGTACGTTATGTAATAATATAACATGATTACTTAAAATAAAATAAACTTTGAGATATTATGTCTGATGACGCTTCATAAAAAAGCAGAACAAGTGTCATAATTTGTAACACAAGTAGAGTAACAAAGTTATTAGATTAATTATTATTTTCCGAATGAAAGGTATTCACAAATAATAGTATCGTGACTATTTTAAGTAAATTAAAGCTTGTTGATCTCAACTGACTACTGAATACTTGAACAGCCAAAGTGTAAAAGTAAGTTAGAACGACAGAAATTAAAATAATATTGAATAATGGATGAATGTTGAAACATCTCAAAGTTGGATAAAAAAGATCCACGACATGAAATGGATACTTAACATAGAGAAACAATATAGAATTAACAATAGGTAATGTGGAAAATATCCAAGGGAAATTTCAGAATTTCAGGAAGTGAATCGTTGGCTAAAGAATATTAATAATTTGTTGAAAGTGGTATTACTGCATTAACTAGTCCAATGATATTTCTATTGAAAGTACGATTATTTGCCGACATGTTTTGTCTATTTCCATGAACTATTCTCTATCATATAAGTGATACCAGCTTAAAGACTGTGTGACCTGCGTGCCTGATGTTTAGGCGGTGGTAATATACAGTATCATTGTGTTCGTTTTATCCATTATTTATTAATCAAATGTATTTACATATATGATTGTGCTTGTGTTTAATTAAAAATAATGTAGTTTTCTAATTGAAGACATTCCTAATTGAAAATCATTACTGTTAAAACTTTCACCGTGTATTCACTGGCATTATATAAAGCTACAGAGTATAGTTGGCATTCTTGTAATTCTTTGGCTTTTTGATGTTGCAGATTTCGTGCGATACTAAGTTACCTTTTATTTAAAAAAATGAAAAGAAAATATAGCAGGAATTCAAATGCGTGTTTTTTTTTATTTTAAACTGTTTAAAATAACCTTATTTTTACCCGTTACAAATAAGACGCATAGCAAATAGATTCAGACGATTTTATCATGCCTATTCAATATTTTCGTTGGAGATATTAAACGATCAAATTTATTTACTATCGGGATTTGCAAAAATTCGATGTTGTCAACAACAATGCTGTTTTAAGCCAGCACTCGATAACAACGATTTTCTATAAGCGCAGCAAAACTGCTTTTTAATCCGATTATACAAGTTCGACGTTGACACAGAATAATTCAATATCAATATACCATACATAGTCTTTAATACTTTTTCAATTTTGTTGTTTTAGTAGATTTTTCAACGATCAGTTTCCAGTTATCCTACACTGACCTCTTAGTCCAGTTCTAAAAGCGACATTACCAAAAAAACGAAGTAATACAAACACAAAGATATATTTAAACATATATAAACATGTAAACTTACATGTGGTATTTTTTTTAAATTGAATAAGATAACTAAACATATTTTTAATGATTTGTGTCTTAATGTGATAGTGTTAATTGGTCATACAATGTTTTAAATAAGAAAGTAAAAAAGTGAATTTAGCGACGGTAATTATTTTTAAGGGTATTAGCATAGTTTATTTCATTAGAAATAATAGCTTCGGTACTACATCGGATTACGTTTCCACCGTTTTAATTTCATTTATTCAAGTTGCAAATCAAAGCCTTCTTTCTAGCGCCCGAGAATAATTCAATTTGCACCAAACTTAATCTTGTTAAATACAGGCAGAGGTGTCCTTAAGTATGCACTGAAATGTTGAGTGTTTTTTTTATTCAATATTGTATACCACAAGTGAGAAAAATTAATATTTTAAATATTTAATTTTTATTTACCAGATTCATTTTGTTAAAACAATCCTTTTATTTAGTGATATCTCAAATTGCGTGATAAAAAATATAATTTCATAAGAAATCATGCGAAGGTTTCTTAGTCGAGTAGTGAACAACGTTCCTTCTAAGTTGTGTGCGCGCGCTGCCGCGCAGCAGTTGAACTACAAAGCGCACTACATGACAGTTGTTCAATTAATATTTGATCGGTCCGCGCAGCCTTTGAAATTTCCGCGCAGCTAACCTCTTGTCTTAGAGAGAGCATTGGTAGTGAATCCACATTTTCTGTTTATTTGCCTGGATAAGAGTTTAGATAAATTCTTGGAAATGTTTACACAAAGCAAATATTTTTCAAATTGTTAGGTCCATAGCGTAGCGGTTAGGGTATCCAATCCTGGACCCTTTTTGTGATCCCGTGATTTCGGAATTGAGCACTCAACATAGAATCGTGTAAACATTGGAATTGAGAATGTTTGGTCGGCGATTTTTTTTAGCTCTTCCAAGAATTTTCGATTACAAAATCATAGGATTTTGCAGATTTACCAAAAATAAGATCGCGACATCTTTTTTTTAGCTCTTCCATGTTTCATTTTTTCAATCCCGGAATCCCGGGACTGTAGTGTAGTACTTAGTACTTTCGCAATACCGGGATTTCTGGATCACAGAATTTGACGGGATATCGGGATTGGATACCATAGTAGCGGTCAACGTTGTTATCTCGTAATAGCGGGACGTAGCGACAGCAAATAGTTAACTACTAGTTCTGTTATAGCTCTATACTTCTACCCTTGCTCTTGTTCTACTATTGCTCTCTAAGAAAAAAAAATAGATGCATCTATTAAAAAGCAATATGCTTCACGTTGGGAATGGACATTGATAAATATATACATATATATCAACTAAAAAAATAATATATGACAACGAATAATTTATTAAGAAACTGTATTTACCCAATTGTGCATTAAAAAATTTAGTACCAAAAGTCAACTAAAATCTCACAAACTCAATGTAATAAACAATTTATAAAACATTTAACGTCACAAATTTCCAAGGACTTATTACTATTTCATTTTGATCGGCAGATAGTCTAGAAATAATTAACAGCATATTTCGTAGAAAACATAGAAAATAAAACTCTTCTTTTTTTGGATACATAAAAGCATCGACAAATAATGAAATCTACACTTTTTAATCTACAAAGTGAAAGAAGTGGATTATTTTCAAAAATATTGTCCAAATAACGGAGATTGTCACAAGTGTGACGCACGGAGCAAAATTTGTTTGACGAGAAATCTTGCCACAAAAAAAAAATGGACGCTCAGTGTTCTATTATTACCACCATTCTAATAAAAGCACGCTCGAAAACAATTTGATGAAATCAACCAGTCACCATTTTTGCGTGTTTGAATGACGCAAATGGAACTCTGAGAAGTCTTAATAAAAATGAAGTTGAATGATACCATTAAAAATTTGTTCGTTGATACCTATTCAATTTATAACTGGTTGATCTGTACAATTTAAACTTTGTATTCTATTTTGTATTTAAAAATAGTCTGCGCGGTTACATAAGAAATAAAAATATTATAAAATAAAAAGTTTGTCATATTTAAAAAAAAAAAAAACTTTTACTACTCCATGTATCACATTCTTATAGAATCATATACGAGGAATAAATTTTAGTTTTATTAGTTTGGATAGATGAATATTATTTATGTGAAGTTCATAAATGGTATCGACGCATTCATACCACAACTAGGTAACTTATTTTCAATGTTGTTGAAGGAGCTATAAATAAATAATGACTTAGCAGTTTATTCTTCTATAGAATGTTCAAAAACATTATTTAATTGTTTCCAATTATACGAAACAAAAATTTTCATTTTGTATTTTATCAATGTCTGCTTCTGACGTGCAGAATATGGCCTCCTAAAGAAATTACCTCAACAGATGTTTTTCTACGAGAACTGATTGTTACTCAGTCGATCAATCTCTGTTTCTCAAATAGAGTATTGGGAATAGAAGGATAATGCTAGGATAGGACAAGTGGTTAAGTGATTGCTCTCGCTACGCATAGTTATTAAAGGTTCAGAAGGGCGGGAAAGAGTTTTTAGAAGTCACAAAAACCCATGCCTTCGAACAGAAATTGATAAATCGATCGAAAAGATGTTGTTTGTATTGGGACTTGAACCCGTGAGATACGACTCGAAAGCCAACAACGCTAACCGCTGCGCCACAGACTTAGCTTATTTGTTTGTTAATCTAATTTTAAAAAGGTTAAAATAATTCTCTTAACAATGATCAAATCAGAGGTCGTTGTATTTATTATTGAGGTAGCGATGAGTATTCGAGCAATACTTAATTTAGTATGGTAATACATTGAGATTAGTAAGACTTTATATATTATATATTGTGTGAATGAAAAAATCATATTTCAAAGAAGTGCTACTGTTTGAACTGTGCTTTCTACAAATAGTTAAGTTGGCGATGTAACAGACTATGATAAATGTGTGGTTAAAAATTAGTGTCTACAAAAATAATATGTATTTTTTAATAAAAACATTCTCTCACAAAACTAAAGCCAAATATTTTTCTGATGCTTATAAGAGCTGATAAAAACAAAAGGGATTTTTACTGTCGAGTCTTTTTAGAATATAAGTTCATAATTTGGTTGAAATTTCTTCTTTCACAGTTTGAGAAACTTATATTATTCAAATTGACTCAATATCGTTCCAAAAAAATAGTTACATAAAGCAATATGTTTTAAAAATATATGCCGTATTATACGTACTACAACAGCAAACGTATGAGCAAATACAACAGAATTAATTCCAACTAAATCGAAAATACAACAAATTATTTATTGTTTTTAAGATAACAATAAAATTATTGTAGCTGCTGTTTAAGTGCCAACATAATAATCTCGATAGATTTAAGCATAAAACCATATTCAACTCGCAAAATATATCATTGAGAAATTAATAATTAACAAATACTAAGCAGATTTTAACCATACACATATCTCTTGAAGTATTAACGAGTTTGCGCTAACCAATTTTCACTTAGCAAGAATTTTGAGCGGAACCACTCGTTGTGGTAGTAAACTCAAGGAACGGTTTACTGAAAATACTCCCAAAGCAGTAAATTTTGTAAATAAACAGTGCGTATGCAATTATGTAGGAATATTTGATGAATGTACAACATGAGTATTAGTTATTTGAATTGTTACATATGTATATTATACATTATTATAGTGCTGCGCTAAGCGGTCGTAGGTAAAACAACACCAGATTTGTAAACTTTATATACTAAAATATTATTTATACGGTGTAGTATTAAGCAGATCTACTCAGGATAGATGAAAACTTAATTTGTTAATTGTAAATTGAAAAAATCACATATAGAAAAGAATTTCACGTCAATACTGTTCGCCGTTTGGTAAAAGTTCTTGTGACATACACATATTTTTTCTGTTTTGTATGAAAGATATCAAATTGGTTATATTATTAAAATACCCGGAATATTAAAATATAAAACTGTTTATTTATTATATGAAATGGATGGCACATGACAGAGAGAGAGAGATGAGAATATTATAGTTTGCATATAGCTATTTCTCACGTGGAAGATGATTTTGGATATTGAAACTACTTGATATTAATTAGCTCGAAATAAAATTACATGATTTTGCTCTGGCTACAACTAGTTTCATATAAATGTGACATATGGAGTTTTCACCTAATAAAACAAACTCCAACATTGTTTCTGATAGTATAAACTTCATACTAATAACAAATAATGGCGGAAAAGCTAGTTAGAAATAACTTAGATTCACGTTGTGTTGCAAGAAAAGATGGAGTGGATACATATTCTATACTATTCTTTTTGGAAACAAATGTATTTATATTTGATTGTCTTAAAAGTGTATAATTTTTATTCATGTATTTGACTTAAGTGCAATTTATTTGTTTTTAATTACGTTTTAATAAAACATATTTATATTTTCACTCAATTCATTGCTTCGTTGATTAACCTATAACCGTATTATATTAAATACCTTTAATAAATATTACATTATTTGTATACAATTCATCCAGATATTTATTGCATTAATCTAACCGCTCAATGGCTAAAGCATTGGAGATAATAAACTATAAAAATCTCTTTGTGCTTGCTTTAGAATAGCTGTTTTCTTATAATGGGTTATTAATGTTCCTATTTATTGAGTTATTTATCACGTGATTTTTTGATATAATAATAATAATAATAAACTACTAACAATTACTTTGAAGACAATACTTTACCTCAAAGTATTTTCATATGAATTTTTATATCACTTTATGTTTTAATTAATATAACTGAGGTATAACCTGTTTTATATATTATATTATACTCACATTAAAGGTGAATGCTTAAGATTGTTTGTGAAAAGGCGTTGAGTTATATTAAAAAACAAAACACTTTTTGTACTTCTTCTACATTATTTAGTAAATATACAATTTGTAATAAGTATTTTTTTTTCTTAATATAACACATTAAGAAAACAAGTAATACCACTTGATGGTTAAAATATAAAATAATGTTTAAACTTAAACGACTAATACCTTTATCCTTTAATTTGTTATTTCATAATGTAACTTTTTGGTAACATGTTATTGCTGATTCATTCTTACAGTAAAATATTATATTTAAATAATGAAAAATACGAAAATTGGCAGTTGATAACACTGGAAAACAAATACGTTTATTATGAAAATGGAAAATTTTTCATTATTATGACAGAGAAAATAATAATAACATACATATGCATAGAGTTATCTAAGCACTTTCAGATTATTGTCAAATAAATATTTGATAATCATAAACAAATAATAAATGTCTCGATCACACTGATAAAAGCTGATAGACATTTCAAGATCATGAATTTTAGTAATTGGAAATTTTTTCCGTTTTTCTTTATGCGGAATTTCCTTAATTAAAGAAAATCAAAGACCCCTGGAAAGCATTTACTCCGTTCAAAACAAATATGAAGTAATGTCAATACCCGGTTGAAAATATCGTCTTAATCCGAATTGAGAAACTTGTTTCATCCAAATTCGTTTAAACTCATTTGAGAGAACATGGCGAGATGGGTACTTATCAAAGTTGGCAAGCTCTCATAGTGAATGTATGCACAAACCATGTTTTGTCTTTCAAAATATCTTTGATGAGAATATGTCGTATATTAAAAGTTGTTCGAATAGTTTTAAGCAGCTTATAACATTAATCATTTTGCAATATTTTACTACTTTTTTTACAAAAAAACATCGATATGAAAAAAGTCAACTAAACGATTGTATGTGACAGATATTTTAATATTTGGTTACAATTATTTGAGCTGTCTGATTTATTTTTTATGTCTTTATACATTTAACGAATTTAATAGCTACGTCTTCATTCAAAAATAACAAATCGATATTGTCAAGAGTATCTCAATTATTTAAATCATTAATTTTATTTCTTTTCTTGGCCTTTATGGTGTTATGGGATACGACCGTGACACAGTGGCTATATAATCATTGCAAAGAATGGTATAACAATAAAATTGTATTTTTAATGCTGTATGAAATCGTTTTTTTACTTTTGTAGACAGTGCATGGTTTACAGATTATTCAAATGTAAAATTGTATGTGGTCAAGCACATGCGGAATACATGTTTCTCTTCTTGGTCGTTATTGCGTTGTGGAAGAAAACCGTGAAAAAATGGCTGTATATACATAGCGGTTGGTAGTGGGACAACTTATTAGTTTATGTTTATGTTATAATCAAAATATTAAGATAAATTGGCTCTAAAAGTACCAACATGATTTTTTAATTAAACGCATGTCGTATAGTCTAAATCAGTCATTGACTATCTACTGATAAACGAAGACTGTTTCACAGTCTTTCTCTTATAGCTTTGGCCCGGATCATTGATGTAACCTCATTGTTTAATTTAGACCAGTGATTCTCACATAAAAAAATCTGTGGCCGCATTATAATCATTAGCGTACCTACGGAAAAGTCTCATGGTCGCAACACGTTTTTTTTGTTGGGATGTGATAAAAATAGCAGTTTCATTTATTAAAATACATTATTGTATATATCAATATTTACAATTAAGCTGTTAATTTTCGCAGCAAATTCCTCTGGTGGCCGCATACTGTATACCGTTGGCACATATGAGAACCACTGATCTACTATACCAGGGTTGGGAACCTTTTCTTCTCTAAAAACCGCATTCATTTTTATGATTTGACATAAGGCCGCAGTAAACATTGACTAGGGAATCTTTAGCCGGAAACAATTTCTCGAAAATTTCTAAAGCCCAGAAATTTGCGGATTTCTTAAAATTATCAGCGTTGGGTGGGGCCTTTTTATTTAAGGTCTTCCGAAGATTTTGACATCAAAAATCCCAAGAGTTAACCAGGAATTTACGAATTTAAAAATAAATACAGAATTACAGAATTGGCCAGAAGGCCGCGCCAGAGTAGCCAAAGGTCCCCACGCCTGTACTAGACCATTAACTGACAAATATACTTATATTATTGTCAGTCGCAATTGGATCAATATAAGAGAGTTTTTCATTTTATGTATGATTTTCCATCACTATAGCGCTTTAGCCAACGCAACGCATCTTTATTTTACGTAAAATAATATAGACAAATTAAAAAATAAGTAAAAAAATACAAAATAAATATTATATTTGTTACCATAAAATTATCATTTAAAAAGAGCCAAGAAACTCTGTTTACTTTATTTTTATGTAAAACAGTTTCTACATACATCTTTTCTTTATTTATCGTATAATTCGTTATTATTACTATTTTATTGTATATACGGTTAAATAACACAGTTTCGGTCATATATTATAGAAATCATACTTTACGAATAGCTTAAAAAACAATTTTTAAATTCATATGAACGGGTGGCCTACTATATTTTTTAAATATAAATATAATATAATAGCTTTATATTGAAACAACTAGCTTTGAAATACAAAAAAAAAACATTCAGGGAGCTTTTGAATAACTCAAAAAGTAACAAAAACATTTTTTTGTGGTCACAAACCAAATCAAATTAGCAAGCAGAATTTTTTTGAAATTTTAATTCTAACGTTTATTTTCAAGTCGTAATCTTTTATCCAAATATAGAAAGCCCCCGGATTAAGCTGAAATGCCATTTAGTATTCAACCGAAAAAATCGTGTTGTGGTTTTCGTTGAATTATACATTATTTTCGTAAAGCGTGAAGATGGTACCGCTATAACCATATTCCAGAGAAGATTTATTCTGAATACTTTTCTTAGAATCACCATTTTACTGAACTAATAGTAGTTTTTACTGGATATTACTAGATTATTCATGACTATTAAAATTATTTTATGTTTAAAAACACATGGAAAAATTGTTTGCTCTTTCATAATTGATCCAAACTACGCAGAAAGTAAATATATTTTAAAAATAAAACACTTATTTTTACCATTCTCATATTTATTTTCTATGGTCAGATGAGTGTTTTATTTTTTTAATATAATGCTTTTCTATCACGTAAGTGAACACTTTAAAAGTGACGTAAATATACATTAATTTCTTTTAAACTTTTCTGCTTTTATTTAAAATGCTTCTTTAGCATTGAGAGAGGATCATGGTAGTAAAATATACATTTAAAGTTTAACTAATGCGGAATTGTAAAAAAAAAATACTGAAACGTTAACTGAAAATTAAATTTCGTCAGTAGCTAATTGATATTTCTGAGTCAACAATAAATGAAAACTATGAGTTATTAAGATAAAGCATCGAAATTTGATAGTTTATTTTAAATTATTGTTGAATTTATGCTGATTTCACACAAATAAACCTAGAAATTAATAGGCAGGTACAATTCCCAACCTTAAAAGCTGCATAAATAATATTTAGCGATACAATCTGAAAAAAAATAACTGATTTATTTCAGAAATATAAATACAATCCAAAAACGTCTTAGTGTACTGATATAATTTTTGTAAGTTTATTAACTTACCAGATTCTGCTAGTGTGATTTTTTCATCCGACATTTTGTACTTATAAAATAATAAATATTGTCGTTTTTTGTATTTCTCATCAAAATAATCTTTCGAAGCACACTTGATAATATTGAAGTATAATTTTTAATTTAAAATTTCTCAAAAAAAGTGCGATACCCGTATGTCAACAGTTTATATTTCAACCACTTACTTGATACTTGATACTACATACAGATCAAAGAATTTATCAAACAAAATGAAGGAATAACATGTGAATATATTTTAATACCTTTCAAAGAAATGTTTAGAAAGTATGTAAACAAGAAAATAAATTACCAAGAAATTCCTTGTCTAAACTTTACTTTCACATTAGAATGTTAAATGTAAATATTTAACTATTTTATCTTATTTTGTTATATGACATGTATATTTTATTAATCGCGTTGTGAGTACGATACCCATGTCAAACAAATAACTATATGTAGTGGTGTAATACCCGGGCTAATAAGGTTAAAACTTTCTCGTTTATTTGTGATAGGGGTTTGTCAATAACAATCGTACTAATCAAATTCCTGTTTAAAAATTACAATTTAAAATACAAAAGGTCCGTTTTTTTCTATATATGTATTTATCTCAAAACTAAAAGGTCTCCTCGTTAGTTGTTGGTGGCATATAAGACATTATTGAACTACGTTAGTTAACTATAAGTTGAAAAAAATACACTAGAAGATATTTTCTAAATGTATATTGTGATTGTTTATATTCGCATTTTAGCTTCTTGCCAATGTTCACGAATACTTATTAGTTTTTAAATAATTTGAAATAAAAGCAGCTAGAATTTCAATTATGTTTTTTGAAACCAATTTGATAAGAAAATACATTACGAACATTTTGGCCAATATATATAAAATGCTTAACTAAAATATCTTTACTATTTTTTAAATAATATTTAACCTAATGCGCCAAATATTTTTTGATTGAATGATCATTCGAGATAAACTCGATGAGAATATTTTGTGAATCACTCGAAATGAACTCGAACTCGAAATAACATCTATATCTGAAATTTTGATTGTAAAGGATTTGACTTTGACATTAAATTAATCAGTGTTTTAACAGCTTTCAACTATATAGTTTAAAAAATGCTATACTTATTGAGTACATCGAATTTTTATATTGATGTTGCGAGAACCTGTAACAATTTGAACGCCAGACCACACAGGTATTGTTTACTTAAATCCTTACCAAATATAATACAATATTAAACAATAAAGAATTATATTAATACTTGGTAAAGACTTTCAAAAATGATTTAATTAAAAAAAACGCCGATAACTCAAAGGCTTATTTTTCATTTTAACTTTTGCTAGAACGACGTGATAAGAAAACCTTTTTAGTTTGAAAAAAATATTTTCCTTCTATCTTATGATATTTTTTTAGTAAATAACGACATAAATCTTTCCAAGAATATTCCATTCTTCTCAGGCGTTTGAAAAATTTGGTGGTAATTCAAAAAATAGTCTGGTATTAAAAATAAATCCCACTTTTTCTTCTATTGTTTAACACAATATTTTTTTTCATAAAAAAGGTGTAATAAACAAATTTCAGTCAATATTAAATAAACATACAATTACATTTTTATATTCCCGTAAAAAATCCTCGTTTTGAGTTGTCATCCAATAATAATAGTGTATTTTTTTTCTAATAAATATGTATACGCCTATATTGGTTAACAAAAAAAATAATATATGAAAGCATTAAGTTGTTTTTAATGGAACTTTTCCCGACATTTACTCGATTAAACGCTAATGATGTCATTGCACACTAATGGTAGCATTGATAATGGCTTTATGCCAGTAAAATTTTAAATTATTAAGTATAATGTAATATATATTATATAATTACATTTTTAGTGATTTATCCGTTCACATGTAATGCAACACACAATCGATCCGTTTATATGCATGCGCAGAGATAAAAAGATTATAATATTTTATAAAATCGTCGAAAACGGTTTCATAATGTGATGGAATTGTTCCGAAAAAACAATAACGCTAACAATAATGTTTTTAAAAAATATAACGCATCAGTATTAAATGTTGGCAAGAAAATCTTAAATATTATTAATATTAACATATTATATACTGCTCGAAGCAATTGAATAGGATAAAGAGGCAGTTATCGAAATCAATTTGAAAAATATAATTTTATTTTTGAGTAAATTTATTTTTTTGGCTCTGTTTTCTGAGCTTTATGACAATAATACTCAATATGTGACAAATTCTTTACAATTTACATCGACCACCTGGACATTCCATTGATTATATTAACACATTTATTAAAGCTCACAAAAACTTGGCGAAAGAAAAACTTTTCTGTGAAATAGAGGTAAACTTAATTTATTAAGTTACAACAGACGTAGAAACTATGTATTCTTAGTAATGGGGGTCCAAAAAGATATTTCACTAACATTGATGACGTACGTGACAATAATAATATACTTTTTAATTTTTGAATAATTCCCTTTGCTTAAAGTTCTTTTGTTAGTCTTTTCAAAAACGGAAATCGGGGTTTCATTGTTTATATAAACCACCGTGAGGCATATTATCATAATACCGTGGTCATAATATTTTTTTGATCGTTTTTAACAGTTTGTAGAAGCAATAATCTTTTTGTATTTGATTTTGAGTAAGTAAATATTTTTGGTAAATAAGCGTTTCTATAAAATGACGGAGTTCAGATATTCTCTGAATTTACCGCTTAATGTTGAATTAGAGTTGAATTTGTGACATAGATGTGAATAATTATTATGGCATGTAAATTACTAGGAATTACCTGGCCTAATATTTGAGCGTTGTCGGTCAATGGTCGAGCCAAGCTTTTATCATTAGATGCTACATATAATATTAATTGGCTCAACCTCAGGCCAAGCTACGTGTTACAACATTTCAAAATTCATCATTGTGGGAAGCTTCATTAGTTCGCATCGCAAACTTACAAACCTTTCAAAAGTTAATTGAAACGTCGATTATTGTTAATGTCATAAACTCGTTAACTCATGTGTTGTTTTGTATTTAACATGTATTCAAAATCAACTACTGCGTAAAACAGTTCAGCAATTTCGTTTTATTTTATGAAGTATAAACGTGTAGCGCAATTTTAATTTAAGAGAGTTGTATGAAAACTGATTAATAAAAATGTAAAGAAAAGTTTCAAATTATTTCTCATCGATTATTTAAGTGCTTTAAATGAATACAATTGATCAATGTTTTAAGGAACCCGTAGAGATATTTAATATGTGAGAGAAATACATATTGGTGTCTAAGAAAGGCCTCAATAAGAATATTGGAATCCTTAACACTTTCCTTACGGTGCTAAAAAACACGTTGCTGGCCCTGTAGGAACTAATTGATTAACATGTTTTTTTTTTAAATAAACTTCCTAGATTTTTACCGTCCTTCAAAGGGTGGTAAGTTTTTAAACATATTTTTTTACTTAGTTCTTTAATTAAGGGCCAGGAAAATATTGAAAGTATTTTTTAGCACCATAGGGATGTATTAATTGTAGACAACGATTTCTTTGAATTAGCCGACAGTTTCATATGCCATGGTATTTAAATTAAAAACAAAATAAAAAAAACTTTATGAATCGTGTTCCATTATCATTCCACAAGACGCGGTAAATTCCTTGAATGCCTAATAATTTACCTTAGATTCAACCAAGTCAGCATGACCAACAGGGCCAAAAAATCTAACTGTCGAATGTTATTGATACTAAACGTATATTTTCAATTACTTTTTAAACTGTATTCACTCCCTATGTGGAACATATGCCACGACGTAGCACCTCCATGATTTCTTGTTTCCCGTCAATCGCTTTGATTCCTCCCAAGACACGATAGTATCCCTTAGTTTCACTGATTAAATCTTATGGATGATACCTGACGCCAGAATCCCCTGGTTGTAAAAAGAGGTAAGTTAGATGTCGGAAGACATTTGCAGCAGGTGATCTTGTCAGTTACAACGTATCTCCATGACGTAACAGAGAGTCGTGTTGTCAATGACAGTAGTATACAAAGAATCTCAGCTGTTAAGTGCGTTGAAGAATAAACTAGTAGCTGTTAGATGTATACATTTATTTTTTGGCAATTGACAGTAGTACAATTGACGATCACTGAACAATATAGCAATGAATTAAATACTGAGCTTATTTAATATATCAAACAACACTATAACTATATATTTTTAGTTGTATATTGCTCGAGAACAATATTCTCAATCTAATTTTTGATGAATGATTTCCAATTTATCTTTGAATGAAATAATTCAAACTCCAAATGTTGATAGGGCACGAAATAAACGCTTTGATTATACAAATGACTTTCCTAAACTTGCCGTGTTCAAGCTATTTATCAGAAATCTCTCAAGCTATTGGATGGATTTATCAGCCCATTATTGCAGATGTTCCCAGTTTCCAGCTGATGCTTTTCAAACGTTGGGTCAGTATAATAAATTGAGAAATACATCACTTTACTATAAAATTATCCCTTTTTAGAAAACAAAATAGATATTTATGGCATTTAGTTAAATTTAATGGATACTTTATTATTTCACACAAACTCTATAATATCAAAATGACATTGAAACTTTAAAACGTATTTAAATTAGTGGAAATTATAAAAATATATATCCTTTTATATTTCACGACTTCACTCGTGATATAAAATGTAAAAAATATAATTAAATGTCTACAACGATGTCATTGATTTGACTATAATAGATAGAAGGATTTTAAAGTTTACCAATCACGGATGATAAGTATATATATGTATAATATATAAATAACTGTGGAGTCGTGAAATAAAACTACACCGAGTCCAACTTCAAACGAAAACAAGTCTGCGATTCTGATTCCACCACTGAATTCGACTTAAAACATTATTTTTTTTTTTCCCACTTGAAAAGTTTTTAATTTCTTCAACCGTTTCTTTTTTTCTAGAACATGCAGTCATTATTTTTCCAATCAATACGATGTATAGGCTAATACATTTGGCTTACTAAAATTTTATTTTAGTAAATACGAATTACAACTTCCTATATGAACGGGGTGTAAATTTCTCATAATAATATTTTAGCCAATTAGCTCGATAAAAAAGAATCTTATTTTTTTGTAATCGTACAAAAATACTATTGATTTATTAAAGAAATTAATAGGTTTGAGCCTCTCATATTTTTCTTATGTTAATAAGTATTATTAGCAACACTTTTAATTTTAGCAATTTTTAAACACAAAAAAATTTAAAAAGTAGTCGGAGTCTTATTTTTTTTTCCGACTCCGAATCCACAACTCTGGTTATATAACACAGATTTAAATATATCAACAGTGAATTTCTACTGAGTTATCACGGAATCCATCATAAATATGCATTTGACTTGATATATAACAAAATATGCCAAAATTTAAATAAAATTACCAGATTTTTTTTTAAATAACGGTGCAGAAGTGAACATTAAATACTTAACCAAATTGTCCATTGACATTTTGAAATTCCACAAAACACCTTGAAATCCCGATAGAAGTTTAAATGAATAACACAATAACGGAAAATCCGTTTTCCATCGCAGTGAATCAAGTTACCAAACTCAATTCTAGCTTAATCGCATTTTCATATTCGTTTCCCAACTTTTTTTCACTTCTCTGAATAATTTCGCCTTTGCAACACTCCATTTGATTGTTTTAATACTCCGATCGCAATCGTTCGATTCGTATCATAAGAGCGAATCACTGATCGAATACAAAACCGATTTCATTTCTAAATTAAGTCGATCGATTCGTTGTACACGCTTTATGTACACGCAAATGTTTTTCATATTCAACAAAACCAATGGCAAATATTCTACAGGTTGAATGAATTGACATTTCGAAACGAAAAATATCGAATGTGGTTTTTATTTATGTTTGATCATGAAAGTAGAAATAAACCATTTAGTCCACAAAATATTTTAAATTTAAATCTGTATATTTTTAATAAATTATAAGTCGGCTTCTGTAGCAGAGCGATAAAATAACATAATAACTAAGTAATGAAAATTCAAATTTGTATGCATAATTTCTGGCTAGGTAAAAATTAAATATTTATTTTTATTTTATAATTTTAAACGGAGCCATTTTTGATGTTTTTTTAAAATTTTGTATTCTTCGAACTTGTTTGAGTGACTTTAATTTTAATTTAATCGTTCGCTGCGAATTTTAATTCCATGTTTTTTACTCCTAATAATATATTATAATATGATAAAAAGCAATTTCTATAGTTAAACTATAATTTGGCCTATTAGTGGTGATGTGAGCAATGTGGTATTTAAGAAAAATAAAAATGTTTTGTAATATTCTACACGTCTTAAGATATCGTATAAGTCGCGTAACCTCAGTGAATACGCACCGCAATGATGTTTTTTCCGTAAAAAAATATATGAATATTTACCAAAGCACCAAGTAAAGATGTAATATAGTATTATACTTAAAAGTCCAAGAAAAAAGTGTTATCATTTTACTATAATAATATTATAATTGGCTCACTTCACCTCTAATAGACCCAATTATAAGATGTAAATGTTCAATGATTAAAACTATAATTAATGTAGTAGTTCTAACTATGTTATGGTGCCGTAATAATTATCAACTTTTTTATAGTTTCTGTAAAACGTAACATTCTTTATTTTTTTACTGTATAGTAATGCAGTTCTTTCCCTTTGAGTGGTGAGTTAATTTTTACTAAATTAGGTTTTTTCTTATATTTTGATTATTTTTAGTATTGCCGCACACAAAAATATAAAAACCTTTTTTTTGGATACGGACGAATCTGGGAAGAATATTAGTTTTTGTTTCAAGAAGTAAATATTTTTTTAAAAAAGTAAACTAGTTCATTATTACTTTTGAATATTTTTCTAGAAACTATTACTTCGCTTTGGCGTCAAGATCTTTTTTACTCTCATCTGTCTACATGTGCCGCTCTACGGATGTCGATTCCAGAAAGGAATCGATCCAAAATAGAAAATATGCTCAATATTATATGGCTACCGATTTGTTAACAAATGTTACCCTTTTTTAAAAAACATTTTTTTCATTTGCTATACAAAATAAAAATAATGTGGTGGCTAAAAGTCACTGGTGGATGTGTTTAGTATATCTGAAGAAATAACAAAAAATCAATAAAAAATATGAGAATGGTAATAGATAATAGATGACAAGCTACTCCAGCGTACAGGTACGTTGATACTCATCAAAGGGTTAAGTAAACACGAGTCCAATCAATAGTTGTAAGCTTTTTCATCATCAACATTATTGTTGAGAAAATAAATAATTTGCAAATATTTCCTATATTTTATCATTTAGGGCTTAGGTAATAAATCAAAGTGATCTTATATTTCCACGTATATTTATTAATAACATATAAAATTTCACGCTCTGTTGTTGATAAATAAAATTACTGTGACGTTCAAGTAAATTTGTTCAAACGATTAAAAAAAACTTTTAAATACATACAAGGTAAGCGGATTTATCTGAACATATGTTGGGTTTTCATTAGAGATTCAAAGTAAATAATAAAAAAATAAATGACAAAAATTATTTCACACGGAAATAATATGGATATAATTTTGGTCGTTGGTGCTATAAGGTGGTAAATCGATTCAATTTTGAAGATTTATTCTGTATTAACAGTGAGTAATTTTTACGAGTATAATTTGATATTCCCACATTAAATATCATTTCACCAATAATTATTGCAATTAAATTAAGACATGTGAGGAAGTTTTATCGTCTGGCAAAACAGAAAAGAGTTTTAAAGGTTAAAAAGAAATATTAAATGTGAATAAATAAATTAAAACATTTGAAATAATTATACGATAAAGAATAAGTTAAATAAAATAAATTTTAAACGAATCATATACCATACGAAAAAGATCGTAAGATATATTTTGCGTAATATAAACGTGTTGTTTTTTTTTCAGTTATAATGATCTATAATCTATATTATGATAAAATCATCAAATTTATATTTAAAATGAATCATTAAGTTACAAAAGCACTCTGGAAGCTTTTTTAAGTTTTACCTTAAGTAACCTTACATTGAATGAATTATTTTTTGACATTTTCAATATAAACGTTAAATTTGTATGCTAAAAAGGTGAATCAATTTTTTAAAACTTATTTCATCAACAGATAGGTTAGGATTTGAAAGTCTCACCGGTCTTACTAAATAAATTTAAGCAAACGAAAAGTATAGTGTTTATAACTAGTTTTCATAAATAATTGTCTATAATGGTATTTGCATCTTCCTAATTCAAATGAAAGTCGTTATTCGAAATTATTTTAATTACGGTGATAGTACTTCGATGCATTTATTAACTTAGCGTATTTTTTTTTTAAATTCAAATAAACGATTTTTGACTATGCGACTCAAATATTGTTTATTATTATATAATAAACTGTAAACCATAAATTATGTGATTATTTAAGAATTGAAATAAAACATTTATAATCATATATTTTTTGATTACTGATTTGATTATAATCATAAAAAACAAGGTATGAAAATTCCTATCATAGATTCTGAACTGAACGACAACTTATTCTTTGCATTATAGAAAACTTTGCCAAAATAGTCGTCAAGTGGAATTGTTGAAAAGTTTTAACGGACCCAAAGTGCCATAATTTTCCGTCAATTAAACTTCACCTTCGACTATTTTAGGTCTACTTCACACACGTGTGTATACATTAAGAACATGTTCTACAAGATATTTAGTTTTGGTTAATTTATCGACACGTACTCTCAGCAAAGCAATTGAGTAAGGAACTCGATTTCATCGTCAACTAATAAGGTTGTCGCAAACAGACAATACGTAAATGACATTTGATTAAAATTGAGATCGATGAACCCCCAAGCTCTCTTTTGCTTCATTTATTCTCAATTAAAGAAAAAAGAGTTTTAATCTTTATTAATGGAATCTTCTAGAGAGAAAAACTTTACTTAGAAATCTTGGAATGTGTATATTATGTTATATTCAAAAAATACAAAGAAAATATTTATGAAACCGAACATAAAAACAGTTTTCACATCATATCGCGGATAAATATTTTATTTGAGATATATGTTTTTTATATTTTTTTGTAAGTACAATTTTATAAGTGTTATTTTATCCTTGTCATTTTGTCCTCATGCTATCCATTGTCTTAGAAAAATAAACGAATATAAATGAAAAAATGAGTTTTAGCAGTAAATGAAATAAATCATACATACAGCCTTATTTCACAGTTAGACAAAAGAAGGATCTTCTCAGTTATGATACTTGACCTTTCTAGAACTGTGATGCTTGTTGGAAGATGTTATTCTAAAAAGTATTTATTTAAAACTGTTCTTCATTTTTTAGCCTTGTATTTATTCCACGAATGTCCACAAATTATCATTTTCTTAATTCATCGCAATGTATTATTTAATGAAAAATAATGATAGCTACACTACATAAATAAGCACTCAAGTATATATAGTTATACTCATACAATAAAACAATCATTCTTGTTGTTCCTTTTTTTATTGAAAAAATGTTTAAAATCGATTATTTTTAATGAGAATAGACTAACTAAAAAAGTAATTTATGGATTAAAAATAAATTCAAAAAAAGGTTTATGAGAAATAACACATTGAATGTTTTGCAGACATCTATAAAAAAAAATGTTTTATTTCATCGCGTGCACGGGCGTTCGTTACTTTTTTAAAAAAAAAAAATGAAAGAGGAATAGACATAAGTGAAAATAAATAAATAATTGGTCATAAAAATAAGAAAATTTGACCGTTTTTTCTTATAAAAAGACTGATCGAGACGGTTCATGAACTTTCACAAAACCATAGTAATCAAAGGTTTATGACTTGAAACCTCCATACCAACAATTTTATGGTTGCACGCAAGCACTGTGTACAGAATTCTTGGGAAGGTTTTTTTAAACATACTTACAAAAAAAAATAAGAGCTTCCAGATAAACTTGTTACAATATATATATATATAAAATAGCATTCACCATTATTTGGATCTAATGAACGTTAATTATATGTCAAAAATATTAAAAACATGTTTAAATTACCTAAGTTTAACTTTTTTGTGTAATTAATTGTTATTAAAATTAATACTACACAAAACTTTATTTTCGCTTTCCAAATGTCGTTTATAATATCGGCATTCTGCCTCAAAACGTTAAATCGAAAAAACTTGTTTTGAGATAATCGACTTTTTCAAATATCATGAATCGAAGTGAAATTTAGTGAAAATTGTAAAACTGCACGTACAATCACGTCTTTATTTGGTGTTTTGGTGGATTGCATATTTTTATTTTACGGAGATAATACTATTGCAAAGTGTATTAACTGAGGTTATTTTATTTTAACAATATTTTAAGACAACAAAATATTACAACGCATCTAACCTTTTTTTCTAAAATACCACTTGGCTTACTTCACCTCTAATGGGCTCAATTGAGAAAAAAATTCCAGCTCAAAAACTTTTAGTTGTCTAATCGTATTTGAGTAACTGTAGAAATAAGAAATCTGTAAAGCTAAAAAGCGTTAAGTTATATAAAGGTTTCTGCCAGTAATACTTAACTGTCAACGAATTTTTCTTAGTTCGTATTACTTCTTTAAATATCGTAAAAAATAAATGTTATAAGAGTCAGCTTGTTTTTTTAAACTATAAAGCGTTTTTAAATCTATCGATGTGCATTTTTAATTCAAATCAAACAATTTTAGACTTAACGTTCTCTGGCAGTATAGTTACGAATGTAGAATGTTAGAATATATCTGCAGTAGACGTTTCAAAATCTCCAGGCCATGTTTACAAGCTGTCAGTTTGAGTTTATCCGAAAAGCCTTAAATAAACGACAAAACATGTTTTTTGTAGTCTTAATTTTTGAAAGCAAGTTTTATCGTTAACAATTCTTTTGTTTTAAAAGCAAACCAGGGTATACAAGTTTATTTTCGTTACAATTTAAGTAATACCATCAATCAGAAAGTCATTTTCTTGTAGATGTTGGTCTTTAAATAATGTTAGTAAACCATATTTTCACAACAAAGATCATATATAACAGTTTATAACCATCAGTGTGATAAATAAAAATATAAATCCGTAAAAATATATCTGATTATTTTTGTGAGTTGAAAAAAAAAATCAGCTCTCTTGATGATACATATTTGTGACAGTATAAAGCTTTTAAATTTTAAAACTATAAATCACGTCAGGTACAATCATTTTGTGATATTAAAAATCTGTCAAGTCAGGGAAAGACAAAACAATTTTCATTTAATCCTCAATAAATGAAATATGTCATAAATTTTCCTCTACTTTTGCGATAAAAATTACATTTGTACCTAAATATAATTAGACGCGTGTTAGGTGTTTGATTTGAAGTAAACGGCCGTGGCATTCTTTCGATGAGTATCATGTTTTCATTTTCAGTTTTTTTTTCTGTCTGATAATTTAATAACAGTCCATACTCTTTTTATGAGGTTTTTTTATGCGATTTCGAAGTTATGCGGTTTTTTTGGAAATGCAAAACTTTAAAAAATGTACTATACTTTACGATATATAAAAATGTTAAATATTACATCGAGAGCACGTATCATTGTATTTTGAATAAAATAGAGAATGAATCATAAACACAACTGGCATTTGGAAAAAAATACGATTTTGAACTGTTTAAATCTTGTTGCATCTGCCATTAAACAATAATTTTATCGAAAAAAGAAAATCTGAACAATATTTGATCACTAATTTTATTGTTATTACTGTGTATTATTATTTCCGTTTTGGACGCACTTAGTATTGTCATACAGTAACGATGATCCAGTATTTTTTTTTAATGTTTCCAAAGTGAAACAATAACCAACATTTTTTTAAATATTTTTACGCCGTGTTTTTTCCCCAAATTTTCCTATATTTTTTTGCGAGTTAAGATATATTTTAACTGGCTCTTTCAAAGTTATGCGAATTTTAAAATTTACGAAACGTATCCCCACTTTTTCTATGGAAGTCAAGTTTTTTTATGTGTTTTTTTATATTTTAACTCGCTGTTTCAAAGTTATGCGGATTTTAAAATTCATGGAACGCATCCCCACTTTTTGTATGGAAATCATGACTTTTTTATGCAATATTTCATGGATTGCATCTACCGCATAAAAAGAGGATTGACTTTACATGTAACATGTATTTTTCATAGTTATACAAATTTCGCAGCCGCTCTTTTAAAATAATAATAAAAAATACTCACAACAATCATTGATTATTGTATTGTTAAGAGGCCATAAAACCTTGCAGCAGGATTTATTTCAGTATTCAATTTAATATCTTCTATTAACTGCCGCTTAAAAAGCGAACTATGTTTTAAGCAAATTTCGTCGTTATCCTTTTTTAAAACTGTAAAATTAGTACAAAATAAAAAAATAGAGTTTCATTTCAGTCATTTGTTTTATTCCTAGGAAGATTTATTATATTTTTTTCACTATACAGCAAATATTTACTTGATAACAAAATGATGGAAATTCTTAGTAATATATGTACATACATTCAAACAATATATTTTAAATATTAAGAAACCAGTTTGAAGTTAATATATGTGTATATTTTTTCAAAAACTGTTCCTTAATAAATAACAAAAGTGGCATTACTCGCATATTGCTGTAGATTTTAAAGCTTAAATTTTGGGACGACTTAAATATGAAAAAGTGTGCAAACATGTCGGTCACCTCTGACAGAAAATAAATGTGTTTCTTTTATTTATATCAAAACTGATAAAACCTGTCAACTATAATGAATGTGAGTATTTTATTTTGTTCACATATTTATTTTATATTTTAAATAAAATAACATTTACTGAATATACTCTGATAGTAAGGATACTAAGACGATTACATTTAAACCTTCTTCTGTATTTAGATATTATTTTATTTGTGAATTTATAGTAAAAATGATTGTGTATGTTTACTTAAAATCGGTAATGAAAAGTCGACGTGGAGTGTCAGATAATATTTTTTTAATTTTCTTCGTTTTCGGTTAATTTATAAAATAATAAGGTTTTTTATTGCAACTAACCTTAATCTTACTTATCAAAGTTTTCCTAAATAAAAAATACTTGTTGTGCTTCTTTTTTGGAATGGTTGAATAATATAGAATCTATGTTTTTTTTCTATTATATTGTTTACAATTTTGAAAATAATAACTTTATTTTTGTTTATAAATTGTGAAGTTTTGGTTTAAAAAAATCATGAGCAGTAAATATTCGTGAATAGCGTACAACATATTTTTTCACTCGCTTTTTCTTCTCTCCTGTAGATTATTTTTTCTTTAAAGAACCAAACCTCCCCTATAAAAGGAAGCTTAATTTTTAATTACGTTTCACTAGACCTAATAATTATTTTGTGAAAGTACTTGACGAGATATTGTTACACATTATTATCACCAAATTAAAAAAAACGTAATGGAAAATGATGTCACAGAGATCATTTGATGCTCAGAGTCTGCCATAAAAATAATTAATAATTGTGACCTGCTTTTTCGCTATACAAAATTTTCAGAATCGAAAAACGTTAAACTTGTTAAAAGGTATCAAAAGTAACCCTTATTTTAATGATCAAGTAGCTTTTTAAACAAAAAAAGAGTATGTATGTTTTTTTTATTACAAGTAGAATATCTCATTTTAACAATTATTTACATTAAAAATTATATCTATAAAAATGTATTTAGTACACAAAATTAGGCTTTTAAAAAAGCTTTTATCTGAAAGACATGCATCTTTTCTTAGTCTGGGTTGACAATAACACTTAAAAATAGTCAGGAAACTGTGAGACCACTTTGCATGTTCCGCATAGCTCCAATAGTGTTATAATCAAATTCTTAATCTTAATGCAATCTGACAATAGTAAGGATTTTGATAATTAATTGACTTTAGATGATTATCATAATTTTTATTTGTGAAATTTACGTTATACTTTTACTTTATTTAAAAGGTTAAACTATTGGAATACGTTTCGAAAGGACATTTATGTGTCGTGATGAAAGTTTTCAAAAATTTTTGCCATAAGTAAAAAAGGTTTAAAAGGGTTTGAAAAGTACTTTATTAATATTTAATTCATCAAATGTGTTACGTATAAGTTGACAAAGTTCATTTCTTCGAACACTCTTCCGCACACAAATGATATATGTAGGTCAAAAAAAGATCATTCGCTGTAATAAATGAAATGTAGATGATTTTAAAAATACACCTAAGTTAGCAAATATTTTACACTTACATTAACACAAAAAATTGATAAAACCTTTGGGTGGCTATTTAAGGGATTTAAAAAAATATTCGATGAATATTTGAACTTTTTTCAGTAAACATGTAAATTTGATGATTTTTTAGTATTTTGACACAAACATTTTCCCAGTATGAAAGAATGTTGTTTTGATGTGTTTTTTTGTGAAATATTAATATTACACTACGGTTGAACATAAACTTTAGCTTGTTTGCTTAGAGAATTAGTGTATGAATATAAAAAAATGAAACGTCAACAAAAGCTAAATTGAATACGGGATTCTCTACCTAGAATAAAAAAAAAAACTTTTATTTCATGTTTCCATTTCCAATGTCATCACAGTTAAAAAATACATTAAATAAATTGGTTTTAACACTTTTCACTACCGCAGAAAATAATACATATCGACTATGGAAAGGAAAAAGGACGTAACTCACAGTTTTTCCAAAACAGTCTTTTTTCGAAAATAACAATGTATACTTATTCAATACACGTTTTATCAAAAGGATGTAAGCTGAATATACCAAATTAGTATCTAATTTAGCCTTTAAGCGTGAAAAAAAGGGCTTGTGAAAATTGCGATCATTAAAAAAGACTTAAAAAAGGTTTATCGTAAGCAATTTATTCTATTACTGTTAGGCTACATCAATAAAAAAACAGATTATTAGTCACCGTGTACTTTGCATTTGGCCCAAAATTATCAAAAAACATTTTGGGTCTCCTGTATTTTTTTATGTGTAAGGTACATCATTTTTCTTTTCCGCGGTCGATATATATATACATTGTCATATAATTTAATATAATGAATGCCTATTGTCTACTTAATTAGGTTGTGTTATTTTTATTACATTTCTTGTGTCTTAATAATAGACTTCAGTTTCAACAATGAAATTTCCTAATACCTCATTTTTATCGTTTATATGCTTCTGTGTCGTCGAGTGGTCAACGTCGTTGGCTTCGGTTATGAAGGGCACGGGTTCAAATCCCGGTGCGGACAGTTTTATAAATTGATTTTTCGATCGATTTATGAATTTCTGTTCGTAGGCATGGATGTATGTGATGTCTTCAATTTCCCACTCCCTCCCATCCTATCCTATGAACGGGCTTATCGAGAGCGATTAGCTTACCACTAGTCCTGTCCTAGTCTTATCCTTCTATCCATACTCTCTTTGTAAAAAGAGAGGTTGAGCAACTGAGTAACAAGCAGTTCTAGTAGAAAAACTTTTGTTAAGATAAACTCCATTAGGAGCATTAGGAACATTGGGAGCGGACATGGTTTAAAAAAATGCTTCCATATAGATATATTTTGATCTGATGACAAATAAAATAGAAGAATATGAATAATCTAAATTGATGTAGAACCCTTAACATGGTCCATTACCCGATTTGCTAGTAACATAGTATAGTTTTATCTTATTCTTCTTCAAAATTTTAATGTATAGTAGTTGTACTTGAATAGAAACTGAACAAAAGCCAGAAAGTCATTGTGGCAATTTAAATTATTAAAGTTTTTAATACTAACATTAAGCTACTTAAACTTTTAATACGCAGCATGAAAATTAATTTCCTTACATTTTCGCATCGCTAACGGTTGAACTAAAAGCTTATAGCATTACATTCAATGACAATTATTTAACATACAGTATCGCGAAAGCTTTGTGTTAGTGTAGAACCGTTTTCCTTCATTGGAAGAACGTTGTATTCATTTGTCATTTATTTCAGTAATATACTGGAATATCGTCTAAAAGCTATGAAAACTTATGTCAAATATTTGGTATTTTAAAAAATATTTGAATAAAATAAACATAAGAAAAAAGAAATGTTTAAAACATTACTGTTTTCCTGTTTTGAAAAACATACAAATGGTTTCGAGAGAACAACTCTAGGTTATCAAAAATAAATTCCAAGTTCATAGATACGAGATACAGTGCCATTATGCTAATGTTCTATGAAAAAATCTTCGCTTTGCATTTATAGTAAATTGATATTGAAAAAAATAGTGTTTTTTTTTAATGTAAAAGATAGGACACTCTGTTGTACTGATTTTTTATTTATTTATAAACATCAGAAGCGGTTTCGCTCATCACTAGCATTTTCAACTGATAGATGATATATATTGATATAAGGCTATTTATATAAAACCAAATAAGACTATTAGGGCTGCAGAAATGGTTTAATATTATAAATATGTGTGATAAAGATTGGTTTTTTTTATAATTTATAATCCACAATGTTTATGTTCCATCAAGTATAAATTGTTAGTACAAACCTTAATTGTGAAAATTTGTAATCTTTTAAAATTATTTATTTAAAAACTTTTTTTTACAATATATCGTAATATCATTTTTCTGTACATTGCAATAAATATAAAATGTATCACATACGCACTTAATAAAATATGATGAAAATTTATCATAATTGTGTAAACACAGTAAAAAAAATCAATAAATTCGGTTTTGTCCGCTCCCGTATGGCCTCCTAATGGATGTATCTCAACAGAAGTTTTTCTACGAAAACTTGCTATTACTTAGTCGCTCAACCTCTCTTTTTTCCAACGAGAGTTGTAGGAATAGAAGGATAAAGTAAGGACAGGATTGGTGGTTTACTAATCGCTCTTCCTACGCCCAGTTATTGAAGGATAGGAAGAGTGGGAAGGAAATTAAGGAATCACATCATAGGTATAAATTGTATAGAAACAAGCTTGTTTAGCTTGAATCTAATGTACAGTCCTTCAATATCTTCTACTCAAATAACTTTTTGTAAGCCACCAATTGCGTTATTTTACAAAAAAAACTAGGTATGTATGGTATGTAAAGGTATGTGCTTAGTGTACACGACTTCAACAATGAAAATATCATTTTATCTTAGATGTAACTTTGATTCTCATAAGTAGATTTTAGAATGAGTTTACATTTCTGTGGCGTTACGTATGTTATAATGCTAAGAATTTCATTATTCGACTTTAAATGTAGTAGATTCATTCCTCACCCACTTCTTTTTACTGTTTTGTATACATCAAAAGAATTAATGTTTTTCAAAGAAATACACATATTCTACAGTAAAATATCTATGCGTTTTATTTTTTTTGATTTCATACAAAATTTTAACTGAAATTAAAATTATGCCATTACAAACATCGTCATAATAAACTGCTGCTAATTTTATTGAAAATATGTTTTTGAAACCAATCAGTTTGAAAGCAAATAATATAACTCAATCGTACTCCTCAAAGTTATGAAAAGTGTATTTTATTATGTAACATTTATAACTTCCATTAAAATTGGGGAAGTTTTATTTGCTCGATTCAATTGGAAAATTAAAATTATTAAAGGTAGTCAGAGTAAAATTACAATCGCAAAACTCAGATATATTTTTTTGTTTAAAATACAAAATAAAATGTTTGTAATGTTTTATAATATATTGATAAAAAAAATCCATTGAAAATCGGTACCTTGTTTATATTTTCAAAATTAACATTGTTGTAAAGGTTTGATAAATATGTTTAATTGTCCAATATTCTTGAATTTCTATTGTTTGTAACATCTGGTTTAATTTTAGAGCATATCTAATTAAGTTTATTCTTACAGAAATCATTCTGTGAGAAGTGATTGATAATTAGTCGTTCAACCTTTTTTTTCAAACATTAAAGACAAGTAAGTATAAAGCTAAGTCAAGACTGGCTATAAGCGTATTGTTTTCTTTACACCCCGTTTTTAAGACCGTATAAGTAAGAAGAAATTAGTAAATTATATTATACATATATCTATGCCTTTTAACGCGATTCTATAAATAAATTTGACAATCAAATTTACAAAACTCTCCGTATAAGGATTTGAGCCCATGAACATTGCGAAAGAAAACAATGGCGCTTTCCACTTGGCAACAGAGTCATAAAACGACTTTCCTTAATTTGTGTTTAAGCTTTGCATTAAATTAGGATTTCAAGGAAATCTTGTGAATAAATCACGTTGGGTTAGGAATACAAAAATGTTGGAACGATACATACTTCAATTGTGTGGCAATTACATATTCAAAGGATTACAGCGTCCTAGAAGGCGCTCTATATTGTATGCTGTATGGATCTACGAGTCGTTAGCATGACTTGAGAGGAAGTGGAGAGAATGACGGTAGACAAAGAATCTTGGAGGTACCGTGTGGTGACCCTATGAGGCAAAGGAAAATGTAAAAATAACGAGAGAAGGTAAAACTTAAAATTTTACGTTACGACTATAGTTGAAACTAAGCTCAAATTCACTTATTCTTATGCCTTACAAAATCCTTTACCAACTCAATTGGGATATTTGAATAGTTTGATAGTAATTTATATGTATGTATTTAGTATGTTATATTTTGTTGTATAAATTTACAGATTTATTTGACGTCAGTATTTGACATTATATGTACATATGTTTATTATTATACAACGAGAACTGCGCAATTCTAGTAAAAATATTAAGGCAAAAGTTCATTTGTGTTCGTATTTCTTATTCGTCATTCTTTTAAGCTTTGCACTCGAAGTGAAGGCAATGGGGTTAAGCATCTTAAACGTGCTTTTCTCTCCGAGTACCAACGTATTTCATACACAATATTTTTAGCAAAAAAACTTCTTCTGCGTAAAAATAATGAAATAGCATTTCAAGATTGCTTTGAGCCCATTGGGAATTCAATCTTTTCTTGTCTGTAGTACAAACAATGTAATACTTAACAATTCAAGCCATTAATGTCTGTCAATCTATAAAAACAGACAATTGCCGATTGTAAGACGTTTTCTTCACCTTTTGATGTTTAATATACATTTTACTCATATCTGTGGTTTCTAAGGTGGAAAACGTAGACTATTACAAAAAGGAGCACGAAAATTATTATCAAAAAATGAACATAAATATTATCAGTTAAATATCATTGAATGAATGATTATTTTTAACATTTACTAGAAATTTCATTTTTTATTACAAAATTTTCATCCTGAATAAGGAATTCAAAAAAATATTTCTCATTTTTGTAATATCATTTTTATGCAATACTTTTAGTCAGTGGTTGTAATAAAAACCAAATATCGAACCATGTTGCTTGCATAAAAAAAAGTAACAAGTGACACTCTACACCAGAGGTGGAAGAGATTTATAGATTTCTTTTCGTAAGCATGGGTGTTTGAGATGTCTAAACATTCCCTCCCACCCTTCCGATCCGAGGACATGTGCTCCACATTGGAAGCGAACATGGATAAAAAAAATTCAAAAGACAAACCAAAATAAAAACTTAATCGTAAAGCAAAACCTTAATAATATTATCAATATTACTCTATTATAAACCTTAAAATTGCGTTTTTTTTCATTTTTGGCATTCAAATATTCTTTTACATTAAAAATTTGTCTATATTATCGTTGGTATACTAGCAGAAGGCATTTACTTTATATAATATAGTTGACAGCTATTTTGGCTTACGATATCGCCAGAATTACATATATTTAAACTTATATTGACTAAGATAAAGTTGATGAATGCATAAGTCAAATTAACTATTAATTATATGTATAATATTTGTATGAACAAAACACAAAAATATTTTTTCACGTTATTATAAAACCTTTCCATTGAGTATTGACAGTGAATACATTAAAATTGGTATTAACCTTAATTTGCTTAAAATTGTGTCGTATTCTTTACACGATTTTACTAAAAAAATAATTACATGATAGAGATTTTGTTGGTTATTGCATAAAAAGTTTGCTATTGAAAAATACCCTAATAACGTTGTATTGAACCTATGTCATATATTTTAAAATAAAAAAATGCTTTTAGTACGCTGGTTTGAAATACCTAATATGTCATTAAATGAGGCAGTCAAAGTAACTGAGTAGTCACATCTACTTCCATAAAAAAGTGACAATTCAACGTCAAGTTTCCATTTTATCCTTAATTTTATATTTTATTACATACATTAATCCAAGAAAAGGTTTCAAAAAGATTAGCTTAGTACTTCACAGCACTGCGAGAATATCGTTTTAATAGCCAATTATAAATCGTATACAATGTATTTCAATCAAATTGTAAAAAAGTTTTCATGAATTGCCAAAAAAAATATTCGATTAAAATATTACGCATAAAACTAGCGATGCGATGATATTATTTCAAAAGTGAAAAGTTAAAATCCATCGATGTATTATGTATTTAGGAAAACACAAGACACTGAGTAATATTTCAAAGAAATAACATTGCTAACTAGCACCAGTCACTATAACTCCACCTTAATTACAGAGTAAAATGAAGCAGTTATGATTTCACAAACATTCAAAACCTTTCTGCTGTTAAGAACAAATTACGTAGAATAATTGCCGCACTAATCTTGCCCTATATATAAGAGACAAAAGGTACGAGTGGGCGCGATTTGCAGGGCGTTACATGCAGAGTTCACATCAAACACGTGCTCCGCAAATACAAGTGTTTTAAGTGGCAAGAAAGCGTTTAGCAGGCACACCAATGCACGCACGCTGCAGACGACGCTCCGCAAATTATTTCCATTGGGGCCTAAGTGTCAGGGTTTTCCAAACATGTGTTCGTATTAAGTGTTAGAGATGAGATCAAGCGTGATGCATTAAATTGCATTACAAAGTAATATCACACCATTCAGGGTCGGCCAGTACGACTGTTTATCACCATTGGAGCCTTTTATGGGAGATTGGACACTATTTAATTTTTTATCTTTTTCTTATGTCGACATAATAAAAATATTATATATTTTTATTAATTTAAGTGGTTAATAAAAATTCTCTCTAATTTTACTTGTGAGTAAAATAAGTTACATTCAATGACTAAGAATTATCAAAAAAATATCTACGTACATATTTTCGTTGAAAATATTTTAAGCCTACAAAAATTAAAAACTTTCTTAATACTTTTTCATATCGAGTTTACACAAAAATCCCATATAGATTATTGAGCCACAGACAGAATTGATTAATCGTATCCAAGAAAACAATGATAAAAGAAATACATATATATAAAATCATTTTTTTGTGGTAAGAATCATTGATTTTGATTATAAAACAAATTAACTTCAAGACCGGTTACCTCCATCCCATGATGATCAGTGTTACTTCTCGGTTTAATACGTAAAACTAAATCATTTTCAAAAAGCTTTTCTACATTTCTTAAGTGCTATGTTATAAAATAGGCTGCCATCATTTGTTTGTTTCAGCTTTAAGTCATCCCATGGGCTTAAATGTGTGGGCCTGCTTTATAAATGTCTATGTTAACTATCGTACCATAATGTTTTTATAAAATAAATCTCTAGGTGGTTGTCTTTAAATATTAATGTGATATTAACCTAGAGTATTAATTTAGTACAGCAATAGAGATCTGCACGGGCTTGTGCAAATAAGGACGATCGAGAATTGGCTGGGGCTGGGCCCGGGTTAACAATTTATTTTTCAGAAAAAATATTTTTGTTTCGGTTTGGTCAGCTATGCGGATATACAATTCAAAATCATTTAATAGAATAAGTAATTTGTTTCACATCGTCATGAATAGTTTTACAATAAATTCATTTATCGTCATCATGTTAATATTTATTTCAGAAACACGACGTTTGTAAACCAAAAAAATTTAGCTAAATTTGAGACAATTTCTTTATTAAGTATTGACCCATAGTTGTTTTATTTTAATTATTAGCCATTGTATATTCAGTAGCTGTTTTATTTTTGTTTTAGATGGTTAACAGTTAGTTGTGCCAGAAAAATAATTAAAGTTTTTTACATTAACAATTCAATAATATCGTTTTTTTTCGCGACGATAAATATAAATCTGAACTTTAGGTCGGGTTTGGGCTACAAGTGTGGTATCTAGATTCGGGCCCATGCAAGGTTGGGCCGGGTCGTTTCATAAAATATCGTCCCGTGTAGACCTCTATACAGCAGTCGCATGTCGCTGTCTAGCGCATTTACTTTGTTTGCTATCTATTTATAAATTGATAGCATGTTTCGCAAGATCGTCCGTGCATCATATAGTTGACACTTCGTTATGTAAAATGGTAAAATTTCAATGAAATTTGAGACTACCTGAGTGCTTTCGAAATAAATTTCCAAAGCACTTAAAAGCCAACAGAGAGTAAAAAATGCTATAAAAATTGTTTTTGTACAAAATTAGGAAAAATAATACACACTTAAACTTCTTTTTCACATCTAAAATTAAATAGTGTCATATCGTTTTTCTTTTGATCGTAAGCGATTTCTTTGGTAGCAATGTCTCGCTGGTTTTGGTCTCGGCACTTTTGTCTGGAGTCCCAAGAAAACATATGTATAATAAATAACTCGGACCTTATCAATAACAAATATTTAGATAATTGTTTTCAAATTTGTTGGTATTCAATAATTTGTTTTTGATAACATTTTTAATCAAAAGAATACCAATTACTCAGTTTTTTTTCGAAAAATCCAAAATTTATTTATTGAAAAGGAAATCAAGTTATTCAAAAAGGTATTAATTAAAAATCACCTTTTATTTTAATTTGAAGAAAAAATATGTTTCGTATTATTTCGATTTCTTAACAAATACTGTAAAAAGAGAATAAATAATTTTGCATTCAGTAGCGAACCCAGTTGCAAAGATTTCTTTGAATTTCAATACGATAACAATACAAGGAATTAAAGAAAAATCACGGGGGGCGAGATTTGCTCAGCGTCTCATTTGGACAATTCTGTAATAAAAGCGACTGAATCCGCTCGAAGAAGAAAGAGCTTTTCAAATGTACTCATCCAATATCAATTATTCGTTTGTTGATATAATGAAAACATTGAACGTCTTTACTAAAAATCATTCTGAATAAAACAAATCTGTTTCGATTTTAATTCAAAATTTGTTTCGATTGCTTGTAAATTTTATCCAATTTTACAAAAAGAAGTCTTGATGATGGTGTAATGGCAACAGAATCAGCAATTATGTGTAAAATATGTTTTATGGAACTTTGGTATATTTTTAACATAAATATAATGGAGTTACTGCAGACATTATCTAAAATATAAAAATAAATGTTTGTTCGTACTTTATGTGTTGCCACACCGCTCATCCAATTGCAAAAAAAATTGACAAATATTTTTGCTTGCACTTTCAGGAAGGTTATAGGCATAGTAAAATTACCATATATTAGGTCTTATAAAAATCAATGTTGGTATTTTTACTATACAGTTCGTTTTGACAACGTATGCTTGCACTTGCGTGAAGGTTATTGGCATAGTGCAATTAACTAGCAGTAGGTGGAGCGTGTGTCGTACCATAGACTATTGACAGAAAACTTTAAACAGACAGAAAAAAAAACATGCAATTCAATAAACTTAATTAAAACACAAACACTTTCTTTCTTTGAGTGGCATCGCAACACTTGCCAGGAACCGGCTAGTTACATATAAGAATATAAATTCACTGTTGATGATAAAAAAAAAGTACCGTATTGTATTATAACTTTGGAATTGGGGTCATCAGAAATCGCCGAGCCGGACTCGATTAAAATTTATATGACATTGTTTTTTATTTTTAAGCGAATCTGCCATCATCGCAAGCATGTTTTTGATAGTCAGAATAATCAAAAAATACGACAAAAGCATACTAACAAGTAACGCGTTTAAAAATTGTTATACTCTTAGTTAGTATACATACTTTAAAGCTTAGTGTAGAAGTAGAGATTGTAAGTGTTATTTTGCGTGAACTAACTTTTATTCATAATATTATTAGAGTCAAAAGCCATTTCTTACATAAAATACAATATTTAATAAATGTAAAAGGCTTAACTACAAAATATCTACATACAACGCTTATAGCTTTTTGTACTTATTCATAAAGCTTATTTATGCTTTTCTATTCAAGCGTAGTATTTATTAATGAAAGCAGCACACTGAAAGGCGGTGTATACAAACAAAGCCCTAGAAAAAGCATTATTTCATGTTCAAGTAATTCGAAATTTTAATGTTTAACACACGATTTATTTACTTGTTTTTCCCGTACAGATTAAGAATAGAAATAATAATTATATTTATTAACGTACATTCTGTTTAACATTAAATTAAATTTGATAACTTTATTATTGCACTTGCTCGATATATGTTTTGGAAGAAGTTACAAAATATACAAAACAACGCTTTCAAGCTTTCACGGTTTGCAATATTCAACAGATATTTTGCATAAATAAAAGCACTGTTTTTTGTGATTATTTTATTTTTCATTCAGTTGTACAAGTATTGTTACCTGAAAGAAGTTATTTTTTGGTTTAAACTTTTGGCAGACCTTAGATTTCACGGAAAGTGTAGAAATGGATTCAAAAACTTAGGTCGGATACTTGTTTGCATATATTTAATGTTTGAAATCAATTTTAGTAAAAAATATAATTATATATTCACTATTGATTCAGAAACAATGATACAAGAACATGTGATTTTCGAGATCAATTTTTTCAAATCGTCTGAATTATCCCTTATTTAAGAAGCCTTTCTGTGCGCAATTCCCAACCTTATCAGTAAGTCTAAACATCTGGTTTAAATCAGAAGTATTAGATGAGTTGATAAGTTCAAAAACTTTACGCTCGGTTTATTGGAGCTTGGTATAAAATCATGCTTTACAAAGTATTTTTTAGGGTTTGGCAGCATTCTAGATATTACATTTCTTTTCAAACAAATGCCGTGCAGTCACAATTTGAGTACATTTTTTCATTATGAGAAAATATACTTAGAAGAGATATAAATGAAAATATTTGCGGTATTTTAGAGATGTAATTTGCGTTACAAAATTACGTCGGGTTCATGATAAAAATGAATGTGAAGAAAAATATTTTTGTGCTGGTTAGTCAATAATATTATAATTTTGTGCACGGTTATTTATGTGGCTCTTTTTACGGCGATGATTGTAATTTAGCAAAGCATTTTTTTTGTTGAGAGTAACAGATTAAATGAATAAAAAAAATCTTCAAATTATCCTATTTTTATAATCGCTAGAATGTTTAAAGGGAAAATGTAAATATGAAAAACATACACAACTTTGGACACATATTTTATTATCGATTGAAAGGTAAATGCAAAAATGTTTACGTTAAAGAATTTAAGACAGTGACTTCGTAACTGGGGATATGAAAGCCGTTGGCTACACCACTTGATATATGAAAGCTAGGAAAAAAATACGGTAGTTTTCATACTCCTAAAATGTTAGAAAATCAATTTAAACATATCTTTTAATTGAATTAAACGAATGGTCATACAAAACATAGTAAATAATAATTAATAAAAACACAATCTTCTTTTGTACCTTTATCCACTTTTATTTGTAATGATCGATACCAATTTCGCTCATAGCAAGAATTTTAAACTGAAAGTTCAATCGAAAATGCTCGCCATGAGTGAATGCGGTCCTGAAAAATGTACATAAAAGTGGTTATGAGTACAAAGGAAAATTGTGTTTTTGTCAATTCAATGCTTTTCCACCAAGTATTGATTGACAGTGAACCCCCTTAAAGTGATAAATAATAATTATTAATTCTTTGCCCGGCTTTATTCTTAATTTATATTTTAATTTCATCTTTTTGTGTTTAAAAAAGTCACATCTATATATTAATAATCGATAATGTCCGTATGATTGCATGATTGCATGATTGTCCGCGATTTCCCCTCCCATTTATGAGGTATATTTCTGCTATTTTACAATTTAAATACTGCAGGGCTGTTGATATATGCCCCGAGGTCGATTTATGCTACTACGAAAAATGATTGTTAGCAAACCTAAACATTATTCCAAAAATTAAATAATTTACAACTAAAATACTGCAGGGCAGGGCGGTCGATATATGCCCCGAGATGAATATATTTTATTTTTAGAATTTCTGGCATATTCAATGAATAGGTTTGTAATTTTCTGACGTCTTAAAAATGCAACAAAAATCCCCCGTTGAGGTCTACGGGCTTACAGCTAGTTAGTTATTATTAATGATTTTTCATACACAATAAATGAGTAGTATTTAATAAAGACTGATAAAATTAACCATTCACATTATCGTAATATAATATTTCTTGATTGATAATACGTAATTTTATCTATCGTCAGCAATAAATAAGATAAAGATAAACAAACACCGAAGATATTTAAGAGGTTTAAGTAAAATTGGGAACACAAACAGAATTTGTGAATAACTTTGCCTGAGACAATACGATAAACCAATTACTGTAAGAGGTTCCCGGAACAAAGGTTTCTGTCAACCAGTGGCTCTCAACCTTTCATTGAGCGCATTTGAGCATAAAAAAAATTGCGCCAATTTGCGAATTACTGAGGTCATATCTTTTACTGGCAGTTCTGTATCAGCTTAATCGATTACTGTATCCTCGGGATTGAATTTTTTTATGTAAATTTATTTATGGTTGTCGACTTAGAACACGGAAGTCACGGGTTCAAATTCCAGTACGAGTATTTTTTATCGATTGATTTTTCAATCGATTTATGAATTTCTGCCAGAAGGCATGGATGTATTTGATGTCTTGGATTACCTCCCACACATCCTATACTAAAAACGGGCGTAGCGTGAGTGATCAGCTAACCACTAGTTCTGTCCTAGTCCTACCTAAATTTGTGTTGAAGTATGCATGTGTGTGACGTTTATATGCCCCTCCCACCCATCCGATCATAAAAAAGATGTGTGTAAGCCAACTACTAGTACTTTCCATGTCCGAATCTCTCATTTTTTAATTCTTTAAAAAAGAGAGGTTAACCGACTGAATAACATCTTGTTCTCGAAAAGATTTTCAGTTAAAATCTTCTATTACACGCCAACATGACTATGTTAGGAGTAAAAACGGATTTATTATTCACTTTTAAGGTACCTACCTGTAAGGTACACATTTCTGTGCTAATAATACGCATTCTGCGTTCAGCTACGTAGTCTGACTTCATTTTGTATTATATATAACCCTGTATCGATTTATATTTTCATGTGTAAATGATTAATGATGATCTCACAATGAGCAAAACCAATTCCGATCTTTAATAATTAGTGTGAAATTAGTAAAAAAAAAGTTTAAAATATTTAAAATAGACATTTAAAAACTTTTACTTACATGATTTGTAAGTTTAGTTATATAAAAATTCTATTAATTAGTGTGATGGTTTTTATAGATATCAGCAATAATAAGTAAAACAACTTAACTCTGTGCTTCGTCTAAATATTCGATATTAATTAGTCCTTTTTAGTATATATTTTAATTTTATGCTAGACACCGAGTTTACACATAAAAACATCTTGTTAAAAACCAAAACAAAAAGCTTTGGTAACAATAAAAAAACATCTAGACTTATTTCACAGAATTTATTTTATAAAATACATCTCGTTACCAGGGTAACTGTTTGTTTTCTCACTTGAAGCGAAAATTAACTATTCTATATATCAGCTGTGGCAAATAAATTTCGAATCGATACATTTTTATTCATATAAGAAATTACTACTGCAAAAGTTTTGCTACGAAGCGAACGAAACGTATCAAATCTATTTCCCTCGCTCGTAATTTCACCTAGCACCTGTTACAAGCTCGTAGAGTACTAGTGTTCCGTTATGCACCGGTTTAAAATCACTGAACTAAACAATCCTTAGTATTCCTCAAATAATATGAGATGTTGCTTTATTTTAATTGTATACATTTATAAAACAACCGAGCATTATCCTTCAAGTCTCGATTGTTTTTTAGTTAAAGCTTATACTCATTTCTAATAAGTGAATAGAACTGTTAGTTCAATAGGATTCCTTTTCAGCAAGGTCAGCAAAGAATCTTGTGTTTATACGAGTGCCGATTACTCAAACAATTACTTAGACTACTTAGAGCGTTTATTAATTACGATATTATTTTCCGTTTTATCGACTTATAAACTTCTTTCGATAAAAAAAAATATAAACCTATAACATCATCATAAGCCAAACGTTTTATATAATTTTCATATTATATTTAAATAGTTTAAGTAAAAAGCTCCGTTAAATTTTATTTTCCCGTAGCTGAACGTGTTTATCGCCAATCAAAACCTGTTTGGATCATTTCGTATCTATTTGCGAAGTATCCTCAAAAGACGTTTTCTTTTTTTACAAATCGTCACCATACTGGCCAAAATTAAGTTATAAAATTGTCAAAAATGTAATTAGTACACAACTAGAAACTTGGAAATCAATTATTTTCTTAGAATAGCTCAATCGGTACATTTATTTTACTAGTTTTGCAATAATAACATTTTTTTATTATTGCATTTTTAATTTATCGTATTATTAGTCTATGAATACACAGGATAATTTAAAGATTGATTTTGTGGCTGGTAGGGTTTCTGAACATCCATGTTTTTGAAATTGGTCAATTCCAGATCCAAAATTTTGGAAACCCTACGGGCCCGAGTCAGGTTCGGGTCCAAAATTAAATATAATATTATATATTTAAAAAATACAATTTGAATCATTCAAATTATGTACACTCCCACAGATTTTGTCACTAACGACCCGGGTTTCGCCTTTCGGCATCTTCAGGCGTTCAAGCGCACGGATGAACTTGAACTGAAATTTGAATGATTCAAATTTAATATTGAAATTCCACCAAGCACCTTCAGTCGAAATCTTAAATTATAAAAAATACAAATTTAAATTATTAAGAACATTTATTATTACATAGAATTATTGTATTTGATTAGCTTTAATATAAATATATTAAAGTAACATAAAATCATTCATAGTTTTATTACTCAAAAATGTCGAATTTAAGTTTGGTGCAAAAATTTTCAGACATCGAGAATGTTCTTTCGTATTAATTAAACTCCTGTATTAGATTGCCTAAATCTTCAGCTTTGATTACATACATAAAGTTGTTATGCATTTTTGTAGGTAATTTAAACTTGACATTCAAGAAAGTTCTGTGATAGATAAAAAGTCTATTACGAATTTGAAAAGCGGTCTTACGCATGACAAGACGTGTTCTAAAAATATAAAAAATACAAATCCAAATATTTTTACGTCACTGTCTCAAAAAAGTGTTACTCTGTTCAAATCAATCGTTCACCCGAGGGGTTGTACAAAATAAAAGAATACGGTTTTCTTGACAGAACTTGTTTTTAAATCTTCTCTACTTATATATTCAAAGAACTAAGGAGAAAACTGTCAAGATTGCACTTAGGTTATTATATTTGACACCTGTTTGACGATTCGTTTATACAATATTTAGTGAAAAGTGTATCAAAATCTTTTTTTTCCTCCATCAAACCACTTAATATGGATGAGATTGCGTAAAACTGATCGAATTACTAGAAAATCGTTACATTTCTTTTTTATTAACAGCCCATCACTTATTTTCTTTCTCGGTCTTTCTTATCTAAAAAGTGGCCAATACCCTGTTTTTGTGTATTGGTACTAAACAAAACGTTATTTCATTTTGAAATGAAATATTTTGTATTGTTTTATTTTGTTATTAATGCAATCTAACTTAAGTACATTCTATTATATATATAACAATGAAATGAAAATCGTTTTTAACATTAAATTGTGTTAATCAAATTAACCACGAATATTTTAAATTCAATTAATCACAAAAGGAATATTACAAACAGTATAATTTTGTGAAGAGTCGTTTTAAAAATATGATTTTTCTCATAATTGGTTAGTTGCCTCTTCCAAGCTAGTCAAAGGTTGTGTTCTTTTTTACAAGTGTGTTTTAAAATTTAAGCGCAGAAAGTTAAGGAGAGAGTTATCGATACGAATTTTATAAACAGATTTCAATACGAAACAAATTAAGAATCACATTCAATTAATCAGCATTATTTAATTGATTCAAATAAAATATTGTTACTACTATGGCTACAAATTTGGAGTCGTAAAAACTGAGTGACTCCGATTTTTTTTTTATAAAATAAATTCAAAAAGAAAAAGTTATGCATTATGGTAAATATTAAAAATATGCAAAAACCATACATAAAATTTTGCATCTTTTAAAATCAGAGTCCGAGTCGTGATTTTTTCACGATTTCACAACCCTGATGTAAATTTACATGTAAGTTATAAAATAATTACAAATTATAAATTTATTACTTTAGCAATGTAAAAAACAAGATATAACAGAATATTTCAAAACAAATAGTAGAGAAACAATTTAAGCATTTGGGATTGCCAAGTAAGTCAATTGAGTTAATTCTAACAAAGTCTACTTTTATATACATACATATATAAACAAAATCAATTCATATAAACTCACTCACGTCGATGGTAAAGATCCGAAGTAATATTGTTAAGCACTGTTCAAGTTCTGGTAAATACATTATTTTAATTATACACTTTTAATGTATCATTTCATGATTGGTGCATATTAAACAAAATTAAACCATTCTTTACTAATTTTAAATTATTTACTATAAATCAAAATAAGTTGTACTCATCGCAAGCATCGTCAAACTACAAACTATTAGTATTTATATGTGGGAGGTCCTAAACATTTTTAAATATAGACTATTTATTATTATTTATGAATTATTTTACCGATTACTTGGCACACTTTGTTATAAATCTAACTTAATTCTATACAAATACCTCTGTATCATTTTACGTTTAATCAGTTGATAATGCTTGCAGTAGTTTAATAATTTATTTTGAATACTATCGTTGCATAGGATGTCAATATTTAGCGATAACCTTTCATACTTTTTTTTTAATTCCCCATCAAAAATGTAGTTTTTGACACATTGAAGATTTTTCACCGATATTTCTTGACGGAAAGATAATAAAAAAAAATTACATTTTTCATAAAGATCAGGGGACCGGTTTCGTTCACCACAGAATATTATAAACAGACCTATCTTATGATACGATTTGCAAAATTTCTCTTATATGAAAGGATTTTTTTTAAATATATACGATTGATTGTATAATATTTTATTTTTGAAACGTCTTAATATTATCAGATGAAAAATATTATCATTTTTGAAAATCTCCATTCGGTCGTACACATTTCTACGACAATCACTGACCTTTATCACTAGCAATTAAATCACCATGGTAATACAATAATAATGTTCGATAATTTCAAACTTCCATTAAAATATTATAATTACTTTAACCCATAATTTCATAAATAATTATTATTCCAGTTAATACAACGATACAAAAATAACATTACATTAATCTTGTAACTGTAATAACAAAATTTACGATTCCAAAAAAAACATAAACATATGTATTTAGAATGTTTACTTGGCTTAATTTTCAGAATGGCCCCGTTAAATTTACATATTGAATCTCATAGCTCATATCACATCCTAGTAAACAGCGCAAGAAGTAGATTATTATTAATATCAGGTCGATGGTGTGAATTTTATTATGCTGGAATAAATTAAATATTTGCTCTTCTCTCCGCATTATAATCTGCTTTGATTAATCGTATTTATTCATTAAAATATTTACATACTAAGATACTTTAAGGTTTAACAATTTACTTCAAATATTATTGTTTTTTTTTTATCAAGTGCTCAAACATTTTATTCGAAATCACCATGGTGACTGAATGTTAAAGGGTCAACTAATACATTTTTACATTTTTTGAATTAATTTTTAAATAACTTATTTGACAAGAGAAAGTAAATAAAAATGAACGTTTATTATTTATTTAAAAATTACTTACGAATAATACCAGTCAATTATGAACATGGATAGGTGAAAGTCTAAAGATTTTTTTAAATGAAAATGTGACGTATATTATAAATATAAAATTTAATTTAACAACTTTGCTATTCTACTCCTCTTTTTGTACTACAAATAGTGACACGTGGTTTCCTTTTTTAATAAGCATTATCGTTTGTAACACAACTGGAGTAACAAAGTTATCAAATTTCATTTTAAATTAAAAATGACCTTCCACAAAGCTACTGTCGAACCCATCAAAGATATCATCTTAGATTAAATTAATTGAAAGATTTTCGCGACTATTCTTCGAAACGGGCATACCAAACACGTGCTTCGTCGACATTTTCCGATAAAGAAATTTGAGCCTGAACAATGTAAAAAGAAAAAATATTATTTTAAAAGTGTTGATTGCACATATTTTTATAAATACCAGCACTAGTATTGTCGATCACAAGTATTTTAAACTGATTAAAATATAATTCAATACAGGGCTATTAAAATAAAATTGAGTAAAACTAATAACAAGATGCAACAAAACATGTAAACGATATATGTAAACATATATATGTATTTATGAAAGTAAATTATCTGTAATTAACATGAATAGGACCTTTCAAAAGTAACTAATACTTATTTGTAATTAAAAATTAATCTTAATTAAAAATTAACGAGATTAAAAATATATAATGAGTTCAAAAGTGATATTCATTAACAAAATTACCAAATCGGCAAAATTTTTTACAATATAATTGGTCACTTAAATAATGTTGTTTTTAGTAAAAAAATGTGAAATTAATACAAACTAAGTATTTATTTTAAATAATACCTTTTCACCAAAAATTGACAATGTATGCTAGGATATGTCGTTTTTCAATAACGAAATTTTAAGACATTACCAACAACCATGCCTTCGAATTGAAATCGATTGAAAAAAATGCTGTTCGTACTGGGAATTTATCTAGTAAGATCCTTCACGAAAGTTAACAACATTGACCAATGGATCACCATGGTTACTGATAAAAAAATGTTTTACCATTTTCGTCAACATATTTATTTTCACGTACGTGATTTTTTATCATCAAAAAGAGTTATCATTTCTGAACTGCTGATAATTCCTCTTTTGAATAAAATAATATACCTGAATAAATTGCAATGCTTCATTTAAACTACCAAAGTTTCATCATATATTAATTGTTTGTTTGACACGTATGCGGAAAATGTTCCGCCATTCAGGAATTTATTTTGACTGAATCATATTATAACGATTGTAAAAACTTTCTTCTCAAAATTCGTGGGAAAAAATAACAAACAAAATTCAGATACAATTTAAGTCACATCTGTCGAGTTGCATTAATATCTTTTCTTTCTTTTTCGTTTTGTTTTGAATTCATTTCGGTTACCATCATTACTTTCAAGTATTATTGTTGTGAGAAAAGTTTTATACTAACGTCTTTGTATTTTTCATTTATAAGTTTCTGTGACACTACAACACCCGCTGTCAATATAGAGTGCTATATTCAAGGTACTGATTAATTATTTAAATTGAAAACTTTGATATTCATACTTTCTCAGAAGAGTCAGATATTATTGATGTATTGACATTTTTTTTAATGCCACTGGACAGTTTTCGCTGCCATAGAAAGTTGTTACTGTTATAACTGAAATTATTGGTATTTTTCTTTTGGTTATAAGCAGCGGTGGGCTACCAATACGTTAACAAGGGGCTCGCTTAATCTCAAAGCAATTTTCGATGTTCTTGGGAAGAAGTGAATATTTGTATCACTCCTATGCAATTATATGCAATACTTACATAAGCAATCGATTACTTATTTAATACACGTATAACATGTAACAATATGCATTTTACCGTAAACTTATCAATCTAAATGACTAAAAATGAACTACTGTGTACACTGAAGCTGTCGTTGATAACATACATATAAGTCAGAAATTACAGTTATACACTAATTTGATCTGAAAATATTGCTTTCTCTTAAATTAACAAGGGGCTCGCCGGCTTCAGTCAAATTTAACAAGGAGCTCGCACGAGCCCCTCCGAGCCCCCTCCAGCCCACCCCTGGTTTTAAGAAGATTTTATTAGTCTCATAGACATTTACTGCATTGTAATTGATAAGTAAATTAAAAACTTACAAGCACAATTAAAACAAAAATTAAAATTAATTGTTTTGTATGTAGGACTTCAAAATGAAATACAAACAGAAATAAAATAGATCGTAGATAATAAGAGAGTTTATATAAGCAATGATATTATGTCCGCCCTATGTGGAACTTTTCGACTCCTAATGGAATTGTTGAGAAAGTAGACATTGAAAAATACGTTAGCGAACAGCCTTTTAGTTAGCTAATCGTTATTTATTTTTTATCCATTTCGGATCGTGTAAAAAGTGGGTGGGAAAGGATGCGGAAGTCATAGTTATAAATGCCGTTGGACATACATCTATACGTCGATAAAATAAGAAAGTATAAGCGGTTTCGTACACATACAACCAAATGAGATGTGTTTCAAAGAGTGTCGATTATTGGCTACAAGACTGGTTAGAAACTTGAAAAATGTTACCATTGATGTAGGAACTCATTCGATACTGTAAAACTGATATCTACATATAAAATAATCAATGGTTTCTATGGCGACGGGAAGACCGCAGTCAATTCACAGTTCAATTTGTGTTTTGCATAGGATAAAATAGTAATAAAATTACAAATTTCAACGAAATTCAGTAATTTCAAAACATTCTTTATTTTTATTGTTGTTTTAATGCCGATTCATGAATGTTCCAGAAGTTTTATAGCTATTCTTGTATTACGCAATTTGTTTATTTAGATAAATGTAGACATTAAAAAGCGAACCTGTTCTAAAGAATAAAACGTTTTAAGAGCAATCTCTGAAATTCTATCTCCTTGAATTGGATACTGACTTGATTAATCATAATAAAACTAGCTGTAAGGCCGTTGTCCACAACGGGGGGATTTTTGTTGCATTTTTATACAGTTTACTGCTGTGAAAAATAAATTGCAAACCTATTTATTGAATAAGCCAGAAAATCTATACGTAATTAATTCTCTAACTGGATTTTTTTAGGAATACACCCAATTCTCTTAAAGAACTAAAATACACCGGGATTGAAAAAAAATATTCGAAAAGCAATAATAATAAAATATATTAATAATAAATATATATAAACATCATAATTGAGCTGCCCTGATGAGCTGCTATATCCAATGTCGACAGCACTGCAGTATTTATATTTCATAATTTTTAGAATAATTCAAATGTTTCAAGTATGCAAACAAATATATTTCGGAGAAGAAAAAGTAGATCCCCGGACATATATCGACAGCCCTGAAAATGTTTCAAGTATACAAACAAATATATTTTGAAGAAGAAAAAGAAGACCCCGGGACATATATCGACAGCCCTGGAAATGTTTCAAGTATGCAAACAAATATATTTCGGAGAAGAAAAAGAAGACCCCGGGAAATATATCGACAGCCCTGCAAACGTTTGTAGAAAAGATAAACAAAAGATCTGTATCATTATGTGAAATCAAAATGATGTTCATTAGAATACAATGATTTTATTCTGTCTTAAATACATATATTTTTTTTATAATAATTTGAAATGTCAGTTTACCAAAGTCGTCACATTCGTTTTTTACTGAAACAAATATTTACCAAACTTTAAAAATGATTAAAGAAGACACAAAAAAGACAATATAAATTTAAGGTATATTCTAATTGATTTTGGTACGATTAAATGTTCAAAATAAATTATTTTATTGAAAAACACATATTTCGGGGTTTTTTTGGTGCTGACTGTGGTCTTGTTCAATGATCGGCAAAGTGGTGTTTCGTGAGAGAGTTTTGGTAATCCGCAGAGAAACGTAAAAATTGTAAACATTTTTTTAATCCACAGCAAACAACAAAAATAAATTACACAAATGAAAGACGCAAGATGCATGAAATCATCTCGTAAGTAAAAGCTATATGTCATAGCCGCAGCATTGAAAATGATGAATTTAGTGGTACTTAAGGTCCTAAATTTTCCAACCGCTGGTCTAGTTGGTGAAAGTCTGATTTAGATTTTTTCAATATAAATTTAAGATTTAATACATGGACGTTTGGGATATCATTGCTCGTCGAGATTATCTTGAGAGGCTTACACGAAATTGAGTTTATTTCATATGATCATTCAATTTCAAGATATTTGTAACAACCGCGCATTGAATAAAACAATAAAAAAAACAAATAACGTAAGCCCCTGAAAATATTTTTTGAAAAACAAAACTGTATAAGGTTTTAAAAAATATAGAATTAAAATTCATTTGTTGTGTTGTATATTTTAAATGAAAGGTAGCTAAAAAAAATATGTTTTCAGATGACGCCAGCTGTTTTGTTGTAGAAGAAGAATATGCTGGCATGTAAGAAATATTTTTTAGCAGTAAGTATGTACATACATTGCATTAAAATTTCAGCGAATCAAAAAAATGTTATTTTTGATGATATGTTAAAGAAATAACATATTATTTTTTATGATCATTGTACTCAGAGAGAGGCAGGTCCATATGCTTTAATGTAAATAAAATTATATCTAATAAAACATGTGAAATTCAAATGTACGCTTTCATATAAAAATGAATCCAAATTTTTCATAATTCAATACTCATTATTCCAATGCTGTTCTGAAATAAATACGTTTTCCGATTTCGGTCGTCCTGTAAAGTTACGATTTATAAGTGACAAGGGAAAACATTTATCATTTTTTTGTGAATAAAAATCCTTCGTTTACACTAGACAGTTATTATACTTTGCCATCAAAAGCGTGAAATTATTTGGTTTAATAATTACAATTGTACAGTCAAGATAATTAAACGGGCTACAATCAAATGAGAATTTACATTCAAAGTAAAATAGCTAGTATAGAACAGATAACTTTCAAATCAACTAAATGACAGGGATGCTACCTTTAGTTTGAACCCTACTAACACAAATAAGTGTTCTTGAGGTAGAATGAACGCTTCTTTTTCCTTAATTTATTAGTCCTCAGAATAACGTGATGTACATACCTAAACTTAAATCGACGAACACAAGACAAATGTTTGTGTATACAATAAATTGATTCGTTATAATGAAAAACAAATCAATAAATCTCTCTACAGGAAAACACGAAATATATTTGTAGCAAAATAATTCACTACATAAATTTACAAAATGTAGGTAATATAGCATAAAAAGTATAAATATTTTTTAAAATCCATGTTCACTCCCAATGTTGAGCATATGGATTTCTAATGGAGGTATTTCAACAGATTTTTTCCACAAGAACGGCTTGTTACTCAGTTACCCAAAATCTCATCTTCGAAGAGAATAGAGACAGAAGAATAAAGCTAGGAAAGAAATAGTAGCTAACTAATCGCTCTCGCTTTGCCTCGCTAATTTTTAGAATTTAAAAAAGGTGAGAAAAAAATATTTAAAACTCATGCCGTTTTTTAGAAATCGATTGAAATTTTACATCAATACTATGAAAAATGTGTTTACTTAATTTTGGGTTTATAGGCATTAGATGAGATTGTCTTCGTTTGAATTATTGTGGTTAATTATTTTATAACACGAAATGTAAATCTATGAATAATGTGGGAAAAAGTTATTGATTTTTCTTTAGGATTGGAATAGTGGGGGGAACTTTAAGACGTCAAAAATATCCATACCTTCAAACCTGTGAGATTTGGTGTTGAAGCTAACGCCAATGACCACCGTTCCATGAACCCGACAAATACGTATTTATTTTTATGAAATCGCTATCAATAAATTTTGTGATCTATAATTATTGTTTTATCTAATTTCAGATTTTCTGTCTGCAGCAACGTCGTTTTATTGATTCCACAAGGTGGAAGTTCAATAAAAACGTAGGGTTTACATTTAAGTCAATGGAAACTGTCAGAGACACGCCAATGTACTTGGATAAACAACGTGCCTCCTATAAAACGCTTGCTGTATTACAGAAGTGTGTAAAGATTTTAATTGATTAAAACTTCAGTATATTATATTTGCCGGTTGAATAGTGGGTTGACATAAGTTTCTAAAATACGAAAATAAAACCATCTGCTATCTGTTCTGCTAACGGAATTGGCTGAAAAACATTTTGCTGATAATTGGTAAACTCTACTTGGATATTTTATAACTGGCGCGGCTTCACCTGACTCAATAAGTTTATTCGGCTAACCGCTAAGCTAATATATCAATATGAATTGGATAGATAAAATCAGGTGTCGATAGTTTTAAAGGTGATGTTTTTATTCAATTTGTTTGTGATCACAACAAATATTATAAATGAATTTTTTGTGATTTTTCTTCTAACTACTGGCAACATTTTCCATATTTTTTATGAATAAAGTTTAGTTCAATCATATAGCTGATCACTAATATCAATCACATCAATAGCAGATTAAAACTAAGATCACAGATTTATAATTATAATGCAAATTAAATATCACTGATCAAAATGTATCAACAACTATTAAAAATATTAAGATCTATTTGTACACTACATAAATTTTTAAAAGCTCTACGCCGTTAACGGGTTTATAGTACCGCAGCGTTAATGGAAAATGAATGTATTGGAAGAGAAAAAAACCGTTAACTTTTACCGTTGAAATAAATAAATGAAAAAGGAGTGGAAAATCACTAGCCAATTAATCAGTAATTAACGACTTACAGTTTCAATATATTTTTTACGTGATGAAACTGAGTTATACAACAATTACCTTTTAGCATAGACACTTGCTTTAACTGTCTAATGTTTTTATACTAATAAATTATTTTTAATTAAAGATTTTTTAAATAATAAATTCATTTATTAAAGACTTAATATTTGAGTTAACTTTCTCATCTGCAATTTTTTTGACACTATAATCATAGTTTTTCATTAAAAAGTAATATATTATGGATCCTCCTATTTCAACAAATTGAAAATTTACAGCAATGAAAAATAAGCTAACTAAAAAAATGATTATATTATGCATATAACAAAGCCAATATTAGTTTATTAATAACTAAAAAAAAAATTTTTTTACAGATGAAATAGTCTCTTTTTAAATTTACTCCATTACTTTCCCCAAAGTACAATGATCTGAGGTCGTGTGAAATTGATAAAGACTAAGGGCTGTGAAATTATAAATACTTAATTAGGAGAAATATAGGGATAGATGGATAAGGCTAATACAGAACTAGTAATTCACTTATCGCTCTCGTTACACCCAGTTACTGAAGGATCGGAAGGGTGGGAAGGAATTTTCAGACATCACAGACACCCATGACTTTGAACATAAATCGATAAATTGATTTAAAAAATGCTGTTCGTACTGGGACTCGAACTCGTAAGGTCCAACACGGAAGCCCACAATGGTGACCGCTGCGCCATAGGACTTGACTCGTCATTGTTTATTATTTCTCATTGTTTTCAATTCTTGTATTTTTCGGGTTTGGTTTAAGAAGAGTAAGAGGCTTGAAGAGAAACGAAAGACGAATTGTTGTTACGTGACACTCACGTGACAAAAGGTCTTCAGGAAATTCAGATAATGCTTTTCATTATCAGATTAAGGTATTCCAATTTCACTTGAAAAACAAATACAACGTAAAACGTGTACGTATAAAAAATACCAGCACACTGTAGTTTAAAATTTTACCAAATAACGAAATAAAGTATAGAAATGTACTAAAAACAAATAATACATTTTTGAAATTGCAGTACTTTACTACTATAACTTAAATGTATAATTATTGTTTTTAAAATATCAAATAATGAAAAAATAGTTCACTCACCGTCACAACAATAAGTTTTTTTGCACACATGGACGAGTGTTAGCATTTGGTACATAAAGAATATGATAATATGAACGTTCAATTCAATTTAATTTAAATACGTTGTCAGTATATTTTTAAGATAAAATTAATGTACCAAAAACACTAAGACAACTAACGATCTTTTAGTAGAGATAACTTTTGCAGCAGAACATTTCTAGCACTAACACCAAATAATTGGTCACATTTTGCTTATGAAAACATTGTATGTGAGAAAAAAAATATTTGCTTATTTCATATCGGATTCATTCAACGAAAACTTTTCCGAGAGATTCGCACAAAAGTTTCGACGTTGTCTACGCACCAAAGTCGCGTTCGGCCGTAGAGCTTTGAGCGCTACGACTGACGATCTTGGCGTAGCAGAGCTTCAGAGGCACCTCTCTGTGCGTTATACGTAGCTAGCTGCTACAGAAAGCTTGTGGGCAGTATCGGTGGGCATGCGTCGCTTGTGTATGTGAAAAATGCAATGACTTTATTTGTAAAAGAGATTCATTCAATGTTATCACTTCTTTATACGTCAAATTTCTGATATAGCTTAAATATTTTTTAGAACAACGTTTTTTGGTTTGGATTTTTTCTGTTTTGTATAACAAAAAAATCTATCTAAAGACTATTTTTTTTTTGTTTCGTATTTTGGTTTGGAAAATATTGATATTCCAATCACCGTGACTGAGTGGTAAAGACTTTCTTAAAAATACTTGATATTTTATTATTGAAAAACTAGTTGCATCATACACCAAGATACTTTGCCACATTTAAGAGTTCTTTTAACACTCATAACCACAAACACATTCGCTTTAGAAACAAACAGATAGATAAATCAAGATGGAATTAAATCATACACTTTAAGCAATATAAGTTTATCTAATTTAAGTTAAAAACTACTTTATAAATAAACTTAAATAATACAATTGTAACCATTTCTAAGACGGAGTTTTTCAACTGGCTATGACTATTTTATATGAAACATTTTATTTTGAGGCTATATCGATACATCGAATACTAAAACACTTGAACAGTAAAAAAATCTTTTCGTTCATAAAATCATACTACATATTTTATCTATTTAATAGTAATACGTTTTCAGGATTATTTTTTCAATTTAGATAAATATACAATTTTATAAAATTATTATTATAGAATTTCACTTTATTATGTAATTTCAAAACCTTTTTGACACAAAGAAATGACTACTATGTACATTTTATATTTGGCTGTGTTTATATCAAACAAATAAACATTAAAAAATTGTTGATCTATCGTCTCTCAACCGATTATTTGTTATCATTAGTGTTTTATTACATCGCATATAACTGAATGACATATAACATAACAATGTAAGGTTATGTAGATAAAGTTTTCTCTTAAATTTGTTTCGGAAACTTTCTTAGTAAAATCCTCCACCATAAAAGTTTTTATTACGGTCATTTGGAAATGGTCGTTTTCAATATCACTGTGAGCATCTCGATAAACGACTCGAGATGATTACGTGGATGAATTTTCAAATTGAACTCAAACGATTTCCTTAATTAAGATTCCGAAAAGCGAAGCTACTTAGCACTTAGTTTTTTTTCTCTTATTAAGTTCCCGAAAATATTCACCAACTTATACAACTATTTTAATTAGGAAGTTGTGCACCAACATTAAAACAGACATTTAAAGTTATCATACAAGAATATTTTATTATAAAAAGTAATATTGTGAGGTTTTTTCATTTACAGAAAAAGGCAAACGTAATGAAAATTTATTTATATACTTATTAATAAAAACACAATATTCCTTTGTACTTTATTTCCACTTTATTTTAAAAGGTTAGGACTGGTTTCGCTCATAGCGAGCATTGTCAACTGATATACTTGTACTTATGTTATTACAAATTTCTTCTGTCGTATTTTAATCATATCAATTCATTCCTTTAACACACTTTTCTACATAAAACATATTTTATAGCTAGATTTTGACATGTTTAATTAATTTAAGGTATATTTTTAATAGACAAGTTTCAAATTATTCAAAATACATGAAAAAAAAACAAATGTTTGGATTCGATGTCTCAGGCATAAGTATTGGTGATGGTTTTTATTAAAAGTACATATTTATGTCCGTAGTTATTCCTTTAGCTATTTAATATTTAAAATACTAAACGCTTAATTTTAAAATTGAACTGGTGAGATTTTGTTCAATTTTCTTAATTGTTAATCACTTTGCTTAAGTTCTGTTTCTTTACAGGATATACGTGTTTTGCCTTTTGGAATCTTCGGATTTTTGATAAATCTTATGTCAATTTTAAATGTAAAGATTATTGGCATGATTGATCAACTGTGATTCTACAACCTGGCTTTGTTAGAACGTTTATGTCAAAATCTTCCATTAGAGATCAGTTGGGTTTAAATTATGAGCGATGATTCATGACTTTATAAGCTATTACAAATATGTACTTATGTACGTATTGGGCGGTTGAGGATCAACAAAAGTATTTAGCAAAATCTTTATTATAAGTTCAAGAATAAATTAGTAAATTATAAATTCAATTGATTTTCGACAAGTGGTTTGAAACTTAATTACATTATACGACGTGTTATTTTTTCATACTAAAATATTGGAAAATAGGTTGTGAGAAAAAAAAGTCAGTATTTTACAGGTGCGTATTAATTTTTCTTTTTATTCATAAAACGCCCTGCTATTTACAATCTGATATGATGCAAATGAAAATTGATGGATTGCTTCATACATTCTTAGTAATATTTTTAAAAGTCTATAAATTGGGTTTTTTGTGGGAAAATATGTTTTCTACTCTATGGAGAAGGGTAAACAGCTTTTTCATGTTTGAATATACATTTGTAGCATACAGCCAGATTATCAAGAGAGTTATAAATTGACACAAAAAAACTATAATATTATTTATTTTGTAGAGCCATATAAGTGTTTTGCCGCCTGTGTAGTCGAGTGGTCACGGCTACGGAGGTCACGGGTTCGAATCCCAGTACGGACAGTAATAATTGATTTTTCAAACGATTTAGGAATTTCTGTTCGAAGGCATGGATGTATGTGATGTCTTGAACTCCTCCCCCCCCTCCCACTCATTCTATTCTATGAACGGGGCGTATCGAGAGTGATTAGCTAATCATTAGTCCTGTCCTAGCCCTATCCTTCTATATCTACTCTCTTTGGAAAAAGAGAGGTTGAGCAATTGAGTAACAATCAGTTCTCTTAGAAACACTTCTGTTAAGATAAACTCCATTAGAAGCCCATATGCTCCGTATTGGGAGCGGACATGGTAAAAAAAGTAAAAAATGTTTAAGTAATGATTTTTTAAATATCTGATACATATATATGACCTAGACATATTTAATACTCTCATTTCATAAAACTTTGTTATAATTTTTTTAAAGAAAATTTGTGCACTGCTCTTATTTTCTTTTATGTGAGTATAAATATATTTTCAATAACATATTTTAAGTCAATAAAGAAAAATCCCTTTGTAAAAGGTTGTGATAAGGCGTTGATACAAGAATCGTAAGCAAAAAAGGTTGTAAGTCGATAACTATGCTAAGCAGAAACTTAAAATATTCAAGCCACAATAGTTTTAAGGGATGTTATCAAAGATGGTTTTTTTATAGTTAAAAACAATTTGGCAGTAAAATACAGCTTGCACTAATGTAAAACAAAAAAATATTTAATATAATTGAGTGAAGCAGAAAATGGAAAATTAATCATCTTATTAAAATTCGAATAAAAAGAAAGATCTGTAAAACTCATGGAATTCGTCGTTGAATATGTTCACCCCTCTAGACAATACAGTGATTATGGTATAATTTTCTGTTGGTGAGATGTCTGTATTCAGTTTTTTCAGCCATCAGTGTTATCTAAAAAATTTCACAGCTCCATGGTGGATCCCAAGACAACTATCAGACACTCGTTATACAGAAACTACAGAAACTGACTTTAAGAGACCTCGAATGTGTTTCTTCCCAAACCTTTATACATGCCACTTGCTTACTTATAAAATAATCAAGTTAGTTTTCAACCACATACAAAAAAAGGAATCTTCCCATCACATTGATCACGGTCCAGAGCTGCACGGAACTGATTATTTTACTGTGCACTAATGTGCTTGAAAAAAAAATGATAACAATAATATTTATTTAAAAGTAGCTCAGCCACTTAAATCAAGTTGATAATAAGTATACTGTGTGTAATCCGTATACTGAAGCCTGTCGTTTTAGACGATTTTATTGTCTCTAGCGAGAAATCAAGGTAATGACAATCCCTAAATAAATTAGCAAACTTGAATTAGTTGCAATCAATCGATCAGCCTTTGTAACTGGCGTCTTTGTTATTAAAAATCTCATATAAAAAAATGTATTGAATCATCCTAAAATGGCATGCATGTAAAACAAAATACTGTTTTTTTTTTGCGAAATGGAATTTTAAAATAATTAGGGTCAAATTTCTCTGACATCATTATTTTATAAAGAATTCGAAGAATAATTTTATTTTATAGTAAAAATTCGTTCAAAATTCTAAATAATTTAGGAAAGACTATTTTTATTCAGTGATTTTTAAATAATAACATGAATATATGTTATCAAAATAGAATTGCCTACAAGAATATGTAGCTCAAAAAACATACATTTTATTTGGATAAAAAAATAATTATGCATAAAACCCGCTCGAAAAACATAAATGTAATTTGAGAACCAATATTCTTTTGAAAAATTAAAAATGCAAAATAAAGCATAGTCTGTGAAAAAATAAAATATTTGTTCTATGTATTTTTAATAATTGACTTTGTTGAAAATAAAAATAATTGGTTACACCATAGAAACAAGTTAAGTTATTTCAATGTTTTCTTTTGTTATTTCTGGCAAATTTAATAATATTTGTGAAAATGATCAATAATATTGAGCAGCGGTCGGCAAACTTTTTGGGCTCACGGACCATTATAAAGGCAAATTATTAGTTAACAATAAAGATAAAATACATTACTTACATAAATCCGGGATTTATAGATTGCAATGCTCTTGTTGTACAATTTTTTTTATCGGTAAAACAGAAAGGACACTGAACACCAGATTATCAGAACATGTGGCAGCCTTTAGATTGAAAAAAGACACGTCTACTTTTGCTAATCACTTAATTTCGGAAGGACACGTGTTCAATCAGGAACAAGGGATAAAAATGTTACACCCAAATACGGACGGTCATAAGCTCCTTTTCCAAGAAATTTTGGAAATAAACAGAGCAGCATAGCATAGCCTTCCGATTTTAAATGAAATATTAAACATGCCGGGATCTTCACTTCTACACCCTATAAATATAATCATAAAACCTTTGCCGACAAACAAATAAATATAATTCTTAAAACTACTTATTACTCAAATCTGTGGGCATTCCCATGAGCTTATCCTTTTCGCCAGCAATGGCTTTGAACTCGGTGATGCATTTATTTCTTATATAAGCACGAAACATTCATTTGCTGGGCGTCAGTTCAGGTACATCCGTGCGCTTGAACGCCTGAAGATGCCGAAAGGCGAAACCCGGGTCGTTAGTGACAAAATCTGTGAGAATATACATAGTTTGAACGATTTAAATTTAATATTGAAATTCCACCAAGCACCTTCAGTCAAAATCTTAAATTATAACAAACCGTTAAAAGAAACTGCACTATTTTTATTGAATTATACTTTTTTCAAACATCGAAAACCGGTTTAAGCCGAGTTTTAGGATGTATTGGAATTTTGAAACGGTTTTTGAAAAGCAGGAAAAAGCTGACTAACTTTGCAAATATTAAATTGGGCCAAACATTCGTGTCTGGTTTTTGAAAGCAGCTTACACGAAAACATTTTCCTGTCGATGCTTTTTTCGCACCATTGATAGTTTGTTACAATACATTGTGATTACTATAATTAATATTTATCACTGGTCGGCTGTTGAAATCTAATTAAGGAATAAAGCCCATGTAAGTCTATCACACACTGAAGCTATCAACATTAATGAAATTCGGATTTTCACGTACTTTGAAAGGGACTGAAGTAGGATGACCAATAAGTATTACATGAATAAACATTTTCGAAGACTTTCTCGTACAGCTTATCCTCTCAATGGTGAACATGATCTTCTACTAAAAAAGTTAAAAGAAAAAAACCCACACTGAGAAAATCTATAATATATGAAATGAATAATTATTTTATATATTAAGATTAAGACTGTAGTATTTCTTGGTCGAACAAAGTGTTTACACTACCATAAATTACATTGTTATTTTCAGACATTAAAATTTACGCATAAATTAAAACTGACGTCAGTAATTTTTTTTTAAAACCATGTCCGCTTACAATGTGGAGCATATAGACTTCTTATGGAGTTTATCTCAACAGATGTGTTTCTACGAGAACTGCTTGTTACTCAGTTGCTCAACCTCTCTTTTACTGAAGAGAGTAGGAACAGAAGGAGAGGGCTAGGACAGGACTAGTGGTTAGCTAATCACTCTCGATACGCCCCGTTTATAGGATAAGATGGGTGGGAGGGGGGAATTCAAGACATCACATACATCCATGCCTTCGAACAGAAATTCATAAATCGATCAATTTTAAAACTGTCTGTACCGGGATTCGAACCCGGGACCTCCGTGACCGAATCCAACGATGTTGATCACTTGTCCACACAGGCAGCTACTATTTTCTATTACTATTTTCAGACATTAAAATTTACGCATAAATTAAAACTGACGTCAGTAATTTACGTTTATAAAATAAAATAGTTAAAAAAATACATTTAAAAATAGCGTGTCAAATAATATAAAAGAACATACTAAACGTTTATCAAGTTAAATGTTATTGTATAAAAAAAATCGAATGCTGAATATATAGAATACAATATTTTGTCGAAATGCGTGTCCTGCTATTTGCATTTGGGTGTCAATTTATTTTTAAAAATATATAAAAAATTATCTCTGTAAAAACAGCTTTTACAAATGACTTCGTCATACGCCCATTAAAAAGTATCCATCCATTAAAATGTCGGGGTGCACATCGCCCTCAAATGGGAGCACCAAACAGTTCGTGCATTGTCATGAAAAAATCCAACAATAGGTGGTACTCGTACAATGCATGCATTCTGGAAAATCACCCATTGTATTATGCATATTACTCACATGACAAAAAACGTATTCAGGACTATAGTCTTTCTGAATTTTAATAGTATTATAGTAAACGTAGATACTTGTAATCTTATTAGTAAAGCACCAATAAGGTGAAAAAATATCAAAGTATTTTATTGATACAAACATTATTTTATATATAGTTGATGGCTGTTTCGGCTTATGCCTTTATCAGATAGTTCTGGTGATGGCATAAGTCAAAATAGCTGTCGACCATATTTAAAAATATATTTTTGAATTAAAATACTTCGGTATTTTTTCACCTTATTACAATGGATTTCTACGAAGTAAATTCCACAGTGAATACTAAAGCACTAGTAACAAAAACATTGATGTAACGAAAAACAGAAACTGAAAAAGTTATAGAATATCTACGGTAGCCAAACTTAGTAGTTATATTTCATTCACAAAATAACTTTTTAATGCAGTTTTATTTGCATTCAAAAAACGGTTATATCTGCATTTTAAAAATCTTCAAGTTATTCAAAAAAGAAAAATGTTCAATCGAAAAAACATACGAATTTTTATAAAGCAACAAAGTTCCATCTGCATGCATAATTACAAAATCAGCATATAGAAAATCACAGTCTTAGAAATGGTTGACTCTTTCATTTTCGTAAAAAAGTTACATTTTCTGAAATCTTAAATTGCTTCTTCTGCACAGTTTTAGTTTTTTTCAGATGGAGCTTTGTTTACCCAAGGCGACGATATACCTATGTATATTTCAAGGTAAACATTGGTCGCCTCGATAAATCTCTTCTGCTCGACTTGATTATCCGTCTGTCTATTCCAATAGCTGATATCCAGCAATCATACGTATTGTAAACCCTAGTCCATTGAGAGAAGTCGCGGTTTCCCAACGTTCTCCAACTTCCCCTGGTGTAGAAAGAAAAAACTTACAAATTGTGAGACTTTTGAAGGTTTAACTCATCCATGCGTAACATATTTCCGGCACAGCGTAGGCGTTGAGTTTTAACAAATCTACATTAAGTGTTTTTTAAGTGTTTTTAACAAATCTTTTTTAAGTGTGGACTGGGGTTTTCAATGTTTTGTAAGTGAAAAATTTACATGCAAAGATTTTCTTACTTTTAATGTATAGATTTTTGGGCCCCCATATCGTTTGGTGTGTAACTATAACATTTCTTAATATTTACTTACCACTTTTTTTGTTGCACACTTAAAATTAAATAATTGCAGTTGCTGATTTGAATCATATATCTGTAACATCTAACAATAATTCCGAATTCGGAGTGATGCAATCCAAAATATGGTCGTTATCGATTTTTTATCAGTTTCTTAAATTTTAGATTATAAAGTTTAGTGAAAACTTCGTATTCGTTAATAATCTATTAACCAAAACGTGTAACATAAATTAAGAAGCACACAGCAAATAATATAATAATACATATACGTATATATGATAAGTCGAGCAAATTTAAAAAAAAAACGAAAGAAACTTTGGAAAAAGCCTTTAGTGGACGAGAGAATTTAAAATAAAATATGAAGTGCACTGACCATAACGTTATGTACTATTTATTTGGACGTCTAAAAGTGCTCTTGGTTTTAAGGAGAAAATATTTTACTTGTAGGAGAAGAGGGACAAGTCTTAAGAGTGATGAACATTATTAAGTATAAAAAAATCTTGTTGGGTTAGTTTTAGTGTATTTTTTTTCTGCTTTACAAAGAAAACAAAAACATTGCAGTAAAAAAAATGCTTTTACATTGATATAATAATCAATACGACATATAATAAAAATGTTTTGAAAACAGTTGGTGACCAGGCGGGGAGAGGACGAGAAATCAACGCTACACCTCTCATAAAATCTGCGCCCTCGTTTCCGGTCAATTAATTAATCAATGGGTTTTAATTTATTATCACTTCAATGGTTGTATTAACATTGGAATATTTTCAAAGCAAACAAACACGTGAAACCACAGTTACATAACAGGAAGTGAAAATATTTTGAATTTATTATTATTCATATCAACAAAGTCACCGACCAATATATCACAAGATAAATACTGACATATTTGGCTTTGATTACGTAAATTTGCCAGCTGCGTGGTCGAGTGTCAACGTCGTTGATCACGGAGATCATGGGTTTTTTTTTGAAGGCATGTATGTATGAATGTATGTATGTATGTGATGTTTTGAATTACATTCGAAATAAGTTATCTGCCAGAACTAATAACATTTGTCTAACTACTTTCGGTTCTCAAGATACTGGCGGTAACGCTGTTTTACCTATGACGCTGACAGTTGATTATCTTCAGAAATGTCGCTTACACTATTCGATGTAGTTGTTTTTTTTTTTTTAACAATTTTGATGTTAATTATCATGACATGGCATTATGGGTTGATACTCTCCACATTAGGAGCAGACATGGTAAAAAAATTGAAGTTATATGAGAAAACTTTTATCATTCAATCACCAATTTTTACTTGTTCTGCAGATTTTCAAAATATAATTTAAGAAACTATGTAGATATGAAATAATTATTTTATTTATTCAAAACCTTGCAGAAATTGTACTGCCATTTTTCAAAAAATAAATGAACCTATGATAAAAAACAATAAGAAGACAAATAAAAAACCATTTTTGAAATATTTTTTTGGCTTTTGAATTTTTCCAAGAAATAAGAAAAACTAGCTGTAAGCCCGTTGACCTCAACGGGGGGATTTTTGTTGCATTTTTAAGTAGTCAGAAAATTTACAGGCGTCAAAAATAAATTACTAACCTATTTATTGAATAATCCAGAAATTCTGATAGTAAAAGAAATATATCTGGGGGCGTATATCGACAGCCCTGCCCTGCAGTATTTAAATTGTAAATTATTTATTTTTGGAATCATGTTCTAGTTTGCCAACAACTATTTTTCGTAAAAGCAGAAATTTCGTAAGTTATTGAATTTTTGGAATAATGTTTAAGTTTGTCAACTATTTTTCGTAGTAACAAAAAAAGTCCTTGTAAATTACTTAATTTTTGAAATAATATTTAAGTTTGCTAACAACCATTTTTCGTAGAAGCAGAAATAGACCTCGTAAATTATTTAATTTTTGGAATAATGTTTATGTTTGCTAACAACCATTTTTCATAGTAGCAAAAATAGTCCTTGTAAATTACTTAATTTTTGGAATAATGTTTAAGTTTGCTAACAATTATTTTTCCTATTAGCAGAAATAGACCTCGTAAATTATTGAATTTTTGGAATAATGTTTAAGTTTGCTAACAACCATTTTTCATAGTAGCAAAAATAGTCCTTGTAAATTACTTAATTTTTGGAACAATGTTTAAGTTTGCTAACAACCATTTTTCTTAGAAGCAGAAATTTCCTAAATTATTTTATTTTTGGTATAATTTTTAAGTTTGCTAACAATTATTTTTCATAGTAGCAAAAATAGTCCTTGTAAATTACTTAATTTTTGGAATAATGTTTAAGTTTGCTAACAATTATTTTTCCTATTAGCAGAAATAGACCTCGTAAATTGTTTAATTTTTGGAATAATGTTTAAGTTTGCTAACAACCATTTTTCATAGTAGCAAAAATAGTCCTTGTAAATTACTTAATTTTTGGAATAATGTTTAAGTTTGCTAACAATTATTTTTCGTATTAGCAGAAATAGACCTCGTAAATTATTGAATTTTTGGAATAATGTTTAAGTTTGCTAACAACCATTTTTCATAGTAGCAAAAATAGTCCTTGTAAATTACTTAATTTTTGGAATAATGTTTAAGTTTGCTAACAATTATTTTTCCTATTAGCAGAAATAGACCTCGTAAATTATTTAATTTTTGGAATAATGTTTAAGTTTGCTAACAACCATTTTTCATAGTAGCAAAAATAGTCCTTGTAAATTACTCAATTTTTGGAATAATGTTTAAGTTTGCTAACAATTATTTTTCTTATTAGCAGAAATAGACCTCGTAAATTATTTAATTTTTGGAATAATGTTTAAGTTTGCTAACAACCATTTTTCATAGTAACAAAAATAGTCCTTGTAAATTACTTAATTTTTGGAATAATGTTTAAGTTTGCTAACAATTATTTTTCCTATTAGCAGAAATAGACCTCGTAAATTATTTTATTTTTGGTATAATTTTTAAGTTTGCTAACAATAATTTTTCATAGTAGCAAAAATAGTCCTTGTAAATTACTTAATTTTTGGAATAATGTTTAAGTTTGCTAACAATTATTTTTCCTATTAGCAGAAATAGACCTCGTAAATTATTGAATTTTTGGAATAATGTTTAAGTTTGCTAACAACCATTTTTCATAGTAGCAAAAATAGTCCTTGTAAATTACTTAATTTTTGGAATAATGTTTAAGTTTGCTAACAATTAATTTCCTATTAGCAGAAATAGACCTCGTAAATTATTTAATTTTTGGAATAATGTTTAAGTTTGCTAACAACCATTTTTCATAGTAGCAAAAATAGTCCTTGTAAATTACTTAATTTTTGGAATAATGTTTAAGTTTGCTAATAATTATTTTTCCTATTAGCAGAAATAGACCTCGTAAATTATTTAATTTTTGGAATAATGTTTAAGTTTGCTAACAACCATTTTTCATAGTAGCAAAAATAGTCCTTGTAAATCACTTAATTTTTGGAATAATGTTTAAGTTTGCTAACAATTATTTTTCCTATTAGCAGAAATAGACCTCGTAAATTATTTAATTTTTGGAATAATGTTTAAGTTTGCTAACAACCATTTTTCTTAGTAGCAAAAATAGTCCTTGTAAATTACTTAATTTTTGGAATAATGTTTAAGTTTGCTAACAATTATTTTTCCTATTAGCAGAAATAGACCTCGTAAATTATTGAATTTTTGGAATAATGTTTAAGTTTGCTAACAACCATTTTTCATAGTAGCAAAAATAGTCCTTGTAAATTACTTAATTTTTGGAATAATGTTTAAGTTTGCTAACAATTATTTTTCGTATTAGCAGAAATAGACCTCGTAAATTATTGAATTTTTGGAATAATGTTTAAGTTTGCTAACAACCATTTTTCATAGTAGCAAAAATAGTCCTTGTAAATTACTTAATTTTTGGAATAATGTTTAAGTTTGCTAACAATTATTTTTCCTATTAGCAGAAATAGACCTCGTAAATTATTTAATTTTTGGAATAATGTTTAAGTTTGCTAACAACCATTTTTCATAGTAGCAAAAATAGTCCTTGTAAATTACTTAATTTTTGGAATAATGTTTAAGTTTGCTAACAATTATTTTTCGTATTAGCAGAAATAGACCTCGTAAATTATTGAATTTTCGGAATAATGTTTAAGTTTGCTAACAACCATTTTTCATAGTAGCAAAAATAGTCCTTGTAAATCACTTAATTTTTGGAATAATGTTTAAGTTTGCTAACAATTATTTTTCCTATTAGCAGAAATAGACCTCGTAAATTATTTAATTTTTGGAATAATGTTTAAGTTTGCTAACAACCATTTTTCATAGTAGCAAAAATAGTCCTTGCTAATTACTTAATTTTTGGAATAATGTTTAAGTTTGCTAACAACCATTTTTCATAGTAGCAAAAATAGTCCTCGTAAATTATTGAATTTTTGGAATAATGTTTAAGTTTGCTAACAACCATTTTTCATAGTAGCAAAAATAGTCCTTGTAAATTACTTAATTTTTGGAATAATGTTTAAGTTTGCTAACAATTATTTTTCCTATTAGCAGAAATAGACCTCGTAAATTATTTAATTTTTGGAATAATGTTTAAGTTTGCTAACAACCATTTTTCATAGTAGCAAAAATAGTCCTTGTAAATTACTTAATTTTTGGAATAATGTTTAAGTTTGCTAACAATTATTTTTCCTATTAGCAGAAATAGACCTCGTAAATTATTTAATTTTTGGAATAATGTTTAAGTTTGCTAACAACCATTTTTCATAGTAGCAAAAATAGTCCTTGTAAATTACTTAATTTTTGGAATAATGTTTAAGTTTGCTAACAATTATTTTTCGTATTAGCAGAAATAGACCTCGTAAATTATTGAATTTTCGGAATAATGTTTAAGTTTGCTAACAACCATTTTTCATAGTAGCAAAAATAGTCCTTGTTAATTACTTAATTTTTGGAATAATGTTTAAGTTTGCTAACAACTATTTTTCGTATTAGCAGAAATAGACCTCGTAAATTATTTAATTTTTGGAATAATGTTTAAGTTTGCTAACAACCATTTTTCATAGTAGCAAAAATAGTCCTTGTAAATTACTTAATTTTTGGAATAATGTTTAAGTTTGCTAACAATTATTTTTCGTATTAGCAGAAATAGACCTCGTAAATTATTGAATTTTTGGAATAATGTTTAAGTTTGCTAACAACCATTTTTCATAGTAGCAAAAATAGTCCTTGTTAATTACTTAATTTTTGGAATAATGTTTAAGTTTGCTAACAACTATTTTTCGTATTAGCAGAAATAGACCTCGTAAATTATTTAATATTTGGAATAATGTTTAAGCTTGCTAACAACCATTTTTCGTATATATATAAATAAATAGTTAATTAAATTATTATATATTAAATTATTATATATAATTGAGCAGCCTTATATAGCCTCTCAAAACGCTGCAGAACGGTCAAATTCGTTTAGTGCAAGATTTCACCCACAGATGTCATTATTAGTTAACTAAAACTTTAAATAGAGTTTTTTTTTCGTAACCATCAACTGGACTGGTGGAGCAGTGTGTTGGGTGTCCGAACGTCGCGCATGAAAATTGGGGCATGGTATCGAATCCCACAGCTTGAGAGAATATTTTTTGAAAATTAATTGTTTTTACACATAATAAAATAAAAATGTCATGATTTCAAAAATTCACTCATGACGTCAGAGAAAAATGAAGAAATGAATTAATGACGACAGCGGGGCAGGATGGGGGGGAGGGGGACCGTCTTTCTTGACGTCATCGAAAAGGTGAAATCGCGACCATATACAAACGAAAAAAGTATGTATTTGGTATGAATAAAAAAATGGCGACAGCGGGGCTGGGGCGGAGGAGGGGGAGGGAAAATCGCGGACAATCATTCAGACGGACGGACATTATCGAGTATTAATATATAGATTATTACATATGAAGAAAAGATTTTAAAATGCTGTTTGTTTTCATAAAAGCTTTAGCTGTAGGTAATAAATACAAACCAAAAACATAATCTGTAAGGATTTCAAGTTTGTTTTTGGGAAATTATGTAGTTAATCAAAACATTAATTATTTCGTTGTTTTAATACGCAGTGAGACTTGAAGCAGATGTTTTTATATTTTATTAAAACGCCCATTCGTTTTAAAAATTGCGCTCATTGAATGTTTTAAATATTTCAAACTATTTTTTGTTTGTTTTAAAATTTTGAAACGGTGATGAATATTTACATTAAACATTTTAATAAAGAATAAAAATATGTACATTGTTTGGATGTCGGGGTATTAGGCTCATGTTAGTGTTGGTTATTACATTGAACTCCCCATTTACACGGTAGATACGTTCCACGCGATACCGTATAAAAAAAACATGTACAAAATATATAATAAAATAAAAAAAATGGTGGATAGGTTTCCTTGTATAAAAATCAATTCAGGATATCAAAAAATAAAATTCATTATTGCTTATTGTATCTTAATTTTATTTAAAAAATCCTTTAAAAAAATCAAAGGTAACAAAAATTATTCAGTATCAAAATGAGATAAAAGAAAAATTGAGTAAAAAATAAACATAAAACAATCCTTAATTATAAAGATTATTCTTTTTTATATTTAATAAAATGTAATTTTAAATAATTTCAATTAAAATTTTCGAGTTGGGCGAAACTTATTTTTCAAAGATGACAATTAAATGACAATAATGAACTATGGGAAAATGTTAAAGTCCACAATTGGGTTTTTTTTAATTTTTAATATACTTTTTACAAAAGGAGCAGTGGCTACGATACGGGTTTGATCCTCGAATCAATACAACAAAATTGTTGGCTGTTTGATTTTTCAAACGGTAGACGTTACAGAAGTGTTACATCATATATAATAGGTACCACAAAACTAAAATCTTAACCCTCATGTTACGTAAAAACTCTTTAACAATTCATTTCATATATAAATCTGGACGAACTGTATTGAATACCCGACCGCCGTGCCATCTCAACAAACAAGCAAGGACGGTTGCATTTACAAAACTAGTACATGTTGGTGACATGAGTGCATGTTACAGCGACAATTATGACTTAACTTTGTTGAACACAAATTTATAAAACATCAGTGTGAAAATACATATTCTATTATTTACACTCATTCCTAGAATCATCACAAAGTTTCATTCTGCTATGTACTACAGTTATACAATTTCAATAAAGCTGTAGAATGTACCTTAAATGAAAATTTTATAAAGAATTACCTAAATTTTTCCATACATATTATCTCTTGCGGCTCGGAGACTAGAAAAATACTTCTCTGCCGATGGGGGTCGTTTAGGGACCCCAGTGGTTTCCTCATTATTGGCCTTATTCTTATGAATTAAAAAAAAAAATAGTCTAAGGGCTTTAAAATATCTCTCTGCATCATTCCTCATACATTTTTTTTATAAAAATCCGTGGTGTTTTAATAAATAATCATATTTATAATTGCTCGTAAAAAAGACGTCATTCCAATACAAATATAAATTTGCAACTGACGCGTTCAGCGCAGTTATCTTACAAACAATCGCTGATAAGCGGGCGCTTATCTCGTTATCGCATCGCGTATTTATATAAACTACAAAAGGTCCAAAAAACTATGATATAATAATACCTTAATTATAAACATTGTATCACCCATATTAAAATAGATATTTAAGAAAATGTAGGTATTGGGGTCGCATTTCTTGAGCTTAGAACCTTTTATTAATAACTTTTCCGGTTCTAAAACCGGAAAAGTTATCAATAAAAGTCTTTAATATTCAATAACACTTACTTACCGGATACACTTGTTGTTTTGGTAGGGGGGGGGGACCTTTTTCGCCAACGACCATGGTTTTTGGTGGATTTTGGCTTTTTTTAGTTAAGATTTAACAATGTGGATTCAAATGCATCTTTATAGTCATACACTAAAAAAGCATTATTTTTATTTTATTGCGTATTATATATAGCCCGTGCGGTGTTTTTCCGCTACTTGTGCCTTTTTTGACCCACATTTCCTTTACAAATATAAATAATAGAATGAGAAATAAAGCAATGTAATCTAATTAAACAAACACGTACTTACAAGTCATCGTTTCTCCGCAATATTTAAAAAAATCTTTTGTTCGTGCAAATGTTATATTAGTGTTTATTGGGTCATAAAGACAGCATATGCTATGAATATTTAAATTAGAAATAAAAAGAAACAAAGGAAATGTAATCTTGCATTCATGTTTGAAATCGAAATTTTAGTAATGTTCGCTTTTCCGTATCATTAAAGCTATAAATAGAATACCGTCTCGAGATAAAACCTATTTTATTTATGTTACTCGATAAGCCTAAAACAATCTCACCATTTTTATTACTGTTAAATAAAACTTTCTCGAAACGTCCAAACTGTAAAAAGAATTTTTACTTCAAAGCAATTCTCATAAATCTGATAAAATTACTACCGGATACATTTGGTAAAGCATTGACTCTCTAACCTCTAAAGACCTAAGTGATTAATCTAGAATTGGTAGGTATCAAGTATCGGAAGTGGGTTATTTAGTTTCAGGAAACTTAAAGTAAATTGATTTTATAATATTCAGTTATACAGATATATTAGATAGATACATATTGTTTCAGGAATCTATTTTATTTAACTTACAGATTTAAAATAAAATATACATATAAACATTTCAGCTTATTACGTATATGAAAAGATTTTGAATCAATAAGAAAACTAAAAAGTATTAATTTAAGATTTTATGTAGGCATACATAAATAATCGATTTTAATAATTTGTATCAAAATTTTATTATGAGAGTATTTGTTACTATTATTTATTTAATTTATTTATTTAATTAACAGTGCACAAGGTTGACAATTTATAAATTTAAAACTTTTACAATGATGAAAATAAAATAGTACAATTTAATTTTAAAAGAAATAGAAAAAAAATTAGCAAGGAAGTCAACTGAGTAAGCTCCGACGAACTCTACTCTAATACATAAAAAATAGTATTTGTCGGAACTCACCCACGTCCACGTGGAATATGTCGACATCCGAAGCAATATTGTTGAACACCGAATATATATTGTTGAGCAATTAATTAGTAATTGCTTACACCTTTTTATTTCAATTTAACTTGTATAAATAGCACTGTTAAATATATTTTCCTTATCAGTTGATAATGCTCGTGAGGAGCGAAACCGGTCCTGATCAAATAAATTTTAAGTGGAAAAAGTACTAAAAATCTTTTATTATTTTTATTATAATGCCATTCCACCAAGTATTGACAGTGAACACCTTAAAAGTGATAAGTGTCTACATTTTAAAAATAAACTGGCATATAAGTGTATAAATGAAATACTCCGTGATTAATAAGTAATGTGTGGAATATAAAGTGGTAACAAAATGAGTTTTTTCCGCGAGTATCTATATATTAATTGTCGATAATGTCCGTATGATTGTATGACTGTATGATTGTCCACGATTTCTCCTACCCCTCTCGATTTCTGCTACTACGAAAAATGATTTTTAGGAAACTTAAACATTATTCCAAAAATTAAATAATTTACAATTTAAATACTGCAGGGCTGTCGATATATGCCCCGAGGTCTATTTCTGCTACTTCGAAAAATGATTGTTAGCAAACTTAAACATTATTTCAAAAATTAAATCATTTACAATTTAAATACTGCAGGGCTGTCGATATATGCCCCGAGGTCTATTTCTCACGCCAGTAAATTTTCTGACTACTTAAAAATGCAACAAAAATCCCCCCGTTGAGGTCAACGGGCTTACAGCTAGTACTTTATACTAAACATCAAATTCATGACTTCCTCGGACAATATTTTAAAGGTATTTACTATCAACCTTAGTAATAAACTAACATTATTTTAATAGTTTATCACGTGCCCAATCTTTTTGGTAACTGCATGCCCATTTCTACAAAACTTACGATCGAAATGACACGTAGAAAACATCCGAAATACAATTACGTCCATAATATTTATTATGTTAATTACTTATAAAGTGACATCTATTGAAATAAATATATGATAAAGATAAGTAAATTTTCATTATCGTAAATATGGATATAAAAATCCTAAGATTGAGAGCGATTTCAAAAACATATTTTGTTTATCTTTAGGCACATGCAAATATTTATTTACATTTTCAAAATAAAATTGAAGACTGTGCCTGACATCTGTGATATTTTATTTACACTTTTCTTATCTAAGATTATGTATTTTAACACCAGTGTTTCCTAGAGACATGGTGCCAGTCGCTCTCTCGATAATGTTTTGACAGTTCGTTAGTAATTATAATAAGATACTAACAATCATAATAAAGCGAACACTAGTTCTATGATTTAATATTGATTATTGAAAGAAACGTTCAAAGCTCTCAATTGAATACATTATACAAACAACTGTGCATTATTGGCAGTGGTGGTAAACACAAAGAAATCTTAAAGGATGGAAATCAATGAAGATCGATTGACAAGCCCGTTGGTGTTTTTCGAGAAAACAGTAAGTTTTTCAATGAAAATATTCATTATATTATATACAATTGATAGTCAACAAACTCAACGTATTAATTATCAAAAGTTATCTTAAATTTTCATATAATTTGATATTCATCATCTATAAGTATATTCTTCAATGCACGTAAATTTAATACTATGACTAGTCAAAGAATGACATTCCCATATAATTACATTTAAAGATTCATACCGTCTTAACTAAAGGAGAATCTTTTTCAATTTCATCATATTGCTTGCCATCTTACTTAATACCTTACTTTCAGTATAACTAAATATCTACTCTTATTTCGCCAAAAATGATCATATTTATTTAAACAATCCTTCTTTATGAAATGGTATTATACTACGAATTATAGTAGAACCTCTTTTATAGCCGTAATATAATGCATTTTGACTTGTGAAAGTCCTTGGCAATGTATGTAAACAGTGATATTTTTAACCACTATGCATTATTATCTAAAATGTGGTTTTTTTTAATTGTAATGGTCTCTAACGATTTGTATGATAAAATATTTTGTATTTAAATACAAAATAATATGTTATTCACTTATGATCTTATTAAGATAAAAATAGTTAATTAAAGACATTGTGTTTTCTTTTTTTGTTGTTTACTTCCACTATTTCTACACTAATTAATATAGTTATGGTATGTATCAACTAAAAAAATAGTACTAAGTATCCAATATGAGTTATGTTGAATACGATTTCATAACTGCACGTTTTTGTTGCATGCTTTATTGAAATATAAACCTGTTTTCTATGTATTTTTTAAAGAGTTTCCTCCTAATTCAAATTTAATTTCTAGGTAATTGAAATCAATGGATTTTAGTACTTTACGGTAAAGTGTATTCATTTTACACTTATTTATTTTTTTTGAGTCTTAGTATTTAGAGTCTTTTGAGTATTTATAACGTGAATAACGAAATCATAAGACTAGTTATCTATCACTTTTAGGGTGTTCACTGTCAATACTTGGTGGAAAGGCATTATATTAATAAAAACACAATAATCCTTTGTACTTCATTCCACTTTATTTAATATGTCAGGACCGGTTTCGCTCATTACGAGCATCGTCATCAGTTGACGATGCTCGTAATGAGCGAAACCGGTCCTGACATATTAAATAAAGTGGAATGAAGTACAAAGGATTATTGTGTTTTTATTAACTAGTTATCTAAATTAAACTTCTGTTAACTAATAATTGACCACAGAAATACCTTACCATAAATTTCAAAAGACAGTCTTTGTTCAAGATTTCTTTTAGTTCAACGTGAAATAATAAAAAAAAAACACTTTTTAATTATACAACATAATAGCATGAATTTGCTTTCATCATGTTGAAAGACTCTAAATTTTGTTTTCTTTCCTTATTGCCGTTTTCTATCGAATGCTTGCAACCTAATGTAGTACACATTTTCTATCCCTTTTCAGTCATATAAGCCATCAAAAACACTTCGTTTTATTAAACCACTAAAGGAAATGCGTAACAAATAATCTCTCTGATGATCGTTTTTCTTTGCGAGACGCAACTTTATATTTTTTGTGACTTCGACATTGTAATGATATTTTTTCAATTTCCTAACATTTGTGTTAAATGTAACGGTCACCTCATATTCCTCACGAAACTAATTCATTGTAATTAATACATACGAAACTGTAATATTTATAACTTTAATCAAACTGTGTCAATAAAAACCTCTTACGTATTCTGTTATTACTAGGTTAAACATCATTACTATCTGAATCCATTAATTATGATAACAACAAATCTTTATATTCATTTTGAATTATATAATTCGATAGTATGAAGTGTGTTAGTTTGGCGAGAAACCTATATTTCTTGGCCATCAAACATTTGCATTTTAAATTATTATTGGTTCTTATCAATGATATTACTCGACGTTATCTTGTATCTGACTACTTCAAATATATACCAGTAACATAAAAGAGAACGTATGCCATCTTTGTTTGACTGTATTTTGTAAATTAATAAACAAGGACAAGCAAAATATTTGGCATACTGTTTTTTAATCCATAAGATATAACTGCTGTAAAATTACATATAATGTGTTAATTATTGAATACTGAATCTTATATACTATATGTGATAACAAAACGAAGAAGCTTAACATAATTACCGACAAATTTTAGACTGTAAAATGTAAACTTTTCCCAATCTGTTAATTACTTTTACTTTTTTTTTGCGCGGTATTCAATTGGTTAACAACATAAGTTTAAGCATAGTTATATCGATGGCATGAAGCCGAAATAGCTTTTAATTACCTAATGTAATTCTTGTGGAACTCTATGAGTTTTTCTAATCGAATTTAACAGGTTATTAATTTTTGGTTCCTGCTCAAACTAATATAAGTAAAAGAGTAGAGAGAAAAAGAGAAAAGTCCCAGAGATACGCGTGTTTTTGATAAAAAAATATTTTTGCCTAATATACACTCGAATTCGATATTTTAAAAACCTATATTGACTCAGTATAGATAGCACTACAGATATTCATCAAAATGTTGCTTATATTCTATTAGAATACGAAGTATTTGATTTTTTAAATGTCTTGGACATCCGTGTTCGCTTGCATATGTTCCGGACACCGGTGTCCGCTTGGTATTCAAGTGATTAAATTATAAATAATGGTTTAGCAAAGATAGATCATCTGACTTACTCTTAAATCCTAACTTACTAATAAAGTATGTATTTATTTGTACTAAGTTATTATGCTTTGTGCTGTTATACATAACTTAACATAGATGGTATTATTAAATAATCTTTAACGATTTTTCTAAAATATATGTACCATAAATATATTAAATTTTACGTGAAAACGAACTAACTAACTAATACAATTTCGGGGAAATAAATACTTTGATATGCCTTCTTTATTACATTGGATTTTTACAGACTCAATCAATCAGTTGTAAAGTCGATATTTATTTTAATCAAAACGTTTTATTAAACAAACAATATTGTAAATTTGAATTCCAGAAAATATATACAATACTTTTTTTTAGTATGCATTTAAATTGGCAGGTATGTATAAATGACATCATGGCTCTTATATAAACTGCTTTATACTGGTGAGGTCACTTGCAATTTAACCTAATCCAAACGTATTTTGAATACATTAAAAACATATAAAAAAAACTAATACGGCCATATAGCACCATTTTGAGATGCTGTTATATAATAAAACAGATACATTTAAGATTCATTAATTGTATGTCGAAATAATATTATATTATAAAACTTTACATACATTTATTTATTTTGTTTGAGAAAGTGAGTAATGATATGATTGAGTACTTTGGACGCATCTCTAGAGGTTTTTAACTTCTCAATTAACTCTCGAAAGATATGAACATTGTGGAAATTAATTTTTCAATATGAAATTGATTACTTTGTTATACCTCTTGTATACTTTTCAAATCGGAGCACGTGTAACACTTATCATAACAACACGTTAAATATTGTATAGTCATAGATTTTAATTTTACTATCGTTGGAAAAAAGAGAGGTTAATCAACAAAGTAACAAACAGTTCTATTAACCGTTTGAATACCGCGCAAATAAATCATGATTATGTCCCAGAGATACTGCGTGTTTTTGAGAAAAATAATTTTGCCTAATATACACTCGAATTCGATATTTTAAAAACCTATACTGACGCAGTATAGAAGGTACTACACATATTCATCAAAATATTGCTTATATTCTATTAGAATACCAAGTATTTGATTTTTTAAACGTCTTAGACATCCGTGTTCGCTTGCATATGTTCCGGACACCGGTGTCCGCTTGGGATCCAAGTGGTTAAAAAACTTATGTTGTGATACCTCCATTAGAAGAGTATTTTCTTACACATTGTGAGTGGATATAAAAATAGTCTCTTATGCTTTTTATTAGAGTTATTGCGTACTTGCTACTTTACTAGTATTTTATTTTTGGCTAAATTTACAATTTTTTGCATTATCGGTTATTGATAATATAATGTATTCGGGTGGTATAACAAAACGTACGGGAATAATATATTTAAGATAAAATTTGGTCGAACTTTTTTAAATGGGTAAATGATCCAGAATACGTTATCCAAATACGAACCCACCGCGCTGCATAGTACACTTTCTTTACTGTATTAGGAGTACTGGTCACGTAATAGCATTACGTGTTGAGCATTTGACGTGAAGTTTATTTTGATAGATTTACGTACAGTTTATTTTAATTTTAACGCATTCGTATGGTAGAATACCTGAGTACAAGTTAGTTATACCGGGAAAGCACTTAATACCAATGTTCATCGCTTAGCAATAAAATAATTTAACTATATAATATATATCTCAAGTTAAAATTTTATAGAGGTGCCGAGGAATTTAAGACTTCATCATTCTTAATAAACTTTTTTATTTTTTTCATTACCTTGTAGTTTTATTTCTCCTCAACTCAATAATAAAAGCGGAAAAAAACAACTTGCATCAAATTACCAGATACTTACTTGAAGTAGTATTTTTATTGAAAAACCTATAAACAAAACAGAGACTACATTTCTTTAAAATTCGTATATGAATGCATCATAATCAGGATTCTCTTCTGAATTGTAGAACAAAATTAAATCGTGGAAAAAGAAAAAATCTAACTTGTAGAACTACATACATTGTTATTTTTTACCTTATTGTCTTGGGAGTTGGTCATATTCAGCTATTCTTTATATGTTGTTTTGTTTTATTTTTTAGTATGATTTTATGTTTTTTCGAAATATTGTATCCATTTATTTCTACACAAATATAAGATCCGTTTGGGTCATTTGTTATGGCATACATTGTGCTTAATTCAATTAGTAATAACTTAACAGAAATTAAAAGCTGCTGCAGATTAATATGGTTTTCAGGTTTTTAATAAAAAAAATACTTAAACTGTAACTTCACAGTTGCTCAATCTCTCTTTTTCAAAGAGAGTACCTACGCATAGAAAGAATAGGATTAGTATATGATTAGCACTAGGTTGGCTAATCACTCTCACTAAACCCCGTTATCTTAGGATTAGAATAGTGGGAAGGGGATTTTTAGACATTACAAACATCCCTACCTTCGAACAGAAATCGATAATTCTATTGAAAAAAATGCTAAAACCCTCATTTATATCAAATTCACTTTTATTTTATATGATAAGAACCGGTTTCAGATGATAATTCTTTCCATGACCGAAATCGGTCTTGATCATATATAAAACAATAGTGGAATTAGTTTGTGTTTTATATTTTGAATAAACATAATCTCTTTTCACTAAGTATTGACAGTGAACACATTAAAAGTGAAAAAAAATACTTTTCGGACTGTGATTCGAACCCGTGAGGTACGGCATGGAAGCCAACGACGTTGACCACTGCCCTATGGACCCGGAAATAAAGTTAAATTATTCAGATATAATATATACGGAGTGGTAATAATTTGCATGTTTTGTATTCGCAAGGTTGTACACACGGTTGTTCTAAAAATGAGCTGTTTGATAACAACCAGTACTCCCAGAAATGAATTATGTTAAGGTTCCCCATTATGAATCCATAAGTTTCACATTGAGAATAGGATTGGCTTTAAAATGTTTCTTATACATATCGCGGTAAGTGTCTAGAGATATTTATCATTTTATAGGTGTAGGTACATCAAACAGGATGTAAGGAATACGATACCTGTATCGTGTGAACTTTGAAAGGTAGATATCCCCCGCCGGTTGTGTGGTTCACCGCAAGTGTTTGGTTACCAACTCATCCATGTCAGTATGTTACTAAAACTCCTGGGGTTAAATCCGACGTGAAAGGTGTGTGGGGCTGCAGCGTGACGTGCAAGCAATCCACGCCTTACGATATACATTTAAAAACATTCACAAAACCAAGTAATGCAAATATGAATTTACCCAAATGGTAAATATACCATTTCACCACCAGTGAAATTCAGTCACAAGTCTGAATTTGACAGTTTGCAAGAGAGACATTTGAAGTTTTCAAAAAAGTCCGGTTATCATTTATTTTCATCTTCAAACTCGTACTGATAATGTTTCTACCCATCACCAGGGAATTCATTTCTTTTAAACTGCATTAAGTTTTCTTAATTATATAGTGAGTCCCAGACTAATGGCTGTACTAGGTCAGAACCAAGTACTTCCTGTTCAACGCATGCATCTTGACAGTACTACTTTAGGTTGCGAGTCATCGCACCTTACGAAAGCGCAGAGTAACCATATAATGTGCTTTTAAAACAGGTGCCTGCGGTCAATACTAGGAGTCGGTGGTCTGACTTTGTCAGGAACACGGAGATAAGAGAGCGGACTAAACAGCCTCTTATTACGTCAAAAATAATAAAAATAAAACCGTCGATAGACCTGGCATGGACATGTGCTGCGTACGCATCAAAAGAGTCGAAACCCTGCCTGTATCTTCTACCAACCAGATGGATCCCGACGTCGTGGAAGGCCTCTGATGGCTATTCACAGGATGTACATCGCGGAGCTACGGGAAGATGGGATGACCTAGGAGGAAGGAAAGACACTGGCAGGGAATCAGAATCGGGATCACGTCTTCTAATCCCGGGATTGAAATGTATCGAAAACTGTACAAGATCCCGGGATTGGATTCTTTGTCGGTTGGTTCAGTATTCTTTTCCATACATGAAAGACGTGCATAACCTTTTTCTCACAGGTCTTCTGTGATTGTATGTTTGTAGACGAACCAGTTTAGTGTGTAAAAAATAACAACCACAGAATCCATCCTAACATATTTATAGTACCAGTAGAACAAGTACTTTATTGAAAAAAAAATGCCTACGTAATAAACGAGTTTGGTAATTTTACCTATGTGATACGCATTGTAAAAATAAGACAAACTCATACTCTTTTCTTGTTCTTTACTTCTCTCGCATTTTTTACAATCAAAAGGCATTGGTGGAGAATAAATTCTGTTAAAGAATTCTCTTGATACTTATAAATCTTTCTGTCACATGAAGCTGCATATGAATGTATTAACAAAAATGACGTGCATGTATCTCGAAATATCAAATAAATAAAAAGAAATAGTTCTAAGCTAAATAATATTAAAGATTGAATTGAGTACTTTGTTTACAGATTTTGATGTAAAAACATGCGCGTCAAATGCCATCTGTACAGTCTGCACAGTTTCATTTAATGCGCTTCCAATAAATTATTTATATGTAAAGCTTGCCGATAAATTTCTTTCCTCATAAATAAACAATGTTAATAAGTCTGAATTTTCATTATTTTAGAGTGTTGTAGGGTGTATGCTGCGACCTTGTAGGTGTTATTTGAATTCACAGTCCTAACAATCTATATAGTAAATGACCCTTTTGGCCCTCCTTTGATAGGGTTTCTATGTCTGAATTTGAATAGTTTCAGTGAAAGTTAGTATCCCCCCTTCCCCACAGTGACGCACTAACGTTTGTTAAAGACTGTTGGAAATAACGTTCGTAATAATGAATATGTAACATAGAATGTAATGTGATTATTCAATATAAGTAAATATTTTATTATTAGAAAATAAAACAGTATCTGAATTGGTTATCCAGCGAGCATTAACAGTTGAAAATATTCATAAAGTAGGTGATTTAAAAAAAAATGCAATATAAAAGATGTATGACTTTCAAAACATCTTAACAATAGTTATTTAGCTAGATATAATTGTAATTCAACTTTTTTTCTTCGGAATAAACAGCAGAATGAATCTCTTATAGTAAATATATGTTTGTATTAATAAAAACACAATAATCCTTTGTACTTCATTCCACTTTATTTAATATGTCAGGACCGGTTTCGCTCATTACGAGCATCGTCAACTGACGAAGTACAAAGGATTATTGTGTTTTTATTAATATAATGCCTTTCCACCAAGTATTGACAGTGAACACCCTAAAAGTGATATGTTTGTATGCTCATGTGTATGAGTTTATATGTACCAGTAAAGTGTATATTATACATAATACAGTTTGCATATGGTGTCCGCGTGAACTGGATTCACCGTGGATTGTTTACTCCTGAAACGATGGAATCGGAGTGATGAAAGACAGTCAACAAACTTTAACTATACCGTGCCCTGGGACTTGAGGCTCCGTGAGTTTGTATATAAAAAAAAAATCCACACTCAGCATTAAATAACACACATCCTTATCTTTAGACATAAATCTTTCAGTAACAAAGTCAATGCATTTTTTTTTTTTACTTTTTTTAATTTTTATCGTGGAATTTGTGTTCGTGTGAAAATAATTTAATGTGATTTAAAAGTTTTATAAAAATGCACATTGGTAATATATATAATTTAAGATTTCGACTGAAGGTGCTTGGTGGAATTTCAATATTAAATTTGAATCGTTCAAACTATGTACACTCTCACAGATTTTGTCACTAACGACCCGGGTTTCGCCTTTCGGCATCTTCAGGCGTTCAAGTGCACGGATGAACTTGAACTGACGCTTAGTAAATGACTTCATTACTAAGCGTCATGGTCGTTAGTGACAAAATCTGTGAGAATGTACATAGATTGAACGGTTCAAATTTGGTAATATATCACAAGCTTATGCTAACTGTTACAAAGCTAAAAAGATAAATAGGAGTATTGTTAAAAATATAACTGCGACGTGAAACCAATGCTTTGCATCTCTCATTTTGGGGTTTAAGTTGAATTCGAAATATGTAGCATCAAAGCTTCTATAATTTTAATGAGATTGTGTGAATGCTGTTTTCACGCCACTGACTATAGTAAAATTGAGACTAGCATCTGTCGTCAAACAAAATACTCCCAAACGCTGGTTGTCAGTAACACAGCATACGCTAGCAAATTTACTCCGTGGTCATAATTAGTTTTTAGTTATGCCCCTAGTCTTCAATTAAACTACCCATGTACCTTTGACTGTGATATTAGATACACGTGCTCTACGGTATTGTTTATAAGTATTAAATAAATTAAACATGATCCTAACATCCAATGAAATTATTGCCGAAGTATCTGATGACAAAGTTTAATATTTGTATCACAAATATTGTTTTGGACATTGCTGTTTGTTTATATTTCAATAGTTTACTTTGTCGTCACTGTGATAGTTTCAGTAAAATTATTTCGCTACACAACCGAGATATGTATAATTTAATTTAAGATTTCGTGCATCGTTCAAATTATGTACATTCACACAAATTTTATCACTAACGACTCGGGTTTAGCTTTTCAGCATTTTCAGGAGTGCAAGTGCACGGATGAACTTGAACTGACGCTTAGTAAATGAATGTTTCGTGTTTATATAATAAATAAATGTATCATCGAGTTTAAAGCCATTGCTGGTGAAAAGGCGAGATATGTATATTTAATGTTCGGCTCACGTCCACTCGTTTGCGTGTTAAAATGGTCATTTGTCGTATGTACATTATCAAACATCGGTTTTACAATTAACACGAGTGGGTGAAGATGCTTTTGTACCTATACTTAAAATTTCAATTGTTTTGGGGAAACAGACAATAGGCTATGGTACTTTATTTATTGTTTCTATATGTATAACTCTTGTGTCGGATCCTATGGCGCAGCGGTTAGTGTTGTTGGCTTCCGCGCGGGATCTCACAGCATTTTTTAGATTGTTTTATTGATTTCTGTTCGAATGCATTGGTGTTTATGATGTCTTAAAAATACCTCTCACTCTTCCGATCATTTAATAACTGGTCGTAGTGAGAGCGATAAGCTAACCACTTATCTTGTCCTAGCCTTATCCTTCTATCTCTACTACTTTCTTTTTTCAAACAGTTCTCGTAGAAGATCTATGTTGATATACCTTCATTGGGAGACCATATGTTCCACATTGGGAGCGGACATGTATTAAAAAATGGTCCATTAACGATTTCATCCATAATAATCATTACTTCGTTATTTTTTCCATTAATGACACGATATTTAAAGATTTTAACAAATCATTTCATAATTTGGATAACGTAAACAATGATCTAGTTAATATTTTCTCAACTGAAAAAAAGTAAATCTAAAATATTTAAACCTTAATTTTTACTTATATGTATATTGGGGTCGTGAAGAAATAGACAACTCCGATTCCGACTTCAACTTAAGCCTAATACACGACATTATTTTTTTTAGGCTTAGTAGCATGCAGTGATTTGATGCACATTTTTTTAAAGCACTCGAAGTTAATAATTTAGTTAGAGTACGACTCCATGACTCCGAATCCGACTCCACAGCCCTGAACTTTCATCCACGTCTGTCTTCAATTTTAAGATTGGTGAACATAGGTACAGTGGAACCCCGATCTACCGTTCTCGCACTGTTCGTTTTCCCGCATGGATCGTTTATTTTTCATAGTCCCGGCCAAACATCCGTAAGAACAATGTAAAATAATCCCGCATTAATCGTTCTCCGCTTTACCGTTTTCCTCGATATATCGTCTAAATATTTTGGTCCCGTCACAAATATTATCCCGATTGACCGTTTTCGTTGAATATTTTTCACAAATAGTCCCGCCTCGCATTTCGTTTCGCGTTTTTTTTTTCAGTGGAACCCCGATGTACCTTTCCCGCTATTGAAAATAGTCTTACATCGCAACTCCAAAGTCAAAACTGAAGTACCTAAATGAAGAAAACTAGAACTCTAACTGAGAAACTGAAAACAATTTAAGACATTGGAAAAAAAATCCGTAGAAAAACGAGTCGACATAGCAAAAAAGAGGTGACTTAGAAATGTACGCGATTTTGAAGGGTGTTTGTTAAAAATGAAGTGCCAAACTGCAAATAGACTACTTAGTTTGTATTAAACATTTTTTAAATATATATATTCATTCTTTAATAAAAATAGTGAAATAAATAAATAGGTTTTTTGAAAATTAAACATTGGTATTATTTGAAGATTTCCCGTATTATCGGTTTCCTGCTTTATTCTTTCATTTATTACGGTCCCTTGAAAAACGTAGAATTCAGGTTCCACTGTATATATATTCTGTTTTATCCATTCGCACTATCTTTATCAGTTGCTGAAATAAAAGAAAAATGCTATTAGATAATTTCTATAAATGTTCATAAAATTAAAATATTTTTAAAAAATATATATAAAATGGCGAACGAAACAAAAACGATCCCATTGTTTACAGCAACGTGAAAGAATTAATCCCCTGGGTGAAATTAGCCCGTATCTATCCTTTGCAAACTTAGTGAAAACACAAAATAGCCCAAAATTGTGTTGGTAGAGTTAAGATTTACGAATACCAGCACCAATTTCATTCAGTCAGCATGGCTATTAAAATCAGACCTATTGAGATCAACTGTGGTTGAGTTTTTTTAACCGGGAGAAACAGTAACATTTGTTAATTGTACGATTAAAAACTAAACAGCACTTGTGATAGCTATTAACGACGATCTGATTAAAACATATCTCCGTAATATTGACATTATTTAGATATCTTCTTATACTTTGACGTAAACATGCAATACGATAAGAAAAAATCGCTCAATAAAACAGATCAACGATAACGAGAAGTAAGCGAATGATTGTCAATTGTTTTGATTTGACAGTCTTAAAAAATACTTACGTCTTCGTTCCATTTTCAAAGTGTTGGAATATTAACATATTTCGGTGATTATTTAAAACTAGAGATGCGTACATGCTTTCAAATGTTTATTTTATTCGACTGTATATGATTTATTTTACGACCTTGTCATTCTACTATAAAGACTATATTTATCGTAAGAAATGTCTGCACCGATGGTTTTGATTATAATTCCTGAAATAAGTCTAGAGGGATTATGGAAACTCAACACTTCCACTGTAAGAGGATAACTCTAACGAAAACAAAGAAAGACTAGCGGAGCTGCCAGTTGTTAACTTAAAACTTACGTTTCGACTTCAAAACCACCTGTCAGCATTCATTTAATCCGCTTGATCCAAATATTGTGCTGTCAGAGAAATATGTGTGTATTGTTTTACAGATATATTAAAACAAATTTATTATAGCTTGTAACTATTACTATAAATAATTTATAATATTAAAAGAGTTAAGACTTCAAATAAATCATCGAATACGACAGTTTAACTCTTTTGATAAATCGATGTCTTGAAATGAGTTATTTACCAAAAATAGCCTTTGTTTTATGGGTTAAAATATTATCACCACACCTAAATATACCATAAATTTTAAAATATTATATTGTAAATTCTCCAGGCAATATTTTTATGAGCACATATATTTTATTTTCTTAACAATATATTTATCTTTTTACAAGATTGACATTCCAGTTCAGAAAGTTCACTTGTTTAACATAATGCAGGGTGTTTTTTTATTAACTATGAAACTAAGCACTCATTTGTATATAAAGAAACTAATTTGAAAACATTAAAAATCAGTTTTCTATATATTATTATTTATGGAGATACAATATTTAAGCTCTAAGCTATTGATATTTGCATATATAGTATTAGAAATCCGTATGTGTACAACTGTTGTTTTTAGTGCAGTACGTAGGTTGGTGTTAGGTTGCTTGAATGTAAACTGCTTTTTAAAAAAACCTGGAATGCAGTTTGATATCTACTATGATATCTGAGGTCAATGTAATATCTTCTCACAGGTCGACCCGTGCCATGTTGCTTATCTCAAAGTGGGTACTTAGAAAGTAGTAATGGCCAACCGGCTTTAGAAAAAGTCAGTGTTTCTTGACAATATTGTGACATCCTAGTCAAGAAATATCTTTGATTTCAGATAATTCGTTCAGTTCGACACGTGCAGTCGTTGAATAAGAATATCGATGGCGTTAAGTGCAAATTTGCTAGATCCACTTTTAGATGAAAATGACTCAATGATGCCATATTGTTGCATCATGCTATATGCCACATAAATTTACTCAAATATATATTTTTTTAAAAATCTCCATTTGGCTCTGATACATTTTGAATTTGTCGCCCGCTGTGGTCTAGTTGGTTAGAGCTCTACCGATCAGGTGGGTCTGGGTTCGGTAAAGTCAATTCTCCTTGAGTTAATCTCATGTGACTTTCAAAAATTCTCATCGAGTATATCTCGTATGATCTTTCAACTTCAAAATATTTAACGCATTGGCGTAAGCTGTAATGTCAAATATTTTTTTTAATTTAAAAAAAAAATTAAAAATTAAATTAAAAAATATAAACCATTACATACATATTTTAATAAAATGGTATGCGATTATTAAAATATTTATTTTTTCTGCTAAGAGTTTTATCAATATTCAGAGACTCCAGAATTAATCAGCTTTCAATGATGTATTATTATTATAAGAAGGTTTTCTTATAAAAATCATTCATAAAAATACCGGTATAAGTATAATTAATTATAATATTTATGTTGTTTTTGAATGTCGGTATTTTGATAAATACCGATTTAAATTTACTCTCCCTATATTGCGATCCTAATAAGCACTATGGTTTTGCTTTATTCGAACAATTTTATTATACCGGTATTTATATATTCGTCCGGTATTGCAATCCCTAATGTTTATTATATTAACTTTGTATGGCGTTCAGTCGTAAGATTGAATGTGCTATTTGATTTTTTTGAGTATAATAAATATAAAAAATTTCCCACTACTAATATTATAAACTCTTCAAATAACATCTTAATGTATGTGTTTGAAAAACAACTGTTATATGTATTTTGATAAACGTCTTAGTTCAGAGAAAGTCTTTAGACCTTATGGTAAGGAAAGACAAGTAGTTAGCTAAGCATTTAAACTAATAATATCCCTTTTATTCTATCCTGTTTTAGAATCAAATCTGGGCTAGATGAGAAGTTATGACTGCGATTTTAATATTCGTTAAATAAATTATTCGAGTATTTAAATGCTCAAATACGAGTATGTAAATAATTTTGTATTTTTTGAAAATTTGTTCATTAAAATATGAGTGAGCCTATAGACGACACTTATTAGTGTCATCTATAGTCTAGACGCCTTAACTTTGCAAAAAATCTAATAATGAAATTACATTGTTAACATTGTTATTTATGAAATTAAATTATTAACAGATTATGTAGCAAGATTGATTCAACAAGCGAATTTAATCATGTTGATATTCATAATAATTTTATCTAAATAAAAGTATTAAATGTGACTAGTATTTTTTTAATTATGTATACAAAATAAAATATGAAAAATATAACGCAATGACAATTTAATCTTATATATAAAAATAAATGTTTGTTTGTTCGTACTTTATGCGCTGCCACACCGCTCATCCGATTGCAATAAAACTTTGACAAACTTTTTGCTTGCACTTTCGTTAAGGTTATAGGCATAGTAAAATTAGCTTACAGTTAGTCTATGTAATATTCAATGTTGGTATGTCTGCCATACCGTTCATGCAACTTGCGCGAAGGTTATAGGCGTAGTACAACTAAATTACAGTAGGTAGCGCGTGTGTCATACCGTAGACAATCTGCAGCAAACGTCAAACGTCAAACAGACAGAAAAAGAAAACATGCACTTCAATAAACACAATTAAAATACAAAAACTTTCTTTCTTTGAGTGGCATTGCAACGCTTGCCTGGAACTAGCTAGTATTCTAATTAAAAATGCCAATTTCTGTTTTTCAAATATTAACATATTCGTGGTCAACGTAACTGGCTTCTGTCACAGTGTTTACAGGGCTTGAATTCCTGATAAGGGCAGTTTCATTTTTCAATCGAAAATGAATTTCTGTTTCAAGGCATGAACGTTTATAATGTCTGAACATTCCGCCCAACTTTCCATTCCTAAATAACGGGGCGTAACGAGAGCAATTAATTAATCAATATACTTGTCCTAGACCTATCCTTCTACCTCTACTCTCTATGAAAAAGAGAGATTGAGCAACTGAATAGCTCGTAGGTCTCGTAGAAAAGCTTCTGTTGAGATACCGCCATTAGGATGTCATATGGTCTACATTAAGAGGGGACATGGATTGAATAAAAAAATTGTTCGTAAAAATATATGTTTGTCGTCAACTGTTAAAAAAGCAGATTTATGCTGAATCCAATCAACGTCGTCAATTTTGACAAACTGGTCTATTTTTCATGGACATGATTCCATATCGACTGTGGAAAGGAAAAAGGACGTAACCCACACGTATAAAATTTCGATATTATACATCCAATATCTTCCCAAGCAAACGAAACTATTAATAACGACTTTAACGCAGCAGCTGTGTTTTTAATTATCATAATCTTACATATTCTCAAATTATGCTCTCACGTGTTTTAAAAAGAATTTCAAAAATCTTTAATTTATGTATTTTTTCTTCTTCGCTTGCTTCCTCTAAGGAGGTCAACCACCGCTTAAGTATTAATCGTTTTTGATGATTCGGTGCACCTGTACTCAAAAAATGACACATTGATATTTTAAAGCTAGAAAATTATTTACACGTCATAAATTCCTCGCATTATGATTTAGCCGCTTCATATTAAGTAGACTTTTTTCTCAACTACACCCAATGAGATATTTTTTTACTCCTTATGGAACATCTAGCAGACGTTGTTTTTAAAAGTGTGTAAAAGTGTCGTGCAGTCAAAAAGTCTCTCTTTTTCGGATAGGTTAATGATAAGAAAAAATGGGTTTCTGAAAGATTAGCTAATCAAGTAAATAGTTTATTGTATCTAATTTAACTGAAGATTTTTAAAACGATGAGTAAGTATTAACTTTTCCGGTTCTAAGCTCAAGAAATGCGACCCCAATACCCACATTTTCTTAAATATCTATTTTAATATGGGTGATACAATGTTTATAATTAAGGTATTCTTATATCATAGTTTTTGGACCTTTTGTAGTTTATATAAATACGCGATAACGCGATGCGATAACGAGATAAGCGCCCGCTTATCAGCGATCGTTCGTAAGATAACTAGGCTGAACGTGTCAGTTGCAAATACATATCTGTACTGGATTGACGTCTTTTTTACGCGCAACTTAAAATATGATTATTTATTAAAAAAACTACGGATTTTTATAAAAAAAATGTATGAGGAATGGTGCAGAGAGATATTTTAAAGAGCTAAGACTATTTTTTTTTTTTTAATTCATAATAAGGCCAATAATGAGTAAACCACTGGGATCCTTAAATGACCCCCATCGGCAGAGAAGTATTTTTCTAGTCTCCGAGCCGTGAGAGCTAATTTACCTTTTCACGGACAATAGAGATAAGATTACGAAATATGGAGGATTGATCCTCCATATTGCAATAAGTTTACTAGAAAAGTTTTATTTTTATTTTTTCATGATTGGATGGATCAAACATTTAATAGTTTATTATCATGACAACAAATCTCTTGTTTCTATAAATATTCGTAAAGTCCAATCAAACTATTTGACTTTCCAGCTATCATTCTTTATAACAGTTGGCATCTAAAGAGTATTTTGTTGAGTGCTATTTATCCTCCTCACCTCGATGTAATATTGTATGCATTAATTCTTCTTTCGTCTCCAAACATATGGGCCCATTAGAGGGGAAGTGAGCCAAGTGGTAGTTTAGGAAAAAAAATAGACGTGTTGTAATATTCTACACGTATTAAAGTATCGTAAAAGTGAAGTAACCTCACATTACAATAGTGTTATCTCCGTAAAATTAAAATATGCAATCCACCAAAGCACGAATTAAATAAGTGATAGTACTTAAATGTTCAAGGAAAAGTTTTACCATTTTACTAGTTGACTCACTTCATCTCTCGATGGCCCATATGTTATGCCAGTCTTGTAGCAAATGTGTCAAAGCTTTCTACCGTAGGTCTTGTTCATTTGCGGGTCAAATATGGTACAACTTTATAAATTGATTTTTAGTCGATTTTCTCCCACACATTGGGTTCTAAAAACGGAAAGTAGCGAGAGCGATTTACTACAAGTGATTCATGACATTTAAACCTATTCATTTTTCTTGAAAATGATAAGATGAATGATTTAATAACTCTCTGTTATCGAATAAGTCTATAATATTTTATATTGGAAGCCGACGTGGTTGAATACATAAATTTACTTATAGTGCGTCATCTAATACTCTTAAGTGTTTACAATGTAAACTTGTTTCCTTTTGACGTACCTAGTAGGTAATAAAATAGAAATTCTCTGTGGTGTCAGAAAACGCAAGTGCCGATTTATCGATACATCATATAGTATATTATTATTAACAAACTACGCTTTCCGTATGGAAAGGTAACGGGATCACTTTTCTCGAGCTTTATCTCACGTCGTACACTCGCGCATATAACTCACGATTCCCCATGCGGACACATAAATTGGTGCCGGTAAGTAATGGGGATAGTAGTCAGTCAGAATTGCCCTATTTGTTAATTTGGTCACATTCGTGTTGAGGAAATGATATCTACATATCATTTCGACGTAAAACAATTTCAGTTGAAAAAACGATACAACGGTTATCGACGGGAGCAAACAATGATCGTGGAGTGTAGGTAATGTATGTATTTATAGGAACTAAAGCTTGAAAACTTTTATAAATATCTTTCATATCAAAGATTTTATACAAATAATCGCTTTAGAATACGTTTATTATGTATGTCATGTATCGTAGCATTGTATTACAAAATTTAATAAAACAAAAACTTAGGACTAATTAAAATGTAAGAAAAAACGTGAATAATAACGTTTTTCAATTGGGTTGATAAAAATAAAATTATCTGCATTCAATGAACTTGGATGAAATAATAATTAAAAAAAGCTTATAGCCCTAACGTGAAAAGCTTTTTCGATATGGCGTTTACTGTGTAGCATAGATAAATATTTTTGTTTTTATATTTTGCTTCGAAGTTTTAACAACGTATGATAATAGATTTATAAATTGCAATGGAATAGACGTTTTTTTTAATCCCCGTCTGTGATGGAATCAGTGAAATCCCGGGATAGAAAAATACCCCAAGACTGCAATCCTTTATGTGGTCTCTCATACAAACTCGCAACGAAAATAGAACTTCGGAATTGAAATACTTTTTAGTGAATATACATTATTTGCAGGCCTATTTTACATACATGTATGGTGCGGTATCGATATTTTTACAGAGCTAGTGCGCTGAGAAGATTAGCTTCGGCATTTGTGTATTTAAATTCATACGTCAACATGTTATATAAACTCCCACCGTAATTTTAACGAATAATTTGAAAAGTGAATTAGATCTGCATACATATGCTGTGATGGAACTTACAACAACTTTAAATTTACCCGTCGGTCACGTCAACCTTTCCTAAGGCACGTACTGGCATAAATTTTACAATTCACGGTCACGAAAATTCATCGCTATCGAGTCCAGTGTACTTTTTTAAGTACATAAACTCTTTTTTCAGATACATCGATGAAAAGATATAACTAGGAGTGTTATCACTATTTTCATGCACCATTTTCAATTCCAGACAAGGGGGTAGGAACATCACTATCACACACTAATATATCAGTGCATGAAAGTGTAAATGGTGAACTATTTTTTCTTGTTAAGTAGTTAGTTACTTTTTTATCAATGTCCACTTCCAATGTTGAGCTTATGGCTTCCTAATGGAGGTATATCAACATATATTTATTATAAAAACTACTTGGTACTCAGTTTTTTTCTTAGAGAGTAGGGATAAAAAGGCTAGGACTAAAACAGGGTTAATGGATAGCGTACCGCTCTCGCTACACCCCATTATTTTAGGATTTAAATGGTGAGGGGGGGGGCATAAATAGATAAATCGATTGAAAAATGCTGTTCGTACCGGGATTCGAACTCGTGAGTTTCGGTATAGAAGCCAACGTTGACCATTGTACCATAGACCCGTCACCTTAACTTGCCAAACTGAATTCTAAAATAATTTACATCACAGGTTATCCAAGTTTTTCTTAAAACAGAATGACATATTTTGTTTTGCGAATAAAACCCTTTATACAAATAAAGCAAGAACACAATATGGTGGAGAAAATGTGACACCCTAAATTTCACGACGAGTAGCACACAATTTTAACAAATAACTCTTGATTTGATTGATTGCCCGACGGGCCTAATAATTCGCAACATGCAAAATAACGGAAAGCATTTTCAGCCCCTAAAACCGGAAATCAAATGGCTCTTCCAAAAATTAAATACAACTGATTATCACGTGAACAAACAAACCGTGAAAATTTTCGGTATATTTTACTCAAATGGAAAACCATTATGAATCACGTGTGTTAGACGCTTCGGGTTTTATGGAAAAGGCTGATTTTATTCTTTTTGAAGCGATTTCCTCCAAGTCAAGTATTTATTATGTAGAATGTCATCTATTGATTTTTAAATTATTTTATGGTATTTTAGAACTTCGATTATTTCGTGTTTGATAAAATTTCAGTATCAAATTTGAATCGATCGAGCATAGTACATTTCCATTCGTTGTTTTTAAACATTCAATTGAACACGAACTCTTGACATTCATCCGTTCAATTAAATTCCAGGGAGATGTCGAAAATCGAAACCTGGGTCGTTAGTGACAAATCACATGGAAATGTACAAAATTTGAACGATTTAAATTTATTGTTGAAAATACCGGCTTAAAATAAATATATAAATTCAACAATATATGCTAATAATGCGTATCATATCATAAAATAACGGCCGTGAAACAGTGAATGCATCCACATGACGGGTAGTGATGGAACAATCGACTTTAATAGTTATATATTAATATATTATCATAATTGAGCATCTCAACAGAATTTGTTTTTACGAGAGTCAACTAGTTATCATGTCGCTGAAACTGTCGTTTTCGGAAAAGATAACAAAAATAGATAAGTCTTAAACTAATCCCTTTTCGAACACCCCGTTGCAAGAAAACATAGTTTGATTATATGTGACTGATGAAAAAAAACCGACATTGAAATTCTCAAAGCTTCCGAATAATTTTGAACTTATATTTTAACAGAACAAAGTATGTTAATTAAAATGTAAAATTAAAGAAATTTAATTTTATAATATATTTGGAAAACATTTTGCTGGTGTCTATTTCTTATTACATATATCATGTTCGTAATTCATATAAAAACAGTTAAACAAGGGCATACTCAATTCTTTAAGGGCTTCTTTGTACATATTACACGGTATCAGTTCCCTTTGCCGAAAATAACAATACGATACTCCCAGTTCTCAAAATAATCAATAGGTTTATAAGTATGAAATACATAAATGTAATACATCATTTTGAAGTATACGTTAATTCTGAGAAAAGGTCAAAGAGTCGTTTTTTGGTTACCAACAACACATTAATAACAAATGTTTTTGTATGTATTCTATCTTTATTGTTGACTGATAATTTGCCTAATGAGTTTTTACAATAAACAGCTGGTCTAACACTTTCAACGAGCTGTTTTTTTAATTTTAAAACTTGTATTAATTCAATTTTTGGTCGTACATTTTTTATGTCGACAACATCCCCCTTTTGACATTCAAAATAAGTTCGTACAATACTTGTAAAGCACTTAATTATAGGAACGAAACAGTAGATTAAGTAAAAGTTGATCGACCGCAGCGGTGAATTATAAGGTAGAATATAAAAGCCTTTAAACTTTAGAATAGTAAGTAGAAATACAATTCAGTAAGTAAATGATTAAAATTGTGGCACATACTACCTTGTGATGTAGTCTCGTGAACTACTTTTTACTCAGTATGCTAAACCAAATCTATATTTTTTAATGTTACAACAAGACTAGTGACTAGCTAATCGTACTCGATAAGCCTCGGTTTTAGGTTTGTATTGTTGGGAAACAATTTATAAATTGCAGATATACATGTTGTTTTAACCACTTGAATACCAAGCGGACACCGGTGTCCGGAACATATGCAAGCGAACACGGATGTCCAAGCCATTTAAAAAATTAAATACTTGGTATTCTAATATAATATAAGCATTATTTTGATGAAAATGTGTAGTGCTATCTATACTGAGTCAATATAGGTTTTTAAAATATCGAATTCGAGTGTATATTAGGCAAAATTATTTTTTTCAAAAACACGCAGTATCTCTGGAACATATTAATGATTTATTTTCGCGGTATTCAAGCGGTTAACACAAATATATATATATATATTTTTTTAAACTTTTTTTACCATGTCCGCTCCCAATATTGTAGCATATGGACTCCTAATGGAGTTTATCTCAACAGAAATGTTTCTACGAGAACTGCTTGTTACTCAGTTGTTCAACCTCTCTTTTTCCAAAGAGAGTAGGAATAGGAGGAAAGGGCTAGTACAGGGCTAGTGGTTAGCTAATCGCTCTCGATGCGCCCCGTTCATAGGATAAGATGGGTGGGAGGGGGGAATTCAAGACATCACATACATCCATCCCTTTGAACAGAAATTCATAAATCAATTTATAGAACTGTCCGTACTGGGGTTCTAACCCGCGCCCTCCGTAGCGGTAGCCAACGACGTTAACCACTCGACCACACATCTGACCAAAAATAACTTTATGAAACTGTCCGTTAAAGGGATTCAATGTTGTCTAACTGAATTAATTTACGTAGCTTTTAAAAATGTCAGTTTCATTAGTGGCAGTGCTTATTTTTTTTATTACTTTCGTATAGTCGTAATTAAAAGTAATCAGCTTTGTATATATTTATAATAACATATCGTTAACGATACGACACTTTGTTATTTCGTTGTAGCGTTTTTTTATAACGACAATATTTTATTAACATGAAAGTGCTTCCGATCGGTGAACATACCCATCAATTATGTACCGGCGTGTTTCGGTGAAAAAGGCGAAACAGAATATTCTCGCTCGCAGATGAAAGTCAATGAAAAACGCTGCAGGAATGTCAAAGAAGCCCTTCTTTATGTCGATCGTTGCGTGACTAGTAATTTTCCTTTCAATACATACCTAAGAAGAAATTTATTTCACAGTTAGTTACTTCGCATAATTTATATGCCAACCATTTATTCCGTAAGTCTCCCAACCAGTTCGTCTTCTGCCCGCGCTATATAAAAACTGAACTGCGTTGACTCGGAGATTGATATTGTGCAATTTATTATTGTAAAATCGTAGACCTATCTCACAATGATATCTCAACGTATCGATTCAGCGTTTCCTATTTTAACAGTTTCCGGAATACGGTAACCGCAGGACTCGTATACTACTTTGTATTCTCTTCGTAGCCTTTTGCAAATAGCATCATAGTTCAAGTGGATTCTTTTACAATAGCTTTAAACGTTCAATGTTTTGTTCATTGAATTGTATAGGAATATTAGAATATAGGAATAAAAAGCGTTCAATAATTTTACGAAAAATCCGTTTTTCATACTAGACTAAAAAAATATTTTGAGATCAAAATTTCAATTTGAATAATAGCAAAATATTAATCAACTATGCTTGTTGACAACACAATCCACAGTTGACAATCCACAGTTGAAATAAATTGGTAAAACAACATATATTTAGTTGTGAGCAGAATTACAATTATGTTAAAACATAAATTTGGATAATTTATTGAATAATTCAGACGCTCGTATGCATAATTAATCGTGTAAAAAATATCTTTTTAGTTATAGTAAATCGATTCTACAAATACCATAATACTCTCCGCAGTAGATTGAAATATCGTCTATTTTTAAATAATGACATACATTTATTTAGTCTAGGTTATATTATTTATCTAGGTTATATTGTTAATTATTGAAAGTTTACTGTGTAACGATCAAAGCCTTCGCTTTGAAAATTTTAAGTCAGCCAAAATATTCGTAATAATAATAAAATTGTCGAAAATGCTTAATACAATCTAATATTATACATAACGTAAAACATTAATTGCTAGTGTCGAATTCTTACGCAGAAGAATATTCCAAGAACTTTTTTATTTGTGAATTGTTTAACATTCCACTACCTACATATGGAGATTGACAGAGGGAAAATGGCTATAAATTTCAGTTGTATAACTATTCGTTATTAATAAACTCGAATATTTTTATAAACGTATTTAAATTTGATTAGGGTTAGCTTAAAACGATTGAAGTATATATATGTATTATATGAGGTGAACTAATAATTCTTTGCTGTAGAAGTTAGATCAACTCAAAAACTAGGTTTTGATTGTAAATTTATTCATCAAACGTACCGTATTCAATCAAATTTTATCGGAGAGAAATTACGTATGAAATTATTAGTAGAGACTCGATTTCAGCCGTCAAATTTCAAGTCGTGTTTGACGATTCATTTCAATACCACGAAATGGAAAAAATCATCATTTTTAAAGAGTTTTTTTCCAGTTTTTCCGTTTAACGAAGGATTAAAATGCCGCTTTGAGTAAACTTGTATATTTTCAAAGCATTCGTATCTATTGATTGATTCATAAAAATTCTAATGATAATAAATTATGATGTTGAGTTTATTTATGTGGACGTGTATTTTTTTTATTTATTATACATATAAATTAATCAGTACATCAATATTATTTGTTGTGATATGCTTGTATTAATTACTATATGCCGGATCTTACGGGTTCGAGTCCCAGTACAAACTTTTTTTTTCGATAAATTTATCGATTTCTGTTCGAAAGCATGTGTGTTTGTGATGTCTTAATTTCCCTTCCACTCTTTCTATTCTTCAATAACCTGGTATAGCAAGAGCAATTAGTTAGTTACTAGTCCTGTCCTAGCCTTATCCTTCATCACAACGACTCTTTTTGGAAAAAGAGAGTATTTTTTAATATCATATATACAATGCAAAACTGGTAAAAGACCAAGTGCCAATCGTGATGATTGAGTGTAATAAAGTGGAATAAAGTGGAATGAAGTACAAAGGAATATTGTGTTTTTATTAATTGACCTATAAATTAGTTGTTCACGAAATAAAGAAAACTATTGTGTATTATAAATGATAAAATTGATTGTTTAAGAAGATTGAAGTCACACACGTATTGTTGTAGTTGATTATAAAATATAGACATGATTCAACAAAATTGATTTGAGTTTGTTTGTTTTATTTTATCTATTTGTTTCATAGTACACACAATGCACAAAATATGACTAAAACCAAATTGTTTCTTTATAAACTTATTCGTGTGTGCAATTGTAAACACTTACGTGAAACATTATTTCTGGCTGATGGATTCGCGAACCCCCTGATAAAAAAAAACAAATTATCGACAATGAAATGGCCTAAAAAACAAACTTGGTGTTTACGTTTAGTCAGTTTTTTTCAAGCTGTTTGCTTACAAACAATATTTCTATGAAAAACATGTTTGTCTCAATCAGAAAAAGCTTCGCTCTGTTGTAGCAGCAGCTTCGCTTTTCAGCTGAAACATTCTGTCAAATATTTAAAACTAAGTATGAAATATGTTTTTATAACGTATATACATCTCTTGTGCATTTTTGTACACACATAGAACATACACGTTTTTTTTTTAAATTTTAGGCAAAAGGATTTACTTAAATATTTGAAGTAATTAGATTTATATTGCAATCGAATAATAAAATTGCGGCTTAAAACTTGTCTCGTCAGTACCAGTGAAGTACAATATTTGTTTTATATAAAGTTACTTATCTATTAATTTTCATCGACTTAATACTTTAACATGATTTTTATTAATATGTACATCTTCATCGAGTTTTACATCAGGATAGAAAGAAAAAAAACAAGTACCAATTAATCAGGTAAGCAGAGTTTTAGTTTTGAGAAGACGTGACCCACTCTGGATTGTAAGACCAAAATATCGACTCATAATAGACAGAAAATCGTCACCGGCAATTTATAAATTTTACAGAAGGCTTTTTTTTTAATTACTCTCGTACTAAGTTTGATATAGGAATTCCTTAAATGCGGTTAGTTAATGGTAATATATGGTAAATGCCTATTTTGATATTATACTGACTATTTCAGTTCTTTAGATTAGCGTTTCTCAATTGGGGTTCACGTGGAACAAACGATCACAAGTCAAAACGATAAAATGCACAGGCCCTAAACATATCAGGTGGATGAGATTTTTGTCACTGACGCCCAAGGCAATAGTGAACAATTATTGATTTAAAACGCAATTTACCTAATTGTGTCGGTTAAGATCTTTTGCCGATTATGGGTCAGTATTTAAATGAATAAAGATATTTTTTAGTAATTTAAATAACCAAGAGGTTTCAATTACTAGCTAAGAGAGTTGAATAGAAAAAAATATAGTGCCTAGGTGAACGAAATAATATTGCTTTAAACAAATAGCTAGTCTACTAGACGTTCTACAAAAAGCATTTTCTTCACCTTCAAAAAATTAAAATAATTACAGCATACAGACTGCATTGGTCTGAAAAAACCTCTGTTTATATTTAATAATGAAATGGAATGAATAATATAACACAATAGAAGATAATATCTTCTATTGTGATTCATATTATGATTTTGGATGAGTCTGTTTTCGGGCAATTATAACTTTAATACAATGTGGACTGACCCTATTATTCATAATATAAACAGAAGCTGAATCATTTACTATATTTTTATACCAGGGCAGGCGAACTTATTTATGTGCGTCTGTTAAAATTCCCAAATATTATTTCTCAACACTCTGACAAGTAAAAAAGTTTTTTTTAATATTTAATACAGTTAAATTATGTATAAATGCCATAATTTAAAATAATTAAATTACATTAATCACAACAAAAGGATTGCAGGAGCAGGAAGAGGAACGGGTGTTTATTTTCTATACAAAAAAAAAATATGTATCTGCTTCATATTGTAAAAAAATAAACTTTAATTCACTTGCATGCTGCCTTTGGCACGCATGTTCTAAGTTTGCGAATCCATATCGACTGTGGAAAGGGAAAAGGACGTAACCCTCAATTTTCCAAAACAGCTTTTTTCGATAATCACAATATATACAACTTGACACACATTCTATCAAAAGGATGGAAGCTGAAAATGCCGAATAAGTATCTAAATTTAGCTTTAAAGTTTGAAAAAGATGACCTTATAAATAATTAAAACCAAGAAAAAACACTGAAATAAAGGTTTTTCCGAGACAATTTCTTTAATTAATATTAGGTTGTGTCAATTAAACACCAGTTTAGAAGTCTCCGTACACTTCAAGGTTGTGTATAATTCATAATTTGCATATGTCACAAAATCATCAATACACATTTTTAGCGCCTCCTGTAAAATTTTATATGTGTGGGTTACGTCCTTTTTCTTTTCCACAGTCAATATGATATATTTAAATGAACTACGAACTAAAACATCTTTTAAAACCTTTGTAGACTTTTTTATTTATCTGTTAAAAATCAGTAAAACTCCACTGCAATATTATTATTGTAAAAATAGACATATTTTTCCGTCATGAGTTCACATTGAATTCAAGTAACATATTATTATATTTGTAAAAATATATTTTTATTATTCTATATGTGACTACGCCACTGCTACGGCGTAGAAGCACTACACAATGTTTACTCTGATATCGGATACCAGACAGTCAAACAATATAATTGATCTGATCGGATGAGACATATTGCTGAAAGGCAATACCTTGCTTGATTGATTTATTTTTAAATCGATATTTGATATCATACTACAGGTGAGAACTAAGGCCTGGGTTTGATATGTGATATTATTAAAAATAATGTTTGAACATCGCTATGGTATATTTTGTATACTATCTATTGTAAGCGTTGTTCTTCTTTAGTTCCTTAATTTTTATTTATCGCACTATTAGTTAGACTCTACAGTGATCAAAATATGTCAATTTTGATCGGATATTTATGCAAATAAGGATTTTTAGATTCAATGTTTGTCGGACGAACAATCAACGATTTTACGGTTATTTGTTCGAAGGGCTGGTATTTTTTTTTTTCAAACACGATATTACGGAATTTAAAAAGAGTCAAAATAGTGGTATTGCAAATTGTAGTACCTTGATCACTTTTAGTGTGTTCACTGTCAATACATGGTGGATAGGCATTGTATTAAGAAAAAACACATTATTTCTTTGTAAAGTGGAAATAAAGAACAAGGGAATATTGTGTTTTTTCTTAATGTAATTAATACCTTGTGCTGCTAAAGAGCTTCTGAGTGGAAGTTATTGTGAGTCTTTGATGCCATAGTTACTGAGTGCTTTATTATTGGTTAAACTTTATCTTTATAGCAGTTTAAATATTTTAAATTCTTAGTATATACGAAAATTCTGTGAGTCAAAATACCGATATATGAAAATCAATATTAGTTAAAATAAGGTTAACAAACATCAATTTTATTAAAATATTGCAGTACCAAAAAATAATTAAACTTTTTTGTTATCACACCATCTTTAAAAATAATAGTGATGGTGTTATGTCGATAAAACTCTCAACAATATTAAACAATCTTTGTCGAACTAACTACATGGATTTGTGTTCCCTTATTTTACTTCTACTACGTAAATAAAAAAATAATTATCGTGATGACTTCTCAGTTTAACAGGTCTTTTTTTCTAGCTTAAAAAACTCTTGATTTCCATCAATGATTTCAGAGTTTATTTTGACTGGTAGAGAATTAAAGAAACTATAAAACCATTCACGACTTCAATATTCGTCATATAAAAAATAGCATGGTGGATTTTTTCGTATATCTATAGAATACATCTGCCCTTTCACCACGTGAATCTTATACTATGCAACTGTATTTCACACTTAGATGCAGAGTTTATAATTGCAGGTGTTACTTACGTGTGTCACTACAATGTGCTTTTAATGGGACGTCGTTAACACAGTGGTAAAATAACTTTTTATAGAACTAGATCATGACATACATTAAGTTATTTCAAAAGATACGCTTATGTTTGGCATTGTTATAAAAGTAAGTTAAGTTTTTTTTTAATGTAGATCTCATCGTACTTATATTCTTTCTTTAGTTTTCCCCTATGTGGTAAATTTTAAAATATGTATTTACTGTTGTAGATTTTATCATAGATACATGTGTTAAAACTTTTACCTTACACTCAGAGAAAATAAATATATTAATAGTTATACAAAAATATATAATAATGAATGAGTAAACATGTTTCCGTGAATAAACTCAAAATGAGTCACAGCAATAGACAGAATCCGATGTCAATACAAAAAGAAAACACTACCTGCATTATTTAACATTATACAACTATGTTCATATTTTGATACAGCTAATAGCGTTTCATTGGCGCATATACTGTCGTAAATTATTATTAAATATATATATATATATATATGCTATTAGCCTTTTTTTAAAATAATTGGCATTAGCTGCCAAATATTTTAAAGTTGAAATATCATACAAGATAAACTCGATAAGAATATTTGGTAATTATGTCATACAGTAGAATGTCGACTATTGCGGCGAAAAACTTCACAAACTAAGCTGAAAACAAATCCACGATTTAAAATATTTATTGAAGCATTGATAGATCGCGTTAAAATCACACATTAATACGAAGAACACTGATAAATAAATTATCCAAAATATGACATATTCTCACTGTACACCGCCATACTTTTTCTTTACTTACACATGGACTATTGCGGCAAAGTAGTTTAAAACAACGCCACGATTTAAAATATTTATTGAAGCATTGATAAATCGAGTTAAAACCACACATTAAAAAGAAGAACACTGATAAATTATACGAAATACGAAATATTTCGTATAATTCGCGCGCGCGGCCGTAGTGAATAATGGACGCGAAATATTTCGTATTTCGTATAATTTATCAGTGTTCTTCTTTTTAATGTGTGGTTTTAACACAATTATCAAGCCCTCAAAAAATAATTTTAAATCGTGGCGTTGTTTTCAGATTAGTTTGTGAAGTTTTTCGCCGCAATAGTCGACGTGCTACTGTATGACATAATTACCGAATATTTTTTTGTAAGTCACTCGACATCTACTCGAGGAGAATATTGACATCACAAACACCCACGTCTTAAATTTAAACGAAATCGAACCTAGACCCACCTGATCGTTAGTGCAAGCTCGAACCAACTAGACCATAGACGACTAAAGAATAATTCGATCTCATTTAGAAACATCTATCGACATATTAAGATATTTAAAATCAAAAAGTATTTTATGATGAGTATGGACTTTTAAGGTCACCATCAATTTATGGTGTGTATTGTTAAAAATAAAAACACTTTTGTACTAATTCCACATTTTTTTTAAAGCCATATCCGCTCCCATTGTAGATCACATATTCTTCTAATGAAGGTATCTCAACAGACTGTTTTCTTGACGAACTGCTTGCTACCCATTTGCCCAACCTCTCTTTTTTTCGAAGAGAATATGAATAGAAAGGATAGGGTTAGGATAGGACTAGTGGTTGCTACGTCTCATTTTTTTAGGAACGGAATGGTGGGAGAGAATTTTTAGACATTACAAATAAAATTTAGATTGATTGAAAAAATGCTGTGCGTACTGTGATCAAATAATCCGTTAAAAATGCTAGATAACTTGAAGGATGTTGCCATCCTACTTGCAGCTTTTTTTCACTGTTGCCAATTTTCAAATTATAAACTAAATAATTATTATATACCGATGATTAGCTGCCTCTGAAAACTGCAAACTGGTGCCTCGGTATGACTGAAGAAATCGTCTATATGTCGCAGTGCGGCGAAGTAATTACGTGGGTTTATATGACCGACTCCACTGTCGTATTGTCATCATAAAATCTAACTGTTGTAATAAACATAATTATTTTACTATTATATATTTAGTCAAACACAAAAAATACTAAAAAAATTCTAATATTTCAATTAGATTTGATTCAATTAGTTTACTTTATTTCAAGTGTCTTTGTTTTTTTGCTGAAAAGCGTGTGCGAAAATTCTTTTGATAGTGGGAAAGTGATTGATTTGCCACATTACATTGTCCGTGAAAAATAATATATTTTTGTATGAACGTGGATGTGAGATAGTGCTGTAGACGTGTTATTTGGTGAACGGGAAAATATCAAAGGGGATATTATTATGTGTCAGATTTTTAATATTTATCAATCGAAATGTTATTGTTATAATAATATATTGAATTATCGGATTAAAATCGTGTGCGTACCTTTTGAAATATATTGTTTTTCATATTCGTTTCGAATTATTTGTCGTCTATCGAATATATTTTTCATTTGATAATAAATATTTTTAGCAAAAATTTCCCAGCGAAAATTTTATATTTTTCTTTTACTTTTTCAAATTTCATAGAATAAATTCATTTTTATCATTTATCATTTGTGTGTCTAGTCAAAACTCCGAGTTTTTTTTATTTTGCTTTCATATTGAAAAAATGATATTCTAATTGTATTGCAAAGTATAATAAATACATTTGTCAATGCTTAAAAAGAATGTGAACATAAAAAAAAAAAAATTTTGATTGATATCTGTTTTTATTAACGCTTAGTACTGCGTTAAAAAAAATCTTCCTCGTCGTAGCTTTTGGTGAAATAGCGATAATCTCTTTACGTGGCATTAAGAAAACGAATCTAAGTTTTGTATTATATGAGATAAATTCAGTGTTAATACAAGTGTTCATACCCAATAATGCTGTTCCAAAATACAAAAGCAAAATAAACTTTTTTTAACTTTAATACTTAATTTCTTTTTTAATATTATAATAAATAAATCAATAAACATTAGCTTTAAGCAATAAACTACCCTGCCAGTAACTAAATTGAATAAACAAGTATTTCTATCAGTATCAGTAATAAAACTGTAAACTATTTGTGTATATTACTGACTATTGAATTGAAATAATACTGACAATTGTGATGTATAGCTGTTAACTTATTTCATTTACTGACCAAATAAAAACAGGTCATAAATAATAAAGTAAAACTTGTTAAACTAAAAAGAAAAAAAATATTCGTCGGCTATATCAAAATTGAATGTTTATAAGTAAACTTATTTTAACTGACATATTTCTCCGTTTTTATCATTTAAAAGAATAACCTTTTAAAACTAAAAAAGCTTCCATGATAAAGGGTATTCAATCCCTTTCCTTCTTTTTAAAGTCAAGGGTTCATTAGTCGATATACATTTCTAAAAGTTTTGGTATTGTGTTACATAAATCGAGCCAAATGACCTTGTCAGATGTAGAAGGTCACCATCGTTGTGCATTTGTTAGCCTTGCTATTCGTTAGTATTTTCATCCGACATTTCTGGTTCTTACATTTTTTAATCCGTCATATTTTAAGATTCACATAATTGGCTTTCATATATTTTTTTATCCGCAATGAAAGAAATCGTAACCCATATGTCAACGTCGCACCAACATATTGTAATAACAATTTAAAACAAGAATTTCTTTTCTCTGTATGCTTGTTCTGTATATTTGTCTGCATTATATTATACCAAAATTCGTCGTTTTTTCAATGCTATATGATAACGTTTCTAAAATGTTTAATTTCTAAATACTTTATTGTCATCCACCACTGTATGATTGATTCCTCAAATATTTGTATTTGATGGAAAATATTTAGATAGGTATTATATGATTTGATTCATGAAATAAATAGTAAAAACAACCAACGGAAAATATTCATTTTTTTCTAATACATCAAAAATCCTGTTGTGTTTTAAAAACTAAGAACTATGATTAAAAAACTGAAATTTGCGTGTCCTACAAACCAATCTGAATCAGTGATTTTTTAAACAATGCCCGCATACAAAGTGAAGCATGCCGAAACACAATTATATCGGCATTTATTTAATTAGTCAGTTTTTAAATAGTATAATGGTCAGTATTTTAACATTGAAATTTTCATTCTACCAAGAAAACTGCATAATTTCATTGAAATTAAAATATACTTTATAGCTTATAGCATGTTAAGAAAATGCAAAATAATACAATTTAAGTGAAATAGTCATGTTTTTCATTTGGATCTTACAGATAGATAAACATGCACTCATTGCTCAGCAATATATTAAGTTGTTATTTTAACAATATAAAAACATTATTTTTAAATTTAATTTGTACTTAATACTGATTCATTTAAAACTAGTATTTCTGACAAAAACAGCGACTTTTCTTTCTTGTATTTCAATTTGTTCCAGCCAAACTAAGCTACGTGTTAACAGGTTATAAAAAAAACTACTTTATCAAAAATCACTGGCTTTTGGTAACCAAAATAAATTGTCATCTAAAAATTGAAAGCGAAAGAAATTCAAAACACCACGTTCACTTACAAACGATCATTATTCTATTGCTTGGCGTTCGACCTACAATTTTCATTAAGAAATCATTGCTTAAATAAAACTTCTTCGTGAATTCTATTGAATGGTTGATTGATAAATATAGGGTAGAAATTTGTTATTTTGTGTTCCTTGTAATTTATAAATTACTATGTGGTATCGCCGAATCTGAAATTCAGAGATTATTTTGTATTTGGTTAGAAATAAATTGATCCCTACATATTTATTTGAGAAAATATTATTACTTCTTTGTATTACATATCGACTGTGGAAAGGAAAAAGGACGTAACCCACAGTTTTCTCAAAACAGCTTTTTTCGATAATCACAATGTATCAAACTTGATACACGTTCTATCAAAAGAATGCAAGCTGAAAATGCCGAATTAGTATCTAAATTTAGCTTTTATGTTTGAAAAATATGACCTTGTAAAAAATTAAAACCAAGAATAAAGACTGAAATAAAGGTTTTTTTTAGACAATTTCTTTAATTATTATTAGATTATGTAAATTATACACCAGTTTAGAAGTCTCCTTGCACTTAAAGGTTGTGTATTATTCATGATTGGCATATGGCCCAATATCATCACAACACGTTTTTAGCGCCTCCTGTAAAATTTTATATGTGTGGGTTACGTCCTTTTTCCTTTCCACAGTCGATATGAAGATGTTTCCAGTATAATTACTAACGTATCAAAAAAAACATTGCGATCACGCAATCATAACAAAAGTAGAATCGGTTTAGTAGATATCCTTGTTTTTGTTGATTTTTAGTTTAATTGGTTTGCTTGACAAGTAATGAAGTATATGGATATGAATTATTTTGGAAGTAATATTTTAATAATTATAATAAAAAAAATCATTGACAGATTCAGGGGGTGACCATTCCCTGAGAAGAATTTAGAGACACCTAATGAATGCAATTTTTCTCTATATCTGTATTAATAATAATAATTGATATATTACGTTTTTTGTGTTTGCATATTTAAGTTAGTTTAAATTAAATCGATACATGATAAATTATTTATTTATGTTAAAGTTTCTTATTGTATTATGTAGGATTTTAATTTTCTAATTTAATGACTATCCCCTAGCATATTTTCTGAATCCCCTAGTGAATTTTCCCTTGTTTCATTTGGCTTCTTAGTATCGAGTAGAATCGATTTAGGGATTGCAATACCGCTGGTATTTCATATAAAATACCGGTTTTGCAAATAATAATACTAGTTTGCCAAAATAGATTATTTTAGCAATAAAATCTATGATCATTAAAGCCAATTGAGATCGCAATACCAGAAGAACCAAAGAAGAAGTACCGCTATTTAAAAAATATATCTGTATAATAAGCATGTAAGGACAACTTTCACAAATACCTTTTATTGTAAATAATTTTGAAAGAGGTAATTCATCAATCTTATCGAATCTTCATGCAAATAAGATCTCTCCCTTTTGGACGAACAGTCGTTAAATAACTATGCCGTAATATATTTTAGTCGGTATTTCAATAAAAACTGATGTACCGGAATTCCAGTTCCGGAAATGCCAGTGTTGCAATTGAGATTTACCGACCTAGTGGTGTACGACTTTTTCATGCGTACATGCATTGTGGAAGACGTATTGAAAGTATCGTTGGGGTGGGGTATATTGTTGCTGGGTTGCTGTATCGGGCTGGGCAGCGTCAAAAAAAATCAAACAGTTACCTATATGATCGGATTTTTTAAAAATATTTATGTTACATTTATGCCTCCTAAAGTCGAATGTCAAATGATCAATGTTCTTTGATTCCATCTTATTTCGTTAGGCGACCCTTTTGATTCATTAATTGGTTTAAGAAAGGCAAAGATGTACGTGCATGTATTTTTAATTTTTACTGACCCCTGATACGATCCTGAAAACGGGATGTACAGTGAGCAATAAGATAACTACCACCTATTAATTGTCTAGACATATCCTGTGTAACTTAATGGAACAATAGGTTGCGTGACTAGCTTTTTATTTATAACATTCTTTTGGGATGTTTTCAATTAATAGTTTGTATCGTAGTCTGTTGAAATAAAGTTTTGAACTCTTTTTTTTAATTGCATAATATCATTAATACACAAGAAAGAATATAAATACATTATTGTTTTAATATTAGCATAGATAAAATGAACCTAAAAAGATTATCGTCCCACAAAAGCTAAAGAAAACGACGCTTGCATTCAATTTTAGTTGAAATCGTAACAATTTAAATATTCAATGGCTAAAAAAAACAAAACCTCAAGGATAACGGCACTATTCTCGCGACAGAAAAATATCTAACATTTGAAGAAATCAACTTTGCAGTAGTTAAATTTTTTTTCGAGTCTAACACTCGTATTTTTGTACGTCTCATAAATTGTATTTGTTATAATTAAAATGTCCTGTCCAGAGGGCCTAGAAGTTTGTGAAGTGATTTCCAATAACAACAACAGTGTGTGATTTGTTTGAAAAAAATACTATATACTTAAAAATAGCATTACAACAAAGCTGGATAATAATTTATTATCAGACAAAAAAACAGTATTGATTTAAAGAATTATTAATAATCATTAATTGTTGAGAGCGATGAAAATGTTTGTGTTAGACTATTTCGCTGAGGTTGAAAATAATCTATTGAAAATAAAATGAAGCACTCTTATGTAGCATTAAGGTTACTTCACGACTTAGAGAATAGGTTTCTAATATAAAGAAATGTGATGAAGGAGGTTTGGGGTTTGTAGAACATGCCATCTTACATAACTGAAAAAATAAAAAGTAATTTTACTGAGAATTTTACAATTCGTGTAACATTACATTGAATACAAGTTTTATAAGTTAAGTTAGGAAAGGGGATTTTTTTTTTGATGAAATGTGGCATTGGAGGAGAGAAATTCGCATAATACCTTGACATCATTTATGAACAAACCCTTAGCCAATATAATATATATACTGTTAGCTTCAATCTCAATAATTGCAATCAAACAATGGAAAGATGATCGTTTTAACCAGTACTGTAGTTGTTTGCATTGGGGATATGGTAACTCACGCTTCGTGCTATATTGTACACACTATGTCAATAACATATTCCGTAGGCTGCAAAAAGAAAAATTAACTACAATAGAAATTTATACTAATTACATGTAGTTTTTCAACTAATGGTACAATATTTTCATTTTATCAGGGGGCTATGCTATTTCCACGAATTTAGCACTAGCTGTATGGCGTATACCCTTCACTACAGTACTGGTTGCAATCCTAGATAATGAAACTGCAATATTTTCAAAGCGTCAGAGGATTGATTACCACGAATCATTACATGGACCGTAAAAGCTAAAAACTTTAATAATAAAATAATGATTAATTAACTCTCGTTATTAATTAACTTAAGTAAATATGTTCATTAACACAAGATATAGTTGAAGGATGTCCCCTGGACAATCCACAATGTCAAATTGCTATACCAACAAATTTCGTAAGTTGGTCGGTGATTAGAGTGACCAAGTGCTATTATTCAACAATGGGAAGTGTAAAAAGTGAACTCAGGTGTTGGGTAAGGGTAGAAACGCGTCGTGGAAGGCGCCAGAGAAGATCTCAACTCTGCTTGCAGTTCGCTAACGCTAAAGCGCAGGTCTCTTAGTAACTATTACTTATTTCCTTTGGTATGACAGTGTCTCGCTGTACAAAATGTTTACCTACAGCTCGTTCAGTTTTTTAATTTGATTTATTATTGTGAACATTCACAGATCACAGGAAGTAGATGGAAAGATGCTGATTGATCATTATTACCAGTGAATGTATACACAATTTTAATATCTTTGCGATTTCATAATCAATCTTAAAAAAAACAACACTAAACAGTGTTTGATTCTTCTTCAATCAAACAATATATTTATTTTATATTCCTCATGATGTAATAACACTTTTTCCTCTTTTTAGTGAATAACTCAACATACAGTATTAATAATTATTTTGTTTCTATTTCAGCTAAGCTACAGCGGACAAGACTGTCGCAGAATTCCTTCTTCGTTGAGCAAGATGTATGGAGATAAGGTGGAATGTTTGGACATAAGGTATTTCATCATATAAAACAATCAATACATGTAAGAAGGAAATCAATCCCTTCGACTAAATTAAATGCATATCCATTTTATATTGTAACAACCTCAACATAAATTAAGAGGAGATGACCGATGAAAAATACTAATATATGGATACAAAAAAATCAGACAATATTCATGTAGTTTTTAAATATATGTACACATGGCATTTAAAATGACATCAAAATACTTGTTGTTGCATAGAATTCATCAAAGTGAACTCTTTGGTAAATACAGGTTTATTTTATTTGGTTGCAAAGAAGCAGACTACCTATTTAGAATATGTTTTCAGTGCACTGATGTCAATGTAGTTTTTGACCAGAATTATTCTCTCATAATTTCAATAACTCGATAAGTTAATATTAAAAACCTTTACATTCCTTTTTCAAGTGTTATGTATGGATATTGTCTCCTTTAAGCATACAAAGAGATTCTTTGATGTAAATTCTTTGTCTGTTGATGCATTGATTATACCAGTTTGCCAAAAAAAAGCATTTATTTTTGCATGCAATTATTATTAATATTGATTTAAAGGCAAGCAATTATCCATTTATGTTGGTTTTAAACTCGTATTTGTGTCAGATCGGCATCAATGCATCTATATTTTTATATTATAATTATCAATGTTACATCAAATATTAATGCTAGAGATATTATCCTAAAAGCTGACATTTTTTATTTGCTGTTTACTCAAAACTATCAATCTGTCACTTACCAACTTATGCCAGAACAGTGAGATATTAAATATGAATTAACAGGAAAAAATAGATCTGTTTATTGCATCAGCATTAATAGTATTTAAATTAACTAAAATGATGAATGATCGTTTAGTATCAAGTCTTCGCCAATACGAATTACTTTTATTACTAGTATTGAAAAGACATATGTATTACTTTTTTAATATTAAAATTGCTTAATTGTGTATGATTGACGTCAAACATTCAACATCAATTAAATCACTGACCAAACAATCTATGGATATAAGGTGATTCATATTTTGGGTAAGAATTCTAAAATTCTATTGCTTACAAAAGCATTATTTCCTAAACAATTAATTTTTCACCATAGGCATGGACCACAATGAATAAATAATTAATATTTTTAGTGTTTTACTGTGTTATTTAAATATTATTTTTTGACATTTATAATACATTTTTGGTTACCGTACCAAACAACCAGCAAATATTTTAATAATATAGTTTGTGTTGTTATGGTGACATTGCAGATGTCACATAAGTTACTTTAGGGTATTTGCACTGGTATACGGCGATAGTTAATACAAATGATACCCCCTGTGATTTTTCTTACTTGAATCAGCCTTTAGCCATCTGGCAGCGATCTTCAAGTCCCATTCCATAGGCAAAATTTATCAGCTTAATATTTTTTTATTAGCAATAACATAATATAAACAGCTGTTCTAGTTGTATTGATAATAAATGACTGAACTTGACTTGCTTAATTCCAGCTACAATAGCCTGATGACAGTGGATGGTCTGAGTGGTTTCCCGTCGCTTAGGGATCTAGTTCTTGACAACAACCGACTCGTAGACGTTCGACCATTACCACACTTACCTCGCTTAGCGACCCTTTCACTCAACAATAACTTGGTAAGAAAAAATAAAAATTGTAAGATTACAGACATCTGGACATTAAAATCCCTTAAGAATATCCATGACTTCTCAATTATCAACTGATAAGTAAATATTTACTTTAACAGTAGATTATCTTAAATTAAAAAAAATCTATTCAAATTACTGGAATCAATATTTAATATTTAAAATCTAGTTTAATTACTAGCCTAACTAATGAACTCTTTTCCGTTGTAATAAACGTTTCAATAAAATGCGGGTACTTTTATAATGACTTGTCGTATTGTTTTCTCTTCTTCAGATTACAAATTTGGAAGGTGTTTTGACTAGGATAGCTGAACAGCTACCTAATCTTATCTATCTGAGTTTACTGGGAAATCCTGCATGTCCTGATCAACTTTCGGATAGAGATAAGGATGATGCGGATTATCAAAGATATAGGTACACTATTTTTAAGGAATAATGGCAAAGTTCACTGCTCGGCAATAGTTAATGATATGGTGATACAGGCCTGTAGCTGTTCAAAATATAGCCAGAACCATTTCTGTTTGGTCGTTTTCTTTGCCTTTATTCTAAATATAAAATGAATGTTATAATTCCCTAAAAAACTCAGAAATTATTTATCGTTGCCAATACTGCAAGAACACTTATCTCGAATTCGGATAAATTTGACAAGAGGAATCTCAACATCATCAAACGACTATGGTCACAGTTTAAATAATGATGTACAGATGACTGACACCCATGTCATTTTACACAGATGCAAGTGCTTAATTCCAGCATTTGATTTGCTGCATTAATTAATAGTTACAGTAAAGCCTTCATGTGTTACATTTTTTCTGTAACACAATCCCATTCCTACCATTTCCAGTTATTATTTTAGTATACTTACGTTATAAATGCATTTGCATTAACAAATACATATTTGTTAGTAGCCTGATGGACATTAAATTTGCTGGACCTGCATCCTTATGGTGAAATATCACGATTAACACCAATAAAAACACATCGTGTTAATTAGGCTTACCCAGTGTCGGATCACCATATAAGAAATAAAATTTGGACAAAATGTTTTCATCACAACTTAACAGCTTAACGCAACTCAAACTTTCTCTATGTTTTTAAAGGGTTGACTGTATTTCTCAGGCAAACTGATAAAACTGAGAAATCAGGTTAAACAAGATCAAAAATGGTAGAGTAATCAGAGTGAATAATTACAAGAATATGGTGGGAAAATTAAAATTTCTTATATAAGATATTACATAATCTTAATAAATCTATATTTTGTATTTTTTAACAGATATTATGTTCTCCACCATTTACCGGGATTAAAGTTTCTCGATTACCGACAAGTAAGTTCAGAAGAAAAAAGTGAGGCACGCCGGCGAGGCCAGTTCCTTCGAGTGCGACGACCGACTTCCCTATCAACAGCACTCACTCCTTCTACATACAGCTATCCTTTGTACACTGCATTGCCACTCCTGCATACTGCCAGGCCGCAACACAAAGGTATGGTTTGATCAATCAAAAGTATTTCAATGTAAAAGATTTCACTTTGTACCAATGACCACAGGAAATAGATAGGGGGATTGGTGTTTTCTAAATTTGTAGATGCATCTCACTCTAAAATAACAAATAACATTTACATAAAGTCTCTCAATTTGTATCTAGTAATTATTTTGAAAAATCACCGTTTTACGATGACTTGTAATTTAACAACAATTTGAAACTATAGCTGATGTTTTATATCAACAGGACTTATAGTGTATACTTTATATGAATATATTTGTTTAACTACATGATGGAAACAGTTCAGTACATTAAATCACAGATTCATAAAAATCTATGACAAAATATAAAATTCAAAGCTGTTCAAATCACAGATTTTCATTGCTTAAGTTTGTGAAATTTCATTATATGTAGATACTATCAAAATTAAGATGTTTTAAAACGGCTGTTCATCATTTTTATCCATGCTAGAAGGTACATCCTTATCTTTTGCAGAAGGAATAAACAGTGTTATTTTTTTTATGCGATACTTATTAATGAAATTAACTAAAACTTGTATACCAATGAAAGCCCAAATTTTAAAATGATATTGCCAAATAGACACGCTTTGTTGTTTTGCTGTTGCTGAAGCTAATCCATACAAATAAAGCATAATGTTTATGTTGTGTGAAGTTCGTAATATTGAAAAATGGAACAACCTTTATTTGATTATTTATAAAAAAAAATGAAGAATTAGTGTAAAAGAGTGTTTTTATTTATAATACAATGCCTTTCCATCAACTATGACAATGAGCACCTTAGAAGTGAACTTAGTAATTTTGAATAATTGTGATATGTATTATTATGTTTTTACTTTCAGGGGCCTATGGAAAGTGTCTTTACAAATATTCTGGAAAGCACTCTGAGGGTAATCGGTTCATTTGCAATGCAGACCTTTGACTCCTGTTGTCAAGTTCAATAAGTTTTTGTTTAATTTAAAATTAGTCTCACATGCGTGATATCATAAGACATAACCAGAGAAATTATCCAGACTAAAGGATGACCTTATATTATTTTCTTGGTGAGGCTTCATCTCCAGATAGTAGCTATTCCCCAAAGTGACTGTTATTTTATATTCTAAGAGGAAAAAAGCATTATTGAATATTTATAATAAGCATTATTAAATACCTATGTATAGCAGACGGCAAAATATTTTTCATTCTCAACATTCACACCACTCTGGGGCTGTTTTTGTTTAGATAGTGAAATCTGTGGCTACCAAACTTTATGTAATTTTTGTAGAAAAAAATCTTTTATACACAAATCTATAAAGAATTAAAAGGTTTAGTTTTCTCGCCCCTCTTTGAAATGCGCCCCATGTTTGGAAACCTAGTAAGGATATCTTTATTTATGATTCAACATCCTATGCCATAATGGATATACTTTTTGTATTTATCAAAACCTGCCATGGTTTGTTTATTTCCATGAAATAAATAAATATTGTTTAACACAAGCAATTTGATTTTTATTAAAAGACCATGCCACTATTTATTATTTCATGTGTGATATGCTATTTATTGTTTGTTTGTTTTCTTTGGATGTTTCTATTATTTTTCAATATTGAATATATTAGGTAATCCCGGAATTAATGTCGTTTTTTACAATAAAACTCAAATTTGATTTTTTAAACTATTTATTATTTTTTTTAAACAAAGTAATTACCAGTGTTGTCTACGACTCTTTGCCATCTATTTTCAAGATCTATTTTTTTCTCATAAAAGGTCTTTGGGTTAGATTCGAAGAACTCCGAGAGACTTCAATATTGTCGAATATTTTGTTCCTTAATTGCGTTTCTAAAGAACGAAAAAAGTGATAGTCACTTGGTGCCAAGTCTGGAGAATAAGGTGGATGCAATAAAACATCCCAGCCAAGGTCCTGGATCTTTTTTCGTGTAATGTCGGCAACATGCGGACGGGCAATGTCGTGTTGAAGAATAACATTCCTTCTATTCATAAGAGCAGGTCTAATTTTTAACTTTCCCTAGTTTCTCTAAATAGCGATGAGTATTCGATCGTGATGTGCCGACCTTCTTGGATAATTTATCAATGGTCATCGTCGGATCTGCTCCAATTTCCGCCATTAGGGCTGCATCATCCACTAGACTGTGCCGTCTACTTCGAGACTCATCTTTCAAATCGAGATTGGCTGATCGAAAATTTCTGAACCATCATTGGCACTTTCTTATGTCCAGTATATCACCGTGAATCTCATAAATTTATTCCGTTGCTTCTTTTGCAGTTTTTTTTTTGAATGAAACAAAAACAGCATACAGCTTCTTAAATGTGTTTCATAAGGACACGTCTGCCATTTTTTTAGATGGGGTAGAATTGTTTTTTTTTGCTTAAAAGAAAGGTAAGAAATCACAAAGAAGAGAAAAATAATAACACACGTCTTTACTGGTCAACAGACCCAAACATACTGAGTCAAAGTTGCGTATTGAAAAAACGACATTAATTCCGGGATTACCTAATATCTAAGTATCGATAATGTAAGAACTATGATTGTTACATTTGCGACGTGATCAATAAAATTACTTATCAAATTTTCGAAGATACTAACCAGATGCGATGTGCTGAAGTAAAAGACTAACAGGATTACCAATGCTAAGACACTTTTTGTAGTATCTTAACAATATACTTTGGTGAACACGCTAGGCGTCTTCATTACATATAATGAATATGTGTACAAACACGCATGCGTATTCTCAGCACGGAAGAGGCTGATAATTATTCGAAATAATTATCCTTCTAAATTATGTACCTGTTCCGAAAATCCCATTTTAATATAAGTATATTTTGTTTATTTGAAATAACATTAGAACAGGGGGGGCAAACTTTTTGGATGAAGGTCCACATTCAGGAATTCAAAATGAACAGCAGATCACAAGCAAAATACTATTTTTAGATATACACTATTTTTTATCAAGAAAAGGGAATTTCGACAAAAAAAATACAGTTTTACATCTTTCAAGATATTTTTTCATTCATCTGTTAGTTTTGTGTTTGAGATTCTTAAAACTTCTTTTCTGTTTTGAATTTGGAGGTACATCTACGAAAAAAAAAGGTATCCTTATGATCGTTACTATCCTTGAGAGCTATCAAGTACCATGTCATACATTCTAATATTAATTGTAATCTCTCTTTGAAATTTTTATCACTACCTTCAATTCTTTTTATGATTCTCATTAATATAGCTTTTCAATATAGTCTCCGAAGACAGTTTGTTGCTTTTTGCAATTATATTAAACAAAACTTGCCTCTATAGAAATCCTTCATTCATTTGCCGCATAAACACATTTTGTTGTCTAAATAAATATTTAATCATCCATCAGCTGTTTTTCTTTTTCGCTTCTGAAGTTAAATTAGCACCATGTTTTTAATACTTGATCATGAAATGTATTGTAATATTATATATGAGGCAAGCAAAAAAGGGAATCTTTTTGATAAATACGCATTTAGTTCAAAGGCAACAGAAAAATACACAAGGGCCGTGGTTTTTCCGTGCCTGCATTAGAGTCACTAGGCCAATCTATAAAAGTGAGCTCTTTGTACTATGAACAGAATATATAAGTGTCTGAGCAAGCCATATTTTTGAACCTTTTTTACTTTATTTTTTTCAGTATTTCTGTTTGATAAAATCAGTTGCATGTACTTTCTTCAGGATAATACCGGAGAGGAGTTGATTCCTTTCTTTTGTTGATGACATTGTGGAAGGTTAATTGATTGTTAATGTGGAAGAAACATTTTTTAAAAATGACAATAACATCATTTACTGCAAGCAATACAGTTCTTGTCAGCACCTAATCGACACCTACACCTGTAACTCACTTTTGGTCATTTTTGCAGGAGAGAAAAATACAAGCTTGAAAAATTATCAATAAACAGATTTATTGATATTGAATAGCTTAAAACATTGGCTTTGGGGCAAATATGCCCAAACTACATGATACAAGTGCGGTTGTCTTTAAATCATAATTTTTACCCTATTGGAAAATATTTTTTTTTATAAATTTGTGAATATAATAGGTTATCCTTCTTTATTAAAGTATAAGAAAAATAATGAAATAATATTCTTTTTTTAATTAAGTACTTCGAGATCTAATGTAAATAAAGTTACAAATATGGTCATACTTAATAAATAAATAGGATAACATCGACGAATCTACCGAAACAACTGTTTTTTACTCCATCAATTGCTCTATCCGGCGATGGCATAGATTACAAAATCAGTGGCTCTCATTTTGAAATGAAAATAAGTTAAATAACTCACTGAGTAATCTCAGCCAGATTTAGGGATTGATTTTTTCATAATATTTCATAATCCCTGAATCAAAAAATCCTTAGATTGCAAGCTCAAATAACCATAGAGAATGGATTTAAGATAAGGGGAAGGGGGTTGATGACACTCGGTTATAATTTTGTGTTTTGACTCTTTCATCTCTTTATTGGTTGTTACAAAATTTCTAATATTACAATATTCTATATTATATATAACTAAATATAATTATACTTCCATATATGCAATTATAGCATAAAAAAGATATGACACTTTAAAATTAAATATGTAATTCTAAATTATAATAACAATTATTTTGTAGTAACCTTTTGCACTGAAACACATAACACAATTCCCAAACATGCCACAATGTGAAATTATTTTTAATTTACATATTTACAATATAATTTCACCATTTAAATTAAATAAAAACATTATTCATTTTATTATAGTACTGGGCTTTGAATATTTAGAAAAAATACAATATAATAAATTATATTAATGGTACATCAATAAGAAATTGTCATTTTTTTGTTATAATCCGTTGGTAATTTATTATTGTGAAATATTGGTACGCTTTAAAAAAAATTAAAAAAGTATTGTTTTAAGGCCTCATACACAATATTTTATTATAAAAAACGATTTTATTACATTAAATTCAATTTTAAAAAATCTTTTGAATCAATCCTTAAAGCACATCAATCTAAATGTTTATTTCACAATTAACAAAATGGCGAAAAAAACAGATTAATTTCTGAAAATGGAAAGAGCTTTTCGGATTGATCTTCTTAGTACCTTATCTAATTCAATATTACCGTTTTATAAATGAAAAATAACGTGGGTGATGCATTCGTAATGCAAAAATAATTTATATTTACCCCATCATCTTCAAGAGCTCTTCTAAAAAATGTATGTAAATCCCTGATTATTTATCAATTGAATCATGTTTCTATTTTGTATTGTATAAAAAAAAAATACCACACTATGTTCATGATGAATAATTTGTGAAAAACAAAATAAATTTCATGTTTTTACAAAAATAGCTAAGCCTTAAAAAATATTCTCAATTTTAACAATTATCATATCATGTCATTGTGTCAAATTTACCTTTAAAAAAAGAACAGTTACAGTTATTGTTGTATACATTTTTAGATATTATGGGGTAAATATAGTTTTAATTTTGTTTTTCATTACTGAGGAATGTTTTTGTTGCCAATTTAAATACAATATGGAAATCTAAATTAAAGTATTATCAACAATCATGGAATCACTATTGATAGTGTAACTATTACTGACTTTTAATATAAATTTATATTCTTAATATACTTCATCTCATAATTCTATAACTAAATGTATTGCTAAACATTACAGTATCGAAATTATTAGGTAAAGTTGCATTTTACTCACAAAGTATACCATCACTAAAAACTAATGAACATGTGAGTTCTTAAACTAAACAAACTTTAATTATTGTATTGTCCTTCATTTAGTTATTAATTTTTATTTGGTTTTACACGATGACAACAAAATTAGAGAGATCGGAAAAAGTCAATGTCTTCTATTTTTTACCCAGTCAAATGAATCGTTACTTCGAAAAATCTAATAAAACCATTATTTGGTTTGACACTAGCATTTTGCATCCTATTAACGCAAGGAAGTCAGAAAACTTACTAATAATTCATTTCTATTATACAATTTTAAAAATTGTTTGATTATACTGTAAAATTATTTTTAAGAACAATTCATGGCAGCGATTAAAAATTGTTTAGGCTGTATAAATCAGTAATGTGGCCTTAATTTATTTGTGTAGTCTTAACGAATGTGGAAAAGTGGGTAGGTACACGTATTTAATGTGTAACTATGTATAAAGAAAGATATTTCAAACATCTACTATAAAACAATCTAAATAACCAGAGCAATACCATACAAATTATCAGCCCAGAATGTAAAGTTTATTACTTTCAAAACATCAATTTGAATACCACTTTGAAGCTCAGTTTTCGCAAAATAATTCTCATCCTCAAACTTTCAATAAAAAATGATTAATATAGTCAGAGCTGTCGTGGAAGATATACAGCAGTGTACACATATACCTTATGTTATGTCTATAGAGCGTTCGCCCTCTGGTTAATGCAAAATATTCTACCACAGACAGAAAATAAAATATATTTTGCTATACAGTGTTATGGAACATATTTCAAATACCCCTTGTAGCTTTTTGGGCGGAAACTAACATTTAAGTGGCATTGTTTCTGTTACATCTTAACACATTATAGGCGGGAAACGTAAAAAAAGGTTTTTAACGTACTGTTGGTAGAATGCGGCCCACGTAATAATAGGTTTTTTTCTACTGTCGGTTGTTTATGGGACACATAATATCACGGGCTTGTTAGTTAGCGTGAAATAAAATGCCGTAACTAATTACCGCTAGTCCAACTTCTTTGCTATATTATTAGGGTGGAAGTTAAAGCTAAGAAACAAAAATTCAACTGTATTATAGATTTATTTTGCGATCTTCATTGCTGGATTAGTTTGAATCGTTTTACAGGTTGGACTATTTTTCATACCGCTTGCGTTATTGTTTCGTATTTTATTATTCGAATATATTATTACTATTTTATGAGATATTTTACTAACAATAATAATCAATAAACGTGTTGGTATATTGACTCATAGATTTAATGGTTTCTTCAAAATAACTGCCGCGGCAAGTGACCCTTTTTGACAATAAGCAATAAACTTCATAATTTATTATGCCCTGAATGTTCACACATAGTATTTTTTTTTAAAAGGCGACAGATGTTTCTCGTATATTTAGGGCATTAGATTTCACACTTCCAGTGATAGTGAATTTGTAGGAATGAGGATTTTATACTATAATTATATATATAATTGTATGGTATGAATTAATGTTATTTTTTATACAGAATATTTTGAATATTTCATATTGATAACAAGTGGATTCCTATCTACTATATTAATAACAGGTTTTTATATTCAGCTTAGAAAAGTAGTGAAATTATGATGTATTCAAAATGTTTTCACTTTATTTTTAATGACTAAATGTCACATATGATTTCTTTGAAAATTTCAGCCAAAAATAATGTTTGGTTTAGAAGTTCTGTTGATTTTAAGAATGTAATATATTATTGCGCTAATCACTAAAAAGTACACAGGCTAGAGTCTATTGTTTGGACCGCCTGACTATAAAGTGTTAAGTATTGCCGAGTGCATGTACTTGAGATGTAACAGTTGATCACACCAATGTCCGAGGTAATGTACAATATGGGAATATTCGTAAGTATAAATAGTGTATATAATATCGCAGAGAGCGTGCTTTACTGTAAATCCTCTGTGAAGTCTCCAAATACAACACTGTTACAGTTAATATAATACAATAACATGAAATACAAAAACATATAAAAGTTTTACGATTAGGCTCTCCAGTGAACAGGCTCGCATCTACCATGGGTGCATTGTGTGCTAGACACATATGCAGGCTTTTAGTTTGTAATTTAAGTTTATGTATATCATTATTTGCCCAAATAATGTAGAATGGCATTATTTTATAGGTAGTCACCCTGCAGGTATTGATTTATAATACTGAGGATGGGACATTGGACGTAAACAAAATGTCACCAGTTAATGAATAGAGCTTGTCAATTTTTACTGAATAGGCGAGACAAAAAAAACAAAGCATTTCCTTGTATATCAGTTGGCTGCTTGAACCCAAATTTTATTAGTTTTATCTTTTCAAACGGGCCGCTAATTTCCTAGCCAGGAAAAACCTCCCTATAACCAGCTTGCGAAGTTGTATTTTGTGGGTTTACCAGCTTAAATCATTATCTGATGATATAAGTCTTCTATCATCATGATATGCTTAAAAGTAATGATAAACCTTCTTGGGTGCATAGGTTTTACTAGTAAATGATTTCTTGACTCTTTGAGTTTTTCCAATATGCATAACTATTACATGGCAGCATTTGATTGTATTAAATCTTTCGCTTTAAATGTCGTTCAATATAATCAATCAATATGCTTATATAATTATGATCGCTTAAACAAAATCATTAGGCATGGCTAGTTTTAAATAGTTAAGTAATTGTGTCATACTCTGACATCTGTTGACAGATATATCAACCGAATACTTATTACTACACTTAAATAAAATCAGTGATGTTTCAAACAAGATAATACAATTTATATAAATAATTTGGTATCCATTTGTGAAACTGAAATACAGTCAAAATTTGGGTTAAAAAAACTTTAAATAATCTAAAAAATAGCCTCTCAATTATTTTTTTTTTTAATTAATTCATGATCAAAACTTTTCACCATTTTTATACGCAGTTTTTTTTATTACATGTTAATATTTTTGGTATATAAAAAGTGTATGAGAAAGTCCATAGAATTAATATTCTCAGTAATATACAGTCCACGAGGCGATGAATTCATTGAAAAAATCAAAAAAATCTTACATTTTTGATTGACTACTCTAACAATGAGTGTATTATATTTTTTTTTACAAAATATCTACGTACTATATTGCCCATGGAAACTAAGGTTTTACCGTGATATGATTTTCATTCATAAATTATTTTTCAGCCTTACTCACATTATAATATGCAGCACACACCCCTTAAAATAGTAACCCGTAAAGATTACGGTTCTACATTTCATTAAAAAACACATTCCTCTCTCTCTCGACAACGATTAACATTAATACCTAGACGCTGAATTTATTCATAACTTCAGTCAAATAACCTCAAAATTCCTGGTATTAAAAAAGCGCATGAAATTTCATGACTCAAGTTGTGAAAAATGTCACCACATCGCTTGGCCCTATACATTACAATGTGTCGTTTACATTTTATGAAAATCTACTGATTCCTAGATCGGAAAATTCTAACGGCTTGAGATGCCTTTGAATGAATGGATGATGAACTCGCGAAGATCGGGGCTTGCTCCATTTTGTGTGCTGTCGGTTGCTCGGTCCAGGAATAGCGGCTCTGCTCACCGCCATTTCTTCAGAATCTATTGGATCAGAATCCACCGCAACATACGAGGCTGAGAAACCTTTGTAAACCATTGTATCATCAGAACGGAAACGAATCAGCAGGGATTCGCTCATTGAAATAATTTCTGTCGGGATCTGTGAATGAAAAAACAATCTTTATATTTAAGCTACTATTTTTTTTGTAACACTATTCTAGAGCGAGTACTTGATGATTATTATATTTTGGAAAAACATCAATATATCTGTGTATGGTTTGAATATATTGATAACTCAACATAACACATGTTTACAAAATTCATTGGTTAAGTCAAAAAAATAGATGTTTTGAATTATGCATGCAGATCGTTAAGATTTAAACACGCTTTTATAGGCTCAAAAAACAAGCTGTCTCATATTACATTTATACGTCTCGATATATAAAGAAGTAATACAAATTAACCCTTTCCGGTCCTATGTCGAATCTCATTCGACAGAAATTTTATTCTGGTGGGTCCTATGTCGAAAAAAATTAATGACGATTATCTCAAAACATGATAATTTAACTTAAAATTTTCTGGTTGAATACTGATGAAATAGTATACACCTTACATGGTTTGTATTCATTATGCAAACTACAAATAGCTGTATACATCGAAGCATCAAACACTTTCCCAACATTTCTTATTTGAATATTTGAACAAATAACCAATAAATAAAATGAAAGAATTATGATACAGTGGAACCCCGATCTACCATTCTCGCATTGTCCGTTTTCCCGCATGTTTCGTTTATTTGTCATAGTCCCGGCTAAGCACCCATAAGAACAATGTAAAAGAATCCCGTATTAATCGTTCCGCGATTTACCGTTTTCCTCAATCTGTCGTTTAAATATTTTGGTCCCGTCACGAATATTATCCCGATTGACCGTTTTCGTTGAATATTTTTCATAAATAGTTTTGCCTCACATTTCGTTTCGTGTTTTTTTCAGTGGAACCCCAATCTACCGTTCTCGTTATCTTCGGTTTTTTTGCATGGATCGTTTACATTTTACTCGACCAAGACCCCGTCATAACAATATTTAATAATTCCACGTTTATCATTCACCGATTTACTGATTTCCTCGATCTATCATCTAAATAATATTATCGTTCCGTTCCAATTATTATCCCGATTGACCGTTTCTGTGGAATATTTTTTTTCGCTCAAATAGTTTTACATCGCATTTAGTTACATTAATAAATAAGTTTTTTGAAAATTAAACATTTTTTTGGTATTATTTGAAGATTTCCCGCATTATTCGTTCATTTATTACGGTCCCTTGAAAAACGTAGAATCGAGGTTCCACTGTATATCTCTTTATCAGTATATTCACTCATGCAGAGGTATATAATTGTATTCCTTTTCTGTCTCCATCTGCTATGAACTCATTCTCAAACTTCGCCAGACATGAAGTAATTGAAAATATATTTAATAAATAAACTACAGTTATCTTGTACACCAATCGCAATTCAATGAAATACTTTCATATTATTAAGCATAAGAATAAAAGAGAGTCACCGAATTCCCGCAAAATCTTCCATAGCTCGGTCCGCTGGAAGCATCAGGACCGTTGAACACCTCTACATAATCATAGCCACAATCTCTTTCATCTTCAATATTGAACGTTAAGAATGTGAGCAGAACATTACGACCCTGAACAGCTTCAATAGTCCAATCGCAGTCCGCCTTAAACTCGTAACTGTCGTCACCGTACCGTGCATGAGAGTAGAGATGTTTGACATGTGATGTCGCTAAAAGTCGTCCTCCGCACGCTAGAAATAAAGAAATAAATTATATTTCTTATAATATGTGTCATATTCCATGGTCGAAAGACTTTGAGAAGATGAATTTTGGTTTCTTCCTAAATCTATTTATGAATTTCCGTTTGAAGGCATAGATGTCTGTGATTTCTAAAATTACCTTACACCTATTTGATCCTAAAACGAATCTTAAATAGCCATTTATCCTGTACTAGACCTTTTCTTCGATTCATACTCTCTTAACCACTTAGCTGTCACCGCGATATATTCGATCTAGTGATCCACGATTTTATATTCAGTTTGACTCAAATAATTTTAATGATATTGTTAAATATTTTTTTAATAAATATAATAGTGAATGTACTTTAAAAGGTCAACTGTTTACCTGTAGTGTGTGTTGCTGAGAACCCTTTCCTCTGGACACTGGCGTCACTTTTGAAGACCATAAACATTTGGTTGGAATTAGCGATTATCGGGTGAGGTATTTTACTCCCGCAAAATCTGCCAAGTGTTCGAGATTCGGGGCTGTCTCCATCGTAGACCACTACATGATCGTAGGCACACTCCTAATAAATAGACAAAATAATAATCTATCTCTCTCTGATTTGTCACAGAAATATAGTTTTACTGTTGAATCACTGAGATAAAACACTCTATTATTGGTTGCATGGAATGGTGCTGCAATGTTTATCTCATCTTTATTACATATGCAGGTCTAATTGATCAGGTGGATGCCCTAACCGTTTCAAATAATATTTTTTTTCCACAGCTGCTCAAGGTAGCACTAAACAGTGTTTATCAATAGGAAACAAGAGAAGAGGAGCATGGTAGAGCTCTTTTGAGTAGAGCTGTTGGTAGAAATGTCTGGACAAGCATAAACACATTTAAATCTTGAGACGCCGCTGTTCAGTAAAATACTGATTTACGCTTAGCTTACTATTTTGATATCTTGAGCATTTTAATATTTTGATATATTGATATATATCTCACAAAAATTAACACTAATGGATTTTTATAGTTAAGCTTAAAATTCGTTACTAAGCATTAATGATCTTAATATGAAACTATAGAAAGAAAATCACTTTACCTTAAACACAATATATTATTCACTATTACAATTCTTTTGTCTCATACAGTAAATATTGAATACTCATTTAACGTTTGTCCTTCGATTATATCTTATAATGCCTACCAAAGGGCATAGTATGCCATTGCCTCAATCTATGATCGATGTTTCTTATGATATGATAATGTATAGCAATAATTGAAAAAGTTTTCAGTAATAAGTGTAGATCAGTAAATGCAATGAGTAGAATAAAGTAAATGCTATGAAAATCCATGACGCAAACGTACCTGATGCGGTTCCATCTCAAAAACATTGAACAGAAGTTTTATTCTGTGTCCAGGAGTGGTTGTAAAATGCCACACGCAATCTTTGCGTGAGGGATATTGATCTGGGTAATTAGGACTGGAACGAAAATATTTGCGAGTAATTAAATTGAATCACTCTGAATGTGACCCTGACTATTGAGATACCCAAAGTTATTTGACATTGAATGATATAAATTGAAAATTTGTAAAACTTTTACATTTCTCAAAAACAGTATGATTAAATTATTTACATAATTATTATATTTTTTATATTATTAACAATAATTTTATGTTTATTTGATAAATTTACAAGCGCATGCATCTTGTTCTTAGTGTAGTATAAAATAAATTAGCTGGTTTTTTTTAAGCAGCAATAATTTATTTTTTCATTTATTTGTAAATTTTGTTAAGCGTTTTGTTAACCAACATAAGTTTTTATTTATTCATAATAAATATTTTAATAATTATCAATGTCACTCCTTAGTATTGCCTCCATCATGAATGTGTTGAAATCATGTTGAATAGAAAAGAATCAGTCAGGAAAATGTGATATGAAAAATGTTGTAAGTAAATTTGTAAAAGATTCTATATTCCTACGAATGCAGACAATGAACGTCAATAAGATAAAATACCTGTTGATGGAGCCTTGCGGTTGTGTGACCTCATACTTGCATCCACCTTCTTTACAATCATGCTTGTTTTCATCTAGCATGAAGCCATTATGACAGGTACAGAGATAAGAACCCATTATGTTTGTGCATTCATGTTGACATCCTCCATTATTGACAGCACATTCATCATTATCTGTAAACAGGAAGATTGCATAAATGTTACACATAGTTTATGAAATCTTACCATGTGCTTGGCAATAATCATGTCTGTTCAATCCCTTAAAAAGACCTGGCAGGCAGAGGAGAATCAAAGTATGGAATTTCTCACAGAATTTAGACAGATGATGAAACATTTATTCACTGCAATCAAATTAAAATATACAAAAAAATAAAATAAAATGTTCTTATGCCATACAGAAGACACAGAGGAACAAAAAAAATTATTTCAAAGTTGAATTGGGTGATTCTTAATGTGAAATACCACAGGGCTTAATAATACCGTTGATTAAACCACTTCACGGATAGGAAGAGCCGTATGTCGCTCTCAACGGATTATTTCCAGCCTGGATAACGCCCCAAGCGTTGTGCGGGTGATGTGATCACAATATGAAAAATGACTGAGAATTAATGAAAATGAATTGCCAATACGATACAATGGTTTACGAAGGTTTCTCAGCCTCGTAAAGGCAATCAATTTTTCTGAATACAGTACGTAAAATAAGCCAGGCTTTGAAAAAACCCATTTCAAAGCCTACACTTACTCCACTTCACTGTACTGAACGTTATATTGCATTAAAAAATATACATACATAAAAGAGCAATCGCTTAGCTGACCTGTAAAGTAAACTGCTGAAAATCCAGACTTCTGCACACTTTTATCCGATGTGAATATAAGCCTCAAGGCATTCCCTTCGCTCACTACCGGAGCAGGAATTCTTGAACCACAATACACACCATGTCGCCGTAAGACTTCAGCTCCAAGTTTACTGTGCACTGTCAAGCTGTCATATTCACATTCCTAAAAATAAATCAGTGTTTTTTTAAATACTTTTTTGTTACAAACAAAATATTCAATAATTTTTTCGGTTCAATTTGAAAAGTAAATGAATTTCATTTTCTAGCCAGAAGTCATTTTTTAGTCTCTCAATCTCTCATTTTTCCAAGAGAGCTATGATAGAAGGATGCGACTAGGGCAAGATTAGTAGTTAGCATCTCATTTCTACCGATCAAAGCGATTTATGTCCAGTCCCTCATATTTTTTTTATCCATGTCCGCTCCCAGTGTGGAGCATATGGCCTCTTAATATATTTCAACAGAATTTTTTTACAAGAACTGTTTGTTAGTCGCTCAACCTCTCTTTTTCAAAGAGAGTAGAAGGAATAGAAGGATAAGGCTAGGGCAAGACTAGTGGTTAACTAATCGCTCTCGCTACGCCCGGTTATTAAAGGATCGGAAAGGGTGGGAGGGAATTTTAAGACATCACAAACATCCGTGCCTTCAAACAAAAATCGATAAATCGATCGAAAAAAAATGCTGTTTGTACGGAGGCTCGAACCCCTGAGATTCAGCACGGAAGCTAACAACGCTACTCGCTGCGCCATAGGAACCGCATATAGTCAAGTTATCCTAAAATTACCAGTATATAATCATTAGTTTTTATATATATATAGTTTTTTTCTTGATTAAAATACATATTATGAAAAATAATTTGTGTAATTTACTTATTGTGAAATACTTAAACTGAATAAAGAATAATACATGCTATTTTTGAGGCCCCCAAGATTTGGAGGTCCCAACCGCGCACCTCCTGCATGTATAGGGTAATCCACCACTGACTATACCACAATGTCGTTCTTTTTTAAATAAACAGGTGTTTTAAATTCTGGAAACCAATCTCCAACACTGTTACACGGTTTTTGTGGAAATGTAAAAAATGAGTTCAGTGGATAGTTTATGGATACAATTTATTCACATTTAAAATAATAATTAACTCGCATATTCATAAAACCTTCTTCTTTCTTTTCCAAAAATTCTTTTTGCTTTCTTTTTGACATCCGATCACTTCGACATTCAAAACAGTTGGATCAAGAATAGTTTATGGTTCGTGGTTTAATATTTTATGGACTCAAAAATGTGTCATACCTTACCTGTTGATAGATATTGTTTCCCTCGAGATCAAAGTGAGTAAAGTTGAGGGTGATACGGTGTTGAGGAGGAGCGATGATCTCCCACATACAGCTTTTGCCTACTGGATATAACTCCGGGAAAGATGGACTGGTGATTGTCCCATTTGCATCATCAAAAACACCACCACAAGCATCTGAGGAAGTATTAAATAAATTAACTATAATTTATTTTCAGAATATCGAACTGCTAAAAATATTTTTCACACCGGTTCGGTTCGTAACAAATATTTCCCTAACCAAAAAATTATGAATTTCAAACATTTGAACTCAATGTTGAATCCAAAAATTTTTAAATAGTTAACTTTTAGTATAGTGAAGGTTGTAAAATATTTTTAATATTAAATTTACAATATGATATGATAATCTTCAAATGTTTAAGTCTCAATGTTTTTTTTGTGCCATGTGCATTCCATCCGCAACCGACAAGTGGAAAACCGCTCACAGTATGATTTTAACGTAGTACAAATCGTCAGGGTGTACAGTCATGTATAATGATTGATATTGCTGTGAAAAAAGTAATCATCGCTTACATACTTTTTAGGCGACAAAAGAAATCCAGTGTACATGTACATATATCCTATAATTAGTATCAAACTTATTATAGGTTATTATGTTCTCTCATATCAAATTCATCAAAATTCGTTGTCAATTCTATAAAAATTTCCACCAATACTGCTAGACAAGTATCTTTATTTTTATATAAATTGTATTTATTATCCCATACTGCAGAACACAAAAAACACACTTACGAATGAAAAATAAATTCGTTATATTTGGGGTGTTTTTATCTAAAAGTTTCTAATGATAAAAGAAAATTATATGTTGGTATTATTTTAAATAAAATCTGCTTACTCTTAAGAAAAGAATAAAGTTTGAATGACTAATACTCGCAGAATAACTTTTGTTCAGATACTCCATAAGATTAGAAATGAACATGGTTAGAGTTAGGTGTGGCCATACCGGTATAACCGAAATGCTAAATACCGATATTTTGATATCGAAAATGAATCAAAATCGAATTTTCAGTATTTTTATTCAAAATGCCAGTATATATTTTAAATTACCGAAATACTGGTATTTATATATTCGTCTGGTATTGCAATCCTTATCCACCAACATTCAAAAGTATGTAAAAGAACATAATAATATATTTCATAGTCAAGTTTTTTGTTGTATAATTTAATTAATTCTTTTTAATATAATTCCAACTGTCACCTTCACAACTCTTTCCATCCGAGTGCAGTTCATATCCAATGTTACACGAACATTCAAATCCTCCGAGGGTGTTTATGCAGTCATGTTGGCATCCATGTTGTTGTACAGCACATTCGTCCAATTCCTTCATAAATGTGGCAGAGAAGCCAGCTTTCTGGACTGATCCGTCTGACACAAACTTGACCCAGAGTTTGTTAGAAGTTGACCTACCAAAGACAAAACATTTTTTTATCTATTTCATCTTACATCCAATGTATCTAATCTCATGATAATGTTTCCCCCAAATAGCTGAACTAACTTACTAAAATATTTTTATAACATAAATTATTTTATCAATTACTATCGATTACATCCACATTGGAATACAAATCAAAATCAAGACATTTGAATAGAAGCATATTTAATAAATCAATGAAAGTCGTAGCAAAAATATTCTTACCTTATGTCTGGAGGAATTTTATAACCACAGAAAACTCCTACTAGTGGACTGTCAGCTGAATGACCATCCCTGACTTCAACATAATCATAAACACAATTGTCATGGTTTTCAACTTCGAAAGATTGAAATTTGAGAGCCACCTGGGAAAAACATTAATGGCTATTATTTTTTTTTATTTTCACCATAAATTTTTTTAAACGACACCCTACATCAGGGTTTCCCAAAATTATTGTACGATGAAACACTACGCAAATCTGGAAATGTTACTGGAACACAGCTTATTTTTTAGGTCGGGTAATTCGTAAGAGTAAAAATATTTTTAAAAAAAAAATACATGTTTTTAAATCATTTATTACTTATTAATTCTTTTCAATACATCTAACATACAAATTTGAGTAAACAGAGCTCTTAGTGATTCAAAATCTCCGCCAGTACTAGATATTTGACGTTTGAAACATCAGTGGAGATTTACCATTATTTGATTTTTAATATGAACTAGAAGATGTTTATATAAGTTGCAGAGTATATAACCATTACAAATGTTCACGGAACACCTATTAAGGTCCCATTGAACACCAGTGTTCCGCGGAACATAGTTTGGGAAGCCCTTTTCCCTAACATCATTTAATGATAAAAAAAAAAAAAATCTTACACATTATTTTTTAATAATAAAACACTTTGGCCAACATACCTGATCTTGTGGCACTGACAATTTCCAAACGCATTCTTTATTAGGATGGTAATCATCAGGATAGTTGGGTGATTCTAAATGACCTCCGGCCTCTAAGTCCAATGCGCCACCGCACACAGCTGTAATTGAAAGACAAATAAATATGTATCACAGAGATCTTAATTATTTTGAAATAGGTAAACAAGTATAGTAAATATTATTATACCTACTCACACATTCTACTAATATTTTCAATTAATCTTATTTATTTAGATTTCTTTGTAATGTTGACAAAAGGTATATACCTTCATAGTATGCTGTGAACCCTTTATGTGGATGAAGTCTTGGAGTTGAGACATAATGCAGCAAGAGTCGGGGGCCTGAAGAAAGCACTGCAGGTACCTCCTTTCCTGCTCCACAGAATTTCCCCAGCACTGGACTACGCAACCAATAACCGTCACGAACTTCCAGATAATCAGTTTGGCAGTTGTCTGACTTGTAAATATCAATATCTATAAAAAATTAATGATAATTCAACATCACCAGTCAAAAAACAATAAATTTATACTACTGGATAAAGTAGCGCATTGACCCCTTGCACAATGAGTGACACTTGTGGTTGCATTTACTAGATGTATCCGGCAAACATGAGCTTGTTGAATTAGAACTTATAATTAAGTTAACATTAAGATGGTGTGTTTATAATGAATAGATTCGCACTGCAAGGAGTGAATTTACTTCATGAAAATAAATAACTTTTCTTTCTATATCTACTGATCTTTGTAAAGTCTAAAAAACTGAGCACTAGCACGTTTCCGATCGTCAAAAATAAGTGTATGCGTGCTGGAATAGTATTGCTGATAAATAAATTATGAATGTTCGTTTTAAAGTATTTTGAAAAAGATAAACTTTTTAGAGTAAGTTTGTTTTCTTTATCTGTATCCTATAGAGATAGTTATTCTTGTTACAGTTAATAATAAATTAAAGTTTTTTTTTTTTTTTAATTCGACTTACAACCAAGATGGTAGAATGAAATTCTGTTGCAAGTCGAAAACACACTGATATATCAAATTGTTGGTTTTTACTATACCGGTTATATTTAAAACAATCCTCTCTCCATGTGTAGCTGTAATTCTCCACTCGCATCGTTCTCCGTCAGCTGGTGGACTTCCACTGTTGAACGATGGTGATGAAAAGGTACCAGAACTTTCTTGAAGAGTTCTCCCACATTCTTAAGAAAAAAAAGACATTTCCAAATAATTTGTTAACAATATATTTTTTACTCTCGTTTTATCAATTTGCTTTTTAAAATTATGAATTGACTTCAATACAAAAATGTATTGAAATCTTTTTTATTATTTGACTGCTGTTATCAGCTGTTACTAGCTGAGACACGTGATTTGCCTACGTGGGAAGCATCTTCCGCCTAACTCTAGCATAATATTTTTATTTAAAATGTAGGTAGATATTGACTCTTTACTTGAATTCTTTACTTCCAAATGAGAAATTCAAAGGGGACCTGTTCAATGTTCTTGCTAAGGTGTGGCCGCACACTTTTTTCCGTTCTTCGCACAAACCGCACATATAAATGTTGTACAATAGAGTTACATTTTGTATTTAGCGGCTTGAAATGAAGAATTCATTTATCTAGTGTCAGTAAGTAGGTCAGAGAATAACTATCAACATATTTGTGCACATTTTTTATTTAACTGAAAGTTTACTGCACACTAAAGTTGATGGTCCGCACACACAGTAGAAAAATTACAAGGAACGTTGGACATGTTTCTTGAAATGGACGCAAGGTGGGGTTAGATTCAAACTATAACAATACTTATTAATTAAAATATTAAGTACTTGTATTAAGAATGGAAAGACTTAACCGGATGGCTGCCACAAGCGTCTTAAGGCGCGAACATTTCCGTGAACGGTACGCCAATCATACATAAAATGACGTCTTCGGACGCACACTTTGAACGGGATTTTACTAACGTAAATCAATTATGTTAAACATACAACTGTGTCGAACACACAACTACATCTATTGGGAATATCGTCCTTTACTCACAATTGAAACAGTTTTCGTTTTTACTACTTGAAATGTAATTTGAAATAAGTCTGTCTTCTAGTATGAAGATGGCGCAAAATTCAGGGGTGGCAGTCATATTATCTATAGAAGACTATTAATTTTCTGAAACTTAGTGTGTGTACATTTTAAAAATTAAACTCAAATAAACAATTACTTTTGAAATAATATTTAGTTCGCGTATTTTCTATGACAAAATTTGTGACAACCCTGATGTGTCATAAACATTTTAACATTGTTATTATGTATAAATGGCGGCACAATCGCAGCGGCATCGGCGCACTCTTCATTTATTTGGTAAGTTTTAACAAATAAACTTTAAAACATTTTCAAAAACGATAAATTAAAAAATATATATAATTGCAATTAAACTCGTGGCGTGCGAGGTACCGCCATACATACACCTGCTGGCAGTTAAAAGGTTAATAGATACCAGTTATTCGTAAAAAGCATTTTTTATTATACGGGTGGCTCTACGCTATTAAATTTATTTACAGTGGGATTTTCAATGGAATAGCAAAGTTAACAATAGATCAGAAAATATCATTTCAACAAATTAAGCCTTTCATTGCTTTGGCATTAGTTAATTCACTTTGTGTAAGGTGTTGTTTGTCCATTTAGTCCCTTTTGGCTCATTGTTGATTGCAGAAAATTTTGAACACTTTTTAGATTGTTAAAAGATCTTTCTTCTGCCATAATATCAGAATAAGTTTTAAAAAAATGAATTACAATTGGTGTATCATGTAAAATATTTCAAATATGAGCCCTCCACAAAAATTATCTTCTATGGCAGCTGCCCCCTCTTTATGAGCCTTTATATTTATATTTATATAATACTTAGCAACAACTTAGAAATTATCATTTATTTAATACCTACCATAGGTAAAGCTTTCAAGATTCAATGAAATATACAATAAAAGCTGGTAGACGAATCAAAAACTAATATTAGGTCAATTTTTGACTTTTGGTATCGATATATTTTATTTTATTATTGTCCTACTTACTATGACATTTGTACAACAGGTTTGTCTGCGCAATATCACTTTCACTGAGGCGCACTCTCTGCCCAATCTCTGGTCTTTTTCTTCCCCGTACCTCAAGTGGTAGAATTGTGTCCAGATATGTTCCTTTTGAGAATGTATTTCGAGCGTAGTGCATTATACTATCATAATCATAGCCTTGGCCTAAAGAATTGACTTCTTCTTCCGTCAATTTGTTGAAATTGTACTCCTGACCTGCAACAGCAATATAAATCATGAACATTATTACCAAGCTTATATTATATTATAAGAAAAAAAATCGATTGATTTATCGATTTCTGTTCGAAGGCATGGGTATTTGAGATGTTTTAAATTTCCCTCCCACCCTTTCCGGTCTTTTAATAACTGGGCATAGCAAGAGCGACTAATTAACCACTAGTCCTGTCCTAGCTTTATCCTTGAAAAGACAGGTTGAGCGACTGAGTAACAAACAGTTCTCGTAGCAAAATTCTGTTGAGATACCTCGATTAGGAGGCTATATGCTTCACATTGGGAGCGGACATGGATAAAAAAAAAATATTATTAGCATATCAAAGAAGAATAATCGAATCATATTAATAGTTTTTATTTGCAATCTGTAATACCGACTTACAACAATTTATGATAGATGGCGCAAACCAAATGTCTCAATCAATTGAAATTCGACTTTTGTATTTTAGATAATTATTCTGGAATTATCTTTGAAATATGTAGGTATATTATAAATTAAACCATATTTATATATTGTTTCCATTGAAAACCTATGAAAGAAAATACAAAAAATCATTCTACAGGTGTTTGGACTTTATTTTGAATGCTTATCCTTATATGATAAAATTATGAAATTCGTTAATTCCTAAAAAAACATTGTAGCAAGCTTTTTAGCTTATTTATTTGTTATAAACTTAATAATATATAATATGATGTAGGTATATTATTTTTAATTGCTGCGATCATATGCTTAAAAAGCTGAATTCTAGAGCCTCGAAATTCTGGAGGCCTATAGGGGAGATGTATATTTCCCCCTTTCAATTTTTATATATTATATAAATATTTTGCAAATAAGAATTATTATTTTGAAAATTCTGGGAAGAACTAAAGGTAGCATCTTTTCATTTTGGCAATTCCGCAAATTCCTGTGTTTTCGAAATTGTCAATCCCGAATCCCTTAAATTTTACACGATTTTATCGTGAATGTTGCCTAAGGCGACAAATAACCTCTCGCTGGCACTGCCAGTGACTACCGGCTGTTTGCAGACTTCAAAAAAATGCTCCAGGAAAAGAGGTTTGGCTCAAATGAAGAAGTGATTGCCGAAGTTAAGCTTATTTTGAAAGCAAAGACAAATCGTTCTATTGAAAAGGTATAAAAAAAATTGAGGAGCGCTGGACTGAACGTTTCACTCTTGAAGGAAAGTATCTTGATAAATAAAGTTGAATTATGCCTAAAAGTTGTTGTTTTATTAGTTAGGCCCGGGACTGATATATGTCGAATACTTAAATTTTCCCTTTTTTTCTGAACAAACAGTATTCATTAATGAAAGTCCTCGTTCCGCCTGTGCCGTCTATTGCAATTGTATTAATAAATAAAAAAAAATGCAAAAAAAAATATTACACAAAACGACCGTAAGTTTTACATTACTCATATCGTATCAAGCATTGTGATTGTGTAAAATATCTTGGAAAAACGATAATTTATTTCCAGAAAATACCATATTTTTAAAATATTCCAAAACAAGAAGCTTCCATACTATTCAATTTAATGTTACATGTATGATTTCGTGACATAAATATTTCTTGGGGCTTAGGTGTTTTATATTAATATTTTAAATTCAGCTAACAATGAGTTGAAACCATAATTAAATTATAATTGATGGTGGATACTATCAATTTGCCATCATTTTGGCAGTTGAAGGTTTGTAGAGTGAAAATAAATAAATAGCTTATACCAAACTACTATAATAAATTATCTGTTTATGTAATGAAGTAAATAATATTTATATTATATCTGTAAATAGCTAAATTTTACCTTGAAACCGTATATTTTATTTATTTAAAAATGAAGGCGAAAAACTCTTTCAAAAAAAATCTGAAAAAAGCAAACGTCACCGTATAATATAACAGCCTCACATTATGCAGAGAAGTGGAGCTTAAAAAGCTAGACGATGTATTATTATATTATAAAAAGCTCGATCCCTGATCAGAAAGTTCACCGCCGTAGAAAAGCTCAGTAATATTTCAGGTTTCGCCAGTTACAAGGGTTTTCGCTTTGCACGGGAAGATGGCTGTAGGCATAACGATTATCTCCGCATCCTATGGAATAAAAAAAACACTTAGGTTCCCTATGACTTGCGATTTTCGCAAAAAAAACGTCCAATCTCGTCTGAGACGTGATCCAGATATACGCATTTTCGTTAAGTACTCATATGAACTTTTTACGTTAAAATAATCATGACAGTTAACCAGTGCTGGTAAAACTTATGCGGAATATTATAAATTAATTAATGGTATAGTTTTTTTTTCATTCATACCCCCCCCCCCAAGGCAATGACGAACAAATGGCGCTAGAAAAGAACCAGTAGTTAACTAATCATCTTTTAGAACCGGGTGGGTGCAGAGGTGGGCTGGAGGGGGCTCGAAGGAGTCTCGTGCGAACCCCTTGTTAAATTTTACTAAGGCCGGCGAGCCCCTTGTTAAGAAAAAAACATATTGTCAGATGAACAATAATTGCTGTAAATGGCTTATATATATTATGAAACGAAAGACTTTGTTGCATTTGGAAATTTCTCGTAAAATAAATTAATTTTGGGTGCATATTAAAATATATTATGAGTTTTTTAAATATATATAGCAGTATATTTTTATATGCTAAAAGCATATTTAGCAACATTCGATTGATAACAAATCCACCCCTTTTCTGGAACACCGCAAATATCTCTCAGGTCAACTGAGCCCCTTGTTAACATTTTGGCAGCCCACCACTGGGTGGATGAGAAAGATTATAAAAATCAAAGGCATCCATAACTTTTATGGATATTTTATGAACACAAATCTATTAATTAGTAAAAATATCAATTTATGAAATTGTCGGTACGGGAATTCAAACAATGGACAGTATCATAACGTACGTCATCCAGGAGTGCTGACCTGACGGCTACAGTCAGGCTTTTTAAATCATGATATTAAATTGATTATCTGACATAATATATACCGTTTTGTTCTCACACCACTTTGTCTAAGCACCAAATTCCTAATTTCACGATCGGTGTCTTCAATATAAATAGATTAAGCATGTGGAGCTATTTATTTTATTATGGCTTTAGAATGGTAAACAAAATATTAAATTACACGAATATTAAAAATAATAAAACACATTTAATTGGTAGAAAAATTTATATTCGATAATTTATCTCATGAAGGGTTCAAAATTCGACTCGAAAATACATCTAACTAACAGTTTTTTAATAATAAGAAAATAATTTAATCTAACTCTATTGGTATGCTTTTGGGAATAGACATATAAATCACGATTTTTATTTAATAAATATACAGTATCGCAGAACTAGAAGTAAAAAAAAAACAGTAAACAATGATATTTAATAGCATTTGAAGAATTTAATAACACACAAACTCATCAAAGTTATTTTAACATCCGTAATTAACTTCTACGGCCAATTTTCATGGATCGAATTATTTTTACAATCGAACAACTCAAAATAATTACGATATGTTCTTTACTAGCATAGTTTTATGAAAATAAATTATAGTAGATTGCAATTACTTAACTATATTATTTGTATAGAAGTAGAAAGACAGCTAAAATGCAACGCCGCAAATTGGCAAGTAACTATAATGCATGCATTTATAATTTGATTATAACACTTCCTACGAAGTTGCACGTCTTGTGCACAAAAGTCGTCAGTATTCACAAAGTTTTAATAAAATTACTCGAGCGTTATGTCTTTACATTGAAAACGAATACGTCTTACAAACACTGACACAAGTGACTAAAAATAATTAAATCCCAACAAAGCACGCTTCAAGAAAAAAATATCTCGTACAACAAATGGATTTTATTTTATTATCAGATGCACTTTGAAAGATAAAATATGATCGACGTCTTTGACAATAATAATTTGTCTATGGTTTATTTGGATAAGTTCATCAGATGGATCAGTATTAGGTGGAATTCGTGTACATCATTCTTTTTAGATCATATATATTACTTATGTGGATCATATAATCACCTCGCCGCGTCTTCAGGAGTACCTGTCAACCGCCAACCACAATATGCCAGAATCCTTAAGTAAATATTGTCGGTATACTGCCAGAAAACGTTGAATCAAAAATAGGTGTTTTAAGATATATAAACAAACTCTCATATTGCATTAATTTATTTCAAACTAAATAATTTTCGTTGGAGATTATTTACCTTTAAATAACTAACTTTTTATATCTATAGATTTCTTATTTCTTCATCTACAGAAAGACGATTACACCAATAAACATTTTTGAGTTGTAAATATTTCGGTCAATTGTTATTTATTCATTTGTCTTATTCAATTCGCTATATGATTTTTAAAAAGTCGATTATTTACGATTTAAAACATTTTTGATATAACGTTTTCTGGTAGTAAATATCCTATGAATAGTAACCGACCGTTGTACAGCACACAAGCGCGGACATTTTTTACTCTTCTCTGAAGTTAGTCTTATGGACTTATGAAATCCGACACCGACTAATCAACTACTTGTCGACCGATAATGTTTTTCTATCTGATGGCGTTACAAATATTAAACAATTCCACCGTTTTTTTAGGTTCTTATTAATTGGGAGAGTATTAGAAGTAGGGAATCCAATCCCGGGATCCCGTACAGTTTTCGATACATTTCAATCCCGGGATTAGAAGACATGATCCCGAAACTTTCGGGATTGGTTTACTTATAAAATAGAATCGTCTTGGCGTTGTAAAATAAAACGCACCCAATTGATTGTCGAATCCTTAAATATAACAAACAATGTTTCATTTTTCAATGTTTCACAAAGCACAATTAAGAAAACATATTCGAAAATAAACTCTGCAGACGAAAGTTATAAAATGAAATACTAGAAGTCACTTATGGTAATAAATTACGTTTTAATGAATCCCAAAAATATTTAATTCTAAAGCATATTATAGATTACTGAAAATGGACTCTTTTGGCGATAAGAAGTTTTGTTATCAGTATGAAATATTTTTTGTTTCTTTCTCATATTGCAATGTTGATTGATTTTTTATGTATTTGAATGCCATTTCGGCTTTGCTTTACGTTTTATGCGTTGTTATGTTTATTATTATCTGTCAAAACCAGTGTGTAGATAAATTGAGTGGTGTTTCTATTGTTCTAAATATGTATGTATATGACTTTTTTAAAAATAAAATTTCTGGCTGAGGTGGTAAAACAATAATAGAGTAACTCTTTAAAATTAGACTCAACCAAAAATCACTCCTTTTAGCTCCTATATATAATACCAGTGCCAAAAAATATATTTCATTATTTCTACGGTCGCATTCTCAAGATACTATAATAGAGAATATAATATAGAATGAGTTTTATTATTAATTTTTGACCAATATTATAAATGTGTAGCACTATAAAAAAAAACCCAATTTCGGGACTAGTCCGGGGATCCCGGGATCATAAAATTGTAATCCCGAAATCCCGGGATCGACATTTTGGCTCGGGGTTGGATTCCCTAATCAGGACCAACTTGCATTTGAGTACATGTGCCGAAAATGCAAGTAGTTTGCTTTACCAGCCACCAATTCCAATATAAGGTTGGATCGGCTTGCGCAACTTTTCCTTTTCTGAATTTATAAAATGACACTCTCATTATACGACGTGTCCAGCAGCTTGATTTATAGGACCATTAGGTTTTGTTGGCCTATGAACATCCCGGCCTAAAGGAAACTCTTTGGAATACATCGGCAAAGCATCTACGGAGAATACCAAGCTATTTTTCTATTAATAAACATATTATAGATATCGCAAAAAATAATAATATTACAATAGACCACGGGTTCCCAACCTGGGGGTCGCGAAGGGTTTCCAGGGGGGTCGCCCACTTTTTTAGATTTTTTATTTGAACAATAAAATAACGAAAAAGTATAGCAAATCGAGGATTTCAAATTTCTCGGGGGGTCGCCTAGTCACATGGCTTTATAAAAAGGGGTTGCCACCCGAAAAAGGTCGGGAACCTATGCAATAGACCGTTACATTAATAGTAAATGTTAATTAAATTTTAATTTAACTTTTACTGTAATAAAAGGAAAAATATTTATTGAATTGGTAGAACACCATTGTAATAAAAAAAATATAAAACTAAATACTTTTTATTAGTTATACCAAACAAAAAATCTCTTTCTATAACTCAACTCATTTTTTTCCGGTTTTGTTATCAAATTCTGCCGGTAAGTTGACGAATTATATTAGTTTTCCTCCTAGAGGAAAATCAATGTAGGCGCTCTGATAGAATTCGACACAATATGATTTTATTTACTGAGGCGGCAAGTTAAATTAAATATGTAAACGTTTTTTCGCGCTGCCTATACAGTTTCTTCTGTGCGGTGTGAAAAGGAAACACCGAATACATACCACAAATAAATAAATTTATTCAATCTCCGTTTTCTTCGGAATTGTAAATGCAGACACAAATGGATATTTATAGTTTACACGAATATAAAGTTCGTTTCGAATGGCACCCATAGAAAATCTACTAGCCGACTGAATATAGCGACATAGGTTATTTGGTCGACGTGAAAACATCATTACTCCTGTAAGCTCAACGGATTTTTATATACTATTTCTGTTCGCCATTTGAAGCGGAAACTCTCGTGAGTTTTTTCTCAAATAAATGTTTCAATTTATTTAACACATGTATCCTTTAATGAGCTAATTTGTTAAATGTTATTTTTAAAATCATATTTGTTCGATATTAAAGCAACAACTCTCGGTCGAGTAAAAAATAAACGATACATGCAAAAAAAAACAAGATGGAGAGAACGGTATATCTGGGTTCCACTGAAAAAACGCGAAACGAGATGCGAGGCAAGACTTATTTATGATAAATATTTAACGAAAACGGTCAATCGAGATAATATTTGTGACGGGACCAAAATATTTAAACGATAGATTGACGAAAACGGTAAATCGGGGAACGATTAATGCGGGACTATTTTACATTGTTCTTATGTGTGTTTGGCCGGGATAGTGAAAAATGAACGATCTTTGCGGGAAAACAAACATTTTTTATTTATTTATTTATTTAATTAACATTGCACAAAGTTGACAAATTATAAACTTGTAGAAATGGTAGATTGGGGTTCCACTGTAGTTAACTATGGTTATATTTAGTTTCTTTTACGCTTTTGATAAAAGATAAAATAAGATTTTATGGTATACTTGTATTTAGTTATTCTACTAAACTCGCTAAAAGTTAATATTTTTCTTTTAAAGGGGACATTTTTTAAAATTAAAATATTTCAGTGTTTCATTACAAAGGTTTACCTTTAAGCAATCGGTTGGCATCTTTATTTTAAAATCTCTTTTTCATTATATCTTACTGTTGCTGTATGGTAGAGATATTGCAATACCGGACAAATATAACAACACTGGCGTTTTACAATTTCATGTTAAATACCTCTATTACAAAAAGAGTTTCAGAAAGAGAAATACGTCCAATTGGGATTAAATACTAGGCGAGTAAATGAAAATCTCAAAATATTTTCGAACAATCAATTATTACTCAACTGTCAGTTAATTCAATAAACCTTGAATCTACTATTTTTCTAAAAAATATATCGACTGTGGAAAGGAAAAAGGACGTAACCCACTGTTTTTTTAAAACAGCTTTTTTTCGATAATCACAATGTATACAACTTGACACACATTCTGTCAAAAGGATGGAAGCTGAAAATGCCGAATAAGTATCTAAATTTAGCTTTTTAGTTTGAAAAAGATGACCTTGTAAGAAGACCAAGAAAAAACACTGAAATAAAGGTTTTTCCGAGACAATTTCTTTAATAAATATTAGATTATGTCAATTAAACACCAGTTTAGAAGTCTCTGTGCATTTCAAGGTTGTGTATAATTCATAATTTGCATATGGCCCAAAATCATCAAAACACGTTTTATGCGCCTCCTGTAAAATTTGATATGTGTGGGTTACGTTCTTTTTACTTTCTACAGTCGATATGTTACTTAGTTTTTTAGACAACCAAATTAAAACTCGAAAATAGTGTGTTTCTTGATGTTCCGTAATACAATATATAGTTTTAAGAATGGATATTCCGATCCCTCAATGACTGCTACGTAGCGTATAAATTTTACTAGTGTGCTACGAAGAAAGCGCGTGGCAAAATCGACGATCACGACTGCCTATTTGGAAAAAAGCAAAAGCCGAAACGAGCCACCCCTACTAAAAGCGTCAAAAGTGAATTCTGCGCGATTTTCGATTCGCGAAACAACAATTGAATGCTGGGCCAACGGCAATTGCCTGGGAATCGCGTCAATAAGAATTTTCACTTGTTTGTTGAAATACAGAAATGTTTGAGGCCATAACGGATAATCCTTTGCCAAACACATATGACGATTTACATCAAATGGCTTTCGTCCAAACATAAAAGAGATAGACGCACTGCATATTTACATGGAATTGTGTAGTGGTAAGTGAAAATCATTCTTTCACTTCACTCGTATATAATAATATAATACTGTATACAAACCACTCCTAGAATGATTTAGCAAGTATTTTCAAAAAGTTTCACTCAGTAGTTTCACTCACTTGCTTATCGACTGTGGAAAGGGAAAAGGACGTAACCCACACATTAAAAATTTTATAGGAGGCGTAAAAACGTGTTTTGATGATTTTTTAAACTATTTATGGATTTCTGTTTAAAGGCACACATATATGTAATTTCTTGAAACCCTCTCACCCATTCTTACTAAAAATTGAGTGTAGCGATAGTGATAAACTAACCGCTTGTTCTGTCTAAGCACTAGTCTTCTATGTGTTCTGGAAAAATATAGAAACAGTTTTGAGTAACTAATTAACAAGCAGTTCTCGTAGAAACACTCGAGTAATCAACTACTATGTAATAAACACTAAACTGTATTAAAACCATTTAAATAACCAAGTAATTCGAGCAATTTACCGGCTCCCTAATTAAAGACATTGTCTAGAAAAAGCTTTTATTTCAGTCTTTTTAAAGGTTTTAATTTTTTACAAGGTCAACTTTTTCAAACATAAATGGTAAATTTAGATACTAATTCGGCATTTGCAGCTTGCATCTTTTTGATAGAGCGTGTATCAAGTTTGATATATTGTGGTAATCGAAAAAAACCTGTTTTGAAAAAACTGTCACAGTCGATATGCTTAAATTTATTTATAGTCACATTTATTTTTATCTCTATTACATATTATGAGCCCTCAAGAGTTGAAGTGAGCCAAGTATTAAAATGGTAAAGCTTTGTTAATGGACTTGGTAGTACAATTAAGTCTTTACTTGGTGTTTCGACGGATTGTATATATATATATATATATATATATATATATATATTGTATTTACTGAGTTTATTCCACTTTTACGATACTTTAAGACGTGTCATAATTCATTTTACCCATTTCTTACTAAAATACCACTTGGCTAACTTCACTTCTCAGGAGTTCAATTATATAATAGTAAGCATAGATAGCATTTTTTCACTAATCAACTATATTAAAAAAATATTCTGTTTTTGTTCGTATAGTTTATTTAAATGTTATCTTTACTTACATTAGTTAATCTCATGTTAATTAAATGAATTTTCATTTCTTATGTTCATTTTGGAAACCACGCTTCATTCAAATCTGTCAAAAATTGTTTTTTATCGAGAGTTCAAATAAACGGTCAAAAATATTAAATAAAAGACACGTATAGCCTAATCCAGGCGTGGGGAACCTGCGGTCTTTTGGCTACTCTGGTGCGGCCTTCTGACCAATTCTGTAATTCTGTAAATTTATGTAAATTCGTAAATTCTTGATATATTCTAACCGTAAAGTCCTATTTCCGGCCAAAGATTCCCTAGTCAATGTTTACTGCGACCTTATGTCGAATCAGAAAAATGAATGCGGCCTTTAGAGAATAAAAGGTTCCCCGCCCCTGGCCTAATCTTTCCCTTAAAACAATGCGCTAACTAACGAGGTATGAGTTCAAGCAGCAAGTTTAATTGAAATTTACTATACCATACATGATCGAGTGTCTCGTTTTCCCGAAAATAGCGGTCGACCATTGATGTATTCAGCGGGCGAAAACTTTTCATGTTTTCAATTATAATATGTACTTCAATAGATGCAATTTGTTTTTATTTAAAATCCCCGTCGGGCACTAAAAGCTTTTTAATGCGTTTTCGCATCCGGACTTTTCCAATTTCCGAACGCATTTTGTACGAAGCGTGTTGGCGTAAACGTAACAAAAGGATTTCAAATTTCAATAATCCCCGATCCACATTTTGTGTTAACGTCCATATTTTGATAATTACTCCAGAATTCACAATCGATTATATTTGAATTTATTTTGACAACAAATTATGTAATTGAGAGGAGATAAAAGAGATTTAATGCTTAAACTACACGTTAATCGTTCTCTAAAACAGTGCTTCGCAACCAGTGTGCCGCGAGGTGATGCTGGGTGTGCCGCGAAACATATCTCTAATAAACGAAAAAAATCAAATAGATTTTTCAATTGATTTATGGATTTCGAAGGCATGGATGTATGTGATGTCTTAAATTCCTTCCTCCCACCCATCCTATCCTTAAAAAGGGATGATATCGAGAGCGATTAGATAACCACTTGTTTTGTCCGATCTTTATTCCTATCACTACTCTCTTTGAAAAAAAAGAGAACTTGAGCAACTGAGTAATCGGCAGGTCTTGTAGAAACTCTTCTGTTAAGATTATCTCCATTAGGAGTCCATGTGCTCTAAATTGGTAGCGGACATGGTTATAAAAATATGCGTATGATTCTTTTATGGTTTTTATCATATATAAACCCAAACTAATGTAATTTCTGCATATTACTGAGCACTGCTCTAAAAGACTGCTCTATTTACCATGTTTACGTTTCACTTTAACTGGGAAGAAATAATGATAACTGTAAAAGTATTTTCGGATATATTTCAAGAGTATTACGTAAATATACAATGGTCATTATGTATACGCATATTTTGTAGCACACTGGACAGCAAACGTCAAACTTTAAAGCTCTAAAAATCTTAAACATACACAGTAAAATAATGCAATGCTACAATGCAATTAATACACAATCATAAATGTGGGAGCAATACTCATTGCAACCATAGGGATATTATTAATGTTTTGACAGTTCATTATGTTATACGATAGAAATATTACTGTTTTTTTTAAATTCATATTTTGTTATAATATTATACAACGTTCAATCAGAGACACACAGTCGAATATCAATAACGGGGTAATAAAATACACGGGGTAATAAAATTTGAATATTTTATATCAGAGCTGTGGAGTCGGAGTCGGAGTCGTGAAAAATGACCGGCTCGATTTTGTTTTGAAAAATATTTTAAATGAAGTGTATTCAAACAAAATAGTACAAAGTGTTGACAGACTGGAAATCTTTGGCTGACTACAGATGATCTGATGGTATACATATATAAGTTAAAATGATTTTTTTCAAAAATCCTCGGAGTCGGAGTCGTCTTTTATTTACACGACTCCACAATTTTATATTGTATCAAATAGGTTTATCAGCATTAAGAAAACACTGTCAGTTGTTGTTTTGAATGAAGTTTACCTCATCTGAAGTTATCTAGAGAATCGTTTATTTCTAAATCATTCAAACCTCTTTTTTCCGGAGAGATTGAGATCAGAAGGATGAGGGTACGACAGGATTAACGGTTTGCTAATTATATTATCAGGTGGATGGGATTTAATTTTAGAAATCACAAACATAAATCCATAAGTCAATATTTCAATTTACGAAACTTATTTTTAATACTGTGACTCCTGTGAACAAAGTCATTCAAAGTTAAGTCGTTAAGCACTTGACTACAAATCGTAAAGCTAAGTTAAATGTTAAGCTTTAACTTGTTTAGTATCTGTCAGTTTATATAAATTTAATGAAGTTTTTGTCCGAATTTTAAATTTTTTAAATTGAAATGTACATTACCTGCCATGATGTTGTCCCTGATGATTTGCACGTGGTTGTCCCGATCGGGTCTGGTGTGCTCGTGCCAGAAGCCAACTACGTGTCCTAATTCGTGCACCACTATCCCAAACTTGTCGCAGTGCTTGCCAATGGATATTGCCTGTGGGCCGTTTCCTCTTTTACCAACGAAGGAACAACACCTAAATGGTAATATACAGAATAATATGGATTTGCTAAATAAGTGTCTTTGTATAACGTCATCCGATACGAACGAATAAAAAATAATTATTTTGAAAATTTAAGTTATTCGAAGTCAACTTGATAAGAAATGTCATCACAAATGCCTTTGTGTAAGATTTTAAATTTAAATGTAAAATAATCTAAATTTGACCCATCCGATTGATTTAAAAAAGGTCTAACCACTTGACTTCAGAGACCGAAATGTGATAGTTATTGCTAAACTTCAAATCCTAACAAAGCGAATTTTATGGGACCAATTCCGTTATTGTGAATATACGTAAGAAATAAATAATGAAAAAGCATTTGTAAATTTCTAAAATAATTTACTAATTCGGTTGTTGGAGTAAAAATGACAAAATGAAAATGTTTGATTCCGCCGCACCGCCGCTCGGTAAAATACAAATTTACCCTTAAACTTTTGCATCCAGTTGCTATCTCATGATAATAATTTATTGTTGGTCAAAAAAATCCGCTTTTTGGAATTTCCCCTTCGATATTTCAGGATTCGTTAATAAATTTTGTAAGAAAGTTCGTGCTGGTTCATTATTCGTTGTTCTAAAATATTTTTTACTCAGAGAGTTTATATTCAACTAGTTTTATTATAATTATATCAGTGGTGGATTAAGCACATGGGAAGCCCCAGGCGTAACATAAAATCGTCATAAAACTAAAATAGTAAAACTATATATAAATCTGAACTAAAAGTATATAGGTTATATTATATAAGCTATTTTTGAAGCCACTGAAATTCGGAGGCTCCAAGCGCGCGCCTTATTTGCTTATATTATAATCCGCCACTGAATTATATAAGATAACATATTACGTTATCAGGATAATTTTAAAAATTTGCTTACCCGCATTGACGTTCAGTAAAGAAAATAAAATCTCGATGGTCAGATTGTCGTTCTACGAATTTAACGCACGTGAAATTTTCCCAGTGCCTCATAGCTTGCTTGAAAAGAGCTTTTTGGACTCCACTAAAATTTCCATCGATCTCATAAGGGATGACTCCGTACTCCCAAATACGCTCTTTTCGACCGGTGGCTGCTCGTTCGACTCGTTTATGTTCTTGTGTAGAATTCGATTCCGTTGCGTTCATGAATTCTCCCTAAAGATATAAAAACACACCTTACCGTTTGATCGAACACAATCATAATAAAACAGTCAATCTTGTAACGTTTGTAAAACGTTGAATCTGCCTTTACAAAATTTAATTAAGGCCTATATTTTATATGTATATTGTTTCGACTAAGTTTAAGTACGAATATTTTATCACGCTACTATAAAGTATAATTAACTCAATAAATGATGAAATGACACTACAAATGAAAAAAATATTATATATGAGTCCCTTAATCCTGTATTAAGTATGCAGTATACACCCACTAATTATGCCAATTAGTGTTACTTAATTTGTTTTATTACAATTATAAAATTATTGTGTTAACGGAAATACTTCAACATAATCATTTATTTGTTAATAATGTGGAATCGATCAAATTTCACTGTTTACAACTGTTTTTTCAAAAACACGTAATCTTGTAAATTCAGTATATGTATACATAGTTGTTTCTCGAAGAGTCAAATTTCACACTATTAACACAACCAGTAAAATGTTCAAGTTGTCAATTTTAATTTATTTTTATTCATCTCTGTCATTCTGTCTAAAAAGTAATGTCTCAAATATTTATTGTATTTAATCAATTTTGAATATGTCTCGTTATGTATATTTTCAGAACATCGAATTCAAACATTTTTTTGAATTCAAAATATTGTTTAAATGGACATTATGTTTTCGAATTATATATTTTCTTCTCGTAACTATTTTCGAACGTACAATTGTTTGACATCTTAATGCAGAAGAACATTATGTGTATTTAAATTAAATTTTGACAAAAACTGGATATGAAATATCTTTGCACTAAGCCATCGGTAACATATGATTAAACAATGTACGATGTATTTTTCAGCTATCGTTAATAGAATAGCTGTTGTACAAAAAATTCGCGGAAATATATTTATAAGATTGTAACTTTAAAGGCGTTTTTCAGAATTTTCATTTGTGCATTTTGCCAGACTGTAAAGTTTAAAAGAGAAATATTTATTTACAAAATTCGATGTAATGTGTACATTAAACATTCTACAGTTAGCCATTTATTTTTTCTAAATACGACGATCTCTATTGTTTATTGTGAAAGCAAATGGATTTTTTATTTGGGAGCCACTCGCTAATAAATAACTGGATAGATTAAATGGAAGTATTATTTTACGTTTAATGGAATATCACTTATTTTAAGTGCTAAATCAAAACATTACAAAAATACTTACGTAGAAATTAAAATAATCTGTCTCGTTTTTAGTGAGACCAGATGAATTTGTTTGCAATTTGAGCGGAACACTTTCCGTTGTATTTTTAATTTCCTCAACAGGTGGTTCTTCAACCATTTTTAATGGTGTTGAAATATTTTTAGAATCGTGAAAGTGCGAGTCAGTATCGTTTTTTGCTTCTTCTAATATTTTCTTTTTACCCTTTGGTTTGTATTCAAACCTTTCTTCAAACTCGTGAATAGGAATATCAAGTCTTCGATAAGTAGGCTCCCACTTTTCTTCTTCTATGTCATCTCTAAAGGCGTTCTTCGTTTTCTTTTCTATTGCCAAACTGCCAGTGTAGTTCATCATTTTGCTGTTCTGCCGAATTTTCACTGGATGTTCACTGCTGTCTTCTGTATTTAATTCGACTTTCAATTTCAGGAGTCGAGAGTAATACGGAGACACGCGGTTTCCATGTCGAAGGTTGTGTCTTTTTGTTTCCTCAGAATTTCTATCTGTCGGTAAGCTTTTATTTTCACCATCTTCTTTGCTTTGAGATGAGCTAGATACTCTGTAATAAAGAAATACCATATTCAGCATGTAATGTAATAGTAACGCTTCTCCTGAAGAACAATGACGGCGGCAGAAAAAAACATTGCATCTGTTGAAAAAACAATATTTTGAAATTGGACTTTCGTTGACGATAAAGATATATTAAAAATCTTGGAGGACTTACAATATATTGGAATATTTCTATAATAATAGGGTAAAATATCACAGTATTTCAGTTCTACAGTTTTTTTAAAAAGTTAAAGGTTGATAGCTATTTCGGCTTACGCCATCGTCAGAACTCTAGAACTCTCGAAGAAGAGTTCTGACGATGGCGTAAGCCGAAATAGCTATCAACCTTTAACTTTTAAAAAAAACTGTAGAACTGAAATACTGTGATATTTTACCCTATTAAAATGGAGTTCTACCAAGTAAATGCCAAATCAATAAATATTTCTATAATCTTTTTAATTAATAAAAACACAATATTGCTTTGTACTTTATTCCACTTTATTTAATAGTTCAGGACATTGTCAACTGATAATGTTGATAATGATCGCAATGAGCGAAACCGGTCCTGACATATTAAATAAAGTGTAATTTAAGATTTCGACTGAAGGTGCTTGGTGGAATTTCAATATTAAATTTGAATGATTCAAAATTAAATAAAGTGGAATTAAGTACAAAGGAATATTGTGTTTTTATCAATATAATGCCTTTCCACCAAGTATTGACAGTGAACAGCCTAAAAGTAATCTTTTTAATAGTAGGTTAAGAGATCCAATATGTCTACACAAACAAATTTAGACAATGTTTATTCCGTTTCAGTCTTTATTTATTTTGCACCAAGACACAATATTTTAGTTCTAAGCCATCGATATATTATATATAAAAAATATATGAAACAAAAGTTTTTCAACGTTTCATGCATCGATTATATAATATAAATAAATCATTAAGATGATAGTATTCAATGAATAGATAAAGTATCTGCATTCAGATACTTCTTTTGGTCCAAATATAATGTTTAACTAAATATGTTTATTGGCCTATTAAATGGTACGTCTAGTTTGTTGTAAATGTGAACTAATTAGGCTTAGACATGTTTGGAATGAAGCCATATATACTAATCGGTGCTATAAAGGACATAGTAATTTATGCACTCCAATTTTAGTCATACACGAGTAGATTTTCCTTTGCCAAAATATTGACAAAAGCTTTCATGTTACTAAAAGCTTATTTTCGATATCTACGATAACATTGTTGAAATTTGTTTTTTAATATTAAATTAAATTTGATATCATTCTTATTCCACACGTTGTGTAACCAATTGCGACACGTGTTCTGCCTCTTTGAGAAGCATTTTCAGACAATTTATCTATCATAAAGCTATTTACGAAAAATCAGTTTATTTTAAATAACCGGACGATAGTTTTTTTTAAATGCTTCTTGAACACGCAAAACAAGTGTCATAATTAGTCACAAGACATGTAGAATAATAAAGATGTCAAATTTTTGAAGAGTAACACGTCACAATAAAAAGAAGAAATACTATATTTTTACTCGAATGATTTGTTTTAAGACGATTTCAAGGCACTAAAAGCACTGAAGCGGATAACAGATTTCTAATAACAAGAGACGTAACACGCAAAAGGTTTCATTAGATCTTAACGCGTAAGTCTTAATTATTACTTTTCTTAAGCAATTTTTTACTCAACATTTTTTTTCTTTTTTTAAAATCTGGGTTGGGTTCCAATTTTTATTTTTTTATTTTTTTATTTAACTTTTGACAGTTTTTTATGAAACGTATCTACCGTGTAAAAAAAAGTTGAATTTATTAATTGCAAAAATCTTAATTATGATTGAAATGTGAAGATAAATAATATATTACTGAAACAAATAAAAGTCTAACTTGTATCATCATTTTTATGATATTAATATTCATCTTAAAAAAAACTATCAAAACCTTTTTTAAAAAATGTTATAAATATTGTTTTTGAGAGTCACCTTGTTCCATAATATCATATTTCAAAAGTCTGTTTGATCAAAGTGAACTGTGTTTTCCCTGACGAAACATTTTAATAGCAAAATTTTGAACGATATTGTTTTTGAAGATATTTATTTCACTCAACATAATTTTAACAATAATTTTCTAGTTATTTTCTGACAACTAGATCTATAGAACAAATCTATAATAGTATTTATTATATAAACCGCATTATTTAAGATTGTATAGAGCAATTGCTTATTCACATTGTGTTGGCTAGAATTTTGCTTTGAAAGCTTCAAAGGTCAAAACTTTCAAGCTCTTTAGTAGACTTTAAGTTGTACGTCAGAATTAAACCATGTACAGTGCACAATACCACGTATTGTATTATATCAAACTTTAAACATAAAATATTACCGTATTCTTTGATAATGAAAAAAACTTTATAAAAGCAATACCAATTTTCTGCTTACAAAGCAAAACATCTTTTCGACATTTATAAAAGTGTAAACGATTTTCGAAGTCGAATTATTATTTCCGAAATTTCAAATCAGCCTAAGAATAAACGATGACGTAAAAAACTGTAATTTTTTCACTTTTATATTTTTATAATAAGAAGATTTTTCCCCATATTTATACGGTATGTGTGTATAATAACTAAAAAATCATTTTACCTTGTTTCTACCATATAAAATAAATCTTTTTGAGTATCGTCACCGCACTGGCAGAAATTTGGAAGTAACAAATTGATAGCTCTGGGTAATTAGAAAACCCCCTACCCTATTAGCAATACCCTTCGTATTTTATGTTACATTGATAATTATACTGTAAACATGATGATGGATTTATACCGATCGGACTCAAAATAAGTTGATAAATCATAGGCAAAGACAATTGCGTAAAATTAATCTGCATTAATAGTATTAAATAACCGATAAAAAAAATATTTTTTGCCAAACTTTTGAGTTATTCGAGACATAATCGAGAGATAATCGATATCCAAAAATCTCATTGTGTACTTAACTTATTTTTGTCACTTTTGTTACTTGCCAACTTCTATCAGTACAGTGACAGTATCGACCCGTAATCGGCAAAACAACGTAAGCGAAAATTCATACATTTTACATGAATGGTGAGGTTTTAATAATAACAAAAGTTTTTATTAATTTCCTCTCGTAATAAATTCGCAAAAATAATTATTTTAATGCGGTTAGTAATATTAGATCAATTACAGTTTATTTTTACGAGCTTATTACGAGAGGAAGTTAAAACATTCTTTTGTAAATTTTATGAATTGTCGCTAACGATTTTCTGCAGATTACAGGTCGGTATGTTCCTTTATTGAACGAAGTAATTACGATTTTTTAAATGTAACAGCAACATTTTTTAAATGTACAGCAACATAAAACCTATATTCTGAAAATAGTTTAAAATATTAAATTTAATAGTTTAAAATATTATGCATAGTAAATAATTATGTCGAACCACCATAAATGTACCGACATTGTATGTCGGGGTGAAATTATTAAGGACCAGAGTCTACCGTAAATTGGCAGCCGCATATTTGGCGGCTCGCGTCATTAATTAGTAGTTCGCCGCTCAAAGCCATGGAATTAATTCATCGGCCATTATCGACCAATTGATGGTCACAAAGGGCCACCGCTTCAAATAGCCGCTGGTATATCAAACAATCAAATGCATTTCTCATGAGAACCATAGTTATTTACTGCGTTGACAATGCTTGACCGTTCGAAATTCACATCTGTTATTCAATTTTTATTTTATTACATTACATTGACATTACATTTTATTAGACAACTAATCATCAAGTCACTAGCTAATTACATAAATAGTCAATAACTATTGGTTAAAAGTGGTTAGTAATTATTTATGAATATTGGACAGGTTACACTCTGACATCTGACCGTTTTAAATAAATTGTTGACTAATTACTTTTGTCTTTGACATCGTACACAATGATTTTTCGATAACCACTTACTTAATGAACATTTCTTTATATTAATTACTGAACAATTACTTCATTTGTTAACTGGCAAAATATGTCATGACAACCAAATAAAAAGGCTAGTATATTTTAATTTAATATTTTTGATTTACCTGAGACTTTTGGTAAAACTGAAATGTTTTTGACAATAATTTTGATCTTTTATTAAAAAACAAAAAAAATGTGACACTTATGACATTTTTTTAATGTTATCGTGACAGATGACAGGAAACGGTAAGCGAACGAGCACTTTTCACAGATATTAGATTCAATATATAAAAATACGTTCGTACCAACCAAAACTAATCATGATTTTTTCTATAAAATGAATAATTCATAAAAAATCATAAATACCATTTAAACACTGTGCATATTATATATATATATATATAATATTAAGACACAACTCATTTAGTTTAATATAGTCAGAACTGCGCTATTCAAATTGGATAAAAAAAAACTCTTTAGAAATGCTGTATTTAGGATACGATATAGAGGCAATTTATCTAGTTATATATATATATATATGCAACATTATGAAGATTATTTTTTAAATTCAACCAGAAGCCTTAAGTTGGTATTGAAAATATTTTTCGTTGTGTAGCGCTATTACAAAAAAACCTTCTGTTTAAAAAGTCTAGAACGCTATTTTAATAAATGTTCGTTGCGGTTTCTAAATTTTTTTAACCTTATACAAAAAATCCAAGCCACTGAAGTTCAAAAGCTTTTCACACATAAAGTTTAATAAAACGTGCTCAAATAAACGATTATTTCGCAAATTGTATCAAAGGATAAGCTTTGCATTCTACAGTTACTGCCCAGGCTGCTGAATAGGTTGAAGTCTTACTAGGATAACCATAGTATTTTATAACCATATCAGATAAGTAAAAAGTTGTTTTTCCATTCCATATATTGTCAATACTTACATAAAACATACGTTTTGATATACGTCGGTTGCACTGTACTTGCATACGAAAATTTAAATCTTTTTATTTATTGGGACTCTGAGAAGTGAAGTGAGCTAAGTGGAATTCTAGGAAAAGATAAGCTATGTGCTTTATAACATGTTACATGTCTTAAAGTATAGTAAAAGTAAAACGAGCTTAGTTAATAACTACAAGAGTACTTTCTCTCCAAATAAGAAATAAACAATTCACAAAGACGTGATTGTACTTAAAGCCTAATACAAAAGTTTTCCAATGTTGCTATTTCACTCGCTATGCTACAATTTTACGATCCGTAAATTTTAAATTGAAAAAGAAATGATTTGAAATCATTGTTGTCGTTTATCGTTAATAATTGTTTGATTTTCTTAAAAGAAGTCAAGACGTCTAAATTACGTTTGGTTTTATGTAGGTGTGGCTTAAATAATATTAAACACTTTTCAGTTACAATTATCGGTTGAATGTTAAAAAGAATCATTTCAATATTGATGACTGAATTATCAACAAAAAAACATCCACTGCAACAACGAGTATGGAGTAAAATATCAGTGACTCAAAAATATTTAAAATAGTAAACAAGAATCACACCTTAAAGTATCTGTACTTATTTTTTGTACAATGGAGGTATCTCTACAAAAGTTATGTTACGAGAACTTCTTAATACTAAGTTGCTCTACCTCTATTTTGTATCGAAAAAATAGTGAAAAAAGGTATAGTGTTAGGACAGGAATAAAGCTAAAAGCTATCGCTACGCCCTGTTATTTTTATGATTATAAATGTGGCAGGGAATTTAGACATCATAAACACACATACATTCAAACAGAAACCGATAAATTAATTTAAAAAATGTTGCTCTTACTGATATTTAAACCCGTGAAATCCGCCACGGAAACCAACGACGTTGACACTGTCCTATGGACCCGATGACAAACTCTTTAAATTTTTAACCAACTATAAAATGTTAAGATATTAATCCTGATAACTGAGAATAACGCGATGGATACTTTTGTATATTACCATTTAAAGACTTTCATGAGGTACCATAGACTTAATTCATTCAATTTCAAGTTTGTTTTATTGTTTATAAAATACAACAAATATTATTCTATGCCAATACTCCACCCCTCGGTTGACGGCGCATACAACAGCGTAGCTTAAATTAAACACCCATTGAATTCGACTGAAAGACCAGACGTTGCTAAATAACAAACCAACAGTCTTATATCTTTACTTTTTATTTTTATTGAAAGATACGAAAAAAGGTCATATACCGTGTTATCTAAAATTATACCAAAATAATATTATATATTTTTTTAGAAATATTTACTAAATTAATCTTTGTTGAAAAGTCCTATAAAGTTGACTTAGTCAATCATTTTATAAAAGTTCAATTTTAAATTAAATAAAATACGTTTTAAATATATAAAAATAAGCAAATTTTATTACTACAAATAAACGAATATTAATTATTACTGCTGATAAAAATCATTCGGCAAATATGGTTATAATAATATATATTATATTTTTATCACATTGATGTTTTATAATAAGAATGTCAAAATTACGTCGCTACTTAAAATTATAATTTCAGATTTCGACTGAAAGTGCTTGGTGGAATTTCAATATTAAATTTGAATCGTTCAAATTTTGTAACACTAAATCAACCAGTGTAATAACAGTATTATCATTTTTTGATTCCGAATAATACTTGAACTTTAAACCATAACCTAGCTAATCTTTGACGTATGACATATAATTAATTATATCTAAACGTAAACCTACTTTAGTTAAATAAAATTGTTCGGATACCGTACAAAACAATCTGTATAGTACAAATATGTCCACGAAGTAAAAAAAGTACTGTTTCAGCTGGCTTAATAACTTCGGCAAGCAGACGGCAGAGCGCTTCCTGCCGAGGCCAGGCTGGGAAACTTGCAAACAGTTTTCACTACTGTCCACAAAACATAGGTAAGTAACACGACTACCAGTCCGCCAGAGGTTGGTCATCTTGTTAGCTTTCATTGAATTTCCCCAGCTTCAATAAGACTTAATTCAATTGAATCGTTCAATAAAGCGCGTGCTTTTCATTGAATTCAGTTATAAATAATGTTTAAATTTCTCTCAGTCTACAAATTTTGATAGTTGTATGAATCTTGACTTAAAAGTTTATTTGATATATTTTGATACAATTATTTATTTTGCTATTATTTTATTATTCTTCTTTTTGTAATTATAATAATAAATGTGTTCAATTATGCGACTTAAAACATACGAATTATTAATATAAAATTTAAATATAAATATTTAACGTGAACTGGTTGTTAGTCGTTTCTATGAATTTAAATTTTCGTATAAGGCGTTAAATTGAAAGTCCTTTTTTAAGATAATCGTCATTTTCGATAATCAAGAAGTTTTAGCCTTTCCATTTATGCACTATAACTATTATTTATCCTAACCCAATCAAATTTACATATTTAAAAGCATTATGTTATTCATAGTTTTTTTTTGCTAAAAATAACTACAGTGGAACCCCGATCTACCGTTCTCGCATTGTTCGTTTTCCCGCATGGATCGTTTATTTTTCATAGTCCCGGACAAACACCCATAAGAACAACGTAAAAGAATCCCGCATTAATCGTTCCCCGATTTACCGTTTTCCTCGATCTATCGTTTAAATATTTTGGTCCCGTCACGAATATTATCCCGATTGACCGTTTTTGTTGAATATTTTTCATAAATAGTTTTGCCTCGCATTTCATTTTGGGTTTTTTTTTCAGTGAAACCCCGATCTATTGTTCTCACTATATTCGTTTTTTTGCATGGATCGTTTATTTTTTACTCGACCAAGACCTCGTCATTACAATATTTAATAATTCCACGTTTATCATTCCCTGATTTACTGATTTCCTCGATCTATCATCTAAATATTATCGTCCCGTCCCAATTATTATCCCGATTGACCGTTTTGTAGAATATTTTTTTTCGCTCAAATAGTTTTACATCGCATTTAGTTACATAAATAAGTAAGTTTTTTGAAAAATTTAAAAATATTATTTGAATATTTCCCGCATTATCAGTTTCCCGCATTATTCGTTCATTTATTACGGTCCCTTGGAAAACGTAGAATCGAGGTTCCACTGTAATTGACATAATGTTTATTATGTTCGAATTATGAAAAATTCACAGAATATGACTGAAACTGTTTTTTTCAGAAGATACAATGTGTTATAATCTATATATTTGAACTTATTACTCAAAGCAGCCTGTTTTTTACTTAACGCCTTATGCCAGTATATCGACGATACATAGAATACTACAACCCTTAATTTTATATAATTAAGCAGAAATAGAAATCCTGTTATATTATATTTAAATAAATATTAACATAAAAAAAATTGAGTAGGATAATCGGTTATCTGTGGAAAAATTGTGAGAAATATTATTTTTAGTTATTGTTGACCAATAACACTATGCCACTGATAAACAAATATTTTTCTACGTTTTAATAGAAAAATAAATTTATAAACTTTATAATTTTGTGATGGTGCTATATTACACATAATACTATAGTAAAAATCAAAATTGTACAGATTTAAAAAAAATCTATATTCTTCGTAACAAGATCTTTTTTTGATATAATCATGTATTCTTAGATTGTTAATATCTATGTACATATTTTTTTAAATAGAAATAGATGCATATAATATTATATACTAATATTTTTTCAAATAACATTTATATTTTATTTAAACCAAATATAAACAATATGTAAACAATATTAAATTAAATAATAAAATAGATTAAGTTATATTTTTCATTAAAAAAATTCTAAGGAAAATTTTGTCAAAAATTCAAAAAATAGATAATGGAATCTCATTATTACAGGTTTATAATTTTGAGAAACATAGACCGAATTTATCAAAACCGTAGATTATATTTTTACACGGTCTATTGAAAGCCCTGTAAAAAAATATAGTAAATTTATTATAGTAAAATGAGAGATAGATTCTATTGTATAAAACTTAATCCATGATGGCAACAAATGAAAAAGCATTGTTTATTATTTCCGGATGTTACAAAAAAATCGTACTTATATTTATTATGTTATATTCACTGTTCTAAATTTTTGTGTTGTATTATTTCAAATTTGTGGAAAACAGAATTAATTTTATAATAATTTTAAATACGTTTGATATTAAAATTTGGTACATCTTTAATACAATATTAATATTTACATAGATTGCTAAGTGCTAAGTGAAAATCATCATCTCTATAGAGCTCTGCCAAGAGAGATAATAATGCTCATCATTCCTGAACCAGAGCTGGTTGCGAACCAGGTGGACGAATGAGATAACACAGAAGGATGTGTCACAATTCCTTTGTAACAGTTTCCGTGAAACTCGACAGTCAGTCGTCGGTTTCTGGTGCTATTGTTTTAAAAGCCGACTTTGTGAACTTTCCACCAGTAGGCTTTTAATCTAACGAGTGAGTTTCAGTATTTGCGAGTCAAAAACGACAAGAACTAACTAGTAAATTCAAAATTTCTTTTCCAACCAATCATCGAAAATAATTTGTAAAATATTTATTACTAGTAGGTACTTTAAATTGTCTATAACTAAAACTGTTAATTTCGAGTTTTTTTTTAAATCCATGTCCGCTTTCAGTGTGAAGCATTTGAGCTCGTAATAAAAGTATCTTAACAGGTTTTACTACGAAAACTAATTGTTACTCAGTTGTTCAACTTCTTGCGTAGAGAGTACGGATAAATGGAAATTAGCTAGGACAGGACTCGCTCGTTGGCTTAGGATTAGACGGATCAAAAAAATGTATGATTGCAATACGACTCAAACATTATATACATATGTAAAAAGTTTATACCTAGGTCACTTAAATTCTTTATTATAACACATATGAGTTATGCATAACATTTTTTTCATCTATTGGGCTGCATTGAAAAAATATAATGGGTTTGAGCCACAAGAAAAATCAAACTTAAAGTCATCATTTACAGAGATGTTTAAATTGTGAAACATGTTGTATTTGTAATTTTAGAATTATCTGATACTTTGATTTGAAATTTTGAACCTGATTCTGTATAATCAAACTTACTATTTGTAGTAACAAGCAGCAAAATCACATATAATAAATATTAAAAAAATATTTTTATTAATATTCTACTCAATCGTATTTTAAGATTGACTCATTCTCTTACCATTTAACATAAAACTTGTTGCAGTTCAACGTGTTAAAAAAAACTTTTGAGGGTAGCAAATTGTTCATCTTTATATATGTAGATAAAGATTTTCTAGAGAGAACACATTTTAAAAAAATCGATTCATTGACTACTAGCTACTCAATATTATACTATTACTTACACTATCCAATAGAACATATTAAAATCATACAAATCGTCTAGTAGTCAGTCTTCAACAAAAAAAAATACAGCGCACACGTCATTATGTGATACAACAAAAATAGGTAAAAAATAATGGGTTATTTCTCGTACATGCATAAACCGTAGATAGCCGTGTTTGACCCAGCAGAATAGATTGCAAAGGGAACAAAGCCGTCGGAAGCGTACACAATACTAATGAATCAAATGTTGAATCGAAATCCCATCCTGCACCCTCAGTCGAAATTGTTTTTAATTTTATTTATTTCGTTTGAACGCGGCAATTTAACAGCTTTGTCAACTCTCCTTTCTGGCTCTTTGTCATGATAATGTTGCAAATCAAACGCTACCGTGATTCAGAAAAGTTCTGTCGGCTATTTTAAAAATGAACGTCTGAAATAAATTATTGAAAATACTACGACTTTTACTAACTTAATATTCAAAACAAATAATAAAGATAGCTTACACTTTTCGCCTTCCGTGTCTTCGTTTTCGATGCTTTTTTCTAGTATTTTTATTTTCCGTTACTTCTCCATTGTCTTTGCTTCCGATTTGTTCATGTTCACTCGAACTTCCTAAAGTATTTTGCCCTCTCACAGTGGTCACTCTGTCTACGTCAACAATCCTTACAGTAACTTCTTTAACTTTATGAATATTTCCATTCCCATCGCCAGTTATTTCTCTGCTATTACTTTGAATTTTTCCTCTTTTCTCTTCAATGTCTTGATCTTTTACCTTGCTCTTTTCTGTCCTTGATTTTGAAATACTTAAAATACTATCGGATGTCAAAATATTACTACTTGATATGTTAACAATCAAAATACCTTCTTGCTCTAAGCTTTCGACCGATTTAGTAATTTGTGACGTGTTTTGTATTTCGTTTTCCATTGATTCATTTGAATCTATTTTCATTTTACTTTTGTCAGTTGGCATCACTGTGTCTACAGAATTGTGTTGATGATTAGACTCTTCGTTGGCTTGATCGACTTCAATATTTATGATAGATTTTAAATCCACTCGACCCTAAAAAACACAATTGATTATAAACAGTTTAAATTCATTGTAAATGATAATCAAAGTGTGCGATTCTCAAAGTCGTAGATCTTGTGAATAAGAATTGATCATATAATTTATATTCAATATATTTTGTTAATATAAGGCTTTAATACAAAATCTTAATAAAAGTGTGTGCAAAGATAAAACAGCATGAAAAAAATACTAATATTGCCTTAAATTGTTCAGTTTTTATATTTTTAAATGTGACAACAAATTTTAAAAATAGGTGTTGCATTATAAACATATTTATCAAATTTAAAAAGATTATCGATCACTAATAGAAAATATTGAATGCAAATTCAGAAAGTATATTTTTGAGTTTTTATTATTCATATTTTTATAGAAATAAAAGTTTTTTTATATGTTTAAAAAATATTTTACAGAACGTACCTTATTATACAAAAAATACTTTGAAAGAAAAAACAACTTATAAATTTACTAATAATCACAAAAAAAAACTTTGTCATCAAAAGTATGTTAAAATTGATTGAATTTATACATCCGTTATAGAGAAATAATGTTTCAAATTTTACTATTACAAAATCAAAAATTTGGACTATCTTCGGACGAAAATATAGAATGACTTTCAAAAAAAAAAGCTCACCTTAATTCCGACAGACGGATCATTATATCCCTTAGCGCTCTCTGGGTCTGGTGCTGGCTGTTTAGTTCTCTTTCTGATGATATCAGTCAATCCTTCTTCTTCAACTTGAAGACCTTCGAGAAAGACTTCTGACTTCATTTTTTCTATCTCTAACTGAAGAGTTCTATTCCTTTGTTCTTCTGATACATACCTGCTATCTGATATCGCGATATCACCCATGAAACTATCTGAAACAAGCGATAAAACAAACCATTAAAAAAGTTTTAAATTTGTAATGAATAAATACTTTCAAAATGTACTCTGCATCGTGATAATAACTATGAAAAATAATTTATTACGAAGTCTTGCAGTATTGTGTAGGCGTCAAAATAAACTTTTAAAGAGCTTTCAATTACTTACAAAATACTAAACAAACATTACAGTTTTTATAGTAGCTTCATTGTTAAGCTTTGCAAAGTATAAAAGTCAAACTGTGTTTTTCTTTACAAACTTTCACTTCGTCTCTAAAAACGTACATATTCATGTATAAAATTATGAACGTGAAGCTATTCAACTTTCATTTTGTTGATCGATTTGCGTAATGTGAGACATATTTTTTTCGTTTTAGACCACTAAATATTGGCGCCTTGCCGCAACAAGATAACATTTTATTTATTTGTTTTTTCTACGAGATTATATCGCCCATTTTGATTAGCTATATAAGACATATCGAGTGTGACTCAACAATCAACAATCAATATAGCTTTCTTTACTGCTAGTACGGTCCTGAAAGTAGAGAAATTGTTCATAGGTTTTCTAGTTCCTACACTTTTTTAAATTTTAGTTTATAATTGTTCAACGCAAGAATATGTAATAAGTGATTGACTCACATAAGTCCATTTTTTAAATAACTTTGTACCGAAATACACCATATTTAGTATAACTGATTTTTATCTTGACCAACATGAAATCGGGCTATGATTTTGTCATTATAGTAATGTACGCTTCCAAATTAATTAACACCAACAAACTTCTGTTTACCTAAATGCAAAATATCAATTTTTTAAAAAGGCTTTGTCACAATTATAAGAAATTAATAATTTGGAGATGGCTTGCACACATGTGTAATATAAATATATATTAACATAATATTTATAATAAGTTTCAAGAATTCTTACGAATAATTATTTAACCTGGTCTACTTATCCAAAATAAAGAAAATAATCTGCTTCTTAGTATGCAATACATAATTAATATTTTTCAAATGAAAACAGTTGCTCATTTGTATTACTATATAATTATTGTGATCATGCTAAAATTTCACTTTACAAAAACTAATGAGATTAGATATACGTATAGAAAAAAATACAAATGGTTTTATTCAGTGTTTTTTTTCATGTAACGTAGTAGAACTGCGTTCCAGCACCATTTTTCTTGGAATTTTTAATGTTTCAAATCAATAATCGAAATTTTCAATTTTTATTTTGCTTTAACTCGTCGTTCGCACCTTTGACAATTTTCAATTCTTTATTATATCATTTTCTTCAATCGATTTCTGTTCGAAGGCATATTGTCTGTGATATCTAAAAAATTCTCCCACCCTTCCAATCCTTAAATAAATTGGACAAGGCGAGAGCGATTAATTGGCCACTAGGTCTGTCCTAGCCCTGTATTTATATACTTACTCTCTGCGAAAAAAAGAAAGGTTGTGCAACTGAGTAACAAACAGTTCTCGTATAAAAAACTTCTGTTGAAGTACCTCTATTAGAAAGTTATGTTTTTCGCATTGGGAACGGACATGAATTAGAAAAAAAGCTTTATAGGAAGTGAATTCCGACATCTTTATTTTTTCTTTAAAAAAGCACTGAAAGTAATTAACTTTCGAGTACAATCACTCACCTTAAATATCAGAAAAGAGGTAATTTTCTTACTAATAAACAGACAAGGAATATAGTGGAGATGAGTAGATACTTCGTCTGTAGAAAGTTTTAAAAGCCCATACAAACTTTTGTTTCGGATTATTAACAGTAGCATCAAAATGTTACGGCTCGCAGTAAAACTTTCTTTTATTCGTACATTTTTTCAGATAAACTAAATGAGTTCGGGTATTGCTTCTTAAATATTTATGTTACTTTTATCCGAACATATTTGATAAATGGTTTCCGTAGTTTTTATTCCATGAACTGTAAAATATGTTTTCAATCTACCCAGGAAAGTATAGTTCAAATATATAAAAACGTTTTTTTTTAATTTTATTTCCTATTTGTATTAACCCATGCGAGAAGACTTTCAAATGTGAACAGAGGTGTTAAATATGGATTTTATCTTTTGTATCCATTTTTATCAGCAACGAATGAGAAAATTGTATATTTTCTCGGTTCTTTTCTTCGGTATGAAGTTTTTAATTGTTACAAAACACAGTTTTTGAATTTAATCTTGTGCTTAATCGTTTCTTTTAATAATTCTAAGAAAATCAGAAAGATATACACATCTTATTTAATCATCAAAACTTCTCTGCAGAGCTTGTCAAATAATTGCTTAATTGTTTGTGAAGATAATCCGAGTATTATATTTGAAAAAAAAATACCAAACGTTGTTATAGTCGATGGCCTTTAGTGAGAGTATTTCTAAAGGCAATTTAAGCTCGCCTGGCAGACAACTCTGGCGTAAATCTGATTTTGATTGCTGTGGCCAAAATTAATCCCAGATAGTTAGTTACATAGATTCAGCCATGTTGTACCGTATATACTGTACATAATAGTTGGTTACCCTCTATAAGTCTGCAGAATATGCGAACAGAGCTTTTAAGCTCCACTACAGGATGTGAATATTGCCAATACACACAATATTAGGATATATAATTTCGATGGATTTAAGCAGTCATATGCCCGCCCACGTACAAGAATACTGGTCTTTATTGACTGTTTGTATTGATCTTATGTAATAAAATAAATGATAAGCAGTTTTAGTGGCAGCCATTTAATATCGAGGATAACCTTCAAAAATAGTGATAGGGCGTGGTATGTTCTCTACGTATCAATAAAGTAATATGCATAATTTAAATGCTGCGTAAATCATGGCTTGAGAAAGAAGAACAATACCTTGTTCACAGTCAATTTAGGAATTAAACACATTCGTTAGATAGTTTTATTTATAATGATAATATAGGACATTTTTTGTGTGAAGCTTTTTGGTGTTAATATAATGAGTAAAAAACTATCGGTGTAGCCTAGCGCTAGATTATTGAATTATGTTACAATAACGAGTAATAAAAAAGTGACCCCAATATCATAACAGATTACTAAACAATTTACTATTAAATTATTTCATATCTGTGTTGCCCTGACGGAAGTGTTTTGATGACATGACTCTCGATTAAATTAGATAATCCATTTTATGAACGAATATAATTTTTATTCAGTTGATTTTTGATTTGTTTAGTTTGTGTATCGAACGAAATGAGTTATGCTTTCTCTCGTCGTAATCATTGGTGCAGAAGGAAGTTGATCAACAGAATTATTACACGAAACTTATGGTAAAAAGCCTTCGCTTTCCAAGCCACATTCTGTAACAATATCCACCTTGTTTTCTTGGGTACGATAAAAGGTTTTTATTAAGAATTAATAATTATTTCCATGCAAGAAAGCACTTGCAAAAGGAAGTCTTTAGAGAGAAAAGCTCTCAAAAATATTTACTTATTACTTATTCAAGGATTGTCATCTGAAGAGAATTGCGATCAACATACTTTGCTGTATATTCACTGCGTCTATGTACATGAAGTTGACTTAGCTTTATGTCTGTTAATAAAAAAGTTAAATTCCTTTACAGTTTGGTTAACTTTAACCACAACAAATGATAAGAACTTTACTTGACATTTATCATAGTTTCGTTGTACTTGCTTATCCAAGATGTTATATAAATATCGCTTCTTCGGGAACTCTGATTAAAAATGATAGACGATATGTCATTTCTATAAAATTTCATTAAATATAAAAATAAATTGATACTGTTACCCATGTGTTGCCACCATAACCGGATTTTCATTATGAAATTTTCCATGAAATATTTTTTCTTATTATATTTATACAATCTTATGTGTGTTTATTTTTTTGTACATTTAAATAAAGCTCGTATTTTTTCGGTCAGAATTTATATTACATTTGTCAGAATATATCGGTCAGAATAAATAGTAATAATTTGAATGAAATTAAAAAAAACCTAACCCAACCTAACATAACCTAACCAAATTAGTATAAAATATTCTGACCGTATAATATTTTTATACTGACCGTTCATATTTTTATTCTGACTAAAAATTGATTTAAATTCTGACCATTTAATTTGTTTCCTTTAAATAATAACGAAAATTAAGTGTAATCAATAATTAACGACGTAATTTTTTATGAGATTTTCATGAAATAATTTTATTTTTCATTTTTTGGTAACATACTCTAAAAGTTATGTCTTTACAATAAATAGCAATTTCACTTGTTTTGACTTGACGGTTTATTCCAAAACTTTTTCGCCTAAACCTCTTTACTAAAAGCATGATGCCCTATATGATAAGCCGAAGCCTTTGTCTGGCGACATAATCGATTCTACAAATTATTCCAGACCACTAAGTCTCAGCTAGGATTAATTGCCCGAATAATGGAGGCGATTTTATAATTCTCAGGAGTGTATTGAGAGACCAGCATTTTGACGCAAGTGCTAAAAGGGAAGGAGTTTGGTCCTATACCGATTAGCCAGATTAAATTATCAGTGACGTTGCATATTCTTAATATAAAACAAAATCTGTCGCCCTCTGTGGTCTAGTTGGTTAGAGCTTGCTCTACCGATCAGGTGGGTCTGGGTTCGATTACCGTTAAGTTAAATTGGATTTTTTCAATTTAAATTTTATATCTAAGACATGGCTGTTTGTGATGTCAATTCTCCTTGAGTTAATCTCATGTGACTTACAAATATTCTCATCGAGTATATCTCGTATGATCTTTCAATTAATAAATATTTGACGCGTTGGCATTAGCTGTAATGTCAAATATTTTTTTAAAAAATTAAAAAATATATATAATTCAAAATAAACTAAAACAAAATCTTGTCGGTCAACTATTTTATAAGGGCGTCAGTCAAAATAAATAATTTTACTATTATTGTCAGTGTGTGGAACTTTATGTTTCTGTTGATTATCTGAGCGTATTAATATCGTAAGCGTTAATTGTTTCTTCATCATAAATATATTCCAGCGTGCAATGGTTATGTCAGTGAAAAAAAATAAGCATTTTTCCGGATATTGAAATGTTTCATAGATTGAATAGAAACTTACTCGATAAGTATTGTTGCCAACATCGTTGGCTTCCACGTCGGATCTCACGAGTTCGAGTCCTAGTACGAACAGTATTTTTTCAATCTTCGATTTCTGTTCGAAGGTATAGGTTTTTGTGATGTCTTAAACTTCCCTTCCACCTTTCCAATTTTAAAATAACAGGGCGTAACGGGAGGAATTAGTTAACCACTAGTCCTGTCCTAGACCTATTCTCTCTATCTCTTTTACTCTCTTCAAAAAAAAAAGATTGAACAATTAAGCAACCAACAGTTCTCGTAGAAAAAACTTCTGTTAATACTTCCATTAAGAGGCCATATGTTTTACATTGGGAACCATCAAAGTTATATAACAAAATACTGATAGGTATAAATATTTATATATGACTAAAAAATATTTTTTTAGCTATAGCAAAGCTCATCTGGAAACCCCATAAATTCATTGGAATAAACTTTGACCAAAAAAACATACAAAAATAGTATATCCACAAACAATATAAGTTTTATATTGAAAATATAACTTTTTAACTATTAGCTTAAAACCGTTAAATATGAATACCTTTCATATTTTAAATATGTAGTGTTATAAATTTAAGTTAGGTTACTTATATAGTTTTGTATTTCAGATTGTTTTATTGTAAGTCAACGAAAAAACATATAATTAAAATAATAAAAGTACCAGAGATTTTCAAATCAATAATATTTTACCTATTGTTAAATCAAATTTCAATATTTGGTATTAAGTAAAAATTTAAAAAACTTTGAATTGTATGTTTCCTCATAGAATCGATAGTTATTATAACAGAATTATGTTGATCAACAAGCTAAGTTTATGAACTTATTTAATTCAAATTGTTTCAAAAACAAATTTACTTAATGAGTAAGAATTATCGACAGATTAAATTTAGATGCCTATGCTACTTCAGTGCCTGTAGGTAAGTCACTGAGCTTAAGGCAAACAAATTAATGTAAACAGTTGCCATTGAATCTAAATCCTGTATTCAACACGTTGTGTGAATTTCTAACGGTAAAACAATGGCTCAGACCTCCTTGTAACAGGATGCAAAATGAACTTATCTATCAGTATCAGGCTCGGCATGAATGGGCTAAAGCTTTGCCAAGTAAACATTTATTATTGAATTATGTATGAATTAATGAACTCGCTTATCTTAAGAGAAAACTTATAGCGCAAACAATAATATTATTGTTTAAATATTATCTCCATTCATGTATTGTGTGTATCTATTTTTGTAATGAAATGTGAATCATTCAACTGTATTTTAGATACGTTTTATAGTGCTACAATTTGTATATATTATATAAAATTATAATATAACTAACAGCTTCAGGGATGCAAATCTATACGATTAGCGTGGTCTTCTAAATTCTCGTCAATATCATAAAATTCTTGTTTAATCAAATTATTTTTTATGTATTAAGTAACGTTTTATTAAAATCTCATTCGGTATTTACAAAATTATTAAAAAATAATTAAGTATCCAAAAATAGCACATTGATTCCAGTTATAATATTGTGTATTTTCTTTTTTTAAATACAATTAAAAGTGTTATTATTTCAATTGATTTTTTTTCTGCTGACGATTTTATATTTTTAAAATAATACTTTTTAATTTCCACCACATTTTGATGGCTCTTTTTGGAATCGACTGATTTAGAAAACAGTGCTTTTATCACAATTTATTGGCAATAAGTTCATGTGATTGAACTTCCAATACTTTTTAAAAGTAAACTAAGTATTCTGTATTGATAAAAAAGTGGTTTGCACCAGAATACTTTAAAAAAAAACAGAACAATCCTGATCCAAAATCGACTATAGCAATAGCAAAATTGCATACTATATGCCTATATTCATGAATATTTCTTGTACAATTTTTTTCAAAAGACAAAAAAGGTAAATCGTTGGATCAATTTCCATACCCGTTCATATCATTTTTTAAGCCAAATTATTTGTATTAAAAAACTACTCCTGAATATATTATACTAAGTGGTGACTTATATTGAAAATAAATACAAAATGGAAGATAGTTTTCTAGGAGGGTATATGAATTATGTTGTTTTTATGACTTATTAAAAATGGTATTAAAGATTATATAGTATTTATAAATTTTCACTGTGGTTTTAATGTATAATATACAAAACTGTTTGACGGGTAGTTGGTCTAGTTGCGGAAAATACATAATATATTATCGGACACAGCTGTGGTGTCATGTTTACGGCAACATCCCACGTACCGCAGATAATAAAATCATTCAATATTGACATTTTGCGAACATGTTCCTTTAATGGATTTGATGTGTTCATTGCACGTAGTTAATTACACTGGAAGCTCGCCATTGCTCATAAATATGTATTATGCACAATATTTGAACAAAGTTCAATGGAAATGCCATAATAATTGTTTTCTAGAATTATTTCTATCACATTTTTTTTTACAACAGCGAAGAATATTCCCAGTTAATTTGTTGTGATAAAAAAATACATCATAATACCGAATATAGACAATAACAAAATACAATACAATAACTACATTAAAAGAATACATATTTTGTTAACGAGATACTTTTTTAAAATTTTCGTTATGAATGTTTAATGTGGATTAAAACAGTCTAATATGAGTAGTGCATTTTTTTTTTCCATGTCCGCTCCCAATACGGAGCATATGGACTCCTAATGGAGTTTATCTCAACAGAAATGTTTCTACGAGAACTGCTTTTTACTCAGTTGCTCAACCTCTCTTTTTCCAAAGAGAGTAGGAATATAAGGAAAGGGCTACGACAGGAATAGTGGTTAGCTAATCGCTCTCGCTACGCCCCGTTTATAGGATAGGATGGGTGGGAGGGGGGAATTCAAGACATCACATACATCCATGTCTTTGAACAGAAATTCATAAATCGATTGAAAAATCAATTTATAAAACTGCCCGTACTGGGATTCGAACCCGTGCCCTCCGTAGCGGTAACCAACGATGTTGACCACTCGACCACACAGGCGACGAGTAGTGCATATTAACCTTAATTATTATTATTTATTTTTTTAAAAGTCTACAATATATAAATGTGGTTAGGGATTGCAATACCGGTATTACAAAAATCGAGATCCATTTTAAAAGTACAAAAATCATCCCATATATTAATAAAAACGTTTACGATTAATTGAATTATTTGAAATCTGTCAGAGTCGTATTAATATTGACATTTTACAGAATTGATAAAAATCAATTTTGAGTTATTATAAGAAACTTTTGAGTATTTTTAAAAATCCACCGTTTATGTATTAATACTAATTTTAATACTGGTATTAATACTGATTTTAATTCACATGCTACAATTTCGATTTTTTCTCTTATTTAACTTTTTTTTTTAATGTCGGTATTGATATTTGCAATATCGGTATTAATTGCGAAATACTGGTAATAATATATTCGTCTCGTATTAAAATCCTTACATGCGATATGTAACTCGGAATTCAAACTAATTTAAACGGCTTAACACTAATCAATCATTAGTGTCATTAGCTAATGATCTGTAATGCCGTATTCATTTTTAAGGGCTCCAGTTTGAAAATAAAATAGACGCACAATGTGTACCCTTCCTCTCGCATTCAGCAAAATAAGATAATATATATGGTCAATTGTCTTTATCAAGCCATTCGAGTTATCCAGCTAGTACAAAGCTATGAAACTACTGTTTTATATGTGTATATATATCGATGTTATAGAAGAGAAATTCGATAAAATGGTCTGCATAACATACATATGACGTCTTACGAACATAAAAAATGTCCAATTTAAACGTCAACAATTTCAACCAGAAATATTAATGGAATAAATGCGGAGTTTGTAGATAGATTACAACTGTTCAACCGATTTTTTTGGTGATTTTACTGTTTTAATTTCTCCTGTATAACGATGGTACATTATGTTAATAAGCCAAGTGGTATTTTAGAAAAAAAAACATGTTAGATGCGTTGTAATATTCTACACATCTTAAAGTATCTAAAAATGAAGTAATCTGAGTTAATACACAAAGCAATAATGTAAAAATAAACCCCCGTAAAATAAAAATTTGCAATCCACCAAAACACCAAGTAAAGACGTGATTGTACTTAAGAGTCCAAGAAAAAATATTACCATTTTACTAGTTGGCTCACTTCACCACTCTTCAGTTCATATTACTTATATCTTTGCATTAACCCTCTCTGTGATATACACTATTAACACTATATTTTTGCACATTTTTTACGTTGTGATAATATAATATAAACATATATTTTTATCAAACTTATTTATGTCTTGTCTAAATTTTGTAAAACTTAAGATTGTTTGATTTAACTTAAGCAATATTGTTTACTTAATATTTGATGTTAAAATTTTGACGAAAAGCTCTTGTACATTCTAGTTAATCAAATTTTTACATAATCCTATCTCTAAAGCTTAACTTAACATACGATACAGAAACGTCATATTTCTTACCGTTTTATTAAAAATATGATAGTGCGCAACGCTAAAAAAACGGAATTCCAAATTTTCTATTGTGGCTATCAAAAATGATTTTTATAGATCGTACGCATCCATTTTATGTTTATAAATAGATCATTTATATTTAATATGCTGTTTGATAAAGCTTATCAGAAATATCCTGTAAAAGCTCAGTGCCAAGGTTTGACGTAAAGGTAGTTTAATCTTTGTGAGGGTAGAAGCTTTTGTATAATAAAAATAAAAATAAATGCTTGCCAGTCCTAATTCTTTACCCAAACATGATGGTTCATTGTGCTACCTTCTTTGCTTTTTAACAAATTTAGAAAGTTAGGGTCATTGATTTTAGCTTAAAATTAAACTCCGCACAGGAACAAAAAAGAAAAATTCATACGGTATATTCACACATACTATGCTTTTATGCAATATTTTATGACAGATTACTTCCCTTAAAAAGCATCTATAGCAGTGATGCACAACCTTTACCTTCTATCGAGCCGCATAAAACAAATTATCGTGGGTTCGGGCCGCAAAGAAAAAAAAATATTTAAGGTACGATCAATCCTTTTTTATACAGAACATAGGTACGTTCCACGTAAAACAGCCTTAAAATCGTGTAAAAAAGATTAAGTGATTAAATTTAGATACATGAGTAATAGGTTCCATTATATTATTTTGACCGTGTTTTTTTGAAAATAAATAAGCCAAGCAAAAAAGGATTATGAGTACTTACTTGCTTATTAAAACTCGTTTCATTGTGAAATATGTATGTTTCATTTATATGCAATTCATAAGTTAACTATTTTTTTTTAATTTGAAATAATATTTGTAAGCCTGTTTATATGAACCGATTTATTCTCCTTCATTGAAGAAAAAGCTTTCTTACATTTATTAAATAAATGTTTTACGTGAAAAAAAAATGTTTGAGAAAGATATTTAAGGGCCGCCACAAAATTCAAAAAGGGCCGCATGCGGCCCGCGGGCCGTGGTTTGTGCATCACTGATCTATAGGTTATTCATATCAAAGAACTTTTTTGTCATCATAATTCAAGAAATCAAAAATAAAGATAATAAAATATTTGAATCGTTCAAATATTGTACACTTCTACACCACTTGTCACCTTTTGGCATCTTCGATCATTCAAGTGCACGAATTACCTTGAACTGACGCTTCGCTTGAACTTGAAGGGATCAGTTCAAGTAAAGCTGTGCCCTTGAATACCCGAAGATTCCAATAGATAAAACTCGAGTCGTTAGTGACAACATGTGTGTATTTTTTTTAAACCAATTTCACTCCTAGTATTTTACATATTGCTTTTTAATGGTGCATCATTACATTCCTAGTGTTATTATAAATAGTATTTGAGTTTCCCAAGCCAAGTAAAGGTAATATAGTGAGCGCTGTTTTATATTGATTTCAATTTAGCTTTCTCTAGAAGGCATGGGTGTTTTTAATGTCTAAATTTTTAAAAAATCCTTTCCAGTCTTGCAACAACAAAATAACGGAGGTATAAGTTAACCACTAGTCCTGTCCTTACCTTATCTTTTCTGTACTCTCTTCGAAAGCAAAGATATATTAAGTAATTGAGTAACAAAAAGTTATCATAGACTTACTTCTGTCCTAGCTCTATCTTTTGTATCACTATTCCGGTCGAGAATATTAGAGATCGGACAACTGAGTAAAAAGCAGTTATTGTAGATTAACTTCTGTTCTGGCCTCATTTCTCCATACATATTCTTTTCGATAAAAAGAGAGATCGAGTACCTAAATTACAAACAGTTCTCATAGAAAACTTCTGTCCTAGCCCTATCTTTTTTATCTGTATTATTTTCGATAAAAAGAAAGGTTGAGCAACAAGTAGTCCTCGAATAGTAATATTTGTTAAGATACCTTACCTCCATTGGGAGGTGATTTGTTCCACATTGGAAACGGATTTAAATAAAAAATAATATCACTATACAAAACGGGTACAAAATAATTCACCATTTAATATTCTCAAATTCCCGTTTTCATGAAATTATCGGGTATAAAATTTCTGCGGAAAACTTTATCAGTAGTTCGGCATTATTAAAATATGAAACGTGTTTTAAAGTGCATTGGTACAAACCATGAAATGCGCTTTCAGTATTTTTTTAATAATAAAGTATAAATCGAAGTGGAACACAAAAGCTATCGGTGTTTTTGGTGCACAATTTACATCGCGTTACCAGTATTAAAACACAAATAAATTGAGAGTTTTAAAGCAAAAAAATTCGAATACGATATTATAGTTTATTCTTTATATGGATACTGATTGTGGTATATGGAAATATGACAAAGCATATTATGGTCGTTCGTGGTCTCACAATATTTGAATTAGTTCAAATAGTTTTCACTGGGTGACACTAAACAGGGGTATTTTATGAATACTTAAGATTCAAATTGTCTTCATAATTGATGAAAAAAAAATATTGATCAAAATGATAATTTAAAATAAATATAAAATTATGTTTTTTTATCAATTTGCCTTGTTTATTGAAGTGTTTCAAAAATTAATCAAAATTATTATTTGTAGATATAAAAATTATCTCGACAAATAAATGTTTTACTTACCGTTCTTTTCATCTTATTTTTTATACAATTTCTACTAGACATCAATTTAAGTAATCTGCAAATAATTTTAAACAGTAAATATTCTTTTAATAGATAATAAAATGATTTCTACTTACATAGTATTTACTTCCATCTTTTGTTATATAAGTGTTTATTATCTTTCAAATAAATTTACAATCAACTAGAAATAATAAAAATGATGGGCATTGTCTTTTTTTCATTAATGGTTATTGTTTTGTTTTAAAAAATGTCCATTCAAAATTAAATATAAGCAGCCTTTGAAACAATAAATAATTATTATTTATAAAGATATTTCCTTGGAGATGAAAATTACACAGCGCTTGGATTGTGTAAAATATTGGGTTGGAAAAAAATAATATCTCTTTATATAGAAAAATAAGACATGTCATTTATTCTTAAGTTGATTGGATTGTGCTTTTGTCTACTGAAATGATGCTCTCGCAGATAATTAATTTAAGGTTCACGAAAGGTTAAGGGTTTGAATCGATAAGGAATTCGCCAAAAACCTTTCGATATACAGAATATTGTATCATGGAAAATCTTGGGCATATTTTTTTCACCTAATGTTCATTTTATTGTAAATTATTTTTGTTTTTTCGATTTTTGTTTGAATCGGTGATATTTCCATTTATATAGATATTTTTTTATCATACATGACATAAATATTCAAAATACGATTATTAATGATCGGTGTTCAAGTAAATTTCATATTGGGAAAAACTAATATAAAACTAATTATTTTTTTATTGAAAAAACTCTACAAAGACATAACATCGCAAAGATGCTTCTCAGTGAAACGAAACTCAACTTATTTTGCAATAGACTCAATATTTTAATATTTCTAATCTTATAATGCCATTAAATCAAGAAATATAAAAATAGCCTAAATGCATATTTCATAAAATTACCTTTGCCTTTTAATTGGACATGGAGATGACTGCCATATAACTGGAGGATTAGTTATGTTTAATTCTAGTGCACTTGTTTGAAAATTACTAACGTTAAATTCGCATTTTGGTTGGTTGTTGGCATAGCAACCAAAAATAAAACTTACAGTATTAAAAACCTTAAAACAGTTCCAAATTCTGTCATCATTTTTGCAGCCATTATTACTTCTAATTAGATTACAATGTTTCCTTATTAAAAAATAACGCCGATTTTTTTTATGAATGAATTTTAAAAATGAAAACAAAACTGTCATAATCTCAACAATCAAAAACCATTCGTTATGGATACAAATATATGTATATAGAACTAAATACCGTTAAAGATTGGTATCAAATTGTCTTGTCTCTTACCAGATAAACTTGAAAAAAAAATGAACTCATCTTATATTGCAAATTCAATAAAACTATCTTGACTTTCTATTATATTTTTACAAGTAGACATAGTTTTCATTTTAAAAAATATGTAAAATCTTATTAGTATGTAAAAATATAAAGAGCAGTACGCATTTAAAGTTTAATACTGTTCTTTCGTGAGTTTCCTTAGTCAGGAAAATCAAAAGAAAATGCTTATCTAGAGGGATAAAGATAAAAAAAGGAAAATTGTCTTCTCGGGATATTCTTTTATTTGAAACAAAGGAGTATTTTTCATTTTGCATTTTGTAAACCTACACGTTTTTTGTTCGGCAAAAGTTTCATTTTGTCAAAACGATATGTAGGAACCGCCGAAGGCAAAATCAAAAATATGCTCCCGATCACGCATCTAGAAAAATCATACAAGTATTATACACCAACTCTTGAACTATTCACAATTTTGATGTATTTAATGTTATTCGCTTTACTTTATTCGATTAATTGGATTCCATAGTCGTGTGCGTATTCATAATTTACGTGTCTTTTGTTAAATGAGCCAAGTACTGTCTACCACGATAACAAGGGTGGAACAACGTCCATAATCAAATGCTAGAATTAGAAATGGCATCATAGTTATAATACATAGAATTATATACTGTAGAATAAAGTCTAGTGGTAAGAGATACCACTTACCAACCAAAGAATACCAAGAAAAAAGATCGACTTAAAAGAAATAAGCGCGTGTGTTTTGCCTAGGTGATTTATATAAAAGTAACAAAAGATTTTTGTTGAAGTTGCAGAGGAAATTTATAGAATATTTATTACACGTTCATTTACTAAAACCATAAAAGATATTGATAAATGAATTATGTTAAACGATAGTCAAACTACAACTAACAAACAAAAACTTACTAATAAACGGTTTGTTTCAACTCACTTGCGTCTTTGCGGAATATATCTTATTTGTTTTCTTTTTAACTCATTTTGTTTTATACATTAAGTGAATTCATATTTGGACGTATCCGATTTCTTAGTTCAATAGTGCTAAAACTAGAAATTGGAAGTTTTGACATATGGCTGAGCAAAGTTTTGTCGTATCTAAACTGGGTTGTTAAAAAGTGGTCATTATTATTTGTCTAATTTTTTAAATGAATCGCTTAGTCATTTATCTCAATTCAATACAAATTTATTGCAACGATGACAAAACCACAATACGATATTTCAAGTTTTATATATAAAAAAGAAGAGTGTTTATATTTCATTATTTGCTTATGCAAACAATGCCTATCAAGAGAAAACTAGTGCGTTTTTATAGTTGTACTTTTTAAAAATATAATGGGTTATATACCTCAAAATATCATTTGACTTTTAGTTCTATGGGACTAGGCCATCGGTATGGTTCATATGGGATAAAACAAAAAAAAATGTTATTTTAAAACAAAAATCAATTATTTACTTCAATGCCTCTATGCAAATGTACGCCCTTGCTAAAGATATTGAACAAAACGGCACCCCCTTATAATTTTCCTCACTAACGTTCTTTACGGATCAATTGAGTTCCATTGAATTGAGATGGATTGATACTTCGGCACGCACGCGATCACCCCACCCATTAAGGCGGCCGCGCGACACTGCTTTGTTACTGTCAGCTATTTTCAAAGCTTTCACTGATGGTGGAAGAAAAACGACTTTGGAGCGATTATGAATCAAAAAAGTTATCTAATTCGAATAAAAAAATATTATTAACTAATCCATATAAGATAATTGATTAAGTCGTGTTACGAAAATCGATGCCGTTGGTGTACTCGTATAATGTATAATATAGGGAGTCATATAAAAGAAAACACAAAGAATTAACTTATAATGGTCTTACTGCCAAATCTTAGTGGACATGTATTATATTCATTCAAACTGATTTACATTTTTATTGATTCTACAATTTTGTCAAATGATTAGAATGGGACGCAGAATCAATCAATCGCAGTGCTAATCATTTGATTTTAAAATTAGAATAAGTACAAAAAATGTTTTATTTTTTATAAAGACAGAAATTTTATTTTTATTTTTTTTAACAATGTCATGTGAAAAAAAACGAATAGCTTGATTTTTTCTACCAATAGTTTCAATAGAAAAAAAGTGAAAAGACTTTGTGGTGAGAAAAACACTAAGAAAATTCTTTTAGTATACTGTTAAGCTTTAGCATTTAAACCTTAAGTGATTTTTCAATTGATTAAAAATAATTAATTTTGTATCGAAAATTGTTCGAAATGTGATTTAAAGCATGATGTTTCTTTGGCTTACCCAGTACTTAAACTGACTTTTGATATTGACTCGAACCAAGCGCTTAGAGTTGCTTATATGCGGTTACGCATAGGATTTATTCGTACGATTAATTTGATGCATTTACTGAAGCTAAGACTTTTTTTAAATTCTTTTACTGAAGAAAATATATTCATTCAAGATCACCATTGAAAGTAGGAGGGTCACTTTTAATGTTGTCACTGTCAATAGTTAATATATTTTCAAGACATAATATTCCAAAAATAGTCATCATCAAAAATAATCATTTTTTTTAATTTAAGATTTCGACTGAAGGTGCATGGTGCATGGTGGAATTTTAATATTTAATTTGAATCGTTCAAATTATGTACATTCACACAGATTTTGTCACTAACGACCCGGGTTTCGCCTTTCGGCATCTTCAGGCGTTCAAGTGCACGGATAAACTTGAACTGTCAAATTTAATAAACATTTTTGTTTTCTCTTGGTACTTACATTCTATCATTTGAGTATGATAACACAATTTTTTTAAAAAACGTATTAATTAAAATTTATGTAGTGCTTGGTAAACGAATGACAAATTAAAAATATTTCAATAACAAAGTCATCTTATGAGAAAAAAAAATCTTATCTGAATATAATATGTCAACAGTTCTCTACTATTAAAAAAAGAACAACTTTCATACTTAGTTATTTTGTATAATAATTATATTGTTAGAAGAAACAATTAATACACTTCTTAAAATTCTACTTTTTGTTAAAAAAAAGACGTAATTTGGTTTGTGACTCCACGGAACTAAATTCACCATTTAATTTATTTGTTTCACATGGGAATTTATTTTTATTGATAGTTTGAACCTGTTAAAAACAAACTTCATGCACGATGGTATTTGTAAGTTTTAAAAAGTATCATTCTTTCATAAAAAATATTTCTATATGCATGGAAAAATGTTAACAATTATTGTGTATGTGATTTGCATTTCCTACGTGTATTTTCGTCTAACCGAAACATTAGGCGGGCCCTAGGGGCAGTCAAGTTAATTCCTAAAGCACGTCTTATCGTAGTCTTAAGAGGATTCCTTGTAATTGAAGCGTGCTTTAAGCATAGAAGGCATTCAAAGACGTATTATTACGAGAATATTTGTCAAAATTATTTGTCAATGTTATTAACATATATGCGAACCAGTAGCTTATTTTCACGTTAGAAAGCATAACAATATCAAGATTGATTTTATAGTATCCGATTTTGTAGTATCAGATGAAAACTTCTGGTCAGAAATATTTCACCAATCATTAAAATCATGTCTATTAGTTTCTTTACAGAAATTAATGTTAATTTTCAGCAATGTATTCAAACAGTTTTATTTCTTTCTATAACATGCATTCAAAAAATTAGTATTTTTATTCATTTTTATCAGGTCTGTAGTGCAGTGTCAACTTTGTTAGATTCCGCGACGTATCTTACTCGTTCGAATACTAGTGTGAACAGCATTTATTTCAATCCATATTTATCGACTTCTTTTCGAATATCTTTCATCTATCTTTCATCTTTCCAATTTTACAACAACGGGTCAAACCTTTTCTACCACTGTTTTTATCTTAACCCCATCCTTTCTACTTAGACTTTTTTTTTAAATGAGGTTGAGCTACTAAGTATAAATCTTTTCTCGTATAATAACTTCCATTGAAGTACCTCCATTTAGAGGCCATATTCTCTCGATTGGGAGCGGATATTGGTTAAACAAATCTTAGGTTAAGTCCTGTAATGTATGTTCAATTCGCGTTACCGGATATCCATATTATGGAAGAATCGACATGATTTTGATATACTTATTCAAAATTTCTGAATGAGTTTTTTTGGATTCAAAATTAATCAAATACTTTTATATAAACATTTTTAAAAATCAAACACTGAAATTCATGCAGATTCCTTGAAACTATCAGTTTAGTAACAGTAGAACGTGCAGGTTGTAAATTGTAGTATATATATCATATCATATATAAATTTCTCAAGAGATTTAAAAATGTATACGTACTACCAAAATATTGACCAAATTGGGAATAAGTTCATTATTTCCGTCGCTAATAATCGCAAGTATTTAAAATTATTAGTTAATTCATTGTAAGACTTTTTTAGCTTTATTTATTTATTTATTTATTTATTAACCATGCCCGCTTCCAACGTGGATCATATGGACTCCTTATGGAGTTTTTCCCAACAGAAGTGTTTTTGCGAGAACTGCTTGTTACTCAGTTGCTCAACCTCTCTATTTCCAAAGAGAGTAGGAATATAAGAAAAGGGCTAAGAAAGGATTAATGGTTGGCTAATCGCTCTCGATACACCCCGCCCCGTTCATAGGATAGGATGAGTGGAAGGGGGGAATTCAATACATCACATACATCCATGTCTTTGAACAGAAATTCATAAATCGATTGAAAAATCAATTTATAAAACTGCCCGTATTGGGATTTGAACTCGTGACCTCTGTAGCGGAAGCCAACGACGTTGGCCACTCAACCACACAGGTGGCAGCTTTATAGCTAATGAAATGTAAGGAACCTTTTATTTTCATCGTACATAAATAAGATACATTTTTTTTTAAACAATAAATTATTCAACTCATACATACACGCTTTAATCTTTACTCTTCTACTATTATCAGATATAAAGTCCTGACCTCTGGTGTTAGGCCAAGACAAATCGTACTTTGAATTATTATAGAAAGAATAAAACATACGTTTAGTTGTTGTGCGTAATAAATGTATCTACGTATATTTTCGTTTATAATACAATATACAAGAATATGCATATTAATTAAAATAAACTCTATTTTACATATATATATTCCAATTTAAAATTTTGTAAAGATACACTTAAACCAAGTTTTCATATGTATTTTATGTAAGTTCATATTATTGTGTAGTGTTTTTTCCGCTTAAACTTCTCCAGTTGATTTCAGGAAAAGATTCAGGATATAAATCTATTTAAACAAATCATTTATTAAATTGGCAAAAGTGGAATATTTACTTATTTTTAACTAAAGTTTAAATAAAGTTGTAAGATTTTCCTATAAAACACTTTTTAATTTACCAACATAATTTAATGTTAAAATTGGGTACACACTTTTCATTTCTACTAGCCGCTTCATTTTTTATCGATTTATACAGAATCTTCTTATTTAATTCGGCAATTAATCTGTGTTTAATCATAAAACATCTCTAATCGGTACTTAAATAAGGAAAAATAAAATATTCCTTTTTATTCAGCAGTTTTTCATAATTTGTATTATATGAAGTTATAATATATCCAAAACCAGAACAATATTGATAACAAATAAAACGTATTCTTTTCGAATTCTCAATAATATTAATTATTTTTTCTTTAATGAATGCACTGTTAAACAACAGTTTTTTCAGCTTATAAAAGGGATTGAGATGTATAAAGTCAACGAGAACTCATTATGAATTTTCACAAAGAGCCACACCAACGTCACGCTCTCACGTAGTATTTATTACATACATCAATTTAAATTTTATCAAATTCTACACAAATCTTGATTGCTATATAAATTATAAAAATATATTCTTAGCAAAACATATTGGGAGCCGTACTTAGCCCACCAAAGAGCCACAATCGCCCACGTCTGGCATATACAATTTCTCTGTGCCAATTATCCAACAAATTACATTTCATCTGTCATTAAAATTATAGAATTATTCAAATTTAAAACACCACCGTCTAAATATATATTTCAATTTTCTATGAATTAAGATTGTTTAATCATAGCCTATTCAATTTGGATAGTATTATTGATCAAAAATAGTCTTAAATGCAATTTATTATAAGCATTGATTTTCGATTAAATTTGTTTTGGATGTAATTCCAAGTAAAATGTAAAACATTTTGTATGAAATACTATCATTAACTTTCGAGCTCAACAATAAATAAAATTTCACGTTATTGTCTCTAATGTTAGAAAAATAAAGTTATTTTTGCTTTTTTTTAAACCTTATTAATATTACTGATTGACAGGTAATTTATATGCGTATCCCGTTTACAGCTTATGTGGTTAATCATTTAATGATAAAAGGGTGTTGGGGGTTATTCAAAACATCCACCATTATTGTCGCAATATATAAAAAAGGGATTACAGCGATTGATTTATCGTTGAGCCTGACCGCTGAGCCGTTACAAAGATTAAACAATATAAACTATGGCAATTATTTTTGAGGCGCGTTAAAAATTGGAAATGAATATTTCCCAATCTCCAAAAGCTAAATATTTTGATTAATAAGTGATTTTTTAAAATTTACGATAGTTTTTTTATTTGTAATCCCCGCCAGTTTTGCGATAATTCCTGCGATAACATTGCTTTGCTGAAGGATGGGTAGTCGTAGTAAAACTATACTGTTTTGTGCTTTGAGTCGGTCCAATAATACGTATTGTGTGGACTTATTAAAACTTAAAAAATAAAATAAAAGACTTTTAATCGTTTAAGGTCCCTTGAATTCAGTTGAAATAATGTGAATAATTATAAATCAATAGAGGTATCTCAACAGAATTTTTTCTTCGAAAACTGTTCGTTACTCAGTCGCTCAACCTCTCTTTTTTTCAAAAATAGTAGTAGGAATTGAAGGATAAGGCTAGAACGGGACTATTGGTAAACTAATCGCTCTCTCTACGATTCGATAAATCAATCGAAAAAATGCTTTTCGTACTGGGACTCAAACCCGTGAGATCTGGCACTAAAGCCAACAACGCTAACCGCTACACCATAGACCCGACAAATTTTATACTACATAGTACTACATTTTTTATACTATATAGTTACAAATTATTTATTTTAGACCAGTACCGGCTTCTTTTCAGGGTCGGTTGTCAGCATTATCATCTGATGAATTATAAAACGATACAGGCTTATTGATACATTTTTATTTTATTTTTATATATAATATAATGCTTCTCTACTAAGAATTGACAGTGATCACCATAAAAGTGAGTAGAAAGAAAAATATGCGTTAAAATTTTTTACCATCTTTCTGTAATAATTCCATTATGCTAATTTATAGATGAAGACCAGTTTTGTTATTCGCGTGCATCATCAAACAATGTATCTATTTTTGTAATATTATAATGACTTGTCTCAATGTCTTGTCAGTTAACTGCTTACAAGTGAAAATTCTTGCTATTTGATTTTCCAGCGATCAAAATTTTAACCGTTTTATTGTTTAATGGTGCTTTCAACATTTGACTAAGCTAAGCGTCAGTATAATGATTTATATATAGAAGCACAGTCGTCTCTAGTGGATTAAAAACGATACATAGAATGATTTACTTAAAATGTTTCATTTAGTATTCCATGATGTATGTTTAAATTAAACAGCACGCAGTAAAAAAAACACAAAAATTTTGAATTTATTTGTTTTTCTAAGCTTAAAACTTTTCTTGTGAAAAAATAATTATTTATGTAAATCTCATTTTTAAATGTAGATGTCATTGAACGTATGTTTCAAGGTCACGTTGTGTTGCTGTTAAATTGATTAATACAGAGTAAAGTTATTTTCTTACGCTTGTTTATTAATTTGTAAATCAGTTAAATATTTTACCATCGATAGACGTAAACACTTCATTTGAAGTGGTGTATCAAGCAAAACATTAATATTTTATTCAGTCAAGAATATTTAACGAAATTATTTTATATGTGAGTCGATAAATAATGTTAAATTTCAAGTAGTATCCATAATCAGTAGTTCAAAGTATACACGAAATTATAATATGTTATATTAAATGATGATGCGTATAATTTTTAATAAATTTAAAAACATATAAACGGATTTGTTTCTGTAGGTATTCAATGCATTTTACATCACTTTTTACCTCTTAGATTGCGCACTATGGTTATGTACCTCATTTTTCAGAACCTATTTATTTTCAAATCAATTAAAAATAAAAATTCAACTTTACGTAAAAAATATATTTACATTTGTATTCAGATACGCTTACATTATATTCGGTGTCGTTTAAAAGATTACTACACAATATATCATAAAAACACTATTTTTTTTCATAAAATATCGTTTCGTTTTGTATTTTTTTTGAATACCTATGTTAAATCAGGTACCTCCATTTTTTATGGTCTTGATAAAAGTGTAGAAAAACAATAAATCCAAACGAATGACAGGATGCAACTGTTGAGTTTCATTTTACCCAAACGCACCAGACAGGTCAAAATAATTCATTTTGTGAAAAAAAACATATTTCCGTATAAAAAAAACCACGTTATTTTCGAAAAATGATATTGATACTGACAAATGTAATGATAATTTTAGAATTTTTCATAGCTAACATAAGATTTTCTTTAGCATTCGCTACTATAGTTTACTCTCGTATTAATCATGAGGAAAGTTTTTTTGTGCCACGGAGAAACGCAAAGTAATAATACCTCCACCAGGAAGAGAAAAAGTCTGTAATGAACGAACATCAAGTCAAGATAATATATACACGTATAAGTTTTCTACTTCTCGTGAGATGTAAAGGAGGCCGTGCGGAGGCTTTCCGATATTCTTCGTTGTGTCTACCTTCCACAAAGAAGGCAGCATAACAACAGAGCTTTCAAGCACACATGACCACAAAAAGCTCTCGGTTTCTTTGCTTATGTATATAACCCGGGTCGAAGTATCATCGGTGCTGGTTTTTATGCCTTCTCACTGCGTACAAACATAAAAATAGAATTTCTTTCATCAATAGTTTTTGCTCGGAAATAATGTACACGTGTTAATGTCATTCGCTAATGACAGCATACTTTTATATAATTCTTTGAGTTTTTTATCATTTCAGTGAATTAACGACGTTGCAATAATAGTCGCAAAAAACACATCATCAAAAAAAAACTAAGCATATCTTTTACTTAAATCGATTTACTTTTTATTGTATCGAATTACGAAATTAAAATAAATTCTAAATATCTTTTCCATTGCAACGAGCGTGACTATTTTTAATGTTCTCATCTCTTTTTATCTTACAAGGTCTTTAAAACGATGTGAAAGAGTAAGTCTTATCTCATCTCATTATCCTGCCTTTTCCCATTTGAAATGATGGTTGAACGACTATCCTATAAAAATTTTCATCGTGATTCCATATGCTAAACGTGCTAAGCAGGAGTGCTGTATTATTTCTTGTATAGACAACGTTGTAAAATAATAACTGATGTGATAGTATTATTACCCTAAAGTTTTTTTGATAATTAAAACTAATATGATTTTTTTTCCCTATCTTGATATTTTTTATAGCGGTAGTATTATTATACATAAAAAAAAATTGTGTTTAAAAAACGTATGTAAAATTTTTGGCATAGTGACAATTTTTAATATAAATAAAGTTAGAAGTTCGAACTCATTAAAAAAACTATGAAACAAATATACAGTATTTTGTAACATAACAAAAATCAGGGAAGAATTTCTAAATTCTTTATTGAAAAAATGAGAGAAATTCACATCACCTAGGTTGTTATCCGTAAGTACATACATATAGTATACCAAATCAAATATATTTGAAAATTTGCCTATTCATTAAATTGATTGGTAAAATAATGACTTATGTACTAGAAGAAAGGGAAATGATTATAAGAAATGAGGACGATTTCAAGATAGGAAAAACAATATTTTCTCTATTTTATAAATCTATTCAGAGTCAAAATCGTGTATTTTTTTATATCGGAATCGTTTAATTTTCCAACGACTCTGCAGCTCTGCTGAAAACGTAATTTTTTAACATCCAATTAATGAGAAAAATAATTTACCTGCAGATGACTACACTAGTATCAGTTAAGTATGTATATATAATTGTTATTATTGCCGCTGTCAATCACTTGGTATTAAATAATGTTAAAATTTATTTATAAATCTATTTTGTTATCATGTTATCCGTGAGCGTAGTTTTATTTTAATTATACAAGTATAACATGAATCTGTCAATAATTGTGATTGATGAATCGCCATTTTTTTACAATTAATATTGTAACTAATAGTTGTATACATCACTCATCCATTTTCATCGTTTGACAGGCTTCATTTGCAGATGATAGAATACAATTTTATTTAATATTTAGAAATACTGGAAAGCATTGTATCATATTTTTGAAACACAATAAATTGACTGCAGTATTTTCGCGTACCATTTTTATTTTGCGATACGAATTTCAGTGTCATGTTACATAAAAATTAAGCAAGTATTCACAAAACAATCTATTATAGGCGTAAATATAATTTATTTACATATGTTGCTTCACTCGATTGTCTTGTGTAGGTTTTTTTACACATTTTGATAAAACAGACCAACGTTTTGAAGTACTTTAAGTACGTAAAGGCATTATATTGAAAAGGTTAGAGCTTTTTAAATAAAAAAAAATATGACACAATGTCATATGATTTTACTTCTTTTACTAGTAGTCATTTTTGTCATTTATTCATAGTTTGTATCATTATCTATAAATCCTTTTCATATTTAACCAAATTTGACCAAGTACTATTGTATTACAAATGGTAACCAATTATTAAACAACGCAGCGTAAAGACGACATCTGTTCGTTGAATAATAATTTTGAAGATCACTATAAATATTATAGCAAAAATAGAAAACGTATTTTTGATCTTAAAAAAATTGACAGTCGGAAAATATCCAAGAGTTTTATCTGGCGAGTAATTAAATCAACTTTTGGCCAGTGTTTAATATAAAAATATACTTTTTATATTATCAAATGGGAAGTATCTACAAATAGTCGTTAGTTCTGTGGTGCAGTGGTTAACGTCGTTGAATTCCGTGATGGAAATCACAGGTTTTTTTTAAACCGACTCATCGATATATGTATAAATCTCAAATACCTTTCAATCCTAAAAAACGTCGTAGCGAAAGACATAAGCTAACTACTAGTTGTGTTTTAGCCCTATTCTTATATTTATGCTCTTTTTGAAAAAAGAGAGATTGAGTAACTGAGTAACAAGCAGTTTTCGTAGAAGTCGTATTTAAAGTAGAAATAGATTAGAAAAGTTTATAAAAATCGCCAGTTTTTATATATGTTTACATTTTTATCCAACTTAACCTTATCAAACCTAACTTAACCACATTTTTATAATCACATCTATTGATAAAGTTTAAAAAAACTCACTTTCCTGTATTTATATTGACCACATATTAGACACCTACTGACTAGGTATTTGCTCAGTAAAAAACGTAACATTAAATTGTTTAAATATCAACCAATAGTCTTTTATAACAATGTTTTATAAATTGCTGCGTTTTTAATGGATGACGCGTCTAATAAGTTATAAAATATTTTTACATAAAGGGTTCCTTATTACGATACATTATTTACTTTTCATGGTTTTTGAAGAAGTTAAATTAAAATTCTCTTTTGCATCAACCTTTTGTTGCTTAAAATATTGTGATTTATTTTCTATTCATTCCGTCCGAAATCATCGCCAAGTATCTACTTGCGCCTTTCATTAAAGAAATTCATCAAGTACCCATAAACGTATTGTTATTATATAATACTTAATGATTTTTTTTTATGAAAATTTTGCCGTAACCAGACTTTACCTGGAAAGAATTTTCATGGTACGCATTTTCATTTTCTATTCAAATATTTTTTAATAAATTCCAAAATTAAAATATCGCGAAAACCCCGTGAAGTTGGGCGGCCATACCAAACGGGGAGGAAAATGCTAGCCAGTATTAATGCCACCTTCTCTAAATTCGGTGTTGCCTTTCGTAGAATTTGTTTATGGGTAAAATAATTTTACTCTGTATTTCATAAATGTTTTCTTGAAAGTCGATCGACAACAATCACTGCCGAGTGTTGTGGATGGCATGTTGTTGCTATGATGTATTTGTTTTTCTTTTATATTCTTCAATACTATACACTAAAAATGTGATGTTATTTTTTTTTCTTTCCTAAATATATTGCCGCCTGTGTGGTCGAGTGGTCAAAGTCGTTGGCTACCGCTACGGAAGTCCCGGGTTCGAATTCCAGTACGGACAGTTTTATAAATTGATTTTTCAATCGATTTATGAATTTCTGTTCAAAGGCATGGATGTATGTGATGTCTTGAATCCCCCCTCCCACCCATCCTATCCTTTGAACGGGGCGTACCGAGAGCGATTAGCTAACCACTAGTCCTGTCCTAGCCCTTTCCTTCTATTTCTACTCGCTTTTGGAAAAATAGAGGTTGGGCAACTGAGTAACAAGCAGTTCTCGCAGAAACACTTCTGTTGAGATAAACTCCATTAGGAGTCCATATGCTCCACATTAGGAGCGGACATGGTAAAATATATATATGAAGTAATTATATATCAGGAAAATTGCATTCTAAACTTCAACTTTCTTCTATTCGTATTCACAATAAAAAAATCCACAATTATCTAATAGTTTGGTATCAATCCATCATAGCTCTGAGTTTGTTAGAATAAAAAAAATATATTGCCAGAATAATTTAGCGTCAGAAATCTTTTCTCACAATTTTTTTTTTTTATGATAATATTTTATACATACACATGTGTACGGAAAAAATACTGCACTAACTTCATCAAAAAAGATATTGTTGAAGCCTCTTTTTCAAAACTCAACTGAGGTAACTTTTTTATTCACCATACAATTTTAGTGATGTTTCAGAAAACGTATTTTTTACCGTCAGCATGAGATAATAAAAATATACGAAAGCACATATTTGTTATGGCAACACTCTTCAGTATCGTATCCGCTAGGCTAGTCGGCGCGATAATGCCCGCAATAAATCCATTAGCAGAATACTGTGGGCGGCCAGTGCAATTCCCGCCCTACATTTTGGCGCCCAGTATTGTAACGTCATTGGCACACGGGGGCATAACTAATAAGGCGGCCATAGGGAATAGCCACCCTGAAACTTGGGTGCTTCCATTAAAATACGTGTATAAAGTATAACAAACTTTCCATGTAGGCGTAAACTGTTGTTTCTACATAGCTGTAAACAGATGTAATATTTATCACCGGTCAAAATTTTCTAGCAACAGTAAATTAGTGCTACCTAAATTTCAGTTGAACCAGACGGTTTTCAAAATTATTTTGTTATATCAATGATCAGAGTTGCTTTTATAACCTTCATTGTTTTCTTTTCATAGCTAGCTATTCGAGCTTGCAAAAGTTGTTCAATTGCAGCAGTTCTTTTTGAATAATTGGTGTCTAAAGATTCTTTTAATTGCCTTTGTTAATCAAAGAAACCGTTCTGAGGTTTAACCTTTTGAACAAAGCGGGCGAGAGAATTTGTTCGTCAGATATAAATGCATTTTTTTTACCACGCTAGCAAAAACTTTGTTGATAATTTCAACATTACGAGACTTAATACATATATCTAAAAGGCATTACACATTGCTGTATCACATATTTATTATACACAATAAAATCTCGATATAAGGAACTTACGTGGGTAAGGAGGTGTCTCTAACTTTTGTATGCTAATATTTTAATGGTAGTATTACGATGATGTGTTTGGTTATAATTTACAATTTGTTGTCACTTACTAAATGGAAGAAGTGCATGTACTCACTTTGAGTGAATAAATAAATGTAATACTGTGCAGTTGTGCAAATCAGCAGTCAGCGTAGCAAACGTAACTGCTACGTTCAGTCTACGAGCAAGGTGGTATTAAGATTAAGTTTGAGTGCGAAAGATGCGGACGTGTGAATAATCGTGCTTTTACATTTCACCAGATACTTTATCTGTTGTATCTGATATCAAGTCTTTTTTTTATCAAGGTTCTACTGTATATGTCACATCCCCAGAAAAATAAAGTCTTAATTTCGATTATTTCATATTGCTAGACAAGCATTTAAAATAAAAAAGGAATTGTGGAAACATGTCGGGTCTATGGCACAGTGGACAACGTTGCTGATTCCTATGCTGCACCTCACGGCTCTCGATTTCTGTTCGAAGATATGGATGTTTGTGATGTCAAAAAAATCTCTCCTACCATTCCAAATCTTAAATAACAAGGTGTATTGAGAGTGATTATCCAACCACCAGTCATATCCTGCCCTATCCTATATATACTCTCTTCAAAAAAGATAAGTTAAGCGACTGAGTAACATACAGTTTTCGTATAAAATCTCTTGTATTAGGAAGCCATATGTTCTATATTGGTAGCGGACATTAAAAAACAAGTACATGTTTCTATACAATCGACTTGTAGTTTTAGCTTATTTTGTTAAATACAAATGGAGATACATATTTTACATTATATTTAAATGTTTTCTAAAAAATATTAGACAATAATTAAATGCAATTTTTTGACAGTATTTGAGTTCAAAATATAAACATATTATATAAATTAAAAAGATCAAAAATTTAAATATATCAGAATCTCAAACATGTTAATTTCAGAGTTACATCACTATTGTATGTAATGTGTAGTGGGTTGAAATTTTACATTAAAAGAGTATTTCACATAACTGTTGAGGTAAGTGTTTGTCATTTGTTTCCGGAATCCTCGGATAATATGCTAATTTCTCATTGATGAAGTGTATAATCCGTTTCTACAAATTCTTTATATTTTTCAGGCGCGAATGCCTAGGACTGAAGGGGAAGAATTGCCGATTAACTTAAGGAGAAATACGATCAATGAACAAAATGATCATCGGAATAATCTGTTTTAGAATGTGGTACCGCTTTAATCGAGGGGTTTTTACTTATGTGAGTTGAGCTCTAATCTAAAAGTGTTACAATTGAATATCAATATCGACGATGTCTTGTAGTAAGGATTTAACTACTAATAATTTAAAATAAATTTACATGTTTAAACAATTATACTTGCTAATGTAGTTTATTATTATATAGAAACAATTTTTACTATAACTTCAATGTTCTTAAGTGTAAACAAAACTAACAAAGGGTATTCATTGTTAGTTTTGTTCCGCTAAAAATACACAAATTTAATTTTGTAGTTCTCGAGTCGAGTCGAATATATCAGAATAGTAAAATTAAAATTATCCGTACTTAAGCAAGCATTTGTGAAAGTAGTTTGTCTGAGGATGGCTCTGGATGAAGCGAAAAACGTGCCACAGTTTATAACACAATACGTGGAATAATCTGAGTTATTTTATATTTTATTGAAATGAACTTCCACAAAGTTACCGTCGAATCCATCGAAATGTATAAATCAACTAATAAATGTATACGTTGTCCATTTTAGCTAATAAAAGTACACACGAGAGAAAAACGAACAATTTAACAAGTCGATGTGTACATTAACTACAGTAGCTAAATTGTTCACAAATTTTCAATTATTCACGCGTGCACCCATAGTGTTGCCACTTCTGTGTGCACTCAATCACTGTTTTCTTATATTAAAATACTGAGGCGTAGCAAGAGCGATTAGTTAACCACTTTTCTTGAAGCAACTATAGTCTTCTATCCGTATTTGAAAAACGGAAGGTGAGCAACTGAGTAAAAAGTTATCGTTAAAAAACTTCTGCTGAGATATTTCCACTAGCAGGCCATATGCTCCAGATTGTGAGCGGACATAATAAAAAAAACATATTTAGCTAAAACCAGGCGATATATTACACCCAATTAAAAGTTCTATTACGATTTCATTCGTAAAAATACCCTAGAGAACGGAAAAAGATATAAAAAATATAGTTACTAATGAAAATCTCCGTAATACTTGTACTGGTAGAAATAATAAAAAAAAACAGTTGTTCAAGATGAGACAATGTTAGGCCAGTCAATCTATTTAATCACAATGTAATCCATTTGACAGTTAAGAAGTAGGCTTTATTAGTTATCTCTCTCATCAGAAAAAGTGTTAGGAGCTTTTGTTGAGGAAAAAGCTGTGAAAGTTTGGCAAGGGAAAAAACGACCTCTATTATCTAACATCTTGTCTTTATTTCAATTTTTTCTGTGTGTTTTATCTATTTCATAATGATTTGTCTGAACTAAGAACTTGCCCGCCACTGTTTTATCAATTAATTTCTTCTTTTAGACTAGTTGAACGTCTTCAAATAAATTTATACATATATAACTATCCCCCAAATGACTAATGCTAATAATCCAATAAATAGAATAGAAGGCTTAAATTTCAATGGAAAAGTGACATCTTTTAATCATGTTCAAGAGCGAGAACATTATGGCATCACAATGATAAGTGACATCAAAATTAAAAACCTCGATTATACCACCACCTTCCATCTACCACTATCTTCACTGCCTAGCTTCACCTAGTAATCAAAATCTAACCATAAAGTTAGTTAACCACACGTTAAAAATAATAAATCAACAGTGTCTAATCAAATCAGTCAGATTTATCCAGATTTCGAGCATACTAAGCGTTGTAAATGGCACTAGATAAAACAAGTGATTAGCTAATCATTCTGGTTACGCCCATTTTCAGGATAGGATAAGTGGGAGGGATATAAGACATCACATACCTTCGGATATAAATTCATAAATAAATTGAGAATCAATTTGTTAAAACTGTTCGTACTGGGATTTGATCCTGTGTACTCTGTAACTGAAGCCAACGACGTTGATCACTTGACCACGTAGCCAGAATTTAAAAACATACTTAGACGTCAAATGATTATATTTACGTAAAAAAAATCACGCATCTTCTTTTTGTATGCCGTCTAGGGATTACAATCGAACCTTCAGATTTTCGAATATTTGTAAATTATTCGCTTATAGTATAATTGAAAGTAAGCCACTTACGTAATATTCTGCATCGCTATTTAAATATCATGATTTTTTTAGTTTATTGAAACACTATAATAGTCACTCAAAAGTGATGGCACGTGCAGGGAACAAGTATGTAGGTGTAAACAATCGACATACATAATGAAATTTATACATTTTACTAATTTAATATATATGAATATTCGAAAACGATGTTTTTAATATTTGATATTCGAATATATGTTTTCAGTACATATTTGTAATCCTAAATGATGAAGATAAACAAATATTTAAGCATGCATATACACGTTTTTATTAAGTAATGTAATTGCTTATGCAGCACTATTTACTGACGAACGTAAAAGTGACATATGCAAAGATAATTTCAATTTATTAATAATAACTATGAATGGGAAGATTTTCCGGCAGAGTTTGAAAGACAGTTGGCTGGCAGATTAGATTTACTGCTGCAGCACATCGTGTCACGTTAGTAAATTGCTGTTCCTTCACTGCAGTGGATTCTGATGCAGGATTCGCAACCAATAATTACATACAATAAATTTTATTATAGGGTTGTCAGTAGACACATTAATACAAATGTTTTGTGGGGTTATATTTGAAATACTTTATGATATAATTATTGTGATAATGGGCTAATATTACAAAATAAAGACACTACAAATATATTTATTAAAAAACTGTAAAATGTAGTAACTTGAGACTCACAACAACTCAAGTATCTGGATTACGACATATTGTTCTTTATCAAGAGAAATATGTTTAATATCTTAATATAAAGCTTCTATCAATTACATAGAGTCTTAAAAAAAGAATGTTTAGAAAACTAAGACGAACCATAGAAAACAAGAGAGGTAGCTTCTCTCCATTATTGTATTCCCTACAACTAGACAAGAAAAGAGTATTGTTTCTGTTCGTGTCATCTCTTCTTCTCTCTCTTATGAAGCATATGAATCAAAAGCTGCTTACAGTATGATTTTTTTTTAAATAACTAGATTCAATATTTAAAGTCAATGTATGGAACTTGCGGCTTTTTAACTAAATCAAAGTTTTCACTTCATTGCTGCCATTTAGCGACCCGAGTACTACAAGGTTTCGTGTGAAAATGTTTGACGAAACAGAAGTAACAATACGGCAGTCTTCCAAGTACCATTATTGGTAAAAAAAATGTTTTTCCCATAGAACCTTGTAATACTCGGCTCGCGATTTATTTAAAAATAATGTAGATAAATAATGTAACAGCTTTTAAAATAATAATATCATGTATAAGTTTCTTTAATACGACTTAGATTAAATACAAAAAAATGCATTTTTTAGCATGATAATAATGTATATAGATAATTTTAAGAGACTAAACTCGTATTCACCCACTTGGTGAAATAGTAACGTTATTAAAATTTTAGTTTATACATTATTAAAAAGGGACTTCCATACAATTACCGACGAATACATTGATCATATTACAAACAGTCATGTGTTAATTAACTCCAAGTCTTATTTAACCAACAAGAAACTCAAAATTAACGGCAGGCCGTAGTTAAAATATTATCTTTAGTATCACATAATGTATTATGACAAAAAATCTATATAAAAAAGATTCTCCGATACTGCATCGAATGGGCCGTACAAAAATACGCTTTGGATCACTTGTAGATCTTGGGCCAAAGAATGCCCATGTCTAATCTAAAGCATAAAATTTATAATACATTATAATAAAATATATAACATATGGCCAAACAAATTAAGAAATAAAAACACAATTCGTAACCAGATCGATCAGGACTGGGCCTAACGAGTAATAATCGCGTTTAAAAATATATAATCGTTTTCTTACTTTTGTAAATTTAATCTCCATAGGAATTTTGTACACAAACGCCTTCAAACAGTATTAACAGTTCACAGAATTCAAGTAAGTCTTTAAGACTCGTCTGAAAAGGGAATAATGATGCTAAATTATTGGTTAGTTCTGCCTCGACATCATTTTCCGATTCAATGTTGCGAACAATTAAATCAATAATCGAATGAACCCAAAGGCACTGGCTGGAATTAATTCTTGCAGGTGATTCCGTTTAACTGCTTACTATTACAGCCAACCGTTCAGCTGGAATTCCATTATACTTATGATTGTAAACGGCGGATCAATTAATATTTACCATAAATATTCACGCGAATATATAAATACCGTTACTTTCAACTCTAAAATATTGGTTTAAGGAATGATTAATTACCTTACCTACACAAAATATTTGTATCCAATCAATTCAATAAAAAATGGTTATGTTGTATGTCATATTCCTTGAAGGCAATGTAATGTAATACGAATATTATTTAAAGTTTTTGGGAAAACATCAGATTTGAATTTTAACTTGGGTGGAAGTGAATAGTAATCAACAAAATTTCATAAAAATGTGCGATAAAAAAAACAATATGTGCCCTCTCCGTTGTCAAGTCTCACGTGTCACGAGATTGGTGATTAAATCTGAATACCGAATGTTTCATAAATTCTTTTTATCTTGACTGTATATGATCTCTTAAATTCTCTTTCACCCACAAGATCTTAAAAAGAGGTTCTAGCGAGAGTTATTATAATCGATAACCACTTGCCCTGATGTCGCCTTATTTTTATATAATATATCTTCTCTTCTTTGGCCATGTTTGCTCCCTATGTGGAGCATATGGCCGCCACGCGGCACCTCCATGTTTCCCTGTCACCCGCCAATTGCTTTGCTTCCTCCCATGACATGCCAGAATCCTTCAGTTCCGCCGAGTACACCCAATGGATAGTACCCGACGGACGTCCGGGACGCCGGAATCCCACCGGTCGAAAGAAAAGGCAGGCAGGATTGAGGCTTTCCGGAGGCATCCGCAGCACGTGACCCAGCCAGTTCCAACGTCTCTCCATAACCACTGACGTGACGGGACGCTGTCTTGTACGCTCTCTTATCTCTGAATTCCTCACAAAATCAAACCACCTAACCCCCATTATCCGACGCAAGCATCTGTTCTCGAAGCTCAGTATACAGTTTTTCTGAGTCTTCGTCAGGTGCCATGATTCGCATCCGTAAAGTAGTACCGGCAGAATGCAAGCGTTGAATAAGTGGCATTTGGTTTTAATCGAGTATAGCCGTGTGTCCCAGACAGTCCACATTGAGTTGAATGTGGCTCCAGCCATTCCTAAACGAATGGCGAGCTCCTTTTTTGTACTACCGTCTTCGGGGATATGTACGCCGAGGTATCTGAAGCTGTCAACCCTCTCGATGATCTGTCCCGCGCTGGTAAGGGTCCTATCAGAGTCATGACAGGTTTGGTTACACATCACATTGGTCTTACTAGTGTTAATTTTTAGACCAATGCGACCTGACTTAGTTTCTAACCCCATCAATAGTCTCCCGGATAATATATATAATCTCTTCGAAACAGAACGGTTGAACAATTAAGTAACAAGCAGTTCTTTAAAACCCTTATCTCTACTTAAATTCCATAAGGAATTAATCGTTTATATATCAAGTGGGCATGGCTTAAAAAAATTAAACATTAATCTGCATCGCTCCACATGTAAAAGTTCTTTTTATGTAGGTTCTCAGAATGATTATCTACACCAAAACATAACATTTGTTTATATTTTTCCTTCATTTATTTACCAATAAATGTAGTGACATGTAAGTTGTTAGCTTAATGCTTTCACTGTGATTTATTTCGTCTGTGTCTGAGGTTGTTTATCTGGCATGATAGCAAAATATGCACCCATGTCTTAGATAAAAAAAATCTCGAATGGAAATTATCGAACTGTTTTTATTCAAGAGATTGAATGTCTGTGATATTTTTACTTGTTCCTACCTTATCCTTAAAAAAATATAATAAACATCTGCACTAATTCCACTTTTATTCTAAATGATCAGGACATATTTATCTTAAACTCTTTTAATGATAATAATATGTAAAAAAAAATATAGATTATAATTATCTTTGAAATTACCACTAGTCTCCACTTTAGCTTAATTACTCTTTGAGGAATTTTGAGATTACGATTTAGAGGTCTTAAACCAGGGTTGTGGAGTAGGAGTCGCGGTATTTTGACCGGAGTCGTAGTCGTGAAAAATGAGCGGGTTGATTTTTTTGAAAAATATATTTAATGATGTGTATTCAAACAAAATAGTACAAAGTGTTGCCACTCCATGCTTGGCTGACTACAGATGATCTGATGGTATACATATATATAAGTTAAAATGAAAAATTTCTTCGGAGTCGTCTTTTTTTATACGACTCCGCAGCCCTGTATTAAACATTTTAATTTTAGTCAATTTAGTGTCACATATTCATATTTGGTACTTTTATTAGTAAATACTTTTACGTTTATTACAATATTTTTTTATTACACATTTTTTATTTCATTTCGATTTGTATAAATAAGACTGTAACATTGTATTATCTAATATTTCTAACATTTTATCAGTTGATAATGCTCGTCATGAGCAAAACCCGTCGTGATATTTTTAAATAAAAGTGAAATTAGTGCAAATGTTTATTTTATATTTTGAATATAATGCTTTTCCACCAAGTATTGAAAGTGAACACCCTAAAAGTGAACAGTACAAATAAATAACAATCTAATTCAAATATATAATACGTATTATTCAGATTACTATAGTAGCCGATTTTACTGTCAATTTTACCACTGTCACAACCGTGATGTATAACATAATTCAGAGATAATAATTTCACATAATCAACATCTATTAACTCATCAAAGACAGACATGAGATGTCATTAATCATAAGATTAATATTATAGTGCGGACAACAGTAATTATCAACTGTCTCTTATCATTCCTCAGCCATATATGTATGTACATATATGATTACTTACATTGATCGGGGCTTTGCTTCAAAAGTTATACGCAATATTGGACTTCTTAAGTACCTAATTGAGGTCTTATTGGTGCTTCTTACCCTTTCATAACTTCTTAAGCTTTTGTGTATCGATTTTACTTCGAGGGAAACTAATAGAATTTACTTAATATGAATGGCAAACACAAATATATTTAATGGCGTACGTAATTATTAAAACAATAATGGTTTTTTTATATTATTTATGTTATATAATAAAAAGATTTCAAATCAAAAACGGTCAAGTACTTTTTATAAGTATTTTGAATTGACAAAAAATCAATGAACATATCATACCAAAAGCAATGGCATTTTTGAATATTCACTTTTTAATTAAATATCGAAGCAGATTGACGATTAAGACATTGCATCATCATAGTATTTAACCGATTTCAATGTAACTTTTTGTAACTTAATCAATTTTTAATATTGTGATCTACAGCATCAAATAACAATACGATTCCTAACCACACTTTTGCTTATAGAACAATGATAAAATACATCATGACATTAGATTGTTTATCTTAGCAGAAAGAACTCTTTTAAGCGATCCGAAAAGTCAAAAAGTTGCATAGTATTCATATATTTTGTATTTAATTATAGGTTTGGATCGAGAGAACATCCGCTTTTCATAATACGGTTTTATTTTTAGCTTATCTCGAATTACTTCGTATGAGCAGTAAATACTGTAGTTATCAGAAATTATAAAGAAACATAAATATGTACCGTATGCATAAATTGTACTGAATTTTGCAGTGTGCCCAGAAGAGTTATTCCAGAATTTCAAATAATATAAAATACTATGTAAGGCATTTGATGTTAAATATAGAATTTAATTTCGTTTTAATTTATTTATTTTTTTAAAGAAGAGAAAAAAATTCTCTTAGTTTGTCATCACAGGAAGTTGAAAACGAAATTGAAAAAAGCATAGTCTTTAAAAAAAGTTTTAAGATCTAAAAGGTTTCCCAAAGTTTTTATTATTCAATTCATCAAAGTTTCCAAGTGTAAATTCGTTATGTTTTCTATACCGTCGCTATCACGCCCAATTTCCTCAAACAAATTAAATTGAAATAGCCAGCGTGTACGGAGTAAAAGCGAGTACTTTTCAACAAATAATAATAATTAATTGAAGTGATTTCTATAAGCGCCGTAAACTTTCTAAGAGAATTTTATTCAAAGGCTACCAACATTAATCTACGATTCAGGGTGAAATTAGCACTCATTAAAAAAGTTTCACTTGTGTGATAGCAATCCGAGCTTTAGTGCAGAATGAAAATATTAAATATTCGTTATTTTATTATTCCTTGTTCGCTTCACTGTAGTGTTTATAACCTTAATAAGAATAAGAAAATAATGTTTGCATAATACCTGACACAGCTGATAACTGATAAAAAAATCTTCAAACTAAAATAATTATACAGAATTCCTATAAAAACACAACTCAGCTTTGTGTTTATTTTTCTTTCTTAATTTTAATCGGAACAGATATAATATATTGAATGTGGAGTAATACTGATTTTCTTCAAATGAAGATATACTTATTTATTTAAACAATCATTTTTTAAGTTATATCGTCTGGCAAAATACACAATTAAATTCGTTGTTGCCTGTTGAAAATGAAAAACAGCCCGTCGAAAATCACGCTGAAATCTAAAAAATGTGTAGAAATATAAAAGAAGAAACGTTTTAAATTAAGTAGCTTAAACAAAATTTACATGAATTAGTTGCTGACTTTTTATCATTTTTACGATATTTGACCAATATATTATTGAATAATTGTGAGGGTTGAAACAAAAAGTAAGCAAAGTAAATTTATTTCAAACTAATATGTTTGTGAAAGTATTTTGCCACAACATTTATTTTTCATAAACACTATAAAAGTATTGTTTAATATTTTTAGACTACAAATAATCACTTCGCGATCACAAAATCCAAAAAGAGACGATTTCAGAAAAACAAAAATAATATCAATTTCTTAGAAATATGCTTAAATGTACACAGAATGTTATGTATAAAAGAAGCTTTTATTTGACGAAGACATATTGAGGTAACTTTACAAAACCTAAAAGTCAACATTTGAAAATTAATTCGTTTATTATTGAACCAATTAAATTATCCTAAGAACAGGATTACTTAGCATAACCATCGGCCGATACCTAATATAATATATATTTATCCGTCACAGAAAAAAATACGAATTACATATTTTAATTTGTAGACAAATATGGTCACTTTTAATATACTTGGTGGAAAGACATTATATTAAAAATATATAAAACACTCATTTGTAGTTATTGCACAATTATTTAATAGGATCAGGGTCTAATAATTTTCAACATTAAAATAAATATATGATATAAAACTATTTTTACAGTTTAAACCTACTAGTAGGTATTATTGAATTGTAAATTCCAAGTACATAACAAAGTGAAAAAAATGATTTTTATTTATTTTATTTTATTCGAAATTTCTTTTCACCCATCCGATCTTTAAAACGGGGCTCAGCAAGAGTGATCGTAAGTTCTATCCTACCTTTATCCTTCCATCCGTACTCTTTCCAAAAAAATAAAGTTTAAGGGACTGAGTATCTATCTATCTAGCAGTTTTCGTAGAACAAATTCTGCTGAGATAAGCGCCATCATAGCCCATATTGGTAACGGAGCACAAACGGTTCCGAAAACAACACAATATTTTGACAGCATATTTTTTAGTGAGTATATTATTTTTTAGTCTTATTTAAACATTCATTTTTTTATTGTGGTCACATATTTAGATACAAATATAATGTGATACAAGTTTCAAAAGCTTTCCATAATGCGGTTTATTATTGAATTAATGTGGCGGAACTTAAACCCATTAATCAAAAGTTTTAAGAAACGATAACCGCTTGACGTTCGGCAAACAATAGTTGACGATAAAATAAGATTTGTTAGGAAATTTTGATTGTCATTAATTTTACGCCATTCATATTTTTTCAGTTCTTAGTTACGCATCATTTAGCAACGGGTGACACAATTGTAACGAAGGATCCATTTTATTATATTGAATATTAAATCACTTTTCGCAGCTATTGCTACCTCAGCCAAGTGGTAACGATTGAGAGTTTTATTCTTATTCGGTTGGGCGGTCAAATGATCGAATTGTTGAATGGATATAAAGCGCGCCCAGCGTGCTTTATTTTTAAAATCTAAAAATTATTCAGAAGTAAAAAAAGGATTTAGTGTGAATCAATAGAGTACAGGTTAGATAAATAATAATCAATTAAAAGAGAGGATAATTTGTTGGAGAATTCAAGAAAAACTAACTCTTAAATGAATATCAAAATAATTTATTATAATATGTTGCGTCACAAATCTTTTCATATTTTTAATACACGCTCTTATTTGCTTTTTCTTTTAAAAGTTTAACAATTTTCAGTATTCTTTTGGTAGTTAGTAAAATTAATTGTTGTAGTTTGCTTTTCGATGGAATATAAGTAAGTTTTCTTTTTTGCTTAACCCATCACAAACAATAAAATGTGAGATGAAAAAAAATCCAGTTTCGTTTCATTATATGGTATGAATCAAAACTTGAACATAACAGAAGTATGACTTTTGAAAAGATATGCTCTAAATACGCAGTAATTTAGTAAAATTAAAATGATTCAAATTTAATTTTAAAAATTTGATCAATATATTAATTTAGTAGGCCTCAAAAAAATCCAAGATTAACGTTGTGTTAGATTTTTTAAAGACTAGATTTGTATCTAGGCAACAGTCAAAATGTATTTAAAAACCTTAGGAAATGTTTTATATTTTTACTTCTTTAAAGTTATACGCAAAATGTGCAGACTTATTTGCATTTAACATCAAATTGAATGAAAAATTCAATATAATATCGCAAATGCCCGAAGGAAAGGTGGGATATAAAGAGAAAAACAATTCATTTGATAAGTACATGCCTGTACATGAAAGGTAAAATATACTATTTAAATTTTGGCCAAAGTGATATATTGATCCAGTAATATTGTAGAAAAACAACCCAAGTATACCACAATATGAATAATAGAAGAAAATCAGTGATTTTCTAACACACATTTCATGAAGAAGCTTTGAATTCCCACTGAAAAAAAAATGTCAATTTTGACATAGTGTAGTTTACTTCTACACTATATTTATATACTACTAATATTTGATTGAAAGAAAAAAAAAACAAATGTTTTCATCGTCATTTTTCTTGTGGCGTATGTAAATATTGTGTTAGAGAAGGGACATCGCCATTTTTGAACTGTTTATTTATAGTGTCGTGCGATATGAGAAATAGTTTATATTAAACGAGATTGATGTTATATATTAAATTAAGTTAGAATTAATTTATTTGACGTCGGTTTTAATGTGTCTGTTCAATAAGATAAAAGTTCGCCAACAATTGTTTAATTTGATTGTATTTGTATACCTTGCTCTCATCCAAAAAGCGAGCCTTGCAATTTCTATTTAAGGCCGTATTCATTTTATTACTGTAATTTATCTGTTGCCGTTACACATTATTTTGTTTTCTCACTACTTCTGCAAACCGCTTAAAGATATTGTAATCAACATTGAAATATAATAAAACCCGAAACCGTTTTGAAATAATTACGTTCATACATTTTCATTATAATATCATTTACATTTCCCCACACAAACCGACAATGCGAATTTCCTTCCTCAGCCGATTGTCACACGCTCACAGATTTCACAAAAGGCCTCACTATAATCGAAAGCATTATTATTTGCTTTCAGCAAAGCATTCACAAATACACAGGAAATTGGTTATAACGACCTTCAAGGGACTACAAAATGTCACTTTTATATTCGGGCCGTCGTTTTAGCTTATATTTATTTCATTGATCAAAATTGTCGAAATAGTAGAGTTCAACACAAAAATCTGTATCACAAATACTTGCACATTTTTTACATTATTAAATACATCGATTTTTTCAGTAACTTCTCTTTAAACGACCTTTTTAAGCGAGTCACTCTATTTATTTAAAAAAATACAATTTAAAAAATATACAAAAAACAAAAACGGCTTCATTCTTATTTTATTTTACAACAGCGCCACATCAACAAATGAATTTGTTTTGTCGAACAATTTAACAAAATATGATAGTTTTCGGAGCCGATATTTCTCTCGGCTATTAGTTGGAATAGTTTCTACACTAAAACTATTTTACGAAACAGATTTTTTATAAAAAAAGATGATACCATTATTAACCGACAATAATAAACAAAATAAACACTGATACTTTCTTTTTTAAATACCTCAAACACTTTATGTTTCCATAACCTAGGTCCAAGACTCTTCGTATTACAGTATATCTTGTTTTTTGACAAAAGAAAAGTGGCATAGAAATTCGCTTATGTGTGTATCTCCATCGATTACATGACGCTGCCTTTTTCATATCAGCAAGTTGCCTTCTTAATTCTTATTTAGAGGGTTCTCGGGAAAATATTTTTCAGGTACTAATAATTACCAAGCTTTTCTCTGATACAGCGGTTTGAATCTAATAGGTATGTTTAGCGAAGCAAAAAAATATTGGAAGTCATGATTAATTATACTTAAAATAAGTGCCGAAAATTCGTAAGCCTTTTTAAAATTAAAGCTTTCGTTACTCTGAAGATAACTTCTGTAAATTTTCTTACACTTTTGTTTGACTCAAATCTTATTTTTTATTCACTTAGTATTTATACTGTTAAAAATGAACTCTTTAAAAAAACTAAACGTAGCGTATGAACGGCACATAGAGCTTACAATAATTTCGGTTGTTTGTCAGTAGGGCTTGTAATTTACAGTCAAATTTCAATTTCTAGTAAATGGTAAAAAATCTTCATATGTTCCTAAAAAAATATAGGTGGTTAACAAAGTTGATTTGTGTGAAGGATCTCACTGGTTCAAGTGCCAGTGAGAACAGCTTTTTATGTAAACGATTTCTTTTCGAAAGTATGCGTGTGTGTGATATTCAAAAATTCTCTTCTACTCTTCTAATCTTTAATCTTATCCTAGTTCTATCTTTTCTATCCTCGCTCTCTTCGAAAAAAAAGAGAGATTTATAAACTAAGTAACAAGCAGTTCTCGTAGAAAAACATAAGTTGAGATACCTCCATTAGGAGGCCATATTCTTCGCATTACTAGTGTGCATGGATTTTTTTTTTAAGTCATATTTTATTTGAATTATTCATTTCACTTTTCAAACTGGTTTTGAATTGTCGTTTTTTGTTTAATCCCTATCGGTTATAAAACCAAACCTTATTTGCCTTGGTGCTTGTTGCCAAATTATTCCAACATCTCATAGTTCCATCAAATACACTCTATCAATGTTTTTTGTTGACTGGCAATCAAGGCTCATTAATAAATTCAAATCAATCAAATTTTGAAATGTTTCCTGATTCGTACTATTATTATTATTTGATGTAATATAATCTTGCCGCGCCTTACGGGGTATAATATTATGTACATATGTATATTGAATACGATCATGTTATATGTATGTATGTTATATTTTATGTTACAGTAAAATTTAAGGATTTAAATGATATGTCATGTTTGTCAGTAACCTATACATAAACGATCAGTAACTGGAACACTTAACTTAACAATGGTCAGTCGTAATATATGGGTTTTCTTTGATAACGTTGGAAAAAACAGACATTTTATAAAATTGGTTAAATTTTGTTTTTAAACAAGAGAAGCTGTACGTGTCTATAATGAAACAATATTAGATATTGTAATAATAAAGTATAAATGTTTAATTTTCCAAAAACAAAAAATTATATGAAGGAGTTTACGAAATTACGTCTAAAAATGTCCTATAGTTACCCCAGTAGACAATCTCATTGTAGGAATAAATATGATTTAAGTAAAACTTGTATAATATTTATAATTGAATCCCGGAATTCAAAACTCTTGTCCAAAAGAAGGAAAAATATACGAGTAGCTCATTGATATAGACTTCTTTACAAACCCAAAAAAAGTACGATTGATATAAATGAATTTGAAATACCTTAAAATTATATTTTATTTATTAAAATAATTCTCCTTCAATAAAATGTATGTCTAACCGGTTATTTGGCTTCTGAGAATACACTTTAAACGGCCGAGGCTTCATAATGACTATTTAAACATTAAATTTTCTTGATAAATTTTAACATTATAATTTATTAAACAACTGCACGAACAAAATAAAGGCATGTCTTAGTGGCCTTATGTTAAAGTGTTTAAATTAAATATGTAAATATTACTTTTTTGTTATTTATAGTATGTCACATTAAAATAAAATATTATTACGAAAATTATGTTAATTTTGTGATTATTAGTTAACGTTTTGTTAGATAAAAAGTGGGGCTGTGCGTGCATTTGTCCAGAAATGTATTGATAACAATGATTAATTGGATATTAAGCGCACAATACTTGCTTATCAGAACTGGTGGTGAAAAGCGGCCTTATTGCGGGGGATGCTTTAGGAAATGAATTGAATAAGCGGGTACAGGTGTATTTGCGTGGAAGGGTAGTAAATCACCGCAAACAATGCGCCCCTTTGTGCATCTGAGAGGCGTGAACTGGCAGGGTGTCGAAGTCTGAATATCTAGGCAATCTTCCTTGATCGATGTCAATTTGTTTTGATTAAAAGACATTTTGTCTTTAGAGTTTTAATAAAGAATTGTCAAAATAACAGTCAGCGTTGAAAATTTCAATGTTAATAAATATATATTTATTTCGTCACATTATTTTTTAAAAATGTAGGATAAACAACGTAAAAAACGAATAATGTAATACTAAAAATAATATATCAGATTTTAATTTTTAATACCAATGAATCTTTGTGGAATGAAATATCTGTGGCTTAAAAGAAAACTTATAAAAGTGAGATACGAGAATCAAATTATACAGAATAGAGAAAAGATGTTACAACCTTACGAGTCAAGCTCGCACATGGTTGTAGAATGTATATGAGAATGCAATACATTAGGGAGGAATAAAAAAAATGTATTAAAAGTTATCTACTATATTTAAGATTTCACAGACTGTAAGAATGTAAACATTCAGAGTAAAAGTGGATTTCATATAAATAATCTTCGCAGTTATGTTTGTATCTTTTTATAATAAGCATACAATTTTTTTCTTACATAAAGAAAAGGCAAATTCAGGATATTTAGAAAATTAAAATGACTAAAATTTGGACTAGCGATAGTTTGCCTCTAAGCCACAGATATTAAGAAAACTTTATGACAGATATTTATGAAAGAGTTTAGATATTTTTAAAAAGCCAATTTTATTTGTAACCAAGTTGTAACTCACTAAGGCTTTCTTGGTACTAAGTCGAACGATTACTGACTCCAATCCTCTTTTAAAGAAGAATTTTGCTTTTTTTATTCAGTGCCATGAATGACTGTAATTTTTTCATCACTTTCCACCTACTCCATCTGTTACGCGAAAAAAAGAAGAGGTATCTACTTCTTTCCAATATGCAATAAGTATAGACGAAATATTTATTGAAAGAAAATTTGTCTAACATTATATTAATTCTTATAAGTTTTCCATAAGATTGTAATGAAAAAAAACTTGTCATTTTTATTGGAATAAATGTGAGTAGTATATTAAGCACATAATACTTTTAATAATATTGGAGTGGTGTTTCCATTGTGGAGGAAACCTTCCAAAGTATTATTGAGAAAAAATTCTTTCTGGTTTTAATGAAAAAACGTATACGAAGAAGAATGTATCAAGTCAATTATATGTGATTGAAATATGTTAGTATTTCTTGTTCTTATTACTATATGGTATTTAATTTGTCTTGATTTGCCAAACCGAATCGTCTCATATAATTTTTTTGCGGACGACAAAAGCTTTTTACACAAATCGATTATTTGACATTTTTTTTTATTCAAGGGTAAGGCTACAGATGGTTTTGAACTCGGCATAATATTTATTTTAAAATTTCATTTAAGAATACGAACAAATTACAGACATGAAATATTATTTATAAAAATAATATTTTTAGCTTATCTTGCGAAATACGTATTCACTTTTATAGAAAAATGTTAATTTATTAAGGTCTACTAAATATTCAATTGAATTTGGCATGAATCATTATATATTTGAAAATCTTCAGTGCTGCTAATGTTTAAGTATATGTTTTTACCGTGAAGAAAAACCTACCAAAAAAAGACATAGGAAAAATATAAGCAATTAGATTTCAAGCGAGACCGTCTAAAGCCCGGTAAGGTCTAGACATAATATTTATTGTTAATGGGCTTATTCATAAAAAATGGATGTATTAATTTTTTAATCCCTAAATCATGAATACAATTAAACTTTCAAATTAGTGATAATTTAAATTTCTCTTTAAAAGAATCATATTGAAAATTATTATATCCGATGTTGTTTTCTTACCGTTGTATGCCGACGACTTTAAGTCTAAAACTCTTCTCTTTCATTGAATGATATATCATCCAATTCTTTAATAAACTTCATTTAGGTCAGGAGTGGGGAAGCTTTTTTTTTCTAAAGGCGACATTATTTATCTTATCCAACATAAGGCCGCAGTAAACATTGATGGGAATCTTTGGCCTTCGTCTTTTTTTAACTCTAAAGTTTTCGAATCCAAAATCTCAGGAATTTACAAAAATGTACAGAATTGACCAATCAAGTCAAAATGCCATAGGTTCATCACGTCTGATTTAGGAGATAATATGATTTTGAAAATTACTCATGCCCTGAAAATACAAGACCTATTTTTACTTAATATCGAAAAGTCAAGTAATAAAAAAAAAGATTCTGGTACACGCAGTTATGTTGTTGCAAATTGATTACATAAACGATTAACGGAATTTCCGTTCCATCTCATGCATGTATGTCATGTCTAAAATTCCCTCCCACCCATTCTGTTGTAAAAACGGGGCATAGCGAGAGCGATAAGCTAACTTCTAGTCGTGTCCAAGTTCTCTACTTTATAAAAAAAGGACACACAGAGCTACTCAGCAACAAACATTTCTTGTAGATACTTATGTTGATATAAATTTTATTATGAGTCTATAAACTCTACTTTGAGAAGAGACATGGAAAAAAAGATATATTGACAAGTTTAGCGAGTATTCGCAGCAAATCTTTGAAAGATACTCTTTTTATAATATATAGAAATATATTAATTTTTACTTATTTTTCAACTTTAAAAAAAATGATTTAATTAGCATTAAATGGTGGAGCTACATTGTAATAGGAACTAGTTTTGATGAAGGCATAAGCTGAAATAGTTATCAACAATATATATAAAAAAATATTTGTAAAATAAAATAATTTGATATTTTTCCCCTTGTTATAAAAGAAACTTCCTGATTAATTTATGTACGGTTTGGCAAATGCGGCTCTTCGTTAAGTTAAGTGAAGCTCATATTCAAAATAAAAATATAGTAAAATAAAATTAATGATAAAAAAAATAGTAAAATTGTCAACGTGAAGTATTTTCTACAACTTCTGTAGAAAATGTATATTATACAAATACATTTTAATTTAATTTTTATATTTGATACTCTGTAATTATATTGTGCCTGTTATAGTATATGAAATACCTAAATGTGTCTCTTCTTGTATTAAGATAACTGTTACGAAAGATGATATAGTAAAGAATTAAAATATTTTAGGCATTAGTCGTTTAGTCACTCACCCCTAACAAAGCTGTCTATAAAGTAAACTTCAAAATGCTGACAGCTCAAAACGTTTCAAAAAATAATTTCAAAGCTCCGGTTAATCGGCTCTGTTTAATAAACAAAATCTTAAAGGATCCTTGAATTTATGGGGTTAATCAGTAAACAAAAGCTATTTAAACGGGGTGCATGAGTTACAAATTTACATGGGACAAAGTAAGTAAATTTACCTGCTCAAACAGCTGACTTGCTCTCGTAACACGTTAAAGATTTATGATAATGGTCATAAATTATTCATGGTATTAATTGACCGCAGCCTTTAGAAATTACCAAAACGGCAAAATCTTATAATATATACTGCCGACATAGTCCTTAAGGAGTAACAAATATCGTCAATATATATGCATACGAATAAATGATTGCAATACCGGACGAATTTTGACATAAGAATCGACTTCATCGTAAGAATGAATGAACTTAAATTACTTGCCTTTCCCTTATTGTTTTTTTCTGGGCTGTGGGATCGGATATAAGATTCCGACTTCATTTTAATTTAACTTACATATTTGCATACCATCAGACCGTTCTTTGTAGTTAGTAGAATAATTCTAGTCGATTTCAACAATCAATATGATGAATAGATTCATAATTTTTTAATATCATTAAATAATTTTTCACATTTTTGTCGACTACAAATCTGACTGAAAACACACAACTTCATGACTCACGACTCCGATTTCACAGCCTTGGTTTTTTTCATTCAAATACGACATTAAACGTGCTAGTCAATTATCAAATAAGAATTAGCAATGATGTTCAAATTTTGTAAGTTAATTAATTATAACTAAAACTCTTAACATATATACCGAGAAGCTTGTTAAGAAAATAAAAATAAACACACTACATTGCTCAAAGCAAACGAAGTCGCTTTTGAATTCTGCAGCTCTACATTTATTCGTGAGCTTTTTGAAAAAAAGCTGCACCATTATACAAATTGCTTCACCGCAGAAGCCGTGCATATCAAAAGATAGTTTGAGTTTGTACAGTATTAGGCACCCTCTTATATAAACTGGCTAACAAGTTTACTCGTATCGCATAGTGTTGTTCGCGTGGAGAGCACATCACACAGCTCATGTAACTAGACATATTACTATACTTAAGGGTGTAATATATAATTCAATTTTTATCACCATGTCTGCTCTCAATGTGAAGAATATGGACGAGACCTAGATGGAGTTTAATCACTTAACCTCATTTTTCGAAATGTAAAGTATCATTATGTAACGGATGGGAATAGTAAAAACTAGTTAGTTTAGTTTACCGATGTCAATACCCCCTGTTTTCGGAATTGGATTAGTTGAAGGTATTGTAAACATCACAGGCAACTATTCTTTACGGCACTAACTATATAATTCGTTAGAAAAATCTATTCATGAAAGTGTCCGATTTTTGCTTCAAATCCGTGGACACCGCATCTAAAAAAAATAGTCTCCCGGGAGCGTTTACCATTCGGCCTTGCTGTACATCATTATTATCGTAAACTTGTGAAGTAAAAAAATCACACTTCTTGAATAAAAAAACAAAATTGAATACAAACAACGTTATTTATGTAACAGCCTAAGGTCCAATATAAGTAGCGTTTTCCTATTTACAATCCAGGTTTTTCTTTCTTGCATATTAAATAGCTCGACATCCGTGTACCTTTAGATCAAAGTATAAATATCTTGATATTTTTTTGTCTATATACGCTGTGGAAAAACCAATTTCATATTCATAAATTGGTGTGCATACATTTTCATATTTTGAAACACTTGTTTATCTAGCAACAGCGTGTCATTTCACACAAACTCGTACGTAACAAACATTCAGCACATATAATTCTGTTTTCACATTAAATTTTGAATCTCTCTGATAATTAAAACAATAAATATGATTACAAAAGCTTTTTTAATTGAAACCTGTGATATCTTTCGTATAGAATTACATTTTACAGGTACATTTTAATTTTGTTTCCCGAGAAACCTTTACTGAGAATCAGGAAGTTCCTTTTTTTACCCCATGTATTCATTGGTTCCATTAAATTATTTTTTCTACTTTATTTATACGTTGTCTTGTTAATACAATGTCGTTCTTTGTTTTGATCAGTATAATAAATTATTATCTTATTTAATAATCTAATAGTATTTAAAATATTCAAAAAATATTTAGACCTTATATAAAACAAAAATTCGAGTAATGTAATGGAAAATAAGATTATACAAGAAAAGATTTCATAGAAAAAAAAATGAAATATTCCATGCTTTACACTGTACAGTTTAACTATAAAATTATCATACATGGTAAGAGATTCCCAATGCATCCAAAAATTTCAATGAAAATGATTCGTGAAATGAGAAACAAGTTAAGTTCTAAGGTAAGTAAACTATAATAACCTTTTTAATTAAAAAAATCAGCAAGTATTTTTATAATCGAAATTGTATACGTTTAAGAATTTTATCATATGAATTTATAAATGGAACATTATTTATCGATTTGGACAAATTACGTTGCTTTTTCTTTAACATGTTATGTTTCAAATATTTACTTTTGGTAACATATAAACAAAAAAGTCATCAATAAATAATAGAAGTCTCTTATTAACCACAAGCTTTTAAGCTTTTTACTGTCTTATTTTAATAATATTTCCCAACTAATCATATCGAATTTTTAGCCTTATCAACTTTGTGATTTCTAAGTTTAAACTCATTATTATTTTTGCTTGAATTTGACTTACTACAATAAACATCCACCAGCGTTTAGTAACAACTAACAACAATGTTTTTCCCGTAAAGCAAGAGAATATTTATTGTTTTACAAAAAGTATATAATTTTGTAATTCATCTTTCAGGCGTCACAATACAGTATTTTGAGTGACAAAAAAACAGGCTGTGAGTTCATTTCACACTTTCAGCAAGTGTGTGTAGTTTTCTTTTTATTTTAGTAAAAAAATGTTGATAAAAAATGTTGATGTATAAAATATATTATGAATACTATTTAAAATTGTATAAATGCTTTTACTAGCTGAAATCACTTATTAATACTGTTAATTTTTAAAATAAAGCCATAATTTATAGCCCGAATATGGCGCGTTGCTTTTTACATAAAATATTTTTTTATAAAAACCATGTTTTTAGTTTAATGAAGAGGTAATAAAAAAGCACCAAAATTAATATATCCTTCCATGCCATATCGTACCACAACTTTATCAGGACATATCTGGCGCATTTGGATAAAATGACGATATTTGTTTACCTTCGCGCTATCATATGTATTTATCGATATTTTACATTATGTCACAATTTGAGCAAAATGTTAGTGACAAATACAATACCACGATGTTAATCGAAAAGCAAAACAAAGGTTCTAATAACACCAAGGTCGTTAAAAGTGTTCAATGAAGCTGCGTCAATGATTATCATACAGTGAAAATAAGAAGAGTAACAATTATTCAAGTGACATAGATAGAGGATTATTCAAGCATGACTGATAAGAAATTGTTTATAAAATAAGCTCAAGGATTATAAGTTTACAGATATATAAATATATGTATAATACATAAAGATAAACCTATAATTTACATTCGTCTTTTATCTGCCCTTGCAGTTATTTAAATAGTCAGCGCTATTTTTGTTAGAAATCACATTATTTGTCACACAGCGACTGACTCTTATTTACCAAAAGCTTTTACTTATTCTGATAAATAACCAACTGCGGGAATATGAATGAATTGAATAAGTCTCACGGAGCTTTTGAAAATTTTCTGTTGACGTTTATAATATATAAAGTATTGACAGCAGTCAGAAAGCTTGGCAGTATTTGAATCAATTAAATACAAAGCAACAAAGAACACGTCGCTGAGACCGATACAATTTTGCCAAAAGTTTTTGGAAACGAGTTTGTTTATTTCTTTGAAATTTTAAACACAATATTTCTTGCAATTTATGATTTAAATTCAATACAAAACGTGCAGATGTGATCTTGTGGCGACTTTTCAGGCTACACTATTTATAATATTGCAAAAAAAAATGTTCTTGGCGCAGTTTCCGTCTTACATCATTACTACTTATATTTATTAAAATCGAGTGGTCAATGATAAACGAAGGTTATCGAGGGTACCAATCAAGCTCTTTGTTATTCTAATTATATTTTTCTAAGCTACCCGCTCCGTTCTCAAGAATAAGGATTAATGACAAACAAAAAGTCTTCTTTAATCTTCTTTTGTGATTTTTAATTATATTTATTAATGTTAAACACCATTAAAATCACTTTTACAACAATATTATAACATTATTAATCTAATTTCAATGAACGGGTCAAAATTTTAGACTGAAATGTATATTTAATTATTATTTACGAATTATTCGATTCCGTCTATGTTTCTTTGCAGCTAGTGAAGATAAAATTATAATATTTGTTTATGGTCAAATACAAATATATAATATTTATAAGGGTTTAACATAAATCGGCATCTAAAAACACAATCTGATAATTGTAAGTTTTGTCAAAATCTAAGAAATGAAATATACGTACGTATTTTTAAGGTTATAATATTTCAATATATAACTTGCAAAAGCAGTTAAAATCGTTAAAAAACTTGTCTGCATTTCACGGTAATCACACGCAGACACCAATATGTCAATTATATTTTGCTTGTGCTTATTACACTAATCTGTAAACTATTTAAAATGGTATACTGTTCTACTTTGGTAATATACAATAGTTCAATGAAAAAAAAAGCTATTGATAAAAATATTAATTTACAAGTAAAACAAAAAAATCACGTTAAAAACTAAAATAACGAAGTGGACATATCGGTTTTTGGTTTTAGATGGCATAAATGATTTAGTACTTCTGTACCGCAAACATGTGGTGATATTCGTTTTTGCGCGAGTAATTTTTAGTGCTATTCGCAGCAAAGGAAAATGCTTTCACATAAAATATCTCAAATGCATTTTCCACAAAAACAGATCAGCGAAATGTAATTGCTCAAGCACACACGTGTGGAAAGATTTCCACCTGAATTATTTTTAGTTTTATAACGAAACTTCTGCGAATACGGGAATATTTGCGAGGATAATAAATCAAGCGAACTTAGATTTTATTCATTGAAATACAAAATTTATCTTCACTTTACTTTGAAACGTGTAGTTATTATTTTAATGTTACTCCTACCAACCGACATTGCCTTTGGAAGTTGTATATATTTTAGAATCAATTCTTTACCTTTTTCGCAAAAATATATTACATGTTATTTTTCTTTTTTCACATCAAAAACAAAATTAAAGCTCGAGGAGCAAATCGTGACACCTATGATAATTTGGGTGACGCAGTTTGACTTTATCTTGGAAATTTGATACATGTTTGTATACCTTTTGATATCATAAGATAAATGTTGCTGATACCTTTGAAGAGTATCAACATTGCTTGACTTTTCTTCCAAACTTTGGAGTTCCATCGTCTTGGACTACCACCGAGCACTATTCATAGAGTGAACTCAGATTATACTTAAAAATGCAAACATTCAATGAGAAGAAGTAAAGTGATTAGTGGGGGACAGAGAATCTTCAATATTACGTGTAGTGGTCATATACATACTTAGAAAACGGATACAATATCGACTGTGGAAAGGAAAAAGGACTTAACCCACACATAGCAAATTTTACAGGAGGCCCAAAAAACGTATTTTGATGATTTTGAGCCATATGCAAATTATGAAATATACACAACTTTGAAGTGCACGGAGACTTCTAAACTGGTGTTTAATTGACATAATCTAATATTGATTAAATAAAATGTCTAGGAAAAACCTTTTTTTCAGTCTTTTATCTTGGTTTCAATTTTCACAAGCTCATATTTTTTCAAACTAAAAAGCTAAACTTAGATACTTATTAGGCATTAGCAGCTTACATCCTTTTGACAGAACGTGTACCAAGTTTGATACATTGTGATTATCGAAAAAAAAGCTGTTTTGAAAAAACTTTGGGTTACGTCCTTTTTCTTTTACACAGTCGATATGTATGTATTAAAAGTCTGCCTACGCCAATGGCTTTGGGTACGTTAGTCGCAGATTCAAATCCGAGTACGGACAGTTTTTATAAATTGATTTCGAATCGACTTATAGATTTAATTATAAGCCATAGATGTGTGTATCCTTAAAAACGAACGAAGCCAGAGCGACTACTATCCAACTACTAGTCATATCTTAGCTCTATCCTTCTATCCCTAATGTCTTTAAAAAAAAGGAAGATTGAGCAACAAACTAACAATCAGTTCTCGAAAATACACTTACGTTAAGATAAACTTCACTAGGAGTCCATTGTCTCCACATTGGAAGTGGACATGGTAAAAAATTTATAACTTTTAACGAGACAATTTTTTAATAATTTGCTCCACAAAATAATATTGCATTACGTCCTCAACGATCTAATTTTCTTAAAAAAAAGGTTAGCAGGTTCTATTAGTATACTATGTGCAAAAGAAAAAATGTTTAAGTCCAAAAAAAAAAAAAATGTGCCAAAATAACAATAATGAATATATAAAGATGAACAATTCAAATTAATAAATGCCGTTCAATTAATCAATTTCACGTTGAAACATTGCATTTTTTAAAACGTTTTTAATATCGCAAATTTTATTTTGACTATCCTTAAACGATTCTACCGATTTTAGATTTAACGCACACAGAAATATTAATATTCAAAATTCTGAAGTACTCTAAGCCGCTTTATCAATTGAAGAGCTATCGTAAAATTGCCGAACATTTTCTTGTTTCAAATTGTGCTTGAATTCACAAAAATACTTCTACTTTTTGGTTGTTAACCTATTTAATCTAAGTATACGTGAGGTTTGAATATAAAGCAAAGTTCTACAAGTAGATGTACAGCTGTTGAATTGTTACAAATACGACATTTCAACTAAACAGCTTGAAACATAGTCTTTTGTTGATTAATTAAACTTCATTTGCAGCTTTCCATTCATTCAAATATAAGTTACATAATATTGTACAACGGAATACAAGAAACCACCCTCGTATCAATAGAGGTTATTAAAAGTTATTACATACATTGTTTTACTATACATTAATATACAAAAAAATAAATTTTGCAAAATAAAGTATCATTCTGTTATAATATACTTATGAATTTGTGTTAGACTAACACTAAGTAATTTTGATATTCATACTAAATATTCTCTTAATACGTGATGGTAAATAAATTTATTGGTTTTCTTTACTGATATTGTTCTTCACTTTCAGAGACGTGTTTATTAGTAAAATGGGATTAGGAAGTGACTGATAGTAAGCTTACTACTATTTATTTACGACTCGTATTCAGAATAAGATACAACGAGTGAGATGAGATTAACACCTTTGTACATAAGCCCATACCTTTGTTTAAAAATCTCTTTGCAAAATAATTTATTGGAGTATTCAAATCCACGGCTAAGTTGAGTAGAGTTAACGTTAACTAAGTTAAGTAGAAATAAACGTCGTTTACTGTTACCTTGTGGCTAAGGGATCCATGTATTAAAATTGAACATCACATTTTCGTAGAATAATTTTATGACGTCTTTATTTTTATTTTTTTATTCAATGTGTTTTTTCAGTGTAGAGTATATGTTTTTCTAATTGAGATATCTCAAAAAAACTGTTTCTACATTAACTGTTTGTTATTCAGTTGCTCAACATCTATTTTTTGAAAAGGTTAAGGATTAAGACTAGGACAGGATCAGTGGTTAACTAATCGCTTTTACTACGCCCCGTAATTTAAGGTTCAAGGAAATTTGGACTTCAAAAAAACTTCAAAGAGAAGTCGATAATCGATTGAAAAAATGCTGTTAGTACTGGGATTTGAACTCATGATATCTGTCACGAAAACAACGACCTATACCACGTCGCCACGGATCCGATATTTTTATAGATGACATTTTTTACTGATGATAAAATCGAAATATGAATTTAACCTATAATCTAATTGTACTACGCGGATATCAAATAAAACATCTCACTAAGAATTCACATGTACAGTCACGTAACGTAAACGTTTTACGGCGTTCTGTCGGAAAACGAAACAGAACATGCAGATGGAGTAAGCGAGAGATGATTGTGAATTTAACGGTACACTTCTATAGTGATACAAATGTCTTAAAAAACGTTACGTACAAATTGTGCACTGAAATACGTTTTCTTGAATTCGTTCTAGAATAAAGATAGTGATAATCTCCTGTTAGGCAAATGCTCCTACATTGCGAACATTTTGGTTTAAATAATTTCCTTTGTAATTATTATCAGCAAAAAATATCTCGACCGCCGCTTTTCAAAACACGTACAAATGGCATAAATGGATGAAATATTTCACACAACACTTGGTTATGTACATATCATAAATGTACTAAATTCACATTTAGAAAATGACTCATAAATTGAAATTGTCGATTTCATTAAAAGTCTTTTTTCCTAACTAATTCTAATTAGAAGGATTTGACTTCTTTAGAAAGCATCCTCAGCAAAATGCTTTTTTATTATACAAATTGATCGTAATTCTTTATTATTAAAAGAATGAAAAATAATATCTAAAAGTAAATAGCAGGGCTGTGAAGTCGTGTAAAAAAAAGACGAACCCGACTTCAACTTTAAAATAATTAACGACTCCGAGGAAATTTTGCAATAATTTCATTTTAACTTATACATATCGACAGTGGAAAGAAAAAATGATGTAACCCACACATGGCAAATTCTACAGGAGGCACAAAAAACATGTTGGGCCATATGCAAATTATGAATTATATACAACCTGGAAGTGCACAGAGACTTCTAAACTGGTGTTTAATTGACATAATCTGATATTGATTAAAAAAATTACCTAGGAAAAACCTTTTTTTCAGTCTTTTATCTTGGTTTCAATTTTCACAAGCTCATTTTTTTCCAAACTAAAAAGCTAAATTTAGATACTAATTCGGCATTAGCAGCTTACATTCTTTTGACAGAACGTGTACCAAGTTTGATATATTGTGATTATCGAAAAAAAGCTGTTTTGAAAAAACTGTAGGTTAAGTTCTTTCTCTTTTCCACAGTCAATATGTATACCATCAGATCATCTTTAGTCAGCCAAGCATGCAATGTGAACACTTTTGCCGCTCATTTTTCACGACTCCGGCTCCGACTCCACAGCTCTGGTAAAAAGTCATCGTTCGCATTGGTAATTACTTGAAGGTAGGAAAACTTCTGAGATATTTATTTATTATTAAATATTATTATTAATTCAACAAAAAGTTTATTGCTAATAGATATTTATAAAATAAAAAATCTTTAAAGTAATATTATAATATTATTAAGAAATCGTACGCCAAATACATCGCACCTCCTAAAATCAATCTAAAATTCTTCTTTCAGAATGTTCACTTCGTCGCAAGTAATGAGACCAATAGCTTTCACATCAATGATGTGTTCTAAATCTAAAAACACAAACATCATTTCAGAATAACACATTTATAGATTACAATCAAATATAAGAGGCTTCTTGTATTTTCTAAAAAAAATATTTGGAATATCTAATCACAAGTCTTGAGTTATTTTTTAAAAGCTACATGAGAAATGATATAAACGAAAAGCAGAGAATTCTTCTAAAAGAGAATAAGTCATGAGTTGTCTCGATACAGAATCCCCGAAGCATATTTAATATAAAAAATTGCATCGCCATACGGATAGCGAGTATATCTTTAATCATATAAGTTTTCCAAAGACTAACTGTAATTATTTTGGGCAAGCGATATAAGAAGCATTTCATAGAATGTTTCGTCTGTTGCAACAGCTTTGCAGCTTCTTTGCATGCAAAAAATAATTCAATGCAATATTGCACACTTTGGAACAACGTCGAAAGCCGTTTTCGTTGCGGTGGTTAACAAAAAACCTGATTAACCCTCTCATTAGCCGCATCAAAAAATGGGGATGTAAAAACAACCCTTAATCGCCAAATGAGGCATGTGGCTTGACAACAATGTCAACTTAATAACTATTATCATTCTGGTTTATAAATAAAAAGATCCTTCTCAAAAATGAAATACGTGCGATTCAATATCAATTTTATCACGTGTATTTTCGTCGTAATAAATAAGCCTTTTTTAACAATGTATGTTTTTTTCAAACATTTTTTTCTCATCGCATATAGATTTCTGTTTTATAAATTTTTTACTACAAATAAGAGTCTTATACTTTGGAAATAGTAAAAGTAAATTAATATGCTGAGTCACTATCTTTTCTTTTGTTTTGTATCAAGTGACCGAAATGAAAAGTTAACGTGTAACACTCTTTTATGAATCGATTGAAAAATCAGATAATATTATAAAAGTGTTCATTTGAGAATTAGAATCCATGGACACTATAACCGAAGAAGTCGAGTGTTTAAATTAAGGGTTTTAGCTGTTTGGCTAAGGGCGTGATGATGGATTGATTCATTTGACTTTTAAAATAAAATGTATATTTTCATTTATTACGAAGTATTTTAATTATTAAAACGTACTGATTTCGTGAGGAAAACGACAGCTTGTTATTGGCACATTTTGAGCATGAAAATATAATGTGCTTTTTTTGTGTGAGAAATATTGCAACCCGATAACTTAAAGGTTTTTTAATTTTAAAAAGTCTACATTATTTCACAATAATCACACCACTGTTGCTTAAAGTATTTGTTTAATATTTTATGACACTAAATTTAGACTTATATCTATATTTGTATATTTCAAACAAAGATGTTCAAAATTCTATACTAACGTAATTAGAGATTTTTATAAAATCGGAGGTACTGTTAATTCTACATAAAAAATATATATTTTTAAAAAAAGCTTTGTTATATTGCTACCGTAAGCTAGTGTGTGAAATTTTCTTCAATTTTTAAAATTGTATACTCGCTTTAAATTCTGTATATGACAAAACTGTCACATCGCAAAAAAGTATTTTCTCATTCCCTACGTCAACCTTTACGCATCCTATAAAATTTTGTTTGGATTACTGTCAAAGTAACGTGCTTCAAAATAATAATATCATTATCGTGTTTTTATTTTTAAAGAATTCGTGGTTTTCAAAGGTTACTTTTTACAATATAAATTATATTTTTTCGTAGTAATCCAACATTTAAACCTTCTTCACTAGAAAACTGTTTTATTTAATCGGTTCACAAAAAAAATATCTTATTTTGATATATTTTAATTAATTGTCTGAATTGACATGTTTATATTCTCTTGACTCGCTTAGGAGGTTTGAGTCACCAGTTCCTAGGGCCGTTCGATTGATCAACTCATTGCCTAGTGAAGTGGACATTTTTGGTGATAGTATTTGTGAACTGTTTGTGAAATTTTACTATTTTATTTCTTGATTTTTTGTGTTGATTTTTATGTATTATGTAATTTTATTTTATATTCTGTGTCTTTTATTTGTCAAGTACATGGCGAATTGGTGTAAGCTGTTATTTCATGTACCATACTTTTAATTTTAAACAATAAATAAATAAATATTCAGTACAACTCCATTATAATTAGGTTAATGGATAGGAAAGTATTTAGCTTCACAAACAAATATATAACAGTTAAGATCTATTTTGACACCGTGCTTTTGTCACAATTTTTAGTGACTTACGTTCTAAATAAAACGTGAAAAGTCCGATAGAATTGTATATTTTAAAAATACGCGCGCGTTACTTAAAATATCACTCTAAGAACTTGAACTTCCGTTAGAAATGTATTACGTGCATCGAAGAAGAAGTGAATCCGAACTTGGCAGACGTGAAGTTCCTAAATGAGCAAGAAAACTTAAGTCATTGGATCTACTGAAACAGCTTGGCACCTTAAAGTTGCATCGTGTAAAGCTGTATCTTGTCATAATCACTGCTTGAAGCGGGCAAAGATGACATCCAACTGCTTCCTGTATAAATTCCAGTACATGCACTTCCGTTATAGAAAATGCGTTGCATCTTGGAACGCTTTATAATACCGTCTCAATTTTGCATAGATTTAGCAATTACCATGTATATTTTAATATTTATGTCTTAATAAGTTTTATCAAGAAGTTGTTACCCGTGACGACCATTCAAATACTCCTTATGAAGAAAGAGTATTTTCTGAGCAAAAGAAAAGCATTTAATTGGTTCTGTCAAAGAAAATATGATTGATCGTTTGCATTCATTTAGATTACAATATGTATTGTAACACATGCAACATCAATTTAGATTTCTTTGTTCGTTTACAATTGTTAAAATTACTCAAAAACATGTGCAAAAAAGGAAAATTAAACGCTGTTAAACACTTTCAAAAAGATTTATATTCAAAATTTCAAATACAATAAAACAATTATTTGTTAATTAACCGCCGTTTATAATTGATAAATAGGCGGTCAATGTAGACCTGTGCTATATATTCCCAATGGTTTTATTTTGCTTCCCATATCATGTTCTTGCTATGACAATATGAAATTATTAAAACGTTATTTTGGTAGAGTAAAATACAGAGATTTAGTTTATTAAAACTATGTCATTTATAATTGTGGTGTAACTTTTTCAGTACACTAATTAGTAACTCAGTATTTGTTACCATGTTAGCATATTGTGAGCGTAACAAACCAAAAACATGTTATAATTAGTCTTCTATGGATTTTGCTTATGGTGAGTTTTGTAAATAAATAAATTAAGAATACCACTTTAATGTTACCACTTTAATTAAAAAATTATTTAGGTTTCTCTGTATTTATTTATTTAATTTAAAATAGTAAAAATTTATAATGTTATCGTTGGCAAATTAAATGTAAGTGAATTGTAAAAAAATCGTTCACCTAAAATTCAAAACTCACAACATCACAAGCTTCACATATAAGTATTTAAGCGTATTATTTTCATTGTATATAATTTGGCTACGATTGAGAAACGGTCAGCGTTGCTGGCTTCCATGCAGGGTTTCACGAGCTCGAGTCCCAGTAAGAACAGCATTTTTTGATCGATTTCTTTTTGAAGGCATGGGTGTTCGAAGGCACTGGCTAAATAAGTCCCCTCCCACCTTTCCAATCCTTCAATAACTAAGAGAGATTAGTTAACCACTAATCCTACCCTAGCCTTATCTTTCTATCTCTATTGCTCTTATTGGAAAAGAAAGATTGAGTGACTGAGTAACAAACAGTTCTCGTCGAAAACGTCCATTAGAAGGCCTTATGCTCCACATTGTTAGCAGTCATAGATTAAAAATTAAACTCCTCCACCCCCATGTGGCACGGATAGACACATAATTAAGAATTCAAACGCATTTTTTATGAGTACTGGTTATAAGCATGTGACTAACTTATAGTGGCTTTGGAAAAAACATTGCAGAATATTGGATGCTCTTGGGGTCGAATCCATATATTGTATTAAAAATCAATTGTAAATTTCCTCAGCTTAACTTATCCCGTGACAATTTAATCAATTTGTCGTTAGCTTCACCCGTCGACCACTCGGCTATAGAACTAACTGACGAATTTGGAATAAAATATTTGGCTTGGTTTATTTACACAGAGTGAATGCGAATCGAGGCACTAGCCCAACCATATTTGTACGGCTTCATAAATCGAATATTTCTGAGTATCAACCAAAGAAAGGATATTTTCCCCAAGGATAAGAAAGCTGGCGTTTGCTGATACATCGCGCTGCAAACTGGTAAAAAAAATCAATCAAAAAGATTCCCAGAAACCTGCCAATGATACAAATATTTTCTATTCGGGTCATTTTGGTATCTCTGGAGAAACGAAAAAAAACAGTAGCAGAAACGAAATAAATCTTACCCTTACTTACGAATGTTTTTGTGCAGGACATAAAAACTTAAAAGGTTTATTAGGGGTTATCGAGGAACCCTTCTTCGTCAGAATAAATACAGAAAATTTATTGGAAATAATTCGGCCGCTATCCGGAATAAATTTACTGGAGGGTAAAAAGACTTTTCTAATGCTTTCTGCCACTAAATACCCATAATCCAATCACGTTGCACTTCCGACAGTTTCTTCAATCGGTTCATGCTGCTTAATAATAAAAAAAAATCCATGACTTTTATGTATGGCAATATTTGAGTAGCCTAGAATCATAACTCACATTCTCTAAAAATCGATTTATGAGAAAATTACACAAAAATTATAGGAACACTATTTCTTGCAACCTTAAAAAATATTATCAACTACCATATATATTTGAATCGCAAATGAAAATTAGCTAAAATCTTAAAATGTGGAATATATAATACTATTTCAGCATCAAAATTCTGATTGGTTTTTTCCAACTATTTTATTAAAATGAAAACACTTTTAGTCAATGATTTGAAGACTTTTAGGGTTTCGTTCACTGTCAGTACTTTGTTGAATGGCATTATATTTAAAAAATAAAATATACATTTGTACCAATTTCCAAATTCATTTAATAAGATCAGAACTGGTTTCGCTCGTGACTACCAGTCCATGAGTGAAACCGGTCCTGATCTTATAAAATAAAAGTGGGAATCAGTACAAATGAGTATTTTATTTATTGAAGTGATATGAAGATTTTTTTAAATTAATTTATAAATATGCAACTATTTTAGAATCACTTGCCATGCTTTACTTTGTCGCCCACTGTGGTATAATGAGTGAGCTTGGTTATATCGATCAGGCGGGTTTGGGTTTAGTTCCAGGTAAGGTCAATGTCAAATAAATATTTTTTTCAATTTAAATTTGAGTTCTAAGACATGGGTGTTTGTAATTTCAATTCTCCTTAAGTTAATTTCAAGTGTCATACAAAGACTATCATCGAGTTTGTCTCGTACTGTTTTTCAACATCAAAATATTTTCCGTATTGGCATTAGCTGTGAAGCCAAACATATATTTTAAATAAATTTTAAAAAGCATGAGAAAAATGTAAAATGTGAGTTTTGATTCTCGGCTCCTAATTTATTTAATATCCTAGCTTTACATTATTATTCAACATCTTGAGTCTGCAATACATCTTGAACACGCTCTGTAAAAAATATTTGTTTGATATATCAGAAAGAAATAATAAACTCACACTGAAATAATTGTTTAAGTTCCGGTCAAAAAAAATAAAGTCTGTATTTGAGTAATTAATTTTTTTAATTGGGTCTAGGAAAACACACAATTCCTCCAAATAGTAACATTCTTATTTGTTTTTCGGTTAACTGTTGTAATTTTGCTGTCGTCTTTGCTCTTAGTTATAAAATTAAATTTACAAATTCTTCGTTGGTATATTTTTAATTTAATTTATTTAAGATCTTTTCGTCTTGAGTAGATCTCGAGTAATTTAATACAAATTGCATTTGAGTTAATCGAAAATGGCTTCAAATATCTTTATTCAGAACAACAGCAACGAGCGGTGACCTCTTGAGTATATATGTATGTATATACAATATTATTGTCATTATTTAATCTAAAAAGATTACCAAATTTTGCAGAATACCCAAAATAAGTTTTTTTTTACCATATTTAGCTATTTTTGTAAATAAAAGCAATAAAGCAAACTTTGTTAAGACCGGTTAATGGATGTACTTATTATTTTTCTGATCTTAAAGAAATTTACTGTAGAAGTTGTTAATTTGGCAGTTTCAAGTCAAAATTTTTATTATGTTTTTAATTAAATAATATAATAAAACGATTTCAATTCTCATATCAGAATCTGGGTTTTTAAATTTAAAAGTCGGATTTTGAATGTCGTGTATTTAATTAAAACCCCGATTTTTCAAAACCGACAAACCCTAGTGTGTACAGTTGAATATTTTTTAACCTTTTAGCTACCGTAGAAAAAAGTTTGTAATTACCTAGCACGCCGGCTATAATTTGCAACTATTTATTTAATTAGTTATTGACAAATTAATTCGTAACTGGCGTGTTGATCAAGAAAAAATTTACGAGATATCTCGTCTATGGCAGCCATCGAACTAAAAAAAATAACCATAACGTTTCTTTTATGCAAGCTTTTAGCCGTAAAATAATATATAATCTCTTATATGTATGCGTTTATTTGTTAAAATTGTTAACAGTGATATCTGCGATAAAATATTACGCATTCATATTTGTAAAATATTCACTTTCTCGGTCATCAAAAACGTGCTGAATATTTAAAAGTTCCACGAATTCTAATCTAAAAATACTCCTACGTCGTTTCACAAGAAGGGTATTTTTATTGCGCGTCAATGTATAATATTATATTTATCTGCTGACACGGATACACCCATGAATGTGAAATATAATAAGCACACTTGTATTCCCTCACGCACCTCCAGTGGTGTAGCTAAGCGCAGAAAATATTAACCAGGGTTATCATAACTCATAATGAAATATAGAAAAAGCACCTTTATCTCTTTTCTTTGAAATCTTTGGGTTTTCTTCCTAGCTTAAATATTGTCGGGTTGATGGCGCAGTGATCAATTTTTTTGGTTTCCATATCGGATCTTACAGGTTCGAGCCTTGGTACAAACAGCATTTTTTTAATCAGTTCATCGATTTCTGTTTGAAGGCATGATTTTTTAAAATTCTCTCTTCAGAAGAAGAATCAATACGTTCTGATGGTTACCTTTGGTAAAGAGAAACTTGTCCCTTGGTTTTTTTATATTTTTTACTCTCACTTTTTACCCGCAAAAATCAGACAGCAACTCATTTTTTGTTGTCAATTAATCGTAGTTAAAAATATTTAGCATGTGTCACCATTTTAACCGAGAAACACTTTTGTAGTTGTAAAATACATACATATATCAATATTCACATTAGCAAACGCTTCCTGGTTGCAATTTATTTAAATCGTTTTGTTTCTCAAATTTAATTTCGATAATTAATAAAATATAATATAAATGATATTCAGTATAACTGCATTCATTTGCTGGAAATTTTCCGCAAGAATTATGTTAAATACTATGTAGTTGAACACTTTTTCCATAGGTCATAATTCTTTATCAAATAAGTGCTAACATATTATTATTTATTAGTATTTGTAAAAAACACAATTCTTTGTAGGTACCCTCTTATCCCACAATTTTAGTACAGTAGTCTTGATGATTTTAAATTGTGAAAAGATAACTCAAATTCTATTGTATTGCTATTAGTTATAAATTGAATCACTCTTCATAAGTATTATTAGCAAATATAACAGCAGTATCATAGTGAGCAAATTTCAATAAAATTTATCACTAAAAATATGTTATAAAAAAATACGAATATGAAATTACTCATTATCCATTTGAAATGAAAAAGAATTTTTTAAACCATTCTAAAATAGTCGAAATTAATGATCAATTTACATCCCTGCTTATCAAAGTGTAGGGGAAATCATATTTACAAATCTGTTCGCGACATATTTTTGATGCTGATTTTAGTTTGATGGCAAAATTTCGCTACGAGCTGAAAATAAATTGAATGTCAAACGAGACCATTTTTTTAAAAAAAATCATATTGTCGTTCGGATTTCCATCACGTACACAACAATAATTATGGCCCACCACTAATTAAATCTTCTTCTCTCATTTTTGAATTTAAAAAAGATATATCATCAGATAGATAAATAATAAATATGTTTTCAACACATTTTATCAATCTTAGACATATAAAAAAATTTCACACGTAAAAATTTAATTTAATTTTGGAAAAAAGTAAGTAGCACATATTATCAAATTCTTCTTTAAAAGAAATAGCTTAAAAAGGACTAAAGCTGAGTGCTTAAGATATCGCATTTTAACATGATATTTTGTTGACTTTTGTCAAATTATACCCGCAAATTTTATTATAATATGTTATTGTTAATCATCCTACATTTTATTAGATATTTGATTAGTTTTTCAAGCGATATTCCATATGATAATATTTATTTTCGAAGATTAGTTATTATTAATTTTTCTAAGAGAATTTTTAAAATATAATTTTAATATAAACATAACAATAGTGAACCTACCGCAAAAACTAAATACAAAAATCATTTTGAGTACTAGAAACCAACCATATTCATTGTTTAGGTCCTTTCGAATTTCAGAATAGACCTACTGATAATTACAAAATAACTTATTCTTTCGATTTATTCGCAGCAAAAAGAAATTTTGTTTGAATATTTTCTGAACCAAAAATAATAAAAAAATCTTTATTATTTATTACATTTATGTTAATTTTTAAGGGGGTTGCCTTCAAAAATATCTACTGTGCCGGGTATGGTACTTTTTTAAAATCTCCTTAAAATAGTAATAAAAAGCTTTATTTTAAATGTCTTAAGTAAACCTTTAAATTTTCAAGGATTCATTTAAAATGTATGCCTTATAAATAAACCTTGAAAGTTAAAAATCATAAAAGTGTTGCTTACTAAGTAAGAGGCGCTGAATAATTATGAACTTTGAAAGCTGTTTATTAATCGTTTAATAAATTTAATAAACTATATTAAAACTTTAAATTGAAATTTTAATATTTAAGTACCAATTATTTCTAACGTATAAAAGAGCCAAATTATATTATCAATTTCATACTCTCAGAATAAACTCAAATTGTTTATTTAAAGATGCCATTACCCAGGCAATCCCCAATCACTTCATATTTTGTGTACTTAACTTATTCTCTACAAATAATATTCATGTTTATAAATATAACCATTTAGCAAAATGGCTATTTATGAATATAAAATATTTTGCTTTTATGTCTCAATTATTTAATATTTATTACCATTATTATTAAATATACATGGTCGTCAAATTATAAATAAATATCTCAAAAGTACTATCATTTCCATTTTAACGATTATGATATTTCAAGAAACCGTATCAGAAAAGACTATTTAAAGGAAATGACAAATAATCCCAAGTAAAGCCGCAAATAATTTACTCATTTAAGATTTTATTTGGAAATAATTTCATTGTTACTAAAAAAAACGTATTATCAACTACTCATTAAACAGTGTTTGCATTTTCGTTAGGTTGATTTTTGTTTTCACTATACGTATGTATGTGCCCCCAATGTGAAGTGTATTAAGTCTAGATAGTGAATTTCAGCATTCAATATTTAAACTGAATAAAAATGCAAATGTTTCGTTTAGATTTTTATTTCAGAAAAGATTATGAAAGAAGAAAATAAATAACATTTACGATACCTAATGATTTTTTTTTTTGAATCTTTCAACAAAGATTTCATAAAAAAAATTTACACCCAGAGTGGTAATGTAAAATTTAATATATTAATGCGGCTTGAGATGCTTTAGCAGTTAATCGTCAGCGCGATGAATTTTATTTCCGATGAGTTTTATCCAGGCAATGATTTTTCTTATTGGTTATTACCATAACAAAATTGTCAGATGGAATACATCACTCATCACGAGTTTTACATACTGCATATTTTTATCATCACTACTTTTTAAAATCAATACAATAATACTAACAAATCAATACTAAATATTATCCTTATCCAAAGTCCAAAGAGGAATATAGAAATTAAGTAAATCGTGATATAAAATAGCTTTTAAAAAAAGTTGGTTTTTTTTATATACGTATAAAAATGTTTGTACACAATTCCTTATACACCATTGAAATATAATTACTTTTATCATGTTGAATTGAGTCAATCGAATATACCAAATCAAGCAAAATATAATTGCATGTGTTCTAGCGCCAGTATTTTTTAGGTCATTGATCTAGAATCGTTCCACTCTAATACGTGTATGAAAGTGGTGGCAAACATAATATTATCTGTATAATAATGGAAAAGGCGTTATATTTCAAATCGGTACTTTTCAGAAAACCAAAACAGGTTTTACTTTTAAATGAACTAAGATGTACAATTTTGTAGACGTTTGGAATTTACTAATTCAGCAATGCTGATTTGACTAGTCTTCTTACTCTTCTGGGTATACATATATTATTAATTGTTATTATTATGGCATACTCAACCAATTTTTCAGTTTTTAAGACAACGCTTTTTTCCTTTTGCACGCAGATATTTTAAATGTGCTTGTACCAAAATTAAGAACGATTTTTTTGAATTACTGACATGTGAATAGTCGAGGAATAGCATTGTTGAGTTATTTTTATACAAATAATAAATTTACCATTTCGACTGATGGTGCTTAATGGAATTTCAATATCAAATTTGAATTGTTTGAATGATGTACTCTTCCAAAAGATCAATAGAAGAGTACACAGCATTTAGACAATTAAAAAAAAACTCATTTATTCAAAATTCAAAATTCAAAAATAAAATATTTAAATTAGGTTCTAACTGCTTTTTATCTGGTTCATATTCCGTCATTATTAATCTCTTCTAATAAATCACGTGCTACTCCAGATTAAAATAAAAACACATTATTACAAATTAAATTTATTTTAAGGTTTTCAGTGAAAATCCTTTATGGAAGGACATTGTATTTTTTTTTCTTAACAATTGACGTTTGTACTAATTCCACATTATGAATTAACATAAGAAGCGGTTTCACTCATCGCAAGTAATATGGATAACGCTCGCTATGAGCTGTTCCTCATCTTTATGAATAATTTGGAACAAATACAAATGAGTTATATTTCTATAAAGTCTTTTGAATTGAATTGATATTTGAACAGATAAAACAATGAACTTTTATGAAAATTATAATTTAGATTAATCAATCAATTCGATCCTGCATAAATTTCGTAAGTCTGCCATAAGTTTCTCATTTCTGATGTAGGATATCCAATAGCTTTTAAAACAGCTTCGTGAAATTGTCGCTACGGGGCTGTATTGCAGAGTTGTCGTTGCATCCGGCAAGTAACGGCATATAACGGCGAGCAACGACGCCGTTATCGGTATGTTCACTCTGAGCTACTTCCTCTCCGTTTAACGTCGCTAACGGAATGGCTAACGGCCGTCGAGCGAAGTTGCCATGAGATTTAGTCTCACTGGAAGTGAATACTGGGTATACGTGAACATGGTGCCTATAAAGCTTCATATGTTTTTTTCAATGCACTATTTTAAAAAATAAGCCATATTTAGCATAAAAAATAACCCACATTCAAGGTGTAAAACAGTTATTCGCTTGTGTATTTTAATAAAAGGTTTTTTTTGTTGAATTCTCAAGAAAGTGACCTTTTTTACTCAAACTAAAACTTTTTTTTCCATAGGGTAAAATATCAAGGTATTTCAGTTCTACAGTTTTTAAAAAGTTAAAGGTTGATAGCTATTTCGGCTTTGGTCAGAACTGACGATGGCGTAAGCCGAAATAGCTATCAACCTTTAAATTTTTAAAAACTGTAGAACTGAAATACCTTGATATTTTACCCTATTAAAATGGAGTTCTACCAAGTAAATGCCAAATCAATAAAAAAAAAAGAAACTTTTTTTTCATCATTGAAGATGGGCGCATTCGATTTTTCAAATATTCATAATTTACTAAAAAAACCTTTTTTTTATTTATTCAAGTAAATTTGTATCAGTTGCATATTTAATCGATTTTTTTTTTAATCTATATTCAAATTTTACAAAAATCAAACTCTTTTGAATCGTTGCGCGAAAACTGACTGAAAGTCGATCAACCTTTTAAGCGTAAGTTAATATATAAAATCATATTCGTACCTTGACCTTTAATTATAACCCTTCTAGATTAAGGTTAGGGTGGTTTTTAAACATCGGGTGCTTTCCAAAGATATCAATTTATTTTACGAAAACAAAAAAACAAATAAATTATTATTAAAAGTTAGAATGATGAATTGTTTTCCAAAATAAAACGGCTTCACACATTTTATTTTAGGAGTTGGTAAACTGGTTGTACAAATAATAAATATCTATTGAAATCAATTTCTGAAATGTCTATGTTTCTCTCCACTTATATCTAATTTGATTCTTAAAACGAGGCGTAGAAATAACGGTTAAATAGCTACATGTCTTTTTTCGACCCTTATCTTTTTATCTTTGCAATCTTTTATGGGAATGTATGAGCAACTAACGACCAGTTATGCTCGATAGTTTGCTTCACTTGAAAAGCGTGATTTACCTCTTAATTTAAAACGAACATGGTTTTAACTCATTAAAATAATTGAATATCTTTATGAAGTTTTTGATACAACAAACAAAAAGAAGGAAGTGTTTAATATATTATCACAATACAAATGTTTGAATCATGGATTTCAATTTTTATGGATAAATTGAGGTATTTATAATCAAAAGTTTAATAATATTTATTATCAAAAATATAAAATTTTACAGTATTATTTTTGAAAATACTTTTATTATCATAACCAAAATGAAATCTTTGTAAAATTATTTTTGTAATTTGTCGATTGAAAGATAACTTCTACTTTATTAACAAAATTTTAGCCTTTATTTATTGGGGTATTTATTTAAATAGTATTTATAAACTCTCTATATAAACACTCAATTACACATTAGTAATATTAAATGTTTTCAAGATGATGTTATCAAAATACGAGACAGATGTGAAATGTATTTTTGATAGACGTATAATGTACAACGGGAACATTCAATTTTACATAAACACAATTTATGATAAGAACTGAACAGCTCATTTATCATTTTTATAGTTACTTGTATACTATAATGTATTAAGATATTTTTGTTCGCAGAATTACTATAAACATATTTGTTTTATAAAACGTTTTCTTGGAAATGATTTCTTAGTTAATATATATTACGCTCGATGAAATAGCAACAACAGAAGGCGTATGCTGGAAGGGGCTTGCGCGAGCCTTTTGTTCAATTTCACTAAGGCCGTCGAGCCCTTTGTTAATTTAAGAGAAAATAATATTTTCAGATCAAATTAGTATATAACTGCAAATTCTGACTTATGTATATATTATTTATGACAGCTTCAGTATTCACAGTAGTACATGTGTTTCCATTTAAATTGATAAGTTTACGGTAAACAGCATATTGTAATACTCCTTCCGCAGAACACCGAGAATTGCTTTGAGATTAAGCGAGCCCCTTGTTAACGTATTGGCAGCCTATTGCTGAACAACATTACACATTTATTCTAAAAAATATATAAAACGAAGCGACAAAACAACTATAACCAAGCATGCCTTACAACCTTTTGTTATCACAATTAAACAGATTCCGTCAGTATTATTATGTGCTCTGTTTATAATCAATTAGAAATATATTATTGTCCTTGGGAAATGTATTCTACACTATTATGCAATCAATGACTCAAATTTAAGAAAGTAATCCTTCATATAAGTATTTTTTTAATCAATTTATGGAATAAGAGGGTGAGTGTAGCGGTATATGGCGACACCTAATTAATTTAAGATTTCAACTGAAGGTGCTTGGTGGAATTTCAATATTAAATTTGAATCGTTCAAATTTAATATTGTATCGCGTGTTTCACAGATTTTGTCACTAACGACCCGGATTTCGCCTTTCGGCATCTTCAGGCGCTCAAGTGCACGGATGAACTTGAACTGACGCTTAGTAAATGAATGTTTCGTGTTTATATAATAAATAAACGTATCACTGAGTCTAAAGCCATTGCTGGCGAAAAGAATAAGCTCATGGGAATGCCCAAAGATTTGAGTAGTGAGTGGTTTCAAGAATTATATTTATTTGATTGTCGGAAAAGGTTTTACCCTTATATTTATATAGGGTACAGAAGTGGCGAACCCGGCATATGCAATATTTCATTTAAAATCGGAAGACGATACAACTGTGCCCTGTTTATTTCCAAAATTTCCTGGTAAAAGAGCTTATGACCGTCCGTTTTTGGGTGTAACATTTTTATCCCTTGTTCCTGATTGAACACGTATCCTTCCGAAATTAAGTGATTAGCAAAAGTAGACCGTGTCTTTTTTCAATCTAAAGGCTGCCATATGCTCTGATAATCTGGTGTTCAGTGTCCTTTGTGTTTTACCGATATAAAATTTGGTACAACAAGAGCATTGTAATTTATTAATCCCGGATTTATTTAAATAATGTATTTTATCTTTATTATTAACTAATAATTTGCTTAAAGAGTTTAAAAATCTGTGGGAGTGTACATAATTTGAACGATTCAAATTTACCTATAATTAAGTTAAATTATTAATTGACTTGTTAACTATTCGTGTAATTGATAGAGTAAGGCATGTTAAATTATTATATTTCAATCAAATTAAACCATGTGACCTCATGTTTTTTCAATAAAAAATCGCATCTCACCCAAAACGCACAATTTATTTTTGAAAATTCTAGTAAACGTTTACAAAATCAAAACGATTGATATAAACACTAACTTTTTTTTCAGCTTTTATTGGACATTTATAGCTAATTTAATGTTGAATTAGTAACTGTCAAATTGAAAATTGTTATTAAAATAAAAAGTTTATTTTAAAAATAACGTATTTGATTTTTAACGGTTAATATTTTTTTCAATAATAAATAGTGCGTTTAGGTTGAGATGCAATTTTTTCATTGCAAAAAAAATGGAAGTCACTGATTAGGCACACAATTGACTACTTATTTATTTTTTATAGATATAATGTTTAGGAATGCTTCACTCAACTGCGATATTTTTAAAATCTTATTAAGCTATATTCTACCCAAAAAACGCATGTCTGTAAATAGGTCTTTTCGATGGATTCGGCGGTAACTTTGTGGAAGTTCATTTTAATATAAAATAAAAATAACTTTGATTATTCCACGTATTGTGTTATAAACTTATGACACGTGTTTCGCCTCTTTCAGAGGCATCCTCAGACAACTACTTTCGCAAATGTTTGCTTAAGTACGAATGTACTTAAGCAAACATTTGCGAAAAGAGGCGAAACACGTGTCATAAGTTTATAACACAATACGTGGAATAATCAAAGTTATTTTTATCCTATATTGTAAATAGGTCATTCAATAATTTGCCTTAATAATAGGTGTCGCTGTTGGCCGTTACATTTACTCTTAACTGAAAGGCACATATATATTTGATTTTACTATTTGAATAGTTTGATCTTAAGACCGAAAATTATATTTCAAGCTATTGAATTCTATTCAAATACTCTCTCAAAAGAGAGGTCAGCCAAATTACGAGCACTTGTGAGTTTACGCCTAACAATATATTTTAAAATGTTCCATAAATGGTAGATAATATCGGAAATTACATTTCAAAACTATTGAATTCTATCCAAACACTGTCTGAATAGAGAGGTCGGCCGAATTACGAGCGTAAGTTTATGTTTAACAATTTCTTATAAAATTCTCCAAGAGAAGATACTATTTTACAAATAGTTTGAGCATAAGATAGTTCAAATAGTATCATAATGTATGCTGAATAGATAACTAAACTTTTTCCATATTACATCTAAGAATCCGAAAATGTGAATGTATAGAATAAAATTATTTAACACCTTAGTGTAACTCAAAACTACTACAATGAGAATTGTTTGATAAGAGAAAAGCAGTGGGCAGAATATCCATATGCATTACGAATATCATAAATCAAGGAGTTAGAAGTCAATAAATCATATTCAAGGTAGCCAAATATAATGTACCGAAAACTTTGCAGTGTGTGTTTCAGAATAATATGGCAGAACTTCGTCTAAAAATACTTCAAACATAAAAAAATGATGATTGGTATTTATTTAATAAGTTTGACAACAAACACAACAAAATCAGCGTTATCGTAGCATCATAAAGTGATAAAAATTGTGAACGAAAATACGTACTTAATCACTTAATCACTAATGTGGATATCAACATGATATCTGAAAAAAGAACTTCAATACCGATCATAAAATAAGAGTGTTAATTGATAAATCATTTTTTATCTTATCTTACAAATATATATGACATGAGTCTATGATATTTCAAGTAGTTAACATTTTTATTAGATGCGGTATTTTCCGTAAAGGTGACGAAAGTCTTGTTAAATACTTTGTTTCCATATTAAACATGTTTTTTTTTTTAGTTTTATAATCAATATTCGTAAAGTGTTTAATTTCCATAAACAAAACTCTCAGCCGGTAAAGCTTTAAGTTACACAATTCCAGAATATTTTTGAGAAAAAGATTTTAAGAACTGTGCAGTATAAACCGAATCAATAAAAAAAATCTTGATACTGAGAGTCGCTTCGCAGGATCCACATCGTTTTTGTATGAAATAAATAAAAATACAGTTTGAAAGTAATAACACTTTTTATACGTGTCGGCTGCGTGGTTGAGTGTCAACGTCGTTGGGTTAGAATACGGAGGTCATGGGTAAAGGATCCAATCCCGAATCTTTTTTGTGATCCCAGGATTTCGGGATTGACTAATTTTGTATGAGATCCCCGGATTGCCCAATCCGGGGATTCACTCAACATAAAATCGTGTATAAATTGAGAAAAACTTTTGGTGCCATGCAATTTTTTTTTTAGCTCTTCCAAATCTATAACCTATTAGTACGGTCGCGATCCCGGGATTTTGGGATCACAAGATTGCACGGGATTCCGAGATTGAAAAGCCTAGTCATGGGTTCAGAGACCAGTACGGAAAAAAAGATAAATTGACCAACTGAGTAGAAAGCAGTTCTCGTAGAAACATTTATGTTGAGTTAAACTCCAATAGAACCCATTGGGAGCAAGCGTGTTAAAGAAAACTTTTATTTCTAGACTTTATATAAGTACATACTAAATTTAACTAATATAGGACATTTTAAGTTATTTAATAAATTAGCTTTTTTTTTTGGTGCGACCCGCAGAAAATAGTTGTTTGTGAAATGCGGCCTTCGGGTTACTTGAGGTTGAACTACTCTGATTCAGAATAAGAAGGTGAAATATACTATAGATGATTTTATTGCATAAAGAAGACAAAACATAAATTAGATGTTTCTTCGTGATGGTCTTTGTCCTTTAATATTTTTTTTCGAGCAAAGCAATAAATACTTACCTTTTTCTATTCCAAAAAAATCTATTGTTCAAAAAAAATATTGAATCAAAATAAGGTTTTTTAGAAATCTTTGGTACATTTTGTAAATGCTAAATACCGTGTTGCTTTGATTTACACGTTTTTCGTTCCTTTAAAATATATTCAGAGCGTGTAACTTTTACAATAGCATAGCTACACGCATTCAGTTGAATATTGTATTTATATTTTTATAACATCAAATTGTTTGGACAAAGTAAATAACAGAAACTCAATTCAAAACCATTTTTTAACTTTAATCAAACAAAATAAATATGGTTGATGAATGTTATGTTAACTTATTGCTAATGATATATTATTTTTAGTTTGATTTTTTAAATAACATTGAATAGCTTTTAAATAAAGGATTCTGAAAATTAGTTAGTTTTACAAGAGCTATTCCTTATTTACGTTCTTGAAACAGATAGAATATTCACAATGTTCACAAGTTTTCGACAAAAACTTTGATTTATACGAGAGTGGACAGAGAACAAGTGAAAAACTTTGAATTATTTAGCCTTGCGTATTGCTATTGTTGAGATAACAAATGATGCCTAGACGAAACAGTAAGAGGTTAACATCATGCCGAGGGTCTGTATAAACAGAGCATTATTCTACTAGCTCAGAGACCTTACGCGGACAATTTGAGAAACGGGGAAGGGTGTGTCGGAAGGTTTTGCGGTTGGGCTAAATTTCTCTGTATCATCAACTTTATATATTTTAACAAAAGCTTGTTATTTTTTAATTAAATTTTTATAAAAATAAATTTAATGGAGTAACTTTTTAAAATTTGTTTGTTTTTTATTTTACAGCAAGAGTAGTGTGTGAACAATTTAAAATTAATAAATACTTTATACTACTTCAAAATTTAACTGTTTATAATTGACTATCTGCAGTTTGTATTCGTAAGACGCTTTCCTTAAAGGTTTCTCCATTCAACGCATTTATATGACAGAATCTGAAGTAATTAATATTTTGTTTAGCTAGAATATATATAAATACATTGTCAGTAGTGAGTAGTTATATTTGATATAGAAATAGTTAGGAAACTACTTGCCTCATTCACATTATCAGTATTTTTAAATAAAAATAATTTAAACGACTTTTGAAAGTAGTTTTTTTTAATGAAATGCCAAGATTACTGGTAAAAAAGTGTTAATTGTTAATAATTGTCAGTTTCTTTAGTTACTCAACAGAATGTTCTTAATATTATTCAAATTCACTTTGGAGACGCATTTTCTTTCCAAAGTTAATAGAAGCGTGATTTTATTTATTATCCAGATATTAAGATTGATTCTAATCTTTAATCAATTTTTAATAAGGAGAGCATATCTATCAAACGTCTCAAGTATCTTCTTTGAAATTGACGAAATAATACAAAGCAAATTGCTATGAATAATGGCGCCCCCGCGAAGGGCGGAAGCTGTAGGGCTGCGGTAACATCTGGTGGGCAACAAAAGCGCCCAATAATTTATTGTTCACACGGCTATGACTTATTGCTGGGGTGTTGAGATTAAGATATACACCATGTTATTGTTTATAATCAGGCCTTAGCGATTTCGCTTGGTGAGTTAGGCAATAGAAAGAACCATAATATAAAAAATCTATTAATAAAAACGTATTGTTATAATTGAAGACTGCGTAATAAAATATTTTTGCAATTACTGCATACTTAAAATAATTATATTAATATCAATCTTACTTTGAAACAGAAACTCATTGTTAAACAAGCTTGTCAATAGAGAAAATTGTTAAATCAATATTAAATACACAAAGTTTGACTTAAATACACAAACTGATGTCATACGATTATTATGAAAATTATATCATAATTATACTATACGAGCATTTTTATAATTTAATTGAAATCTAAAACAAATATAAGCAAACATGTGCTTATTAATAGATATGAAAGTAATTTTTAAATGGAAAGATTATCTCACGTTCCTATATGTACTTTGTATTTTCTTTTCAGTGCTAATTTCAACTGAGAATTGAATTTTCATCTATCTCTCGATTTACATGACAGGTGGATTTTTTTAAGCACCGTCTTGATTTAAAATCACAAAATACAAAATTAAAATTAAAATGTACAAAATTTGAACGATTTATATTTTAAGTTAAAATTTAACTAGCCACCTTCAATTTTAGGACTAAATAATACGTATATTAATAATATATCCATTCTTATATCTTAATTTTCAAAATAATGACAAAAAATAAAGCAATTACTTGTTTATTTATCCAGCCGACGCCATCTTTTTACATATTTTATAACGTAAGCTCAGAAATAAATCATTATAATAGTAAATGTTTAGGTCGGGTATATGGCATAGTGGTTAACGTTGTTAGCTTCCGTGCTGGACATAACTGGTTTGAATCCCATTACGAAAAGCATTTATTCAATCGATTTTTGTTCGAAGGCATGGATGTTTGTGATGTCCCTCCCACCTTTCCAATCCTTAAAATAAGGGTCCGTAGAGAGAGCGATTAGCTTACCACTAGTACTGTCTTAACTTTATCCTTTCTGCCATTAATACATTCTTAAAAAACGAGAGGTTGAATAACTAAGTAACAAACAGTTTTTGTAATTTTTTTTGTCAAAATTTTTAGACAAAATCACAGGTTCGAGGTCGCATGGTTCACATTGGGAGCGTATATTAATTTTTAAAAAAATCAACTTCTTTACTAGATGATCCTGCCAATTAACAATTGAAATTCTCAATCAAGTAAATGTTCTGATAGTAGATAAAAACTTACATAAAATCAAAATGTATTGTTTATACAACATTACACAAATAATACATATATCACAAATCTATCTTTCTACAGAGTTTCTATTTGAAACATACAATGGCTTAAAATAATAGTTGTATAATAAATTCTCTTATTTTCTTAGATTTGTAATTGTATTCAATGAATGGACCATAATACAAAAAATACTACACTACAAAATACACTTCCTTACGTTTAATAATACAAAACCATTTTTCGATTTGTTCAGCATTGAGCGGGATTGTGTTCACAAAATGTTTCTTGACACCTGTTAACATTTCGTCAACATTTGGAAATGGGGATAGGACATAGGTCACCAACTTTTACATTTTTGTTTTCCCGGTACTCATTTAGAATATTTTTCCATTTGTTAAATTGGAAAATGACTGCCTTAGCAGAAAACTTTCAAAAAAGAAATAATATATTCCAACGATTTTTTATGCTCTACATTTTAAACGAGAATGAACGAAATGTTTATTTTTAAGAAGCGCATTATAAATTCGTAATATTTTTTTTATTGTTAGCATAAAAAATATTATTTTTAACGTATCTTCCAATTGTCTCTATTTACGCGTTTTAAATTTTCGTAACCAGTGGCGGTCGGTCAATGTGGCATTGGATCAATGCACTCCTTGTATATGCAGGGGCGGTTATATTTTATGAAATAATATTCAAACATAGCATTTATACCATTACCTCGTTTTAAAACAAAATAAAATATTCTAAAATATTTGTTATAGACAATAAAATAAATGAAGAAATTAAAATGAGTGAATGGTATACAAGTCAGTTCTCGTAGAAAAAAAATCCAGTTAAGATACCTCCATGAGGCAGCCATATGTTTCTCATTGGAAACGGACACGGATTTGAAAATACCGTACCTTCCTAGTACCGGTACCTTCGTTTTTCAAAAAACATTTTTCTCGTAGTTTCCAGTAACGTGGTGAAAGAATCGCCCCCTTTTGCAGAAATAGATTATCCAAAATTATTTAACGACCCCCCCCCCTCTTACCGAGGAATTTGAAATCCTCAATATCCTTTATTTTTCTCCGAAACTCGTTTTTTTTTAGCTCACCGACGAATTTGAAATCCTCAATTCCGTATACTTTTTATAAGTGCATCGCCCCCTCAGACTTCTAAACGCCCCCCGAGGTACCACTCCCGTTAAGAACCACTGGCTTAAAGTATAAACACTTTAGTTAAGAATAAACAAAACCTAATGCACGTTATAATAGAAAATGTGTGTTATTATAATCGAGTCTAAATATTTCTCAATCCCTGAAATATCTACATACAATATGGTGAATAGAGCACCAAAGGAAAAGGTTCAACAACATAGCGGACGAAAATAGGATTGATGGAATCCTTCCAGCAACCTTATTGTGTGTATTTATTTCTTCAAAAGTTTCTTTCGCGATAGCTCCTTGAATCTTGTTTAGGAAATTTCCTACCTTTATATTGTACGATTTTTTTATTTATTGTATTTGGCTTTATACCTCCAATGTGAAAAATTAATACCGGTGTGCAAAATAAGAAAATGAAATAATCCAATAAAGCCATACAGTTCTCTTCAAATAATTTCCAAGAAAAATAAGTTCACACGTTTACGCCGAATTCAATGATTTTTTGTGAATAATGCTCAAACGCATTCATTGACTGCGTGATTTAATTAGTTAAGTATACCATATGTGTCATCGAATTTATTTCATAAAAAATATATCACTTTTGTACCATAATAGGACTTTATAAACTTATCTCGTGTATATTCGTGGATATACACTACATTTTCTTAAATTCTTAAATTGTTTCAGAATTAGGTAATATTTTGTATCATTATTAGTAGTAATCAAAAAATAAATTGATTATTACTACTTTATCAAATCAATCAATAATCGACCGCCGATTTTTTTTTACTTTTTATCGATTTATTGAATTCATATTTTTAAAAAAATTGTGGCAATAAAAATTTCAATTAAGTTTATTAATTTAATTGGCATTTAACTTCATTGTAACACCGTAAAAAATTGCAAAATATTTAGTTCTACAAAATTAATTCAGCACCAATCTGTTTACATATTCGTAACAAAGGCCACGAGCTAAGTGCACTTGTGCAATTAAAATTCTGTATCTTTTCTAAGCCAATGTATATAACTAATTAGATGTTGGACTAAACATAGTTCTGATGAAGTCATACACCGAAATAGATATCAACTTAAATTATATTTTTGTAAACTAAATACTTTGCTATTTATAACCATATTTCAACTATGTTTTAGGTGCTGAGAATATTATGGTGTGACTTCGATTACTTTCCTAATTTATTATTTTGACTTAAATACAAATCTATTCTAAAAATAGAGGTTGGGTGGTTGAGTAATAACCATCACTTTGAATTCATATTATGTTAAAATTACTGATTTGAAATTCACAGTTAACATGATTTTCAGCATTAAATGATTTTTAAATTGTCGTTTTATTATATTTAGCTTTATAAAAACCAAATATTGATGGATTTAAAAACCATTTCACGTTAATTCTAGTCACTTTAAAAAGTCATTTAAAAACGCTCTGACATTTTTTTTAAAAAATCTATTGTTATAATAAAAAGAGTATCCAAAGTTGATGTTCATCTAAAATTTGATTGCATACAAATATTTGTTTAAATTTAATATTTTATAAAACATTATTCGATCACAAGAAAATTAATATAAGATCAATAATTTCAGTGAAGCAAAAACTAAGAGACCGTAAAAAGCTTGACAAAGTGTTTTTGTAACATTCAATACCAAACAGTTTCCAACTTTCACTGAAAGCATTCTCTCGACAAATTCTAACGAAAACGAAGGGTTCATTTCCAATAAATGATGAAATCCATTTTCCTATTATATCTTAAATGGATATCGGAAATTCACTTTTCAACTGATCACAAGAACGAAGACTTCCTCCCCGAAAATTAGGTCTTCAATTTAAACATCTTACGGCTGGGTAAGCATATTTTGGTTTAATTTTGGACAGCTGCTAGGGGATTACCCGAGTCTGATATTTTTGTAATTTATGGTTGTTTGTTTTTTTCTCGTTATATTTATGGAATACTTACAACACGGAATCTTTTTTGAAAATAGGAAAACTTTAATAAGGCAAAAACCGATGCATAGTTTTAATAAGAAATGTTTATATATTTACTTTTTTTAATATAAATTCTATATAAGTATTTGTGAATATATTCTTATTGAAAAATTAAAAGCTTCGTATCGCTCATTTTCACCATGAATTTTTATCAATTATTACTAAAAATTAAAGTCAAAGTTTACGCTAAATATTTAGATGATCCATCGTTTTCTTGTATCACTTACTAACATTATAATATTTATAAAATACAATTTCACAGCATAATATTATTTTAATCGGGTAAAAATAATGCATTATAAAAATCTTCAAAGCTTTTATGACATGGAGAGCTTTTTCGCTACGAAGCCATTTGTAGAACCTTTCTACGCCATTTTATATTGTTTAAAGTTTCAACAATGTCGTCTATAAAACAAGTAAAAAGCACTGTTTTACGATTATAGATACGCCAAAGTGTTTTACATTACCATATAAGTCGTATTTTTTGTAAGCGTTTAGCTGATATACTATTTATATCATTTTTTTTTAATTATGACATTTCTACTACGATTTTTTTACGACAATTGCTGAGTTTCAGAAGTAAAAATAAAAACAAAAATAATATATATGACAAAGTGTCACTTAATAAATATGTATAACAGCAAAGTCAGAAAACTTATTTTGATTTGTTTGGCGTAAGTCAAATGTTAAATTGTACACATTCTCCAACGGAATGTTTTCATATATTTATTTTGTACATTCGTTTTAATGACTAGTATTTAAGGTTTAGACACATGTTTGGCGTATCACTAGAACATGGGTGGGGAACCTTTTCATTTCCAAGGGCCATATTTATTTATCTGATTCAACATAAGACCACAGTAAAGAAAGCGTTGACATCCCCCCCTGCATTAAATAAATATTTTTAATTCACAATGTTAATTAGTCAAAACTTTAAAAAAATCTTTATTTATCTAATCTAAAAAAATTGACGCAAGTCAAAAGGCTGCATCAGAGTAGCCAAGAGGACACAGGTTCTCCATAGCTACACTAGACGGTCTCCATGTTAAATTCAATTGAAATTAAAACGAAAACTTATGGTGCCATGGAAATCAGTAGATTTATGGGAAAATAACCACAATTTGAAAAAAAGGTTTTTCATAGACAATTTCTTTAATTAATATTAGATTATGTCAATTTGACACCAGTTTAGAAGTCTCTGTCCACTTCTAGGTTGTGTATATTTCATAATTTGCATATGACCCTAAATCATCAAAACACGTTTTTTATCCATCCTGTAAAAATTTTCTATGTGTGGGTTACGTTCTTTTTCCTTTCCACAGTCGATATGCAAGCAAACAAAGATGTCCAAGACATTTAAAAAACTCAAATACTTGGTATTCTAATAGAACATAAGCAATATTTTGATAAATATGTGTAGTGCTATATAGATTTTTAAAATATCGAATTCGAGTGTATGTTAGACAAAATTAAAACACGCAGTATCTCTGGGACATATTAATGAATTACTAGCTGTAAGCCCGTTGACCTCAACGGGGGGATTTTTGTTGCATTTTTAAGTAGTCAGAAAATTACAAACCTATTTATTGAATAAGCCAGAGATTCTTAAAATAAAATAAATATATCGGGGCGTATATCGACAGCCCTGCCCTGTAGTATTTAAATTGTAAATTATTTAATTTTTGGAATAATGTTAAGTTTGCTAACAATTATTTTTCCTATTAGCAGAAATAGACCTCGTAAATTACCTAATTTTTGGAATAATGTTTATGTTTGCTAACAACTATTTTTCGAAGTAGCAGAAATTTCGTAAATTATTATATCTTTGGAATAATGTTCAAGTTTGCTAACAATCATTTTTCATAGTAGCATAAATCGATCTCGGCGCATATATCGACAGCCCTGCAGTTTTTAAATTGTAAATTATTAAATTTTTGGAATAATGTTCAAGGTTGCTAACAATCATTTTTCGTAGTATATATATTTTATTCAACTAATTTTCAAGTATGCTAACAAAAATATTTCGTAGAAAAAGAATAAGACCCGAGGACATCAGTACGCACACATTTGTGAATTGTGAATTGTTAATTGTGATTTGTGAAAAGTGATTATTTTATCGACTATTAATATATAGATTTTGAAATTTTTAGAATAATCTAATATTCTAATTTTTAGAATAATTTAATATCTATTGAACTTTTTTTTCACTTAAATGGAATGTGAGAAAAAAGTCGGAAAATAAATGGGCAAAGAATTAAATTATATTTATATAAAAAATGCAATTTTCACATGCAAAATATTATAAATTAATTGGACATTTTATCAAAACAAAATTATCAAAATTTTGACTTATTCTCAAAATAGAACTTGTTTTTTAGAATATATATAATGATTTTTACTGATGTTATTTTACTAATCATACTGAAACTATGCTTTCGCCAACAACTAACTATACCACGTATGTATCTAGATTAAAAACAAATCTTGAAATAATTGCGTCTTATATTTATTTTTTGAAAAACTTACTTGGCTAGTCAATCGGATTTTGTTATTTTGATAGCATTTATTTTCATACGATCAAGATGTAATGTGATTTAAAAAGAAAGTTTTCAAAAAAAAAAAATGTTATAAACCAAAAAAAAAACGCTCAGGACATCCTCAGACAGACTTACTTTCAGTAAGTAAAAGTAAGTCTGTCTGAGGATGCCTCTGAAAGAGGCGAAACACGTGTCACAGTTTGTAGCACAATACGTGGAATAATCTAAGTTATTTTTTATTTTATATTCAAATGAACTTCCAAAAAGTTACCGACGAATCCATCGAAAGCATAAACAATGTATTTTAGAGAAAAAATGATTGAAATTATGCAATAAAAAGGGTGGGTTCAGTTCACTTTTTCCCATCATCCTAACTTGGCTCACTTTGCCGTATTTTAATCTCGTTGACCCCAATCTATCAAACTATTTCGCTTACTTTATTTATATTACTATTTGAGCATAAATTTACCTTGTCATTCATTATTTGACAATATTCCATTTTTGAATCTTTTATACAAACAATCGAAGTCAGTAGGAATCGCAAATATCGTTCCATTTTCAAATTTTTATTTTAAATACACTATTTTTATCGCCTTGATATTTATGACGTTAGCTCAGTTGATAGAGAGCTCGACTGGTAATCCAGAGTTCTGTGTTCGATCCACGGTCGCGGCGTTTTTTTGTATGAAATTTTTTCAGCTATTTGATTTGTTTCGTCAAATAATAAACAGTGTATTTGGAAAATATGTCTTTAGTATGAATAAAAAAAATAATTAATGGCGACAGCGGAGCAGGATTGGGGGGGGGGGAGGAGGACCGTCTTTCTTGACGTCATCGAAAAGGCGAAATCGCGACCATATACAAACGAAAAAAGTATGTATTTGGTATGAATAAAAAAATGGTGACAGCGGGGCTGGGGCGGAGGAGGGGGAGGGAAAATCGCGGACAATCATTCAGACGGACGGACATTATCGAGTATTAATATATAGATTTTCCCGGTAGTCAAGTGGTTAATTATTAATTTATTATGTAGCGTTATTTTTATTTGAAATTCATTTAATGTTACATCCAAGTCTATCTCGTGAAACAAAATTATTATATTACACTGCACACTATCTTGTTTAAGGTGAGAAAACAACTATGTCGTTATTTTCCTACCATGGAAAAATGGGAAACATTATTCATTCGTCCTCGTCATTTTTATGAGATTTGCTTCTTTTCAAGCATAGTTGGTTGTATCTTCTGTATGATTTACGGATGACATTTTCATTAAAAGAAATCCTGTTTGCCATACTTCAGTATAAACTATCATCCTATTTATAATTGGAGTTATGTATCTAAGGCTATTCTTCATACCATTGTGTATAAATTACGATTTGTATAACAGATGTGTTCACACATCAGTTTGGAGTTTTCTTTTATTTTATTAGTTTAAATGCAGTATTATTATATTACTTTAATATATAGGAAACGTTGAACGATTAATAGACGATTACAAAGAATTTTCTAGGCCAATTTTTCAGTCGATTGGATAATACAACTGCATTTTAACTGAGAATTCTTCCTTCTACAAAATCTTAACTATACCTGAACATTCTTACAATCGATAAGCTTTAAGCATTATAAAAAATCGCTGTATACTAGTTTCGCACATGGTGTATGCATTCAAATAAAGAGGTGATGTCATGACATTTTCTTTTTGGATATCAAATTTATGGAGCTTTAAGTACTAGGGTGCATAAGTGTCAAAGTTCTTCGAGGCTCCTTCATTGCTAATGTGCTGGTAGTTTGTATTCCATCACCATCGTTGCCAACGGAACAGCGTGATCGCTACAGAGGTGAGAAATCTTTAGTGAAGCAAATATACATTAATTTGTAAATCACATCATATGTACCTCCTCTCACACTAATTCCATACATGTACACACACATGCGCATACATATATATACACATACAGTACACAAGAAAATCAACCAAAAAGAGTCATTTTCATGATGCTAAGGGTCGTTTTATTAATTGGACATAAGAATAAACTGAGTAATCTTCGTCGATAAGATATAAATGTATGTATTTTATCATTTTTATGACTCAAACGGTGAGATGGTATAATATGTAAAAATAAGAAAGCAATAATGAAAATATATTAGGAAATTTTTTAAAATATTTTCACAGGCCTGGTAAATACAATACCCTTATTATGTCGTTATACTATATACTTAAATAATAAACATAAGAGTTTTAAGACACTTTCTATGTAATATAAAGGTATTAGTTTTGAATTTGTCAATAATTATAATATTATTATTATTATAAACTTTGATAGAATCTACATATACTGAACAACCAAGTTGGTAAAACTTTCCCATTCCTGGATATATAAGATTAAGCTTTTATTTAGGTTGTTTTTATAAGGTACGATTAAGTATTTATAAGCTTATCAAACAAAAGTTTGTTCTGACGGCAAACAGAGGCATGCGAAAACAATTTGCGCAAAATTTAACCGGTTTATCCGTGCGTTAACACACCTGTTGTATTTTTGTGACACATGTTATACGGTGCATAATAAATTTGTTTAGAATCTGAAATTTAACGCTACAGCTAATAACAGAAACACACCGTGTGGCTTAGTAATTGTATTCCGTAAATATAATACCAGGTCTGTGGAGTCGGAATCGGAGTCGCGGTATTTTGGCCAGAGTTGGAGTAGTGAAAAATGAGTGGTTCGATTTCTTTTTGAAAAATATATTAAATGATGTGTATTGAAACAAAATAGTCAAAAGTGTTAACATTTCATGCTTGGCTGACTAAAGATGATCTGATGGTATACATATATATATAAGTTAAAATGAAATTATTGAAAACATTCCTCGGAGTCGGAGTCGACTTTTTTTTACGCGACTCCACAGCCCTGTATAATACTTTCCCATAAATAACTAAATACATCATAAATTCATAAGAAAAAATATTAAATTACGATTATCCGATGTCAAAAATCAGACTTATTTTTGACTCAAAACTCGTTAATCTTATTCACTTAAATTACAAAAATATAGCACTACTTCTAAAAACAACTTTTTAGTATTTTTAAAAAATTCTTTCTACCCTTTATGGAATATGACTACATCAAAGTAAACGATACTCGTTTACACTAAAACAAACAAGGTAAAAACATTTCATCAAATTTCTAATTATTTTTTTATTATCTTAATTGAATATATTTCTTGAAATGTTTCTGTTTTAAATATAGTGTAATTTCATTGTGAATTTATCCTAAAATGTCAAATATAAAAAAAAAAACATCAAAAGAGTTTTCTCTGTGTAAGGATATTTATTGTATGAATTTGATTTATAGCACTCAATACTTATTGATTTAAAGCAGAAAAATACTTTCTTTCATAACAATGTTGTGTGTATAATTTAACGTTACACCCTAATCTTAGATTTAAATTATATCAAAAGTAGAAATTTTCTGAAAACCTTCTCCTTACCAACTGCAAAAAAATAAATATTTTATAAAGACGTAAAATTATTTTAGGGCAATCGAAAAAACTAGTAAATCGTACCCTTGCAAGTAAAAAAATATCAAGACTTAACGTATAAAAATTTCATCGTTAATCTTCAGGAGAGTAACGAGGTCAGGGATAAAAGTGCATTTTATTTCTTAGTGTTGTTAAAATATATCTCAATTTTATTTAAATCACATCACATTTATGTATTTCTGTTGAATAAGGGATTTCCCCCGATTGCTTTTTATCTAACAAATAAAAAAATCTTTATTGTGCAGTGGCTTCCACAACGAAAACCTCTTCAGCTATTTAAACATAGTAAAGTATTAAATAATAAAAAACAGCCACTGAAATTGTGTTGTTTTTAATGGAATCTTCATTACTTAACTCTACATTTTTTTTGTGATAAATAAAGTTCGTCACAAAAAAAAACAATTGTTCTCACGTATTTGAATATGATTCTTTGACTTATTGATTTTTTAATCGGTTTGTGAATTTGGTCGCATAGGCTAAGATCTCTCTATTTTTAAAAAAAATTTCCCGCCCATCAAATTAGTACCAAATAAATATGATGTAAAGGCTAGGTATTGAAAAATAATGTATTATTTGTCTTATCTGTATTCTTTATCTTCCCAAAAATAAAGGTTGAGCGACTAACAGACTAACAAAACTAACAAAAATTTTCGTAGAATAATGTCAGACCGCTCTACACTGTATTGCATTATAAATTCAAAACAAAGATATATATTTTTTAAACGTATAATAAAATATTTTTGTTTTTTTGGTTCAGAAAAAAATGTGGTAAAACAATTAAATTCAAGTTTCATATGAAATGGATACATTAAGCCGCTTTAATGTTGTATTTGTTTATTTGTTGAAATTGTCACTTCGTACAATGTAACGATTTGTCACTTTGTCTACAACTGTAAACAAAACGTGACAGTTTAATTGAGACCACTGTAATTTTGCACTTAAATATGGAGAAATATTTTTTCTTCGAGGAAATTCTAAAAATAATGCGCTGTACCCTCACACCCTGTTATCACTTCAGTCTATGCGGACCCATCTACGAAAGGGATTTTAGTATTCCCCCACTATCTTATCAGGGGTCACATCCCTCATGACTTCACCAACAATAAACTAGAAGAACAATCATTACACGAGTAAGAGTTTTAGTACTTTTTGTAGACCATTTTAGTAGAAATAATATTTCCATTCTACCTTCCACAATTTAACACTGATAAAATATTTCTGTTATAATTTACGTATACTTTCAATATTATTATTACTGAATTTTACATCACTCTTTTGTGCGATAGCACATTTCTTTTTAAAATAAGTTATATCAAAAATATCTATACTTATAGGAGTATTTTTAGGGATATGCTAAAAGACTTTTCATTACATAATGTACCTTCCAGAATTTCATAATCAGATTCGATTAAAATGATTCTCTTATGTTACAATTACATCACGTTACGATATCATATTCGCCTGTGGAAGATTTCTTGCGAGTAACCATTTCTGACATTGAACCAAATATTGATCTGTACATGCAATCGCATCCATTTCATTACATTGATTTTGTAAGCTTTATACATTTTTTATAAGAAAATTTATATTTCTTGTGATAAAATATGAACATGTTTGTATTAATGTCAATAATAAATGCCGAATTGATAATTAAAATATCCTTGTTTTCAGGGGTCCGTGGATTATTTGTTCAGATTTAGGGGGTCGTGACATGAAGAATTGTGGAAAGCACTGATATAAGGAATTGTAAAATTCCTTTCTTTATCTTCAATCTTGCTGCAATTATCTGCTTCCTGAGCATAGTATCCATAACTTGAACTGCTTATAAAAAGTACAATGAATTACTTTACAACTTGCCAAAAAGTGACGACCGAACACATTCATTCAATAAGCAGCATTTATTTTTAAGCGTGTAGAAACGTAAAACTTACACCAATTAAAAATACAATATTTTTTTTATTTTAAATCAAATATCATCTCTTGTTTATATGTTATACAGAAACTCTAAATAAAAAGCTCAATAATATTCTTAATTTTTTATAGAGTTTATCCAAATATATATTTTTGATGCATAGGTATTATTAATATTATAATTATTAATACGCAAAACTATTTGGTTAATAAAAATCATTTACCATGTCTTCAAGTAAAACAAGTCTTCAATTGGAATAAACTATGCTTAGAATTTCGTATAATAAAATTGTACAAATTAACGTAAGTAACCAAGTCTCAAGAATTTTGTTTGGGCAAGTCAAGATCCATCCAGTATCTTAAATTTATATTACTGAAACATTTTTCAAAAATTATACTCATTTTAGGATTGTCTAGATTTGTATAATTTACTCTCCAATATAATACTGAACATAAAACAACAATTTTTATACTTGGTATCTCACTTCTCAGAAATACGTATATATATTATATTTTTACTTAATTATTTGACACACTATTTTTTTTGATTACTATATAAATAAGTTGTTTCAGTATAGAAAGATTTCACTGTAATCAAGTTTTCGCATTTTTTCACCAAGGTAAATTTAATAATACTCAAATTTATAATCATAAATATACATTGATAATAGAGTAATATTAAATTGTAATGGCAAACTCGTTTTTTACTATCGGCAAACTTTCTAGATGTAATAAAACATCTTCACACATAAAATCTTTTGAAGACATTATATTAATATGTAAGGAAGGTCCATGAAAATGTAGGTAATTATGATTATACTCCGCATAGCATAAAGGTCTATTTTTAGAATTCATTTTTTCGACGTGAAGGAAAACTCAGATTTATTATTTTTTCTTGTCGCTTTTACTGAAAATGAGATTTTTCTGATGGAAAGAATTTTGTTTTTTCCACCGCATTTCAATGTAAAGATAATGATTATTCTTAATGCGAACGTTTCTTTAATGTCAAGTTATGAAGATTGACTCCTGATGAAGTCTTCTTTAATGATTCGGCTAAGTAAACATTGCTTTGAGCATAAAATAAATATTAAAGCTTAAAAAATACAGCAATTTTTGATGTAATCATCGATGCAATTTTTTTTGTTATTGTACATTATCTTTAATCCGTAAATCACTTCTGTCTTTTCCCATAGTCGTTGTATTAACGTTCTAAAGCAATCGTATCAATGACATGCCGCAAAAAACGGTTTGAATTATCGAACATAAATCAATAAATTAAAAGATCAATTCATAAAAACTTTCGTAATTAGTAATTAAACTTTAGATTCTAACCCGTTACCATCGTAACCGAAACCAATGACGTTAATCACTAGGTCACAGACCCGAATTATTACTTCGGAAAATCGTGCATAACCTCAAAAATTGTCATATTAACGCAGGTTAAAAATGTAAAAATATTTAGTGCTATAAGTGTCTATGTTGAATATAATATGTCATAAACAGTTATAGACACTTATTCAACTATAATTCAGATATGTTGAAGTGTTTTATATCATCTTGTATTTAATGAACACATGTCTCCGGTTGACGTGCTATCAATAAATCGAATAGATAAATTATAATAACACTAAGTTTTGGTGATATTCTGAAGTTTTTTAGACCCTCGAGATTTATTGCTCGTGGAGAATTTCCGGAAAACTCATAAGCCGGCGTGACTGAAACGTGAGAATTAAATCTATGTCCCGCCTTGCTACAATATCGCGTGCCTCCAACTTCTATTGCCTGACGTATTTCTTCTATTATTGTTTCTGACACCTATTGGATAGGTGTTCTTTATTTCCGAAAAAGAATCCACTCAAACAGTTATTTATTTAATTAGTTTATTAATTATTTTGAGAAATATAATATGAATTCATTCACTAATTATTGATTATCAAATTTATTATGTGACTAATTAGCCAGGGGTTTTTTTATCGTGTAACGGGGTGGAATGGCGTTCTGGTACTTTTTCTCTCAATATCAAATCAATATTCGAAAAAACATATTCCCCTAAAATAATGTTTTTTTAAAGAAAACCATTGACTGTTTGTCTCACGTTGGGAAACACTGACCCATAGGCTTCTTATTGGACCTTTCATTGAACTTTTAATCTTCATATTGCAAAATCCAAAACTTAATGCACTAGTTCAAGTTTTTGAAGATATGACACATAATTTTAGACTGTTTTACACATATGCACAGTTACTGTGGGCGGTCTGCGTTTTCTTGGAGTTGCAATTTACAAAAAGTTTCAAAGAATGGTGTTCTATCTAAAAAGATATTATGTTTTTCCACGTCAAAAAGAGTCAATTGAAAACATAGTGTTAGAAAATACATAGAGTTTTCACTTGTGTACTTGACAAAAACATTGACCTGAATTATATTCCACGTGTATGACTCCCACCCTTCTAATTATAAAATTAGCACAGCAAAGCTAGAGCAATTAGTTAACCACTGGTCCTGTCTTTATATTCTTACTCTCCTCGAAAAAGACAAGTTGAACAGCCAAATAACAAGCAGTTTTTGTAAAAAAGGCTTCTGTTAAAATACCTCAATTAGGAAGCAATATGCTCCACATTGAGAATGGACATGGATTAGAAAAAAAATCTTTCATAAAAAAAATTACAAGAAGTGAGTTCCAGCACCTTATTATTTTTATTAAAGTACTGCTAATTACAAAAAAAACGCATTAGGTATTATAATATGCTATGTATACGCCGCCTGTGTGGTCGAGTGGTCAGCATCGTTGGCTACCGCTACGGAGGGCACGGGCTCGAATCCCAGTACGGGCAATTTTATAAATTGATTTTTCAATCGATTTATGAATTTCTGTTCAAATGCATGGATGTATGTATGCTGACAAATCAATTAATTGCAACCCCATTTTTTAGAGTTCTCTTCTCCCAAGATCGTTTTTTTCTATTACTGCGAGCACTTCACTTTGCAGATAACACCGTCCGCAGCCCTGATCGATTACAAAAAATTAGGCCACTATTAGATCCAATAAAATCATTATATAAAGCTGTCTTTCATCCGTTCCGAAATTTATGCATCGATGAAAGTCTTTTACTTTGGAAAGGGCGATTGTCTTTCAGAATTTATATTCCATCCAAAAGGCATCGGTTTGGAATAAAAATATTTGTTTTTTGCGATGTTGAGACGGGCTATGTGTTGGATATAATTGTCTACACGGGAGCCACAACAGACATGGAAATAGATACAAATATAGGTATATCTGGATCGGTTGTAAAAACGATGCTTCGTGATAATTTAGGAAAAGGACATAGATTATTTATTGATAATTGGTACACGAGTCCAGCATTATTTGATTACCTCTTGGATAATAAAACTCACGCTTGTGGTACTGTCCGACCTAATCGTAAAAGTTTTCCGAAATTTCCAGTAGGAAAGCAAACTCGTGGCTATGTGAAACATTTGCATTCGGATAGTCTATTAGCTATAAAATGGAAGGACAAACGGGAGGTGTATATGCTCACAAATATCCATGAACCGAAAATGGTTATTTCTAATGCCATAAATTATTCAACAAGGGAAAACATTAGTAAGCCAGAAGCTGTTCTTGATTATAATCTAAACATGGGAATTGTTGACAAAACGGATATGATGATTAGTTTCATGGATTGTTCAAGGAAATCGCTAAAGTGGTATAATTTTTTTTTCTTTCGACTGTTGGATGTATCGACTCTAAATGCTTATCGTTTATACGGAGTTAAATCAGGGGAAAATGTAAAATTCAGTGATTTTCGTATGAGAGTAATAAAACAAATTATTGAAAAATACCATGAACCAAGACCATCGTCTTCCGGAGGCAGAAGAGCTAAGGAGACACCTATAAGACTATCAGCGAGACATTTTATTCACCCTGTACCGGAAACGATGGCTCAAGGTTTGAACACACGGAGGAAATGCTTTGTGTGCAGTCATTCCGAAATTCGTCCAGTAAAAAGGAAAGACACAAAATTTATGTGTGTTGGATGTGATGTTCCACTGTGTGTTTATCCGTGTTTTGAGGAATACCACACGAAAAGAAAATTTTAGCGTCCTATTTTTCTATTATCTTTGTATAAACTTATCATGTCTTACTTACTTCATAAACAATTTTATTTTTCCGATTACTCGTAATAATTTTCAATTATCGAAAAATCAATTTTCCCTATTATTTATTCAAATTATAGTGTGTATATAAACACATAGTGTGTGTATAAACATATACATAGGTGTTTATAAATCAATAGTGTGAGTATAAACGCAGTGTAAAATTATTTTTTTATGTTTTGGGTAAGTTTATACAATGACACTTTACTTATTATAAGGTACATTTATTTTTATGATCAATCACTAATAAATCTTAAAAAATATTTTATTGGAAAACATTTTGTGAAATGTTGAGAATCACTGACTTTGTTAAACTATAATTTAAAATATTAAAAAAATCTTTTTATAATGTCGCACTAATAAATTTAAAAAAACATTTTCTTGTATAACATTTTGTAAAATGTTGAGAACCACTGACTTTGTCCGACCAAAAATTATAATTGAACGATTCTTTTTATAATCTAGCGCTATTAAATTAAAGAAAATATTTTCTTGAAAAACTTTGTTTGGAAAATGTTGAAAACCACTGACTTTGTCCAATTATAATTTAAAATGCATTTCTTCTTATAATCTAGCACTTATTTTTTTTAAATATGTCTTGAACAATTTTCTTTATGTAAAATGTTGAGAACCGCTGATTTTTCCAAATATAATTTATAATGTAATCAGCAAAGGTACAAAGTTAATTATCCTAGTGAAAAAAATAAATAAATTCATAGTTTAATTATTAAAATCAATCAAATAAAAATTAATAGTTGATGGAATCGATATATTAAAATTTTTAAACTTTTCAATAGTGCATCAAAAAAAAACGTTTTAGCGAAGTCTGTTTTCCAATGATTTGGAACATAAAGCGTTAGTCACCAACGGACATATCGTCTTCTTTATCAGCCAACCGGCTTTTTATTTCCACTTGAAAATAAGTCAGAACAAAGAAATGCGTGTAGCGCAATTTGATACATGAACAATACATTTATTTATTTTTAGTTTATAAGTGGCGCCCCTAAAAACAATCGATTGGAGGTAGCCGGTTTACAGATTAAACACTTGATATGGCCCTTTTTGAAATACGATCAGTTAAATCTGTTGGTCTTTTCAGACAACGTTTCATCTGGGGCAAACTACAAGTCATCCAATAATTTGACTAAGCCTTTTGAAGAGCTTTGTAGATCTAAAGATCCTTCATTGTTAATAGCACACCCTCATTTTGTTTTTTTTTTCATACTTCAGTACAGTGGTCGGCAACCTTTTCAGAGACTCAGTAAAAAAAAAAAAAAAATTTGAAAAAAATATTTGGTTAGTGGGTAAAAGTTCAAAACATTAATTTCTCTTTATAAAACAATGTATATATATATGGTACACCTATAAATTTAGTGATGTAAAGACACATGTTTCTTCAAACCTTCATATACAAACATTAGTCATAAACATTTATGGAAAATTTGAAACATTTGCGATTAATGTTGCCCTGAGTAAAGTTGTAATTTTTCACAACCAAAAATTCAACTCAAAAATGGATTTTCGGATAGAATAAATTTTCGTTACGCGTCGTAAAATTAAATTTCAAATTTTCGTTGTTAATTCTATCGCCTTATTGAAATTTTCTTTTTATCAAATCACAATTTTAAATTAAAAATAATTTAACCCTGCTCTTAAATTATTTAATAATAATAATAATAATTTATCCATGATTAAAAATAATCTGTTAAATTAATTATGCAAAATTTGTATGTAGGACAATAAATAATGCATTAAATAACCGAGTAGTTCTAAATTTAACCCTTAAACAAACAAATTTCGAATTCCTATACATTGTACCCTATAAATGGATATATTCTAATTCAAACAGCCCTTCAAATTTCATTCAATAATAACAAACATAAATACACCCAACCAACCACTAAAGTTATTCGAGCAATTTGAAACCCCTCGGTGTTTGTTGGATAATTATTATTCGAGAGTTACCTACATGTGAAATAGGATTTGATTTCCTGTTAGCGTCGCCAAATCAAGTCAAGTTCTGACACACCTGTTGGGATTGGTGAATTGAGGATACCGCCAATGTTTACAAAACTCTCGTCAGTAGCTAACAGCCAACCTCCTCGAAACAGCCACCCTTTCAGCCCACACTTGTAAACAACCCTCGGCTTAACCTCCCTTGACGCAGTGGTTACAAACGGTTCAAAACTGGCTGTGCTTAATACTTTCGAACATGTTTTCGGATAATTCGGAGTACATCTGTTATTTGGATAATGGGACCACAGCGATTGTTTTATTTGTATGTAAGTTTCCTTGTTGGCAATGTATCAATTTCATATACGCTACCAAGTTATGTAATATTGCGACTGTGGAAAGGAAAATGGAAGTAACTCACAGTTTCTTTAAAACAGCTTTTTTCAGTAATCACAATGTATACAATTTGATGCACGTTCCAAAGAATGTAAGCTGAAAATGTCGAATTAGTATTAAAAATTATTTTTTAAATTTGAAAAAAGGAGAGCCGATGGAAGTTGAATGTTAGTATTAAGAGAAAGATGGGACCGACTGAATTTGCTCGTTATAAGTATTACTCGTTATATCAGAGAATAATTATTTTTAAATGCTAACAAATATATCCATTACATGAAGACATGAAGTATCTGGAGCGGTCACATAATACAAAAAGTTGCAATTGAAATCAGATAAATTCAATTAAAAACCAGTTTATCAGTTTTCATTCTCTTCAATGTTGTGTCTATTTCATAATTTGTCTTCGGCCCAACGTCATCAAAAAACGTTTTTTGTGTCTCCTGTAAAAAATTATGTGCGGGTTACGTTCTTTTTCCTTTCCAAGGTCGAATTATGTTACATCGACTACTTAATGCTTGAATACTAAACTTTTTTCAACAAGAATTATTCTATTCTCATATAATGAAAAAATATTTTTAACAACATATTTTTAATCCATATCCACTTTTATTATATCAAATGATTGTGCTCAACTTCCTTTATTTTCGATGAGAATGTGAGTGGAAAGAATAGGGTGAGAACAGAACTAGTGGTTAGCCAATAGTTTTCGCTATGTCCCGTTATTTTAGGATTGGAAGTGTGGGACAGAATTTTTGGTCATCGCAAACATGCATGTATTCGTGTTCTTAAAACTTATTTCCGTTATGAATTGCGACATTTACAATTTAGTTTACTGTTTTTGAATACTCTAAAAAAATAAAAACCTGTAAAGCGTTGAGTAATTCTTTCCAGTCGTAAATTAATACAAACTTACAGATAGTACACTAAAGTCTGTATTCGCTTTAAATATAATTTGTAAAAAAGAAATTAGTAGAACATTTTGTTTATAAGGGATTCACAAAGAAATACATCCCAATACAAACATTTCAAACAGGTCAACGTTTGTATTCTGATCCTTCACCAATCCATAGATATTAGTTATTATAATATTTTCTAAATTAATAAACCACGAACAACCAAAACGTGGATGTTTTACTGCTTTGTAAATGAGCTTTATTTTCTGAAACACGTCTTAACATTAGTTTTCATTAAAAAGTTGTAACGAATTCTAAAAAATGTATTAGTTTTGTAACGTTTAATGATCTAAAACTCAAATTTGTTTATTTTTTAATGAATAGACTCTTCTCGGATTTTTTTCCTAGAAGAAATATATTACAGAATCAGTTGTATCTTCTACTCGACAAGATTCTTCAGACTTCTCGGCCAATTATCAATGCTGTTACAAAACAAAATACAAATAATAATAAGTTAATAACGCAGAAGAGTATAAATATCATTATTTACATTGTCAAAAACTTTTGCTGAAATATGAATAAGTTGCTGCGAGAACAGGTTCTAATAAAATTCTAAGTTTTTTATACCATTACATGAAAAAGGAATTTCTAAGTAACAACATGCATTTGCGGTCAGATATCTGTAATGTGCAAAATAAGAATACATAATATTTAAGTGTACGGAAGGTGGTAAGATAACATAGCTAGAAATCAAAATCATACATTTTAACAAAGAAATCACGTTTAATTGAAGCGGTGTGAATCTTGAAATCCAATTATTGCAGAATGCAATCAATTTAGGGTTAATATTTTTTCAATTATTTCTTGTTTATAACGGCTCCTATTTTTATTTGATTTTCTTTATTGTGTTTCTTTTTTAGAACAACAATATCTATTATAATTTCAAATAAGCTATTTTGATTTATCTTTATTTGTTATAATTTTGTATTTCATTCATACTTATTAACTGCAAAACATCACTTTTTTTCACAAAATTAGATTTTTTCGTATGTGTATTGTAATATTCTTGTCAATCTCATTTCAAAGAATAATCCAGTAGTATGGGAAATAGAAATGGAATATGACGTAAACGGGCTGGTGTTTGCCGTTGCCACTTTTCACAGCAGCAAGAAGCTCTTTCTCGATTTATTTTCAACGAGATTGGATCTAAGATTCGCACAAATAAAGATTGCGGTTGTTTTTATTTGCTCTTATCCTCTTACATGGCCATTTTCCGTTCGATACGGCTGATCTGTTGTGTAAAAGGACGATCGTTGTGTGAATGGAAGTTGTTTTAGAATCCAATTATTCTTTCAATCCCAGAGATAATAGCGTCTTTACAATATTTGGAATTTGACGTCTGCAAATAATATTTAAATGTCACTTACGATTAACGAAACTGATTAGTTTAAAGTTGTTTTAGAATCATTTTTCTCTTTTAATCTCAGAATGATAATAACATCTAAGAAATATTTGAGGGTATTACTTTCAAACACGAAACTTTAATTTCATTTTTAAAAACAATTTTCATTTCAAAACTATTACTTTGTCTTAAATTACTTTGAAATGATTCCGAAAGAGCAGGTAAATCAATCAACTTTCAAACAATCACTCAAATGAAAATATTTTATGATAAATCAATCTTTATATGTTCGCATGTTTCTCTGTCATTAAAAAATCTCAAACACACCGGTCACAAAATGTTTCTAGCCAATACAAACTAACATGTTTATTTACAGCTATTTAACTCCATCCTTTTCCACGTGATGAGTTGACAAATATCATAGTATAATCAGATTTTTAATTCCATATGAAGTCAAAAACTTGTAATTCGTATAAAATGTCTCAATAACATAAATATGTATTTATTACTATTTTATACGCTTCACTACTACAATATAAATGCTTAAACGGCAGGTAAAGAAAGATTTCAAAAGCAATCAAGCTCTAATAAGGTTGTTTATGGTAACAAGTTTAGAATATTTTTGCATAAAAATGCTTTAATTATTTAAATATCAGAATACATCACAAGTAATGTGGATGTGAAGGCCCGCTTCTGGTACTAAAGTAATAAAAAAAATGAATTATGCCGTTTTCTTTTTTGGAAAGATAAAAGAGCCCAAGACATATTTTTAATGCCGTACAACTCTACAAATTGAGATTTCAGTATTCATTTTGAAAAGAAACGTCTTGAAAAATGTTTTTGATAAAGTAATGGCAGCAATAAAGCAAGGTTTATTAAGAAATAAAAATGTCAACATTTTTTCATTCTAGAGTCGTCCAATATTGAATCCCAAATTTTAAATAATGTAAATAAAGCATTTTATATTCTAACAAGCTCTTGCTTTAGGATAAAAAGCTTTCTGAAACTACATACAGTGGAACCCCGATCTACCGTTCTCATATTTTTTTTACCCGCATGGATCGTTTTTTTCAATAGTTATATTTCACGACAAGTAAAATAATTCCGCATTCATCGTCCACCGATTTACTGATGTATTCGATCTTCCATCTAAATATTACGGTCCCGTCACAAATATTATACCGATTGACCGTTTTTGCAGAATATTTCTCATTTAGATCTTGCCTTGCACCTCATGAAGAAAAGATTTTGATTACAAGATTTGCTTCCTTATAGTTTGGTTATCTCGCCATATATTCATCGCTTTTTTATAATTTGTACGTAATAAAGGTAAGGTTAATATGCTTCAATTCATAATTTAAAAGAAAGAAAACTGTTTAAAAGCACAGTATAGGGTGTTACTATATGTTTTCATGACGTGCCGTAACCAATGTTCCCTCTAAGGTAAAAGGTAACCTGCGCGGAAATTTCAAAGGCTGCGCGGAGGCTGCGTGGACCGATCAAATATTAATTGAGCAACTGTCTTGTAGTGCGGGCCAACCCGGAATGAGTGCGCGGGGGCTTCCCAACTGCTGTGCGGCCGCGCACTCACGCAGCTTAGAGGGAACGTTGGCCGTGACTCGCAACTGTCAAAATGTATGCATTTAAAAGATGGCATCTGGTTATGACCGAGTAAAGCCCCAGACTTTCCACATTGAGTAAAAAGTTTTTTTAATATTAAATTGCTTTATTTACCATAGTATGTGTTTAACTCTTTTCGCACTTTTAACGGTAAAAAATAGTTAAGGAACACAAAAACAAAGCAATAAAAAATTTGAGAAAATTTTTTCGAATGCATAAGGGAAACAAACTTTTTATTTACTGACATTTATAAAAGGCGATGGAAGAAAACATAAAATTAGGCAGGAAACTGTGAACTCCAAAAATAGATTTGATACGCTTTTGTCTTTCTTTTGTGTATAAAATCGATAAATTTCCGTATGTAAGGCATAATTTTTTTTTGACATACATTTTATTTTATAATTTCATTTACATTTTAGGTATATGTTACTTGAAAACCGAGTAACGACGTCAACATCTATGGCGAAGCAGTAAGAATTTGGCTCAGCAACCAGAGTGCTTCGTTTCAAAGTTCTGACAAATTTTATATCACGATGATTTGTAAAATGTAATAATAAATTTATCTTATAACAACGCCTAATACCCAATGAAGTAAAAAAATCGTTTTATGGTCAGGACAAGATTGTTTCAGTGTTTCAGTATTATGGAATAATATTAATGAATAATTATTTTTAAAAACATATTGTCTTTCCATTGAGATTATTGAAGAGGCAGTATTTATGATTATTTTTGGGGAAAAAATCATGGTTTCAGATTAAAAATTGAAACAGCGTTTGTCTCATTAAAACCCATGTCCTCTTCCAATATAGAAGATATGGCCTCCTAATGAAAATTACTTGTCACACAGTTGCTCAACCTCTCTGTTTCGGAGAGAGTGGAAGTAGAAGGAAATGACTAGGACAGAACTAGTGGTTAACTAATCGCTTTTGTTACGCCTCGCTTATTTTAGGATAAAGAGGTTATGAAGAGAATTTATAGACATCACAACCACCCATGCTTTCAAACAAAAATAAATAAAACGATTTAAAAAATGCTGTTCACAATAGAACTTGATCCTGTGTGATCCGTCTTGGAAGCCATCGACATTGACCTCTACTCCACGGACAATGGATTACACCTTATTTAATTAGCTTGTATTATTTATTTCACGAGTATTCATGTTCACCCATTGGTTTTCTTGTCCAGCAGTTTTTTAAAGTTTAAGCCAGCAAATAGCGTTCTTCTGATAGTTCAGTTGGTCTTTTGTAATTTAAATTCTTGAGGTGCTCTAATTTGCAATAAATCTAAAGACTTTGGGGAGTAAATTCTATTCTTGGCGCTTTGCGACATAATAATTTAACAACTACTAAAGTAATTATTGTCAAGTAAGCACTCATTAAATGACAACAGTTAATTTATTGCGAAATAAAAATACTTTTACAGAAATAGGTAAAAGAGAAACAAAGATATAACTATTTTTGGTTTTCTATATAAAATATTACTACATTATAACATGAAAATTAGTGTAAAAAACATATTACAAAGCTACAATAATATTTGATTTTCAAGCAATTGGCATTGAAAAGATTTTTTTAATTTGTTTTGTATAAATAACACTGTTATATATCTAAATAATTGTCTATAAAATAAAAATAATTTTGATTATTCCACGTATTGTGTTACAAAATGTGTGACACGTGTTTCGCCTCTTTCAGAGGCATCCTCAGACAACTACTTTCGCAAGTGTTTGCTTAAGTACTTAAAATGAACTTCCACAAAGTTACCGCCGAATCCATCGAAAGTACTGTTTAATTGTATTTCTTAACAGTTGATAATGCTCGCCATGAGTGAAACCGGTCCTGATCTTGGTAAATAAAATTGGAAATATGTACAAAAGAATATTGTCTTTTTATTTATATTATGCTTTTCCACCAAGTATTGACAGTGAATAAACTCTTGGTCAATATTAGAATTGCTATTTTGCATTTGAATAAAGTAATGCAACATTCTTATCAAGAGCCAATCATAAAGTACGCCTCCTTTTCAAACGAAAACAAAAATGCATAATCAATAAAATATTTTATTTGAATGACAAATCAACAAAGTCTTGGCTTAAAATAAAATTCGCACAAGACGTTTTTTATTTAATGGACATACTTTATTTGATGTACAATAAAATCTTATTGTAGCTTAGTGGTTTGAGTATGATTGATAATATGATATCTATGCTATTTTACCTACACTTTAAATAAATCGGTTACAATTGTTTAAGAAGCATCTTCAGAAGAGAGTTTCCTTAAAAAAGTGCAAATCATTTCCGACTAAACAATTTCCTTAGAACAGCGAATATAAATTGACAACATTATCGAATTTGTAAACATCAGATACTTTTAATCGATCTGATTAAAATCCAAAAATAATCTTTAATATTTCTTACATAATATCTTTTTTAGCGATAATGTGTATTTATATTTAATATTGATCAATTTGGACAATAAAGCATATTCTTGTGACAAATATTTTTATATCAATATACAAAAGCAATCAGGTAATGTTTGGCTCTCCTAGAAACAGACAACATGTAGTATGCCACAAAAAGTCGTTGGTAAGTGGTAAGATGAAAAACGCATTAAATTAATCTTCTCACCAATTGACGGTAACTACAGGAAAAATCGTCGTGAATTTGCTTTACACTGATAACAATAAGTGACTCGATTTGAAAAAAGTTATTGAATTTAGTTTTAAACTTGCCCTGATAAAATCGGTTTAAAAGGCAAAAGTAACAAAGTATTAAATCCACTTATTCCTTTCAATTGTCAAATATTAAAACAGGTCGTTTAAAAGCTCTTCACAGCTCACTTGCGTTCAAGATAAACATAAAATATCATTGCGAGAAAATTCGAAAAATTATCTCATTTTCGGATGAAAAAAGTCCCTGGCTATGCCGTGTGGATGCTATCGCAAAAATTTATTACGGCAGTTTGATGTAAAATTTTATTTCAGAAGAACGGTCAAACTCTTTCAGATTATTCCATTTTCTTAGTATACTCAGTATTGAAACTGAAATTCAATGACCGTGCTTTTATTGTCGTTTTTTTTTTATTTTGCTTTTAATAAATGTTTTGCTTTATCAACCAGATAGAATTACTGTAAGTGTAATCTTTTACAAATAATTTAATTTGATGCAAAGTGTTCTTAAAATAATTATTTGAATATTTTTTTAATACATAAACGTTTAAAATATGTACGTCTAATCGTCAGTATACTTATATACGTATATACAATATATATTATGTATCTGCATTCATAACCACTAAAAGCCGATTTTTGACTTAAATCCTTTTTATCAGTACACTGACGATCAATTAAGTTATATACGTACATTATTCCATAACTTAAAAATGCGATTTGGTTATAGATAATCACTTTTAATGTGTCCACTCTCAACTTGTGTTGGTTCAATTTTTGATAGTAAGATCAGGACTGGTTCCAATTTATTAGTGAAAAAATCATTATGATCTTTATCTTTATAATAAGAAATGCTTTATTCTTTAACATAATCACATTAAGTTTATTTGATAGACACAGAAAGCTTTATCCACAACAAAAAACTTTAGACAGTTGCATTACAAGACTTATGTTATTAAAAGTGAATCGTTAATTTTATACACTATCACACGTTTCGTCACTAACGGCACTGGCTTTATCTGTCAACTATCAGTTCAAGTTTTTCCGTGCACTTGAACGCCTGAAGATGCCACAAAGCGAAACCCGGTTAGTTCTTTAGAAAATGTGTGATAGTCTAGAAAATTTTAGCGTTTCAAATTTAATATTGAAAATTCCACCAAGCACCTTCAGTCGAAATCTGAAATTATATTTCATATTTTAAATAATGTTTTCTGTGAACTTTTGATGAAATTAAATTATGAAATCTAATGAAAGTGTGTTCTATTAATATTCCGTTTATTGGCAAAAAATACATGAGATGAATTTTGTGTAATCTTTTAGTTTTTTGACTGGTAAACAAACAAATTTATGCAAATTAAATTTTTCGTTGAAAACGAACATTAATCAAAAACATACAGATGTGGAAAAATAACACTTAACAATTGAAATAAATAATACTACTCAAATTGGAATCTTAAAACTTTGGATTTCTTAGCAGTTATCACATGTGTTGTTTTTGTAAAATGAATTGTTTAATTTTATATGATTGATACACCAATATACATCATTGAGCTACAAAAAATGTTATAAATTATCTTATGTTAAAATAGTGTATTTAACACAACTTTTTAACGCGAACAATTAACTAACAATGGCGATTAATAAAGACTATAATGCAGTATCAGTTCTTTATCTCAAAAAATATCAATTTGAATGCACGCTGTGTGATAAATTTGGGTTAAAAACTGAAAACCAGACGTCAAAGTTTCCACAAAGCTTTCATAATTATTCAAAATAGGTAACGTGTAAAATTTTAGCTTTCTGATGCTAATATGGATAAACAAGGAAAGTTTTTGTCTTATTTGTTTGGAAAACTCTAAATAATGAGGTATCTACATAAGTTTGGTTGAGGTTGTAGTCAAATTGGGTTATGTTTTATGTATAAACAATAGCATTTTGTATTTTCTTGTATCACAATGTATTTAGGCACATATTTATTCAACGTAAATTCAAGGCTGCTCAATATATTTTAAATGTTTTTATGTGATTTAACCTCAGGGAGCAAATCTCTCTAGCTTTATAGAATACCGAAGAGTAATGGTGTTATATTGTCAGGATATATTCAATAAAAAACCGCTACAATCATTTATCAGTATATCGACTCATTTTGTGGTAAGGATTAACAGTTCTAGATGTATTCCATTTGCTTGACGACTTTTGTAACAAAAACTTTTACGTTACGTCTTACTTACCTGGGCGAAGTCACTGCAAACGCGATTGGAACACGGTTTAAAGCGAATCAAAATATCAAACAAACTGATCGGGGTGGTTGTTTTGTCACGTAGACACTCCATAGCGGCGGAGACTATTTGATATTTTCGTGCCGCACCTAGTCACTTTGCATTCGCTTTGATTTCGTCCACGTAAGACATACAGTTATACAAGCAACATTCCACTGAAACTAAAATACTGTACTTCCACAAAAAAAAATCATTAAAAGCTGACGTCATCAATGGTCATTATTAATTCCGCCAATATTTATTTAATGGTAATTTTAAGGCTCACATCGCTTTATAAAGCTTTTTAAAATTACAAACTGATGCATTGAACTCGATTATCTTGATTTATCAAAAAGGGGTAGTTCAGTTAGCGAGTGCACTATTATTAAATGCTTCTACAGTTAGTAGAGATTGCTATGAACAAGTTTATTATTTAACTACACATGGTTCAACAAAATCAGCTCACTTTTAATGAAGATTAATATGATAAATATGTATGCCTGTATAATGTATAGCGTAAATATATTGACATTAGGACATGACGTATGCTTGCAAATAGCATACACTGTGGCTTATATTCATTATTCACTTTACAACATTTTTCCAGCAACAAAATGGAATATTGCAAAAAAACAGCGAATAAAACAAACAAGTTATGTATGTATTGTGATTTATTAATATGTTCACGCCATGTACAGATATATTAAAAAATATATAAATAAGTATACTGAACTTTGTATTAAAAATCATAAAAAAACTTACTTATTACTCAATTATTTATTAGGATTAGAACCAGTTTGCTCATCACAAGCATTTCCAATTGACCGTGATTCCCGTGATGAGTGAAATCGTTCCTAATTAGTATAAATAATTACTGTGGAATAAGTAAAAAATACTGTTTATTAATTTTTCATATACCTAATGCCTTCCCATCAAGTAATTAAAACTTTGAAATATAATTTGTCATTGATTATTCATTTATTTACTAGTTGATTTTGCGATATTTTTAATCTATGTCCACTCCCAATGTGGAGCATATGTCTTCTTAATGGAGGTATCTCAACAGAAGTTTTTTTCTACCAGAACTGTTTGTTACTCCGTCGCTCAAACTCACTTTTTTTCAAAGCAAGTATAAGAGAAAGAAGGATAAGACTAGAACAGGACTAGTGATTAACTAATCGCTATTGTTATACCCAGTTATTAAGGAATTAGAAGGATGGGAGAAGAGGAAGTATTGTGAATTGACATCATAAACACCCAGTTTTCGATCACAGCTTTGAATTGAATAATTCTCAAATTCACTGTGATCTTACCGGGAATTTAGCCCAGACCTGTGTGATCGGTAGAGCAAGCTCTAAACAACTGGGCCACAGCAGGCGACAACTTTCGATTTAATTTCATTTAATGTTCATCGCTTGATAAGGCCAAGTGCGTCATCTTAAAAATACCCTGTACCAATGAATCACTTGACAACTTCTTGAAAAAAAATTTTTTTAGCTTATTGGTAGCATCTAGAATCTCTTTAGACATAGTACATTCAACCATCTTTGATGTTGATAAGAAACCTTTTTCTCAAAGTCTGTGCGTTTTTTTTTGTATATTTTGTCCGTCGATTACCGGGACTGAAAAGGCTTCAAAGTCCCTAATTTAGGCTTTACATCTGATAAATTTTATTTTGGTTTTTTATGTCAAATGAATACTTTAAATACACAATATCATATACCATTAAATGACTTCATCCATACTCTTCTACGAATGTATTCTTTTTTGATATTATGACGTGACTGAGTGAATATTTTCATATAGAACGATTTTCCTTACACCTACACAAAATTTGAAATAACATAAAAAATATTAAAAGTCACGCGATACAAAAATATATAAATCGAGTGAGATACTATTTAACTACTTTTAAAATAGTCGTAAAGAATTCTTGTCTGTATACTTCTTATAAGATTTGTCATTTTTCGTTCGACGTCACAAACCTATACAATATGTTATGATACTAAGAGTTTGACATTGAGAAAAACATACTCGTAAAATTATGAAATTACTTTTCTTACGGGACCGAATAATAAGTCATAAAACCTTTTTATTTTCAGTAAATTCGATAGTAAATTTGTGCAAATTTATTTTCTACGTTGAATTAAAATTTAAAATTACGTTAATATACTGGTTGTGTAACAAGCTCGTGTTTTATCACGTGTATACTCAAAATTTGTACTACAAAAACAAAAAAACTTAAATTTAACATAAGCATTGTCTTGTAAGCTATAATATGTTGTCGAATCACAAAATGGTGACATACACGTCACACAACCGATACGATATTTAAGGTCATATTATATGAGTAGTGAAGTGAGCCATGTAGAAAATTAGTAAAACATTTGAGTACAATCACGTTTTTACTTGGTGTTTTGGAGGATTGTACAATTTTATTTTAAGACGATAACACTATTCCAATGTGTATTAAATGAACTCACTTCATTTTTACGATATTTTAAGACATGGAGAATCTTATAAAACATTTTACACGTTTTTTTACTGAAATACCACATGGCTCACTTCACCTGTCGGGGGCTTATATGAGAGCTCAATATGCTGATATTTTTGCGTACCGTTTGAACAGTAGTAAAAGATTTATATGATAGTTAAGTTTTTAAGCACATTAGTGCATGGTTCAAAATCAGTCCCGTGCAGTTCTGCTCGGGCCATGAATGTGAGGGGTAGACTCCTTTTTTCTGTCGATAGCGTTGTGGAAGGCGGCCATTTAAACGTTGGCTGCATACACACAACGGGTGAAGGTGGGAAACCAACTTGTTAGTAAAACGAAAGTCTCAATATTTTGCCTAATTGTTCAAAAAACGCTTATACCAGATTTAAACTACATTTTATAATATAACATTTTGTCGGCATACTAGCAGAATGCAATAAGTCAAAAACCGGGCGTTTTGAGTTATTAATGCAGATGGATAGACTATATATAACTCGTTGCATATTTTAACAAAACAAGGTCAGCCATATTTTGTGGTTTTTTTACATAAATCGAACATAATATAAAAAAAGTTAATTCGGATTAGAGCTATTTTTAATAACAACAGAAACTATAAATAACTTAAAGCGTTTGAATATGTGAATTGGGTTTGTTAATCAATTTTAAACTTCATCAAGTTTATATAACATTAAGTAGTAGTTAAAGTGTATGAATAGAGATGTTAAAAAATCATGATTACCGAAAATGACGATTATCTCAAAATAAGATTTTTCGACTTATCGTCTTTTGCGAGTATATCGAAAATATTTTATATTGTATAATTGCTTTACGAACCGTCTGAGAAAAGGTGCCTTGCAACTAAGCGAAGTCGATCGGATGTTGGTTGACATTTTTCAAAACTTTATTAACCACGTCGCGTCAGTTTCAGGCTCCTAGGACACTATTATTTATAACAAGTTTAATCACCTGTACTTCGTATCGTTAAAGTTTTCTAGAAAAAGTAGTTTTCTGATAGAGTTTTCCGCAGCACGGCTATTAAAAACGTCAATGTGAGCGATCGACATTCATTATAGAAACGATTTCAAACTTTCGAAACATCATGAACACAAACGAAATTTTCAAATTGCACAAGAATTTTTTGCATCACAAACAAGTTGAGATGTGATCAATCTGGTAAATCAGTCAGATAAATTTGTTGGCTATCAGGATAATTTATAAAAAAGCACGACTATAAAACAGGGGTAAAAGGTCCATGACGCAACGGTCAACGTTGTTGGCTTTCGTGACGATTCTCACCAGGGCTTCGAACCGCTATTTTTTTCGTTCCGGCAAAAATAACGGTTTTCGGTTCAGCTCGAATCCAAAAGCCTAGGAATTTACCGATTTGCCCAAAATATCTCCGTGACACGTTTTTTTTTAGCCCACCGAGTAATTTGAAAATTTCAAAACCCTACAGTAGCGTGAACCGAAAAAAATCGATATTTTTTTCGGTTTGTTTCCGGTTTTCGTTCTGGAAAAAATAACGGTTTTAACGGTTTTCTGTTTTCGGTTCCGTTCCGGTTCGAAGCCCTGATTCTCACAGACTCAAGCCCCGATACGAACAGCATTTTTTCAGTCGACTTATCGTTTTCATTTTTAAGGTACGGGTATCTGTAATGTCTAAAAATTCTCTCCCACCCTTCCAATCATAAAATTACGGGAGCCATTAACTAACCACTATTCCTGTTCCATTCTTATCTTTTTATACCTACTCTCTTTGGAAAAAAAACAGTTCTCGTAGATTTTTTTTGTTTCCGTACCTTTATAAGAAAACCATGTGCTCCACAATAGAAGCGGACATGGATTTATAAACAAGTGAAAACAAACAATTATATATACATATATAAATTTTATATATATGCTTACGCATGTACATACATACAATGTACATTATTGTTTATCAAAATATATTAAAAATATAACAGTGGGGTAAAAATATTATTTTTTATACTGTACAATAGCAATTAATATCTTTTTGTCATCATAGGTACAAAACTTAAAACAGTATAAAAATATTCCTCTCTGTTGCTACTTTATTCAAAACTATTATTATCTTACAGCAGATTATTTTTGGATTACCTTTTTAAAATATTCTGTAATTGATTTTTGCGTCGTATTTAATTATTATTGAAAAAAACGCGTTAAAGTGAAACAGTGTAAAAACTAGTCTCGAGTAAACCAGCTTTGAGGCTTTATTTATTTAAATATGTATTTAATTCATGCACGGATTGTTAAATCAAATCGCGTTCCTTTTACTTTACCTTTAATTTCATCAAAATATATATTCTTAATTATGATTTCTAGATATGTGAAGTTATTATAATACCTCAATCCAATCAATTAATTATCAATGCAAAGCACGAACTATTGTATTGTACCTTCGTCCGAAGAAAATAGCTCATCGCTCGAATACCGATGTGCTTGCCAATAAAACAATTTTCTTCTAATACCTTTGATATATTGAAAGAATAAGAGCTATTTATTTTATATATTTTTTTTACCACTGACGAAATACTTTTGTCATTTAATGTCTTGTCACGTCTACTTCTAATGCTTTACATAGCATCCATTCTGGAGACAATAATTCGAATTTTCTGCAGTTTTAAAAAATATATTAATGGACATGTTTTTTATGATTGCTTAAAATTAATCTTTTCGACTTTATTTTACCGCAATCGTGTGGAGAATAGGATATTAAAATGCTCTATAAATTAACAATTAAAGCGCGTTGTTGAAATTAAGTATAGTATATTTGAAGTATAATTAATTTTGCGTTTATAATATGTCTGTTAATTTTTTTGATAATTATCTTACAGTTTTTCTATCGCATATATTTGTTTTGTAAATTTCTCCTAATAATGTAATCCAGTAATACAAGAACGAATCACTTATTTTTACGACTTTACCGTCCTTATTCGCTAGGTAAGAGACAGAATTATTATGTTTAAAATAGTATTTGTTAATGATTGATTGAATATGCATTTATTTGGCGAAATATTGTGTGCAAAAATATTTGGTTTCGTTAATAGTTAAAACTAGTCCTGACGGTGACATGATGCCTAAAAATTTATAAGTTATAATTATACAATTATTCTCGAGGAATAAAATACTCAGTTACAAATCCTTTTTAAAACTTCCCGCTTGGTCTACATGACTTGAAAGATATTTTATATTTTTTATATGTCTAAGTTTTTAAAAATGAACATTGGTATTTTTTTCATACACGTACATAATGTAAAAAAGTAACATGCTTTGTTTTCGTTTGTTACCCCTGTTCATTATTTGACCTTTATCTACAGAGCTGTACAACGTGATTAATAATACCAATCTTTTAGCAAAATAAATATATTTTGTTTCTCCAACTAATCCACTAGTGTTGGCCTTTTCCGCAGTTTAACCTTTTAAATAGAGGTTTTCTAGTGACGAGCTCATTTTTAATGGGGTCGTGATCTATGTTATACAACGCCAGCTCTCGTTATATCGACCACACCAGGAGTTTGAAACATATTATTATAAGTCGAAAACATGTTTTTATCTTCGTCATATATTATATAAATTGATATTTGAATGTAGTGTTTCTTAAATTGTTATACTATTTATGTTTTTATATTTCAACGTGTATAATATAATTTAACAAAACTTATTTGGCAATAAAAGGTTGTAATCAAATATCAAAAAAGCTAGATGTTTAAATAATTTGGATATTCGGTTATTATTTGTCAAACGAAACACTCTCAATGTTATACTGTGTACTTATATGTGCTCAAATCACCACCAGTTAAAAAAATATATTTAATGTCTGCTAGCAGTTAGGCTACACAAAAACGAATGATTTTAATACACAATCTCAAGTAAATAAAAAACAATATGGCGCTAGTCAATGAGAAATCATTGTATTCACCAGCACTAATTAACTGGTGGCGACCAAAGTCAGCCAAAAGTTTTACAAACTAAGAGATGAAGCCCGACTGACGACAAGGGATGTGTCTACGATAATCACATCAACTACAAAAACAACCGAAGTCTATCATCTCTATGCTCGCCAATTCTGTCAAATGTCAATTCAGAATATATGCAAAACATGGGATTTTCAGTAATTACCTATTCGCGCGTTCAACGCAATGTGATTGCTCGCGATAAATTGTTCGAATAGTTAAATGTTCTCGTGGGTAAAATATAAGAGGGTGTGCACTTTAAAATAGTGCAGATATTAAAAATGAGTTAAACTTTTCATTTATTCTAGCACTATTAATTTGAGGAAATTTTATTACACGTTGAAAAAATGAAATACATTAACTTTTTATTTTTTTAACAATTCTCTGTTTGAAAATTACTATTTCAACATTTAATTAGCTATGAATGTCCAATAAAAGCTGAATTATAGGCGTCGCTGTAGACCGCTACACTCACCCTTAAAAAATATTACTTAGATATTCGTACACAGAAATAAATTAACTGAAAAAGCAACACTTATTTTACCAACATCACATTTACAGCAACATTCCCCAGTTCTAGAAAATTCTCAAATTTTCACAAAAAAAATATACACAATTGAAAGTTTACATACTCAACGTTTTCTTATTTGTGGCATTACAAATTCACTAGAATTTTTTCAAAGAAACACTCAATTTCCTATGATTATTCTTGCATAATATAGGTTTAATTTATATTACACAGCGATTAACGTGTTTCTAAAACTTTCTATATATCCATTTTTATGGTTGATACAACAGAATCAGTTTTTATTTACCGAGCATTCATACAATTATGCTAATTTGTGCTCATTTTACTAGCGAACAGACATGATTATCGTTACGAAAATCTTCAATCAGTAAGAATATTAAAGCATGGCTGCTTAACACGGTTGTGCCGGATTTAAGAACCAATCTAACGGGTTTTTTTTTTGTTTTTAGAGATAATAGAAAGAATGTTTACACCACTTTAGTAAACAATATAGAATAAATCAATATTTGTTGTATAACCTCGAAATCTTTAACAACACAAACTTTTTCACGTACTATGTATATCGGAAATTCTTGTTTGATCACTTAAAAGTTGTAAATATACACATTAAGTTAGTTTTAGCTGATAAACTTTGGTGTTACGAAGAGGTCCTTATCGTTTGACAGCTTTCTGTCCGAACTTTTGACAAGTGAGTAACATCGGTCGATATGTTTGTCTATTTTATCTCAAAAAGTAAAAAGATATCGCCTTCCCAGTATCGACAGGGTAAACGAGTTTTAAATGAAACGCTATCTTCTCAAAGGGGTTGTTTTTGGCTAATGGGTATATTATCTTACTTAGATTTTGAAGTGCTGGTATAAACATTGCTGTGGAATTTTTCCAAACAAACCTCAGTCAATTGATATCGCTTTCAAAACTTAAAAAAATCGACTGAATAGAGTACAATATTATAGCATCACTAATATTTTGCTTGGTGTTTAATTCTTTCAATTGATTTCAAATAATTTTAGTTTCCACAAGGTGATAGAGTTTGTGAAAGAAATATGATAGAAAAAATAAATAATTAATTACAATTTTTATTGTGTCAACTGTTATGCAATACATTTGTAAAAATAATACACATTTTTTGTTAATCAAGACTGGTTTTGCTTGACGCAAACATATCCGTTAAAGCTACGCAGAATGACTGACAATGTTCATAATCAATACATAAAATTGTGTAAAAAGTAAACATAATGTATTTTATTTTCATTAAAAAATCTCCTAAAGAGTGGTATAATAAAACTAAATATTTTTTTATTTATTTAAGCGTAATATTAATATAGTTATGAAATATATTCTCTAGTAACTGTGGTTTTGTACAAAGTTAAAATTGTACCATTATCGTGATATTAATTCATAACTTTACTGAAGTAGTCTAAATTTATCGTGAAGAGGACGTCAAAACTTTTAACTCGCCCTGATTATGATATATCCCGTTGCACCCTTATTTTAAACGGGTTAAACGAGATAAATGTTTCCACCATTAACAAGAACTTGCCAAGGATGTGGGTAAAAAAGGGATGAATGTAGCTTCCACGAGTAATGGAAACAAACCGTGGAGAATGACAGAAGGTCTTTCGTCAAAATCAATTCTAGCGGATGTACCCTCTTCCTGGAAACGAGGGTTGAGGGTAAGGATGAATTGAACCAAATACTTCCCCATCCGAACTCTGTATTTAATAGGCATCAATCAAGTAAATTTTAATATAATATCGTGCAATCTCTTATCATGTTCCATAATTTTAATATGGCGTCATTATTCTGCGAAATGTAAGGCGTCCAATTTTTGCTGTGTTCATGGAATTTTATAACGGCGTAAAATTTGCAATTTTCGTTTTTTATTGCGTGCCAAATTGAATAAAGTCTTACACTTTATCTACGAAAATGCGGTTTTCATAATTTATTAGTTAATATACCAAATTGAATTATTTTAAAAATACATTTCTTATACTAACTTTTTAATATAGAAATTTGTCAATCGTACGAACATCCATATATTTGTCATTCTATTTTTTTAAATATGAGCCTTCTACAGATGAAGTGAGCCAACTAGTAAAATGGTAAAACTTTTCTCTTGGACTTTTAAATATATACAATCACGAGTTTACTTGGTTTTTGGTGGATTACATATTTTTATTTTACGGAAATAACAGCATTGTGTATCAACTGAGGTTACTTCACTTTTATGATACTTTTAGACTTGTAGAATATACAACACATCTAACTTTTTTTTTCATAATACCACTTGGCTCACTTCACCTCTAATGGGTCGAATGTTCGATTTTGATAGAAAATAATATAATTCTTGAAATTAGTCACCATTTAAATCTGTGGGCATTCCCATGAGTTAATCCATTTCGCCAGCAATGGCTTTATACTTAGTGATTTTTTTCTTATATAAACATGATACATTTTTTATTAAACGTTAGTTCAAGTTCACCCTTACACTTACACGCCTGAAGATGCCGAAAGGTGAAACGATTCAAATTAAATATTTAAATTCCACTTAGCACCTTCAGTCGAAATCTTAAATTAATTAATTAATTAATTTTATATTCAAATAAATTTTGAATACAAATCATGATATTTGAGTTTCAGAATACTCTTTTTGTATAACAATACTTATTATCATATTTGATAAATTATTTCGAAAAAAACACGTTGTCAAATATTGCAATAAACAATACTACCTTTTTGCACCTATTTTTACATTAAAAGAAGCGCATAAAATAAAATAAATATCTTATATGTATATCAAACAAACTAAAGACACGTCTACCGAGAAAGTAACGATAATGTATATTATTTTTTTATTTCAATATCTGAAGCATATCTTTGAAGAATTGAAAATAGAAATTATACACATCGAGGATTCCTTAGATAAAAGATTGACACAATTCGTAATACGTTTGGATCTTGTCTTATCTACAATATTTTGTAAATAGTTAGTAATGAATTATTGATTTCTACGATAGTAATATCCTTGACATAAATAAAGTTATTTTATTTATTTACAAGTTTAAATTGGTTTATAGCACGTGTCTAACTTCATTTTTTAGTATTTATATACAAAAGTATGCATATCAAATCATTTTGAACTGCATCTGATAATATATTCAATAACATCAGTATGTGCCAAAACGCTTGCAAAATAATGTCGACGTAACGACGTCTTCGCTTAAGGGTGAGTGTTGAGGTATACAGCGATACCTATAATTCAAAAACATATTTAATGGTTTATTTATAAACATTCGTATCAGTATTGGAATAAAACTTGAACGTTTCTTACAGTGCACCATATACATATTGAATAATGATACATTTTTTTTAAATACATATTGGATAGTTTTATTTCGTCATTGGCCGGGTTTACATTAATTGATTTGCTTTTACTTAAGTTTGATTAAAATGTATACTTAAAAATTTAAGAAAATGTTGCATGTAAAATATTTTTCTCGTTTTAAAGCATATTGTGTAGTGTTTGTTTTTTAAACGAAAAAGAGCTTTTACATACGTCTTTTTTGGTTTCAAAGCATACGAAACCATTTAATTGCATGTGATATCGCCTGTGTGTACAGCCTGCTATTATTATAATATCGCTTCATACTGGTGTTTTTGGTACAATTTTTTCATGCAATATAAATTATATAGCACAGTTTGTTTCGCGAAAAAATATGAGAAGTGTTCTTCCTCATCATTTTGATTTATTTTATTTATTATCATAATCAACTTACTCTAAGCAATACAAAAGGTGCTTCATGAAATGATTAGAATTTGTTATGTATCCGCTGTAGGAAAAGTTTGATAAGCTCATATATTTCGTCCATAAATTCAGTTATTAGGTAGACTACATGCAAATAAACATTTTTTTAAGTGTAAATAATCGTTTTCTGTCTAATGGAAGAATGTAGTTATATATTAAAACTATTATAGCTAATAAATATTGACATAATCGCCAAACGATCTTAAGCGACACAATTAAGTAAATTGCGTTTTAAGCCAATAATTGTTCAATATCACCTAGGGTGTCAGACGTCAGTGACAAAAAACATAGAAAGTTATCTCATTCTCCTGATATTTTTCAGCATTGTTTCTTGTTATCGTTTGTTCCACGTGAACATCGCTTGAGAAACGCTGATATAAAGAATTGAAAGTAGTCAGTATAATATCAGGATAGGCACTGAGACCATATATTTACTAACCGCATTTAAGGAATTCCTTTATCGAAATTAATACGAGACTAATTTAAAATATCGGTATCATTTTTCTGCCTATTATAGTTCACACATTTTTTTTTACATTGTTATTATGGCTGTATGGAATTCTTTATTTTTTAGGAATCTTTAATTTCTTGAAACGACGATGAAATGAAATTCACTCTGGGAATAAAATGTAAACAAACCAAATACGAATGTGAATTAATGTGGTTGGAATGTTTTTCTGGGTTAGCGAGGTTATTATTATAACTAAGCCAACAGCTATTTTTCGAAAAGTGGTAAATAAACAAAGCAAGCGTGCATTTTTTTTATTGACATTAGATATTATTATTTGTTTAATTTTATGCATATGTGTATTTTATTCAATTATTAATTGAGCCAAGTTTTTGCGTTTGTTGTTTTATCATATGCGCACTTATAATAGACTTTCAATTGAGTCTATTTCAGCAGATTTTTTATACAAAACCTGCTTGATAGTAAGTATGTATAGAAGGATATGGCTTGGACAGAACTAGTGATTCTAGCTATCATATTATTTGGGAGTATGATTTTAATTGTGAGTGATCATTCACTATCGTGTATGCAACCAACGTTGTTATGCTGTGGAAAACAGCCTGCATGAAAGGAGTGACGCCGTAGTGAGTGATGAATCTGGTGAAATATTAAACGTTTAGTATTTAGGGGAATGTAGGATTTATTCAGATGTGGGCTGTTTATATGTAAGCAAAGGGCTCGCTTAATATCAAGTTATTTGTGGTGATCCGGGGAATGTGTCATTTTTTAATGACTCATACAATTATACACAATAAATTTTGAAGCTATTGAATGACACTTACAACACGAAATTCATTTTGATTTAATTTAATATTACTAGCTCAAAAACGTATTTATCTTCACTAGATTGTAAGAGTTAAGAGTTCCAAGATTGGCACAGAAATATATTCTATTCTTTCACACGTTATAATTAAACCATTTAAAATAATATAATATACATATGTCCGAAATATAATACCAAATGTACATCACTGGGTTTTTGTATTACGCATATATCTGAGAATTGTGTTTTCTTTAATTTTACAAGAGGCTTGGAAGCTTAAGTAAAATTTAACAAGAAACTCGAGCGAGCCCCAGCAAGCCCCTGTATTATCATTCTAGTCCAATAATGGGAAATTCTCTCGTATACTTAGTTTTTAGTGCATTCAATTGTTGAAGAATTTAATATCTAAATAAACATATTACAAGAAATAAACCATACAAAATCAACGTTTAAAAGTATGACTAAAATACTTAACTGTGCAATCCGTTAATAAAAAAAATCGAGCGTTACCAGTCGGTACTAGTGAAGTAAACTATGGTACGTACGTATATATTCAATAAATTATATACCCAATTTACGGATGATCGTTTTTACTGAATTTTGCTGTATCATGCTTATTAAAAGAGGTGCTCAAGTTTAACCTTTAAACACCATTTGTTTTTTTCGTTTACACAAACAAAATTCAAGCTGATTCAATCACCGCCGTTTACCGGAAAAATTGCGAATTCCCTAAAAAAAATAAGAGCTTTTTCATATAGAAATAAGTAGGCGGGTGGGTAATCAACTCAACCCCTGCTGTCTACAAAGCATGTTCATCACTCGTCGGGTGTAATGAAGATTCTTCATTCTTCTTCAACATAAATCTAGTAAAAGGAGATGAGTCGTTTCACCCTTAGGCTTTTATAAAGAATCAGATCAAGAATAGGACTGTTAATACTTTAATTCAGATAGTATGAGCTGTTTAATCCCTAAAGTGTTAATGAATCATAATTTAATATTTAGTTAATCATTTAATACACTTAAATCTTTTTTTACACGGTATATACGTTTTCCTCAAAAAACTGTGTAAATAAGCAATCGAATTCATATTAAAATTGACGATTGGTTTTTTTAATTCAAAAAAGACATTTGTTTATCATTAGTGTATTGTGTTGTTGAATTTAGTGTTATGAAGAAATCCGTAAGCCGCTCCTTTTTTTTATTTCTTGAATCGTATATCGTATATCGTAATATCGTATTCGTTCTTTTTAGTGGGCCGTGCTATTTCAAAACCGTGAGAAAAAACGTGAAATTGAGTGTATTATGAAAGTTCGTTTTAACCTTATAAGAATTATCTGACATTGGAAAATTATAATAAAATATACTTATTTTCTAATCCACCCAAGAAAACTAGTCATGTAAATAATTTTTCATCTTACACATCTTAAGTCAGACATAAACATTTTTTTTTCTTTTTATGTCGTAAATATTCTACAGACGTTTTTTTTAAATCAAGGCTCGCTCTCTATGTGTAGTATATGGCCTCCTAAAGAAAGCGTCTCAACGAAAGTTTTTCTACTAACATTGCTTGTAAGACGCTTGTATTCTTACTCAGCTGCCAGCCACGTGCTGGCTTGCTACCCGACCAATTGCAATCGAAAGCTTTGAAAACAATAAAAGATTTTCGAAAAAGTATCTGATGACTAAAACTGATTTGGGCTACTCATTGAGACTGATTGGGCCGCAGGTTAAATATACCTGTTTTAAACAATCACATCAAAAATTTATCTTAAGACTATGAGTAAATACGTTAATATATATATATGTACTATTGTAGAGATAATTTACAAAGTGATATAGATACTACTAGGTTAAACAAAACAAAGTATCAAATCCGACACAATGCAGGTCCAGATTATATATATTGCATCACTGGTTACACGTAAATCATTAAATCGTGGTCGAGTTAATAACAGGATATTGGGTTAACTTAGTACCGGTTTTCAACAATAAAGATATATTAAATATACTTTGAAACAACGCAATATGACACTGGTGTCTGGGGTTTAGTAGTTAAAGCTTTGTCGTAGATAGGTCTAGGCTTAAATTCCACTAAAGACAATATTAAATTTAGAATTTTTAGTTTCACATCTAATATCTTGGACACGGTTGTTTGCGACTCATTTTCTTATCGGGATTATCTCATGTGATTTAAAATTCATAAATATTTGACACATTCATTTGCTATAAGATCAAAAAAAATTAATTATAGCATTGTTATAATATAAATTAATGTTTAATTATTGAAGTATGTATCGGTTTTTGAAAGCAGAAACTTACTTATCTTTTACGTTCGTTTTTAATTTCTCATGTGTTTCATTAATATCACTTAAATACCGGCTCAAAGAAAATGACGATACTTTGGTCAAGACATATGAAAACGATAAATTAATATTACATCATATGAAACATCTTAATTAAAAAATGTAATTACTGTTTTGTTAATGTCAATATTATAATTTTGTGAAAAAAATAAATATACATATATGTGGTGATTGGTTAATTTACCGGAGAACAGGATTAAAATGATTTGAAAAACTCTTTTAAATTGCTAAAATCGGAATAGGCGTACAAAGTAAAGTCATAAGTCTGTAAGTTTTTAGGCGAACCCAAGTCTCCAGATTAGACACTGAGTGATTAGTATAATTATTATTTTAAATAAACAATTTGAAAGTTGAATTAAAATTAAACAATTTATGACTGACAATAGCTTACTTTTCTTAAATTTCACTATGACAGGAATTACTAACTTAAGCCCTTAGATGGGCAATGGTATCAAACTTGGTACATTAAGACCCCAAAGCGAACAACTTTTAATTTGTTGGTTACTTTGATTGAGGGTTGAAATAATTATAACCGAAACAAAAAGTTTTGGACATACTTCAAGTGCTAAGTTGTATTACATTGTACGAAATTTATTATTTTAGTCACTTCTTAATCGGATCCACGAAAGCTCAAAACGTCTAAGCTGATTTAGTGTCTTTTGCCAAACAACGTATGAAAACACTTATCATGAATAATTGTGTGATTTTCATGAAATAGTATTTGCATTTTGTTGGGGTATTCGCATATTATGTTACCAGCGATGTAGTATGTTATTAAAATTATTTTTTCATAATGGTTTTGTTTCTCACATATGTACACGAGAGGTAAGTTACACCATGTATATTTCAACCAAAATAAGATATCACCATGGTGTAGTATACCTTACGACCCTTTTTCTGGTGATATTGTAGAAAAATTACAATCAAATCAATGAAAATAACAAATAGCTGAAGAAAACCAGTAATTTCCTAACACTAACTTCATGAAGCAACATAGCTATGGAAAGCCATAGAAAAACTTGTCATTTTCAATATAGCTTAGTTGACTTTCCGTCTACAGATATATTAACCCATTTTTTGTATAAACAGTCATAATTTTGTTTATAAACTAAAGTTTTTAATTCTGCGGCCGGTGTTTTACAGAAACTTTTCTTTCCCAACACTATCAACAGTGAAAAACGAGTCAACTTTACACACTCATGAGTTATGATCAAACCTAAGCAAAGCATCGCGGGACTTATTGTAAGCAATGCGCTAAAGTATTTTAAACCATAGAATATAAATAAATGTTTAAATGTGTCTTGGCTATGGAATCCAATCCCGGGATCCCGTATAGTTTTCGATACATTTCAATCCCGGGATTAGAAGACATGATCCCGAAACCATTGAAATTGATTTTAAAACTGAAACGTGTTGGTATTCAAGTCAGCAGTTCACGCAATATATGCAATAAATAATGCCCAATTGTATTATTAAGACTTTATCTTTGTGATAAGAGTTTGTGATAAGAGGCGAGTCGCAGCCGAAAGGGTAACTTGATGCCAAGGATATTAAATTTCTTCAATGCATTATACACACGTGTATTGTATTTCAATGCATTTGTCGATAATATTTCTTGTTTGTTATTCATTATATCATATATTAGCTTCACATTTCAATATGTTTTTAATTTATTTTTCGCTTTCGTGGCAGTTTGTTTTGCGTATTTATTGTTCATAAATATTAATTTTGTACCGTAAACCGAAACCTTTGACTAAATGGAGAAACAATCGATGCTCTGGTACTCTGGGAATATTTAAATATTTAAATTACTTATATTTACTCCAATAAAATTATTAAGAATGTATGTATGTAGACGACAATTTTATAAATCTTCATTCTTGCAGTCTGAAGTAGGTAGTTGCTTTTTTTAGCTAACGACATTAATCATTTTAAGTTATATTTCGTATTTTTACATAATTTATGCATATTAAGTTCGTTCATTCACTTGTATATCGCGAATAAATGAGATTAAGAGAGCTTTTTGTAACGTATTAACAGCTTACAGCTGGTTATATAATATAGAATATTTTTTTTAATTTATTTTTCACCAATATTATCAATTTTTATTTCTTAAAAAAATTTACTGATCCCGGGATCGAAAAATTCTAATCTCGAAATCCCGGGATCAATATTTTGGCTCGGGATTGGATTCCCTAGTCTTGGCCAGCTATCATAGTTATATTCCAGAAAGCTCATTGTTATAGATACGTTTAGTGATCTGTAGGGAATCGAGATTATCAAGTTCCGCAAATAAATAAGATTTTTTTCCAAATGCCACCAACTTAGATTCAGTTGCAATCAAGTCAGCGTGACTTGCTATATATCAGGATGAAATGCAGCAAAAAAATTATTCAATCGAGTTTGAATCTCAAGGCAAGTACCACACAACGTTATAAAAGCAGGTTGTAAGCAGGTGCTTTCACATTTGATCAAGTAATTATGTACCCTTTAAAGCCAAAAAAAATATGTATAAATAGCGTCTTTTGCTATATTTTTCAACACAAAAGCTATCCAATGTGCTTTAAAACGAGTAAAAACTTTCACAAACTTTCTTTTGTTTTAAAACATACATTTTACTCAAACGGAAGTTAAAGCACCTGTGAGTAAAATCAGCTATTGTTTTGTTGCATTCTAGCCTTTAAACCAACGTGTTCAGTCCTAAACTAGTCATGGCCGGTTAGAAACTTGGAAGTGTACACTTTTTAATTGATTAACTTTATTTATTGTATCTTTCCGAATATAAGACGACGTAGACCACTGTGCTACGGACCCGACAAAAGTTGGTATTATGTTTTATAATCAATTAAAAAAGCAATCTAAATTCCGAAGATTCAGTCTCCGACTAATTTGGCATTAATCACAACTCCGACTCGGGCTTCAAAGCCTTGGTAAAAAAATAATAGCGATTCATTTAAAATTACTTTTGAGTCATGATATGATTACACAATCTTTAAAAAATATATTAATAAAATAAACTAGCTGGATCTGCTTCAATTCGGATAGTTTTCATATAAAATATTTTTCATCATTGTAATTGTATATCTACTCAAATACGAACATGCCCTTATAACCCGAGGTCGTTAAAGCATATCAGGTTGTTGGTAATATTATAATTCAAATATTGCGTATTAATCAAATGTGGAGCTTCTGAAAAAAAAACATATGATTATTTTTGTTTTGATAAAACTTATAATATTTCACATTAAATAGATAAAAATAATTAAATTTGAATCGTTCAAACTATGTACATTTTCACAGATTTTTCACTAACGACCCGGGATTCACCTTTCGGCATCTTCAAGCGTTCAAGTGCACGAATGAACTTGAACTGACGCTTAGTAAATGAATTTTTCGTGTTTATATAAGAAAATAAATTTATTTATTGTTTAAAATTAAAATTATGGTACATGACATAACAGCTTACGCCAATTCGCCATGTACTTGACAAATAAAAGACACAGAATATAAAATAAAATTACATAATACATAAAAATCAACACAAAAAAATCAAGAAATAAAATAGTAAAATTTCACAAACAGTTCACAAATACTATTACTAAAAATGTCCACTTCACTAGGCAATGAGTTGATCAATCGAACGGCCTTAGGAACTGGTGACTCATACCTCCTAAGCGAGGTATAAGTTTTTAGAAATAAAAGTTTTAGCTCATAATTTCGCCCACGTGAAAATAAATTGGGAGCATGCAAATCAATAGTCATGAGAATTTCAGGATTATTAACTCGGCCCCGAAGGAGAAGAGAAAAATGCTTTAAGCTTGAAAACGATCTTCGAGCTTCAAGAGAGTGAAATGATAACATTTCTAAAAGAAATTTGGTGGGGTAGTATTCATTTAAGGAATTATCAAAGGGAAAGAATTTTTTTTTTTTAAATAATAATATCTAAGAAATTTCTTATGAACTCTCTCCAATTGCAGCTTGTATGAACTTTCATATGGACTCCAAATGATGGATCCATATTCAAGCTTACTTAAGACCAAAGAAACATAAAGCGTGCGAAACACAGTTGAAATAAATGTATCATTGAGCCATTGCTGGCGAAAAGGATAAGCTCATGGGAATGCCCACATATTTGAGTAGTGATTAGTTTTAAGAATTATATTTATTTATTTTTTCTCGGAAAAGGTTTTATGATTATATTTGTATAGGGTTTAGGAGTAGAGGGTAGAGGTACTAAAAAATATATATAATTAATATGAAAACTCATACGTTAAGAAACACCGATCTAAATAAAATTAATGTATATATAATAAGGTAAGGTGATTGACAACTTAATTACAAATATTATTTTAGAGTCGCCAGATATGTTATTAACTTTATAATTATAATATTCCATTTAAAATCATATACAAATAAACCATATTGCTTTGTTCGTTATTATATCATATGAAGGGAATATTCGATGAGTAATGGTTGATTTCTGAAAGTTAAACAAGTTTATATTGTTTTGACAGCAAAGTTGTCACAATTCATAAATATATACAGACAGTAACAACGCAAAGACGGAAAACTTTGTCGTTAGTTTGTTGCGGTCAGACAGACACTGTATCTACTGGAATTGTTCAAATTCTTTGCCATCTAAATATAGGAACAAACTTTACATTTCAATAAATTACGTCTACGTTTCAACTCGGTAGAAGATCGTGACGTGATGCTGCTCATGACAACGACGTTTATTTAACAATATTATTTAACACTGGCGAAAAACACACTTCATACTTAAAGAAAAGTACTCTTACTTACAGAACTATTACGTAAACTAACATTAAGTATTTCCTTGTAAAAACAAGCGCCTATTCAAAGAAGAAAATACAGAAAACATAGAACACAAATGCATAAATTAATCTAAAAATCAACATATGCAAATCTCTTGCAAGTTGGAATCCGAACCAATTGCCGCCGACATGTTAACACGATGCTATGGAGATGTATTTTCATTTGTAATACGGATATAAGAAACATTTATGGAATATAGATTTTTCTTTAGTTACTCTCGGATGATTTGAGCTTTTTTTAGTAACGATTTGAATTGCATGTATTGAACTCAACCGAACCTATCAGACGGCTACAGGTTCAAGGTATGGTAAGATCAAAATAAAATTTGGAATTGTTGATATGGGCGATTGCAATATCCGCTCATCTCGAATGACTTCAACGTATTTGACGAAGTAATAATTATTTTACTGAAAAAAAATCATTTCTATATTGTAAATGTTTTTTGTTTTAACAGCATTTTTCTATCGATTTCCGATCATAGATATGGATGTTTGTATTATCCGAAAATACCCGCCACAGATCCAATCCTTGAATAACGGCGCGTTACGATAAATATTAGTTAACCACTTATACTGCATTAGCTTTATCCTTATTGTCTCAGTACCTTCTTAAAAAAAGAGAGATTGAGCAACTGATTAACCTTTAGACAAATTTCTGTTTTGAGATACCTCCATTAGGAGATCATATGCTCCACATTAAGAGTGGTATGCTAAGAAGTATTTTTTTTAATTCTCTATAAACCTGTTTTATCCATATCCACTTCCAGTGTAGAGCATATAGCTTCTTAATGGAGGTATTTCAGAAGAACGAGAACTGTTTCCTTTCTTTTTTCAAAGAGAGTAGTAAGGCTACGAGGATAGGACTAGTGGTCAACTAATCGCTCTTGCTACACCCAGTTATTGAAGGATCGAAAGGATGAGAGGAATTTTCAGACATCACAAAGACCCATGCATTCAAACAGAAATCGAAAATCGATCGAAAAAAAACTTGTTCATACTGGAACTCGAGCCCGTGAGATCCTGCACGAAAGCCAACAACGCTAACCGCTCCGCCATATGACCTGATAATAAACCTTTACACTACGTAAATAATAATAAAATTGTATGCATATACTGTTAAAAGTTCGATGACTCAATGTACATAAAACTTTTAAAGAAAATTCGCAAAGAACTGCAAGTCCATTTTTAAAGTTATAACAATCAGGATAAAAAAAATAAGTCTTGAAAAGAATCTTAATCAAGAAGATTTAGTGGAAACTACTGTCATTATAAAATGTACCGTTCTTGAAAAGTCACTACTTGAACGACAAATCGGTTAGTATGTATTTCTTTCAAACTTTAAAGCGATATTTTAACAAGTTTTTAACAACAGCGCACCTACTGTAATCAGTCAGATGCTCACAGTTGTGTGTAAATTGTCTTTCACACAGCGCAGTTCTTTAATTTATGATATTAATTTATAAGAAAACGTAAAAGTGTTTTATGTTCTCAGTAAGAGGTATTTTTCAGCCACAAAAGCCACAACTAATCGGAGCATATTGTTTCGATATATTCGACGACTTCTCTGTAGAAATACGTTTCTCTTAATCAAATGAACATTATTTTCTTATAACAAACCCGTAGACCAGCATTTTCCAACCTGGGAGGCGCGAACAGTCCAAAATATTTATTTACCCTTTAAAACGTGTCTTTATTTCTATATGAAATAAATGAAAGGGAGGCGCGAAGATTTTTTTTTCTTCAAATGCGCAATGACCAAAAGGTTGGAAACCACTGCCGTAGACAATATATTCAATGATACATAAATTACAAACTAAATCAATGCGTTTTAAATATTAGTTATATATGAATTCTTGATGTACGGCTGTTAATTATATCTTACTTTTCCACTTTTCCAGAATGTCGGGATTTTTTTCGGGAATATTCTCAAGCAATTCTGGCATGATATTATGGCGAGTGGTCAATCCCGAAATTCCGGGATAAGAAACAGGGTTCAGGATTGGATACTTTAACTCAGGGGTGGGGAATTTTTTCATTTCTAAAAGCCACATTCATTTATCTGATTCAACATAAGGCCGCAGTAAAGAAAACGTTGATACCCCCCCACATTTTTTTTCGACTGCCGAACATATAATGGTTTGATTACGCTCTTTTTCAAAAGACTTGTTCGTATAGTTTTTTGATCAAGTCAAAAGGCCGCATCAGAGTTGCCAAGAGGCCGCAGATTCCCCTCCACTGCTTTAACTGATACTGCTAGCGATGAGTGAAACTGGTCCTAACTCTTGATAAGTACAAAAAAGTGTCAGTGATTTTATAGACATTATACAAATTTATATGTTTTGTTTTATGGTACAAATTCATAATTATAACAAAATTAGCAAACATTTACGCTTACTTAACTCTCGTGGCTCGGAGACTAGAAAAATACTTCTCTGCCGATGGGGGTCGTTTAGGGACCCCAGTGGTTTCCTCATTATTGGCCTTATTCTTATGAATTTCAAAAAAAAAATAGTCTAAGAGCTTTAAAATATCTCTCTACATCATTCTTCATACATTTTTTTTATAAAAATCTGTCGTTTTTTAATAAATAATCATATTTTAAGTTGCGCGTAAAAAAGACGTCATCCCAACACAAATATGAATTTGCAACTGACGCGTTTAGCCCAGCTATCTTACGAACGATCGCTGATAAGCGGGCGCTTATCTCGTTATCGCGTATTTATATAAACTACAAAAGGTCCAAAAAACTATGATATAAGAATACCTTAATTATAAACATTGTATCACCCATATTAAAATAGATATTTAAGAAAATGTGGGTATTGGGGTCGCATTTCTTGAGCTTAGAACCGGAAAAGTTAAGTAATCAATGTTTATTTGAGACATATAACACTGTACGACTTTTGTTTGGTTATCTCTACTTATAAAGGAAGCATTTCCTAACTCACTCTTCGAGATAAAATATGTTAGCACCTAAGGAGTTTTGAATACCTAGTCGGTGCAAATAATGTCGCATATCCGCAAGCAAGAAGTCAGTCTCTGGAATGCAAATGTATGTAAGCCGTGCGCCATGTCTAAAACAGCGAACATTTCGCCGCCCAAAACTATGCTCTGCACCAGATCCCCCGCCTTTTTAGACATTTTTATAGTTTATAACTAACTGCTAGCTGCAGCTTGAAGAGTACTCAAGGGAACTGCACAGGGAATAGTTTTAAACTCACTTGAAAATCTACATATAAATTTAATCTCAGTTATTGCAGTAATCGTAGCTGCGGCCGTTTTACCTCAATTAACAGAAACTAGTTTGTATAATGATACAATTATTTGAGTATTCATAATTTTCTTAATTTAAAAAAAATAATGAGTCAGTTCAGATGTGGAGAAGGAAATTTATGGTCATATTAGTAATACCTAGGGCCATTTGGGTGAATCCATCGTTTTGTTTAATTCATTACAGAATGTTAACAATTTAAGAGTGCTCACTGTCAATATTTGGTGGATATGCATTATAAAAAAATACTTATTAGTACTGATTCTCACTTTTATTTAATAAGAAAAGGACCAGTTTATATTATGACGAGCATTTGATCATCTCAGTTGATAATGCTCGTCATGAGCGAAACCGGTCCTGATCGTATCAAATAAAATTGGAAATCAGTAGAATGAATATTTTTTTTTATTAAAAAATATTATGTTGTATTTTTTATTAAAAATTATTATAATCACTAGTAGCATTGGACCTTTAATGTTATTTTATGCAGGACTGTGAAGTCAAATTCGGAGTTGGAATCAGGTGATCTGACCTCCAACCCATTAAAAATTATTTGTACAATAAAACTACCATTTACATTATAGTCGGGAACGTGTAATTGGGGGTATGAATCTTATACAAAATTAGGGATTTGGTTTTTTTTCGCGAAAAATGCAAAACTAAGATTTCCCTTCGTTTTGCAAAAAAAAATATGGACGAAATATTTAGTTATTGTAGTAGTAAATATCCCGCACACAGACAGACGCCCAGCTATGCGTGTATTGCCTGGCACGTGTTGAATACACAGACGCTAGCCAACATTTGACTGTATGCGCGACACAGACGACCATCTCTTAGTAACAATGGAATGCGACCGTGCAATTGGGGGATTCGCGAATATTTCAAGCCAGCGCGTAATTCGGGGTAGTGTGATTGGGGGTTCCACTGTATGTGTATTCAAACCATAATAGTCTACAGCAGTGGTTTCCGACCTTTTTGTCATTGCGCCTCCCTTTGAAGAAAAAAATATCTTCGCGCCTCCCCATACTTTATTTCATATAGTAATAAAGACACGTTTTAAAGGGTAAATAAATATGTTGGACTGTTCGCGCCTCCCTTTGCAATAGTCCATGCCTCCCCAGGGAGGCGCGCCTCCCAGTTTGGAAATCGCTGGTCTACAGTGTTGCCACAGCAGATCACAGATATCCATGAATTCAAACATAAATCAATAAAGTGATTGACGAACTAATTTATGAAACAGTCCGTACTAGAATTCGAGCCCGCATGCACTGCTACCGAAGCCAACGACGTTGACCACCCGATATTGTTAAATCTTAACTATATTTCATTGAAATTTCTAGTATGCGAACTTATTTGATTAATTATAAATAAATTTAGTCGTTGGACATGAAAAATCTACCTTTTATTTCAACTATATACAACAAAATAAAAAGCATTCTTGTACTGTAATGATATATTTTTAATCACATTTTTTTTAAGTTGATTTGCTGACTATTGAGATTTATTAACGACTGCATGGTGCTGGATATGTTTATTTGATTTACGATTTTAGTTCATGAATATATTACTCGAGAACTGATTTAAATAGAGTTGCGCAAAAGGTTACGATGATCATTAAAAATTTAAAAAGAACTTAACCTCACTGAAAATATCCATGAAATTTGTTTCAAATATTATACGTGTCATAACATTTTTAGGATTGAATTTTTATGAATATGTTTTGAGCAAGATTTATTAATGAAGACATTTTTATATTCCATATAGCTAAAATAAATAAATAATACTTTTCAAGATGATATAAAAATATGTTTATCTCATTATGCTTATGTCTTAATGAATCACTCTACGCTTGTTGATATTATTAAGAAAAGACGGCTGCATCATGATATATTAGAATCATTTTCCGTTAACGTTATCTCTTTATCCTGATTAATTTCCCTCAGACAAAATACATTTTGAAAGCTTTTTAAGCTTCACATAAATCGCAACAGATGCACCCGATCTGTAGGCAGCAAAATTGATCACGAGTGACATTATAGTAGGACAATAAATATTTAAGTGAAATTGATTACTGGCTATTGGATATATATATATTTAAAATACGGACCAAAACTAGTCAATTGTTTTTTTTCTAAGCATTGTTTGTAACTATAATCGAATACTAATTGCCGTCTAGTATAAACTGTTGCTACTTTCAGATTAGTTTGTCGATTACTCCTAAACTCAATACAGAAGATGAATACGTGTTTTGAAGTATTTATTGGTAAGGAAAAAGTTATTTTTTATAACGATTTATAATGCATAAACATGCAAACTCTGTCAATCATATTCGACCACTCCTTCGTATTTTATTATTGTATATTGGTGATGCCATTTAGTATCTTATATGTGATTACAGTGATTTTTTGTAAAAAGTGTTAATAGTGTTAATAAAATCATATTTTATATGTTAAAACAATCTACATTTAATAAATGGAGATTTCCCAACATAAGTTTTTCTACGAAAACTGATTTTTACTCAGTTGCTCAACTTGTCTTTTTCGAAAAGGGTAGCGATAAAAGGTTGGGGGGGGGCTAGGACAGAAGCATTAGTTAATTAATCGCTCTTACTACGCCCTGTTAATTTCACGATTGTAAGGGTGGTGGGAAAGTAATTTTAAAACATCGCAAACACTATTGAAAAAAATATATTCATACCGGGGCTCAAGGCCGTGAAATCTGTTACGGGTGCCAACGACGTTGACCACTGGCCCACGGACTTGATATTTTATTATTTTAAATTATAACATCATATTCTTAAAGAATGATTAAGATAATTAAAAGAGATATTAATTACTCATATCCAATCTAGAAATGGAACGATATATGTAAAAAATACATAACAAGGAACACGAATAAATGTACGGTGTTTTTTTTTAAATCAACGTCAGGTATACATAACTCATCATCTTATTACAAATCTCTTATATTAGAAGACAAACAACTTTATATCTCCAGGAAACATCTCATTAGAAACGTTCAAGTCTTGTTTTACGTCAGATTAAGACCCTGTTGAATGTAGGGGAGGAAGATGCTCAGATAATGTGACATTTGGTTGGCAATTCAATTAATATGATATCTATAGTAAAATCTACCCTCCTGAGCTGGGGATGTTTGGCTCACAAAACTGGCACTAGTCCAAAAACTCTTCGCTGATTGAACAGATGATTGCTTACTCATATCTTACGCTGAGTTCTAGTGGATTAAAATTTAATAGAAAAACTTTTATGGAAAACTTTTAATCTGTCATCCACTTTGAAGTACGCTGAACAAATTCAAGCTAACAGTAATTATCATATTCTAGACTTTAGAGCAGGCAAGCCCAACCTTTTTCTTCTAGCATTCCGCATAAAAACCAATCATAATGGTTTCGGATAGCAATGAAAGTTAATTAATGTGTCACTTGTTTTTGTATATTGTTTGATATTTTTTTTATATCAACTGGTAATTTATCCGACGCGTTTTTCCGTTGATTGGACGTGTTTTCACTGATTATCCTACTGCAACACTTTGTTTTCACTTCATTTGTTTTTTAAAAGAACAATTTGGAGTCTTGAATTCTGCTGTGATACGCATTGCCAGCCGTTTTAATTTTGTGAATTTATCTTCGAGGATATATTTTTGATAAATTTTAAGATTGTCGAAGTGCAGAAAAAGCCTTTTATTGGACCGCTGATTGGTCATGCCCGTTTTTGAGTTAAATTTAAATAAATTCTGGGAAAATATTTCAGCTGAAGAGTTCCATAAAGGCTTCAAAATGAGGAGCAAGTTGTAATTAAAATACTATTATGGAACACTTTTAAGGTGCTTACTCTCAATACTTGGTGAAAAAGCATTATATTAAAAAAATCAAACACTCTTTAGTACTAACTCCACATTTATGTAATATGACCAGGGCCGGTTTCGCTGATGATCAATTTAAAAAAACTGTTACGAACGAAACCGGTCCTGATCATATTAAATAAACGTGGAAATAGTACAAAATAGTTTTTTTTATATTTTTTGAACTATTTTTAAATATAAATTATGTACCATTGTGAAAGTGTTTTTAAGATTTAAAAAATAAGTAAATAATAACCAATTATTGCATGATACAAATGAGCCGCACGAAAATACGCATCGAACCGTATGTGGCGTAGAGCCGTATTTTATGCTAGACCTGAATAATACACTGATTCTAACTATGTAACTAATTTCAATATTTGTATTTGGTTGTAATTTGACATTCAAAAAATAAGACAATGTTTTCACTGATATTGAGGTATGATTTCCTAAGGTTTTTTTTTACTGCGCATGTTAATAACACTACAGCATCTCTCAGTCCATATTAAATTCAGTAACGTGTGAATTGCTTTTTTTCATAACTTATAATTAATTTTATGATTATCAGGGGTGGGATGGATGAAAATGGTTAGTTAAATCACTTTGAAATTACACCATCTAGTTAGGAGCCTCATTTAACAAACTATTCATTACTCAACCCAGCATAAGCGGACGTGATTTATCCATTCTCTGTTGAAACAATACTAGCCTGGTTGACAATTTTGAATCTCTCAAATTGTTAGTACAATAATGGGACATAGTTGGAATCCGATCCTAAACTTGTCATTTCTAACAAGTCCCGCCCATTCCGGCATCGAATACGCCGCCCACGGACCAAGATGCATTGTCCCTTAGATAAGGATGCTGTGCAGTGGCGTACCAATTTCACTATCGTTTTCACATTAAAAATATATTCTACGTTATATTTAACAATATTTTAGAAATAATCAACAAATATAATGTATATTGTTGTAAATGTAAAAGAGAGTATATGGTATAACAGCTGACGCCAATTCGCCATGCACTTAACAAATATAATTAAAACAGTATACATATAATATAAGAAGACAAAAAAAAAATAAACACATAAATTTAATTAAAAAATAAAGTTCAGAGAATTTTTTGCTGAAAATGTCTTCTCTATACAATGCATCGATAAGTCGAACAACCTTTGAAATTAGCTTAATTTTTTTTTAAATATTAAATATTATATATACATTTCTTATGGACTTGCTACAATAGCAACTAGATATAATGAATTTTCATATAAGCTTCTAATGATGGATCCGTATGCAAGCGTACGTAAGACCAGAGAAACATGTAGAGTGCGAAACACAGTTGGGTTTTTGAATGGCTTGCCTTGCCTTACTATAAATCCAAAAAAAAATTTATCGCGCAGTGTAATAGTAGTAATATGGAAGTGGAATGTGAAAGAATAGAGAAATCTTATACCAACATCAACAACTTCAGAAAAACGTTACAAAGTATCATTAGTAAAGACACGTATTTTTAACATCTATTTTTGTCAATTTTCATTTTACATTTTAGGGTTTTAGATTCTACATACATATGCAAATATATAACAAACCAATGTGGAGTAAATTTAATTGATTTTTTGTAACAGTGTTTAGGAAAAAATATTTCATTTTTTTTCGCTATTTTATTCTTCCGAAACTTCTAAAACCAGCTTTAGCCGAAATTTAGCAAATGCTTTAATTCGATAACCGGTTTTTTCAAATGTTGGCTTTTATAGAAACTATTGTGGAAATGCATTATAATATTGATACAAAAAAATCCTAAGCCAATACTGGTAGTATTCCATAAAATATGTTTTCCATTTAAAGCTTGTATTCTCTAAATTTGAAGCGAACAATAATTTTGCCTTTTGTGGGTTCGAGAAAAACTGTGTGATAATATTACTATCCATGTAAGAACTGTGGAACTCGCCACTGGATTCCTTATATTTACTCATGGGACACACCGCAAAGATTATTTGAATCAGGTCACAATTACCAGCGGATTTAACCTTTTGCTCGTTAATGCGGAATGCCATAATTTTGCTACATACTATATTGGAAAGATTTTTCTGTCAACCTATCATACATATACGTACAACTAACTACGACCCTTAAGAAATTTATTCTCTCTTATAATACGGCGCTATTTTTAGTACGAACTAAAGAATAAAAACAGAAAGACACGATGAATTCAACGTTAAGTATTTTCAGTGATATCACTTACAAACTAGGTATATTACTTTAGCCAAGTTATGCTAAGTCATTTTTCGATTCATGGAAGCTAAAATGAATCATCATTTTATAATGACAAAATATACCTAATGTCAAGGTCTAAATGTTTCCAGCTCCCGTGTTTCTGTTTTTCCAATAATACTCTGTCAGAAATACGGACATAAAGAAACGGACTAAGCAGCCGTTAATTACGTCCAATGTAAAGAAGACGATGGACCTGGCTTGGAAATGTTCTGTGGATGACTCAAGAAAGCCTGAATTCTGATTGTCTCTTCTACCAACCGGATGGATTCCGTTGTCGTGAAAGGTCACTGATGACTCTATATAGGATGGACTCGGTGGAGCTACGAGATCCTTAAATAACATGGGAGGAAGCAAAAAAACTGCCAGGGGACAGAGAATCTAGGAGAAACCACGTGGTGGCGATATGATCTGACTAGGAAGCGGGTAAGGAAAAAAAATAATACGACATTCCCCGGAAATAAGCCATAGTTGAAATAATGTAAAAAAATATGTAAAAATAACGTTAGTAATAGTTATTTCCTGAGCTGGAAGATATTCTTTGGGAATGGATTAATCACAGGAGGCAATGGCGTTGGTTGTACACATGGTTGGTATTCAAAAAAAAATCCAATCAAAAGGGTATTAAAATTTGATAAATCCCCAGAAGAATTCAAAGCATCAATACTCTGACTGGACAATTTCTTTCAGCGACACGAACTGTCGCAAAGAAAATCGGCAAAAATACGACAGGAGTCTCGTCAATCTACATTCTTTCTAACGGTTACGGTTATTTATATACAAGTATTTCATTAAAATTTGTATACATATTTTATTCAAATTAAAACCAATAAATGTACAATTCTTGTTTATATTTTTATGTACTTCAAAAGTAAAACATTCCCGGAAATAAGCATTAGCACATATTTTGAATAAAAAAATTAAGACTGTGTTTTATTTTTGGAAAAATATGGTAATAAGAAGATGTCAGATTTAATGACGAAAATTCCGACTGCTTTAAGAGGTATAGAAAGATTTATTAGCCTTTCTTAATGTATCAAAACAAACAGAAAATAATTTAAAACAATAATAATTGTTTGATAATTCTTCTTCCACACATCAAACATGAGAAACGATTGCGTCTAGAAATGTTATTTTATTTAAAATTCTGATGCATAACGTTTAGCTGTAAGCTCCTTGGAAGTGGAAACAGAGTAGGTTGAAACATAAAAGTAAAAAAGAAAACAGTTCTGCGGAACCAACAACGCTAGAAAATAAGCAAAAAGTGCATAATTTGTTTTACATAAATAACCAAAGCGAACGAAAGATAAATATTGGTTGTACAAAGTTTGATGTTGACTTTACTGTTACTTTTTCAAAGATAGAAAGCTTAACGGAAAGCTAGCAAAATAATTATTGCTTTTATAAAAAATATTGTAATTGTTTTTTTTTACCATGTCCGCTCCCAATGTGGAGCATATGGACTCCTAATGGAGTTTATCTCAACAGAAGTGTTTCTACGAGAACTGCTTGTTACTCAGTTGCTCAACCTCTCTTTTTCCAAAGAGAGTATGAATATATGAATAGAAAGAAAGGGCTAGGACAAGACTAGTGGTTAGCTAATCGCTCTCGATACGCCCCGTACATAGGATAGGGTGGGAGGGGGAAATTCAAGACATCACATACGTCCATGCCTTTGAACAGAAATTCATAAATCGATTGAAAAATCAGTTTATAAAACTGCCCGTACTGGGATTAGAACCCGTGACCTTCGTAGCGGTAGTCAACGACGTTGACCACTCGACCACACAGGCGGCATTGTAATTGTTATACATTCTTAATAAAATTATTTTGAAATATGTCAGTATATTTAATGAGTAATTGTGTAACGTATTACCGTTATAAATAAATGAATATCTGTAATATTTTAACGGCAATATTGTATACTATCTTCATATATCTTTTAAGAGCTTTCATCTTACTCAAATGCGGAAACGCGCACTTTATAGCATTGGTTTTTTTATTTGTGATAAAAAATATATGTTTTTTAAAATCGAATTCGTATCATTATGGGGTTTGGGTTAAATATTAAGTTTCCAGATATACTTGGAGACTTTGAATAAATAACGATTCGTCATTATTTTATTGGTCCCTTTTTTCCAGGAATATTGTTTTACGTAAACAAACAAAAATCCATGATTACGCTTTAAAAAAATGTTTATCTTTATTTCGATTTAAACCAACTCGAGTAGACTAATTTAATGAGAATCTTTGATGATTAAATTTCTTTGAAAATAATAAAAGGTATGTCGTTCAATTATTCTAAATAGATATTCATTTTAGAAAACGTCTTACGAAATCTTGTTTAACCAAAAAAGAAAACTCTTTCCAAAAAATTTATCTTCGACGATGTTGACAAGTTAATTGTATGTTTAGTTTTATTATAGATTTATGGATTATTCAAATGTTATACGTATCTTCTAATTTTTTAATACTTATGTAAGTATATTGTTAATTTATTTCACAGTGTTAATAATATGTTTTTAGGCCAATGATGGATGTGTTTATAAATTCAATGGGTATTGTGAGAAAATTATGTTCAATTTAAAATTTAGTACCTATCACGTTTTATGTAACTTTGAGTGACAGTCAAATAAAAAGAAATCTTTCGTCATATAAACGAGCTTAGATTTGTATGTATCTCCATTTAATATATTGATTTGACAGGAATATGCTGGTGAGCATTTTATTATCAAAGCATTGCCAATGGCAAGTTAAAGTTATTTTTCACTACGCGCGGTGTTTTTTCTGATTAGTTGTAATACACCATGATTTCGTGTTATAATATAACATGAATAATCTATAAAAATATCTTTTTTACATTTCAGAGCATCAAAGAAACTTGTTTTCAGTTGTTTTACGATATCTTTTTTCGAACTATGCCAACTGGATATCTCATTTTTAAAAAAATGTGTTTCTTGTTAATAATATGTTTCATTTTTTATTTTTACTTGTTAAGTGATTTTAGGGATGGAAAAAAATTAAAGAATAAATATATTGTTATGTCGCCGGCTTCGTGGTCGAGTGGTCAATGTCATTCACTTAGAACACAGTTTTTATAGATTTTTTTTAAGAATTATTGAGTTCTGTTCTAAGCCATGGATGTATGTGATATCTTGAATTCGTACATTTCACACATTAATATCGGATAATTACTAAAAAACGGAGCGTAACGAGAGCGATCAGCCAGCTATTAGTTCTATCCTAGCCCAATCCTTACATGCCCACTCGCTTTGAAAAAAGAGGTTGAGAAACTGAGTAACAAGTTTTCATAAAAACTCTTATGGATACATTTTACTATACATATGCTTCACATTGGGAGCGGACTGATTAAAAAAATAAAAAAGTTTATTTACACAATATTTTTAAAATTTCGGGAAATAAAACCGCACAAATGCAAGTTACTTTGTAATTCCCAGAACTTTGAGGTGAAATTAATAATAATTCGATTAATAAAGTAGGGATCGCTTAATTATCTGTTAATTTTTCTTTTATTAAGGGAATTGAATAAACTAAATCAAGTTAATACTACGTATTCATAAAACAACACAAGGACGCAGTATTATTCATCAAATATTTTTGATTTATCTTTCTTTGTCAAATGTTTTTTGGATTGTTTCCAAATAAAATTCTTGCATTTCATTTACATATAACAATGTGCCAAATTTTATTTGTATAATTTAAAAAATGCTAGCCATATGTAAATTTCTCTCTATTTAAAGTTATTTCACAAATAAATGTATATTTGGCATACAAATAATATTTAAACATCGCAAGTGTAGTCGTAGTATTTTGTTATGGTTCTCGGTACTTACACGAGGTCTTCACGGGCCGAAATTTTACAAAATTACCCGGTCCGAGCCCGAAAAACTCTGGCCCAACCCGGCCCGGGCCCGAGTCTAATACCACACTTGTTACCCGAACCCGACCCGAAGCTCAGATTTATACTACTCAGCCCGAAAAAAACCTGTTTACAAATTTACAACAATTTACGATTTACTACAGAACTGTTAATAATTAAAATTATCATGGCTGACTTATGACACGAACGTAATCTGAAATATTTTTTTGAAGAAATAAAATCCTTACCCGGGCCCGTGCAGACCTCTAGTACTTACACAAGAGTAAACTGATAAATTAGTCGATTTATGGATTTAATTTATCAATTTTATTTTTCAATTGCTGTTTACTCAGAACTACCTATCTCAAGGGTGACCAACCCGCGGCCCGCTGGGTGTCTACTTGTGGCTCGCGGAGTATATGCACACATTTTTTTCTTTCAGTGTACATAAAATCACCAAAAGAACATTCCAACGTGCGTAGTTCGTATCATATCTCATATATGGAAGTATCTCAGTACACTGATTCAACTATCGTGACAACCTTTTGCTGCATTTACAACGCCATTCTCTGTAGACGTGAATTTATAGCCAGGAATTTTACAAATGAAACGTTGTGAAATGTGTTGTGATGCACAGTTGAAGGAGAAATTTAATCAGATTGGGTTGGAAGAGTTTTACAAAACATATCTGGACAAGGAGAAATATCCTGCATTTTACAAACATGCTCTATCGATGATCTCGTTATTTGGAAAAAGATTTTTAGTAGAATGAAGTATATTAAATCTCAAATGAGAACACGAATCACTGATGAGCATTTGTAAAACTGTTTGCGTGTAGCAACAACATCAATCATTATCAACATTGATGCACTTAGTTCTGACAAATAAAATCAGACGTCTCACTAAAATTTATTATATTTTGTTTATTTATTTACTATTATTTTTTGTATTGCCTAACTCTAATCTAATAAATATGTTTGATTCTCATTTTTTTGTTATATCTTCTTAAAAAAAACAATATATTTCTTGTTTGCTTTAAATAATAAAAAAAATTAAGAAAAAAAAACGGCCCGGTAGGAAATCTTATTTCTAAAATCTGGCCCGGCTGCTGAAAAGGTTGGCCACTCATGATCTATCTGTTACTTACAAACTTCTACCAGAATAGTGACAAACTATTGTAGATGAACAAAACTACATCGTTGATATCCCAAAATGACAATAATACGAAAATGACGTACTTTTCAAGTCTATAAATACATCCCATGACGTATACATGAAAAGTTTCTTTATTTACGCAAATGACTGTTTATACTTTTGAATCGTTCGTAAGTTTGTTTACCCTTCAGCCCAAGTTTCAGTAGCGTGCATAACTATATAGATACAGGACCTTGACTAAACGTCACATTCAGATTGGTTTGTTGAATGCGCCAAATCTCAGAATAACAAAAAGTGTTAATGTATTAATAAAAAATACATTAAAAACATATTTTCCTATTGGATGTTTTTGAAGCAATGATTAGTGTTTTTTTATAATATCTCAACCTCACTGTCACACCAGTTTGTCAAACGCACAAAACCATTATGTTACAATACATGGATTTTGTATGTTTTTTTTTCAAAACCTAAGCCATAATGAGCTGTTAAATATGTTGAAATCAAAATAATCATTTCTTGGTGGTAAATCAACATTATTAACAATTATTTATTGCCATTTTCAGATTGGTTTTTCATAGCACACCCTATCACAATCATACGTAAGAAAACTTAAATATAATAAAAATTTAAGTCACTCAAAATCGACTCGAGTTAACAATACATGACGATACGTTTTAATCTTAGATTACCGATACTGATATATCGATAATGATACTTCGAATCCCAGTACGAGCAGCATTTTTTCAATCGATTTATTGATATCTGTTTGAAGGCAAGGATGTTTGTGATGTTTGTAGGCAAGGATTTTAAAATCCCCCCCCCCTCTTTCACACCATTCCATGTGATGGAATATTAAAATGATAAAATGTAGCGAGAGTGATAAGCCTATCACTAGTCCACTTTTTTAGGCTTATTCTTTTTTCCCTACTGTCTTCGACGAAAATGAGTGGTTGAAAAACTGCGTAACAAACATTTTTCGTAGAAAAACTTCTGTTGAGATACCTCAAGTAGGAGGCCATATAGTCCACATTGGGAGAGGACTTGGGTAATAAAAAATATTTGAAATATTGTTTGTCTGCTGGTTGCACTTTTTGAAAACTTAAAAAATGTTTTATTTATTTGTAGTTAAAAATAAGTTTTTTCGCTTAGCAAAAACTAATAAAACTGCATTAAAATAGTATGTTGTTCAAAACGGATATTTGAGAAACTAATCTTGCAGTGAAGTTGAGTTGGCAAGAATCAAGACAAACGGACTATTTGTTACGCACATGTTAATAATTTCCATCTATACACAAAGAGAAAAATACTGCTACGCCTCGTTTTGCTTACAAACATTTTTGTTTCATCGCATTACAAGACAGTGGCATTATTGTACGGGATTCGTTCCGGGTATGACTCTTCGCCAAACTGGCGACGTTCTCTCAAACAAAAATAATATAACAGAACATCAATGGAACGAAGATTATCAATGGTTGCATTTGATTTGAAACAAGTACACTCAATCCTTTATTTATGCGCCAGGTTTGTTTCACATAATATTGCGTTGGAAGAATCGCATTAAACAAGTTAAGATGAATTCCATCAATATCAAAAACTATACAACTCTGAAAAAGTGCGTAAAAATATACCTATAATAGCATTAAAAATATTATGAAAAGTTAAGAAAAATATATGGCCATTATATTGATAAAAATTAAAAATAGCACTTTCTGTTTCACTTTTTTATTCAGAATTGTCGTCGAATAATATGGCAGTGATCGGAATTATTCGATGTTTGGTTTGAAATCACTTTTATCACCAGAAGAGATAGTATCTGCATCAATACTGCACTTTATGTATGTGGTTCATCGCAATTAGAATTGACATACAATTCGTCATCGTTCTTGACCGATTGTTTTGTCAAAACGTTCATCAACTATCAATATTAAACAATCAACATTTTTAACCCTTAAATTTAAATATGACTAAGAAAAGTACAAACTTTTGTTTTGGCTTTTTCGCAAAACAGAAATCGATTTAACCTTGTGTTCTTATACCCAATGGTAAAATACATATTTACTCTTCATATTGTTTCAATAGATTTCTTGTCTACACGTGCTTAACCATTATAATCTTCATTCGAACAGAGTAAGCTGGAGTTTTGGCAACCATTGATTTTCGACCGTTTTTTAATATAAAACAATTTTTACAATAAAAAAAACATGCTTCATCCTAAAATCATTTTATAGTTTAATTGTATATTCTAAGTGTTGCCTTTTTATAAACTGTATAAAATTATGTGCAATACCTTCAATATCTGGTTGCTTTTTAAGAGTACTAAAAGTAAAACTATCAAAAAAAAATTATCACTTTAAGGGTGTTCACTGTCAATAGTTGATAGAAAGGCATCACATTAAGAAAAACACAAAAAAAAATGTTCTTATTTCCACTTTTATTTCTCAAGATCAGGGCCGGTTTCACTCATGGCGAAAATTGTCAACTGATAATAAATTAATTTAACAATGCTATTTATACAAAAAGAAATTGACCCTACACCTTTTCATTTTATTTGCTTACCCATACCCAATGTATATGAAAATATTTTTTTTATTTAAAAATAGAAAATCATGCATTTAAGGGATAAAACTATTATACATTGTACGTATACGCTTTGTTGAAGTCCTACGTAGTCTTTGAACGCATACGACCGTATCTAAAGTGTGTGTAATTTTTTCAACGGTCTGCTTAGTTTGCAAAAAAGTACTACTTCTTGACATTCTAAGTGGAAAATGTTTACGGTCTGCTAGAATACTCGCCGAAGACGGAAATAAAATTCCAAGAAACTGCTGTCCATCTTACAAATACGAGCAGCTTAGAGAAAAGCTTTGAAGATCGCATACAAATGCTATCATAAGAATTAAAATCAAAACAAAAAGAAAATTTTAATTTTGAAATAAGTAACGGAAGTTTAATTAACGTCCTAAAGCTTAAGTACTACAGATCATTAAAGAGGATTTTACTCGTTGAAACCAAAGTAAATTTTGAGGAAATCGGCCAAGTTCTTTTTATATTATTTTATTTTTGTATTGATCGATAAAAGCTAACAGAAAACATGTTTGAGTCAACGACCTGTTAAACAGTAAAGTATTTGCAATGCGTTTTCATTCATAAAATAATTCATTAAATTTAAATTTATTTTAAAAAAAGCATGTTTTTACTGTATTTTATAGTTTTCTATTACAGCTTATTTTCAACACTCCAGACAGTTTAAATTACAATCCTGTATAGAGAGATACAACAGCGGAAAAAGAGTCACTTGAGGTCTACTCAAGTAGAAAAAGATATTACAAAGCCCACGTTCTTGATTTCAAATGATATGTAGACAGAAAATCGACATTCTATGTTGATATTGTTCGGTTACTTTTGATAGAGGTAAGCTTAAAGCGAACTAAGTTACATTGACTGTCTTAATATTTATACAAAACAAGAATATTATTATGTTTTATATAAAAAAAAACGAATTAAATAGTATCCTTAGATAAAATTGGAAAGTAACAAGTGTTTGTGAGGCGTAATTTTTGTTTTACGATATTCAATACTCGAATTTAGATTAAGATAAAACAGTAAACGTTTCATAATTATAATCTTTTGCAAATATTGATTTTCAACCTGAACATTTTCAATAAATAATAATTTTCCAACTTTATAAAGATATCAATTTATTTCTGCTTACTAACGCATTTTTGAGGATTTCAAAAAACATTATATGCCGAATTTATATTCTGCCACGGTTTCGAAGACAAAAAAGGCGTTCGCACGACTGCTTTTCATCAATAGCACTTTGTCAATAAGCTTTTTTCAGATATTTTCTGATTGCATAATTTTATCGGTATTGTTTTTGTCAATACTTTAACTCATTCAAAGCTTTGTAGAAAGTTTACGTAAAAAAAAATTTAAAGAGCATTTTATTTTTATACGAAGACAGCAAGAAGTCAGCCAATTCCTTTTTTTTCAATAATTAACAGAAGATTGATGAATGTCAGTCTCGAATAAAATAAGACTAGACTTAAATCATTCTTACAACACCCACTGTCATGAAGTGCATACCAGTAAAGTAATGATAATGTGTTTGGCCATAGAACATCTTACTAATATTAAAATTAAAATAAAAATCTGTATCGTATATATGTATATATTATATTTTATTCTGAAAAATGAAAATTTGCATATTTTCAATTAATTTATAAATGGACGTCTATGATGTTGTTACCTCTTTCGGTCCACAATATTCGATTCATAATATATTTTGAGACATATCGGGTGCAGCTAGCTATCTACAAGTCCTTTACATGCCTTGTCCTTCAATTTTTACTCTCAAAATTTTTAGGGTAAATAAACCATATTCAATTATAATCTAATAACTCTCGTTAAAACACTTGATTAATAATACCACATATTGGGAACTGATATTGTTTTAAAAAAATATTATTTAATAAAATTGCTATCATTTTTCAAGAATTTATTCCATTTTTAAAGGGTTTTTCAATTGTTTGACTGTTTCAATATAAGTATTCAAATGTATAGACCTAGCTTTAATTATCTTTTGTTTCCTCTGTTAGAAATGGAAACTGTTCTACTAATGAAAATTGAGTGAAATATGTTTTCATTTACAGCAAAAACTCCAGCTGCTGATACTTAAAAAGTTATTGCTTTTATTTTCAAATCTTTGTATTCTTTTATAAAATACTACAGATACATAATTAGCCATTTCACCGACAAGCAAACAAAAATTCAAATATTTCTTATTTAAAATACATTATTATATTAAACAAAACGCTGAAGATTGAATTTATATTCAAAGAGTACACTGAATAAGTTACACTTAAATTTATCAATAATATCATTACGTTGTCAATGTTTTTATTATATGATCTTATTTATATCCATGTCTGTCTTACAGCACAGCACAACACTGCGCTTTCACATGTACGAATATTCTTTGATTATCTTAAAATTAATGTTGATTTTTTTTATGTTTCCATATGTTTGACAGTTTCAGTCATTGATTTTTTTTAGCTGCCGTAAATAATTAATAGTAATAACGTAGCACACCGGCTATAATTTGCAACTATTAATTTAATTAGTTATTCACGAGATAACTCGTCTCTGGCGTGTTGAGCACGAAAATTTTTACGAGAAATCTCGTGTGTGGTAGCCATCGAGTTAAATGAAAACACAAGTATGAACATATGGATTTGTTAACTACTTTCAATGACGAACACAAGCTCAACTGTTTGACAAACTAATAATGAACACATGTTTAAATTATATTATGATTTGTTATCTATAAAACACTTTATTATGTATAAGGTATATCATTATACATAATAAACACATTTTTTAATATTTTTTTTCTTTTAAACTTTCTTCTAAAATATAAGACATGGAAAAAGTCTTTGAAAGCTTATAGTGATGTTTACTATTTCCAATATTTTAATTTCAACTCTTGCCAGCACATTAATTTGATTTTTCGATCATACAGATATTGAAAAAAGGTTTTAATGCGTATAACATTTTAATTGTGTTTCATTTTAACTATACTCATCTCGATTAACGTTTGTAAAATATAGAATTAAATATTAAAGTAAACCTTCAGTCTCTCAATTGAAAAAGTAAACAAAATTGTGTTTTTACTCACCCGCTTTGCATGGATCCAAGTCAATATCTCCAGAGTCTTTCAACGGAAAGATCGTGTTCTGCAACTCTTCAATTGTGAATCTCTTCGGCCTCGCAAACGTCTGCTTAGTCGATTCACTTAAATCACCAACACTCGGCGGCTCGGACTCCACCTCGATTTCCTCTGAAGAATCATCACCATCGATGGTTCTTTTCAGATCGTGGCTAGCATTGCTGCAATTCACTGAACTCACATAACAAAGGAAACCGAACACAAGTGAAGCAATCACTAGTCCACTCGACTTTACTCTCATATTGGCACCACGCATCATGATCACTTGTTCTTCTCACAAGGTAATATAATAATGCAATTCGAATCGTCACATGTGTGATTGATGTATTGGATATCACAGCTACTGTTCGAACTCACTTATCTGAATAACTTTGCGACCCCTCCGCTCTCGGGTCCCGTAGAAAACTGAAACATAATGAGAAACATTATTTATTAAGTCAGAGATACAAAACCAATTACATGTATCGGTAAATCCTACAGAAACTACTTATTTCCATCATTTTTCTCTTCGTCTACTAAGGTAAAGTCTACAATAGATAATAAACTTACACGCTTCCGATTATTATATTTGTGCTTAACCGCTTGAATACCGCGCAAATAAATCATTAATATGTCCCAGAGATACTGTGTGTTTTTGAGAAAAATAATTGTGTCTAATATACACTCGAATTCGATATTTTTAGAAAACCTATATTGACTCAGTATAGAAAGCTCTACACATATTCATCAAAATATTTCTTATATTCTATTAGAATACTAAGTATTTGATTTTTTAAATGTCTTGGACATCCGTGTTCGCTTGCATATGTTCCGGACACCTGTGTCCGCTTGGTATTCAAGTGGTTAATATCATAACCATACTTTTTCATCGCGTCTATCATATGAAAGGTCAGTTGCAAAAGCTGACTAGTTGATCAATACTGTTTACAAAAGTAGACATTTTTGGTTAGAAGTTTTAATGAATATTTACATATTGTTTTTTAACTTCTGGTAATTGAAAATATTATCACAATTATATTTTTATTTTTAAAAATAATCCATACTAAAATTCGGTGTGTAGCTTTAGCAGTAATGCCATACACTGTTCCTTTTAATAATAAAAATTAAAACAAACACATTCATTCGTACCCACTTCGTAAAAAACTCAAAGTATGCAGAAATATAATTAAACAATTTAAATCTTCACTTTCTGATTGGGTAAGAATAAAAAGATGGAGTTTAAGAAATGGCCTAAATTTAAAATAAAAATACATGAATCGATTTGATAATCAATATATGTAATCTTGTCAATTTTTAGAGTAAAACGAAAGCGCAACAATGTTGCTTCTTGGCTACTTAAACGAAAAAATTCAATTGTATGACTCCATGGCAGTATCAAATGATAATAAATTAAAAAAGTTTTCAAATTCTTTATTTTGTTTTAAAACATTCTAAAAGCACTGCTTTTATTATATTTTGCTGGGTTTCATTCATTAGGGTTGTCTATCACTTAATTAGATAACTGAGAACAATTTCGGCCGCCTCGTTTTGAGGTCATAATATAAACTTTGATTACATGATTCTAAGTAAATATTTTTGAAAGTCAATAAGCAGATAGTAATAAAATGATTGATAACAGCGTCTGACAAGTCGACATTTTGTCGTAGTGATTTATATTCTCGGTTGAATGAAAATAATATTCAAACAGTGGACTGGTATACTATTTAATTGTATTTAACACTTCCCCCGCGGTTCTAAAAAACTACTTCCGATATTTTGCTAGCCCTTTCGGAATCAAGTAAAAAAACATGTTTTTTTATATATACGTCCTGAGGTTTTACCGTCCATCAAAGGGCGGTAAGTGTTAAAACGTGTTTTTTCACATGGTTCTTTAAAGGCCAGCAACATATCGGAAGTATTTTTTAACAAGTTTTTAGTCCAGCATTTGTCGATGAGTTTCTCAGTTCCTATGCAGTTTCACTTTCTCAACAGTGTTCGGTTACCATTTTTTTATATCAAATTTATGGAGCTTTAAATATCAGGACACTTTAGCATCAAAGTTCTTCGAGTCTCCTTTATCGCTAATGTTTTTAAAAGATGTATTCTCTTACAATCGTTGCAAAAGGAAAGACGTGATCACTACAGAGGTAAGAAATTCTTAGTGAAGCCAGTTCACGGGGACTCTATATGCATTCATATGCAAATCACATTCTACATGCTTCCCGTCATACTATATCAGTACATGTATACACACATGCACATACATACATTTACACATACAGTACACAAATAAGTCAACCAAAAAGAGTCATTTTCGTTATGCTAAGAAGAAAAGTGAAGATCAAATAAAATGGTAGTCATAGTCTAGATATTTAAAACGCTCAATCGGGATCTAGCCATATAAAATATGTACATATTCGCGCTTTTAATTCAGATTGTTATCAAAAGAAAAAATGGATTTGTCAAAGTTATCGATAGAGAAGAAATATAATTTGTAAAATACCTAAATTTAATGAAAAAATAATTGACTTATTTTAGAACGATCAAAATAGAAGGATGAACTTTACCATGCAATAATAATATGATTACAATTATTATGATAGTATAAGAACTTATAAATTATAAACAAATGTCTTTTTTTTGTTTTTTAATATACCACAGCACCCTTAAATACTTTAACCGCGAGTCGCGACTGTGTATTAATATACTTGTATCGCACAACCCATTTATTTATCTAAGACTGTGTTTACATTACTATTAATCGTACATTTTTCAAATGATATCTTTTTTGTAAGTTCAAATGATATCATTTTTAAATTGTATAAATTGCGTTCTAATAGATTTTACTTTTTTGTTCTAGATGTACGGAATTTTCTTTTTGAGATTATCTTGACGATTCACATCTTGGTAAGAGAATGATAAAACCGAATTAAAATGTTCACATTAAACAAAAAGTAACAAGGTCTATCAAATTAAGAATTTTGTGACGCTGACTATACATATATCATTAGCAAAAACACCTGTTGAGACACCTTCATTAGTAAACCATATGTTCTACATTAAGAGCGGACATGGATATAAAAAAAAATCATTAATAGAAATCATAACTAGACTGGTTTGACTGAATAGCTCTCACAAGCCAAGCAAAAGCTTTAGTTTTAAACATTTTTATTTTTCTTGTAATGTTGCCGTACTGTTAATAGACAGGAAACAATTTTAGCGTATTATATAAATACATCTACTGTGTACATACATTACATATTCAAATAATAATGATGATATAAATAAATTGATTTGATAGACGCAGTATTTCTTTAGTAGTACAATTTTTAATTTTTTACTAAAATAATTATAATTATGACAGTTTACTTCTATAAAATTATCGTAGGAATCTAAAATCAGTTGAAATTATAAGAACCTGCACGTGATGGAATTTTTTTTTTTTGATTTGACAACGACACCGGGAAGTTTTGAGATTAGTTTTCTTCATTGAAGATTAATTTTTGTAGGTTTTTTTCAATGTGTAAATTCTATAATTATTACTATTAAGATATTTATGAGTAAAATATATTTGACGTTATATGTTCATGTGTAATTAGTTTTATATTTTTGATAATAAGTCGTCATTTTAATTCAAGGAAATTTGATTTATTATTTCAGGAATAATACTTACGCAATCGAAATCCCAATAGGCTGTTGGACTATTTTTACATTGCTTTGACGGCTAAGCAGAAAATATTGAAATACTAATATATAATTAAAATGAACAGTTGAGAGATTTTATAAATTATTGTAAATATTAATAAAAATGAAACATTTTAGTAAATAACCAAAATTGTCAAATTTATATCCATTGAGATTTACCGTCTCTCACATGGTTTTATATTACTCCCTCTTTGCCTTCGGTATAAAACGAAAAAAACTGGCATTTATTTTGTTAATGTCAATAAAATACAGTATATGGACTGTGGAAAGATAAACGGGAATTTCACTAATAATGAGAAAATATTTATACCTATCCCGTCATGCTTATCTTTAAATGACACAGTCTCTGGTCATGTGAAGGTGATCTCAAAATCAAGTACAAAGGCGACAGTCCCCACATTGACTATAATTAGTAATTAACATACACATGAGCAACTGTACCTGTAGTTGTATGATCCCGTAGGGATTCAAAGTTAACAGTTAACTTAATTATAATTTAAGTACAGAGATCTATCACATCAATATTGCTATCTAACCTGAAATAATTTTATTTTTATTATTTATTTTCCTCGAATTAAACATGGTTCAAACCCTGGGGAGAAAAATATACTTTAAAAAACTTGATGTTGTGCATTTTAACCTTTAGAGGAGTGAATAGATTTATAAAGACCTTACTTTAATTTACTGCCTTTTCTTAACATGACAATTTTGTGACTTTTCCCTATGAATAAATAATTCATACACACAGACACTCCTGTGTTGAGTTCAAACTACTTTTATGCTCATTTACAGAAAAATGGCGCCGACGTACATGTACGTCCATACTCCTCTAAAGCTTAAGATTTTTCATTATTTTAAATTTAACGATAAAAATGTATTGAACTAAATCATTTTCAATTTAAAACAAGGCATCAACACAATAATTTAGCCAGTACCAATTTATAATTAATATTTTTTTTAATAAATTCTTTTGTAGTTTAAAATAATCATTATCACGTATTAATAATTAGAATCAATTACTGATTTATTAGCCTTGCAATGTTCTGTCTGATGATGCATCTTAGAGGCGAAATACGTGTCACATTTTGTAACACAGCAAGTGGAACAACAAACTCATCAAATTTAATTTTATATTTAAAACTCTACATTATAATAAAAAAGACTCTTGCCTAGTATTTAGCGCGTATTTTTAACATGGTCTACGAAAATGCACTAATAATTTTAAAACTGTGATATTATTTTGATCACAATTGTGCTAATATAATTATATTATCGTGTGTATAATTATTATCGGAAGAAAGCGACATTGCATTATATTACATTAAGTTGACTGACATAAGGGTATGCGTATTTTGCGCGTAACTTTAAAGATGTAAAAATATAAAAGACTTTCCAACCTTATTTAATACTTGTTAACTGTTGTTAAATGCATATAGAGTTTTTAATAAACTTTTAACGCCGTTGATCTTGGATCTGTTTTTAATAGCACTAATATTTTCCAAAAAAAAAAAAAAACGCTGCCTGTGTGGTCGAGTGGTCAACGTCGTTGGCTACCACTACGAAGGTCACGGACTCAAATCCCAGTACGGGCAGTTTTATAAATTGATTTTTCAATTGATTTATGAATTTCTGTTCAAAGGCATGGATGTATGTGATGTCTTGAATTCCCTCTCCCCACCCATCCTATCCTATGAACGGGGCGTATCGAGAGCGATTAGCTAACCACTAGTCCTGTCCTAGCTCTTTCCTTATATTCCTACTCTCTTTGGAAAAAGAGAGGTTGAGCAACTGAGTAACAAGCAGTTCTCGTAGAAACACTTCTGTTGAGATAAACTCCATTAGGAGTCCATATGCTTCACATTGGGAGCGGACATGGTAAAAAAAAATATTTTCACTTTTAGACACTTGATACCTACTACTCTAATTTCTTAATCAATTTTTATTATTACAATTAAATTTGATATTTTTAGTTTTACTACATCACTTTTTATTTCAAAACGTATGTTTTCAAAGGTCATACATTAATTTTGGCCAATATTGAATTCATGCAATATAATATACCAAAACTGTTTTTTTTTTCGTTTCACTTTCTAATTTTTGTAGGGGGTTAAAAAAATAATAAAAACTCATTATTATTTCACTGAAAAACAAACCATCTTTTTTATTAATAAACACCAAAATAATACTGAAAAAAGCTTGAAATTTTAAATAAAATGGCATATAAGCATATGTATTAAAAATAAGAAAGACTTTTGAGACAACTTCATATTTTTATGAACAATACGTAATCAATAGCGTTGTAATTTTTTAAAAAGCATACTACGACTGTTTTCAAAACTCTTATGTTGTTAATGATGTACATATACAAACATACATATGTACAGTATAGTTTGTTCACGGAGGTGCACTCTCGGATATCCCTACGCTAAAAGAGGATCGGGTGTACATCGTTAAAGTAAGCTTGTCGTGAAATGTTTCCTATTAAGCATTATTTTGAAATGCGTCCCTAATGATTGCACACTAATATACATAACTATTCCTTATAAGTTATGTTAACTATTACTATTTCCATAAACTGACTTGTATTTTAACATTTAAAATAATAGGTTGTCTCATAAGTACTTCCGTATTTTAAATACACGCGCAATATGTATGCTTATGTTTAAAATTTAAGCCTTTTTTAGTATATTTTTAATATTTAGCGACAAAATTTTTTTGGTTTGCTTTACGGTGGAATAATAATAAGATTTTTTTATTTGTTTAACCATATTCAAACTATGGAAAACGACATGAAAAATATCCAGTTGCGGTACATTATATTGTATATATTCAAACTTTGATATAACGGAAGTATAGCTTTTAAAAACATATGTTTCACAATAAACAGTAATGTAGTAAAATTTTAAAAAGTGTTCAATTTAATTTTAAAAACTTGTTCTAGAATAGTGGAGGGGAACTTGCGACCTTTTGGCTACTCAGATGAGGCTTTTTGACTTGATCAAAGAAATATACGTATTGAGTATTTGGAAAAAGAGCGTAATCAATCGAGGGGGGTTGTCAATTACTTTATTCCGACTTTATGTTGAATCAGATAAATGAATGTGGCCTTTAGAAATGAAAAGTTTCCCCACCCCTGGTCTAGAAGTTAAATTAGTTGGCATCAAGTGATTAAAAGTTAATCAAATCCAAAATTAACCGTGTTTAAGGTTTTTTAAAGACTAGATATTCATCCAGCAACAGTTTACATATATTTAAGAACATTGAAAAACCTTTTTTTATTTTTATCTTTAAAGTCAGGTGCAAAATACTCAAAGACTTATAAGAAAACCTTATATCTTAATAGCTTCATTCGCACTAGGGCTTATACAAAAACCGACTTTTGAAAAAACCGGTTTTCGAAGTTTTACAAAAAATGGATAACTCAATTAAAATAGCAAGAAAAGGTTAAATTTTTTAAGTTGTTTATTTATATACATAATAATACACAACAAGAAATTATTTGGTGTTAATCTTCAGAAAATATGGTTTAAGAAAACATTGATCGTTTTGCAACAAAATATCCTGATATCGAAAATACCCTTTCGTTGGCTAATGGTGTGGGGCAAATGGTCTTTAAGCCATCAAATAAAAGATCCAAATTTTCTTTCCTTTTGTTTATAGACTCGTTTATGGAAAATTCGGCACAACCGGTTACGAAGCTGAAAAACCGATTTTCGAATGTCACAAATTTAGCCAAAAAATCGACAACCGACAAGCCCTAATTCGCACGTTGGTATTGTCAAGTAATCGCCAGACCGAATCGCACTTGTAAGTTTTCTCCGCCAGAATATATTACTGGACATAAATTAGTGGATCAGACTCGAAGGATTACTTTAAATGATAATAACAGTAAATTGTTTTTGGCTTATAGTGCTTCGAATAAGAATATGAAACGGGCTGGCACAACAATAATTGCGATGCGATTCATCACTGTCATTATCGTAGCCGTTCTAGTAAAAAGACCGAGTCTATAGTGAGTTATTTATACCGAAATTTTCCTGTTAAGTGCTATCGTCTGGAAAGCACGCACGAACTCATTCAAGTAATTCCAAAAACATGTATACATATAGTACACTAATTGCTAAAAACTTCTAATATTGATTCTTATCTCTAAACTCATGTGCAATCACTGACTAACATATTTTTGTCACATTTAAACGATATTTGACTACTGTATTGCTTAGTTTCATGTCATTGAGTAAACAAATATTGATAAATATAATAACTTATAAGTTGTGTGCTGTTACCGATAGTTTATGCCTGAAAGACGATGTCATATGATTTTGTACTCACGAAATTTAGTTCATAAAACAACATTAGGAACTATTACAGTTTTGTATTAGTGATACCCAGTAGAAATAGAACGACGAATCGCGATAGTTTTTGTAAACATTTGTTGGTTTCAATACACTTCAAAGTCCAGCGGTGGGCTGCCAATATCTTAACAAGGGACTCGGTAAATCTTATCCATTTATTTGTATCCATTTTCACTCCCAATGTGAAGCATATGGTTTCCTAATGAAGGTATCTCAACAAAAGTTTTTTTTCTACGAGAACTGTTAATTAGTCGCTCAACCTTTCTTTTCTAAAGATAGTAAGAAGGGATAGAATGATAAAGCTAAGACAGGACTAGTGATTAACTAGAACCCATGAGGTCCGGTACGGAAGCCCACAACGCTGAATGAAAAAATGAGTTGGCTACTAAGTCTTGTTTCATAATAAAATTTAACCATCTACAGAGATTAAATTTATGTGCTGATTTGATCTAAGACGAATGATTTTATTATCTTAACAAGGGGTTCGTGCGAGTCCTCCGAGCCTCCTCCAGCCCACCCCTGCTTCAAACTCTAAGGAAAGATGGAGAGAAAAGATTAAAAATACACTACATCATCAACTGAAATTAATAATTCAGCATATAGATAAATACAAAAACAGACTTGTGGGTTCATAATACAATAAATATATGTTTACATGTATTCTAAAAAACAGTGACTTAACGTGGGTTACGTTTTATTCAAACAGATTTTTATTTTTAGTTTTTTAAGTCTTGTAAGTCAATAGTTTCATTTTTTTAGTAGTTTTAAAAAACACAGAATTAACAAAAGACACGAAATCAAAGAAATAATTCCCAACTAACATTTTAAAATTCAATCTGAATATAATTAAGAATATTGTGTATTTTATTAAAACTAGAATAAATAATGATTAGTTCAAATTTTATGTATAATAATTAAATCTCTCATAATTCATTAAACGCATGTCTGGAACGTATTAATGTGTTTTATCTCGTAATACTTGTGTGTAATTATTTAACCTTTGCATGTACCTATAAATAAGCACAAATGATCTTTATTCGACACACATGTAGACATAATTGGATTTAAATCAAGGGCTTTGATGATCGTTTACAATCAAAACTATTTTCATAATTAATTATCGAAACTATGCCTTTAAAAAGTTGTAAGTAATTGATTACAATTAATTTTCGGTACCGTTATATTAATAATAACGTTGGTATTTTTGATTAAATGCTGATTTTTCTGCCTATCTTGAACGACCGAAACTATTTTTGATGTTCGGGTTCTGAGTTTCCTTGCGTTTTTTGAACTCTGTAATAGAACATCTCAACAGAAATTGTTCTTCGATCATTTTTATTGCGTCTCAACTTTGTTTTTTTTAGAGAGTAAGTGTATCAGGCTGGAGCTAAGAAAATACTTTATACAAGCTAATCGCTCTCGCTGTCTACTTTAAGAATCAGATGAGTAGAAAATGGTGTAGACGTCACAGACACCCATACTTTTGAACGCATATTAATAAATATTTTTTTCCATTTATCAAAATGTCCGCATTGATTTTTGAACCAGTGGAAATTTCTTCCCACGAGGATGACTCTTGTGCATATATGTGTTCGTGTATAAATTAAGATTCTATGAAAGTTTTCGGAAGTTACTAAAAATTGTTTGTGGCTTGCCCGATTTGTCGCTTTCTGTGGTCTACTTGATAAGAACTTTGTCCTAACGATCGGGTCGGTCTGTATTCAAGTCAAAATGCATTCATTAAAAACGTCATCATCACACATATTAATCGCTTATGACTAGGGCTTCCAAACCGGTTTAAACCGAAACCGGTTAACCGGTTTTTCGAGTGTTTCAAAAATAACCGAAATCCGGTTTATTTTGGGCGGCTAACCAGGTTAATTAAAAAATCTTTTTCTGGTTTGAGCACCACAAGATTTTATTAAACTATTCATATGTAGAGTATAATTATTTAAAAATGTTGTATATAATAATAGTATTATAAGAAGTATAATATAATAAAGTGTTGTATATATAATAATAACAAGTATGTAGCCGAAATCGTGGACAACTATACTGCTTTCAATCAAATATCTGTAATACGAAAGGATTCTCATAATATGATAATAAAACAAATGAAACTTCCGAACGAAAACAGCGATATTTTATCTACTTTCTAATTGTATGCACTAATTGACTGTTTTTAAGTAATCAAAATACTTTTTTTTGAAACATTGGTTATTGGGTACTAAAATTGGTTTTTTGAAAATAAATCCGGTTTAAGCCGGCTACCCGGTTTTTTTATTTGAAAAAAACCGAAAACCGGTTAGCCTAAATGTCCGGTTAATTGGAAGTCCTACTTATGACTGATATGTTAAATTTAAGCTATCCAGTTCCTGCGGTGATTGGTGACTATTAAAACCAATTCGCCTTTAGTGTACTTACCAAGTCGCCTGTGGTAAGTATGCTAAAGCTTAAAGAAATTAAATATTGGCACTATTTTTGCTATATTGATACTACCACTTCAATTCTACAAGTGTTTAATATATGCAACAAATTCCAAACGCTAACGTTTATTATTCCCTGTGAGATTTCAAACGTTATAAACAAAAATAAAACCACCCCGGGGAGTGACAGCCAGTGAGTGATGTGTGGGAGTGATGACATCTACTCGAACAAGTGCCACTCGTGTGCTACTTCTTGCACGCACATGTTGGCAACACTGCCTTTCTTTTTTTATACTGTCCCTTTTTTATCCTACTAAGTTAGTGCGAGAATAAATATTCAAGTATTCTAAATTCGAATTTCAGAGAATGACTCAACCATCCGTACTCATAGAAAATTCTGCGTCCGAAACTAGACTACATTTATTATGTGACAGTTTTGGCGCCCTATTTATAAGTATTACTAATTTTTGAACAGGTAAAATATTAAATTTACACTTTTTTTATATATTATATATATGTCAGCCTCAGTAGTGTATTGGTTATGGTTGTACTAAATGATCACACGGGTCTTATTTAAAGTCGATCTCATATTTGGATTTTAAGATCTTGGTCATAGGTGCTCATGTCGTCTTTTTTCAAGAGTTAAATAATTTGGTTTGCAGGACCATAGAAAATCTTTTTGGCACCTAGGGAAAGGGGTAGATTTTACGTAGAAATTTTGGTATTTCGTTATTTTTCTTAAAATCCTGACACCATTTTGGGGCCTTATACTACTCCAGTACTTTGGCGTCAGAGGCGATTGCCTTTTTATCCAGCTTCTAACAACGGCCCTGGTGATTAGTATGCCCTCCCTAATACTTCCAGGATGCATTTTCAAAATCAATCACTTAAAGTGTAAAACTCTAAATTAGTAGTGGAGGCACATTTAATAATATTTACAAAAATAAACACTAGTCATTTAACATTTCTGTGTAATGAAAACATTCAGTTAAAAATGCTCGCGATTACACTGTGGAATTATAATAAAAAAAATAACTTTATTTTTAATGATTGCTATTTTTATGTTGAAAGCTTCTGTAAAGAAAGAGTGTTTATGTGGTCCAGTGTTGAAAGGGAAGATTAATGTGGTTTCGTGAAAGAAGTGGGCTCAATGTTGCTTTAGACAAAAGAAATACTTACACAATACGTACTCTTACACCCTATTGACTGTGAGAAGAAAAAAATACAAGAATTTTCTACATAGTACAAACGGTAGAGTTCAGGTAAATTAATTTCCTTTTAAGAATTCAACAATGATTTTAACTTTTGAAATTATATTGATTACAATCATAAATCATGAATTCCAAAGGTTTGGACAACCGCTTTGTTCCGTCGTTCAATTTAACATCTAGGAAAGTACGGTTTTTTAACCATTTAATCTAGGCCTAGTGAAAAGTCGATACGCTTAGAAAGAAAACTTTTCATGTTAGTATGTTATTGTATTCAAAATTACATTTTTTTAAATATTCAATTAATAAAGCTTTAATTTTAGTGTGCGTTAACGTCAAAGTTCTTATAGTCTTTTTCATCGCTAATGTTGTGGTTATTTGCATTACTTTTCCATCCTTACTGACAACTGGACGTAGCACTGGTGTTTGCAACGCACTATTGGGCAGTAGTTTGATTAATTAACTCGAAGTAAAATAATACATTTTTAACCTTTTTCAGTGAGTGTTGTTAATTTTAAGTTACAATTAAACACATCGTTTTAGCCTTACCCTTAAAGTATGGACAAACTTGTGTGTCACAGACTTTCGGCTTTAAAGGATTACCCCCTGACCCGCATTTATCCGTTATATTGTGGTTCTACTTTAAAAATTATTTTTATGTATTTTTTAGATATATTTCACAGATAGGCAATTTAAGAAACAATAATAACATAAAATAACTCTTTTACTTTTGAAGGCAACTAAATCTCTTGATCTTTTTGATCTATGGAGCTTTTTTATATCCGTGAAATTTTAAATGGAAAAAAAAGTGTTTGAAATTTTTCAAATATCGGCTGATTCAATATTTTTTCAAATCTCAGGCATACAAATAGATCTGCGAAAATAAAAGATAAGGAAGTAGAAACTTTGAAGAAAAATACTCGAGCAGCAATATTAATGTAAAATTTTGCCTACCATTCATCATGCAATAATGGTTATATATATCGAAAGCCGTCTTGGAAAATTGAAATTTTCCCCGGTTGGAAGGGTAACAAAGTCGCCTTGTTTTCGGGTGAGTGACTTCCTGCAAAGCCTTTCGTGCAATTGATCAGGTAAAGGAAAATTCCTTAATATCTATTTGATATATGACCACATTAAATACTGAAAAAAATCTGGCATGACGAATACTTATTCAATCTTGGAAAATATTGATGGATGAAAATGTATTTGAATTCCGAAAGTGGAATACACAAAGTAGTTGCCTACAATTCTATTTGCTATGTCAGTGAAAAATTTCACATATTATTCTATATACATTTTCAACCTTAACGTGAATTGGTAAATAATTTTATTAACACTTTGAATATTTGTTTAGGGCTGCAACTTTTAGGAATAACTATGGTTTGCCTGTGAAAAGTGGAAAACTAATTTTCTGAATAAACCGCCATTTACGATATGTATACTCTACTACAAATCGGTGGGGTATTTCATAACTTTACCTTTAATAAAATTACCGTTGATGTATTCTGTAAAATTTAATATCGATAAAAATAATAAAGCCAGTCAGCGTTTGGTATTCTTGAATTTTACCGACCCAACAAAAACAAACAAACCCGTTTAACGTATTTTATCATTATCATATTAAATTTTCAATTTGATAAAATGTAGTAGTAACCACTCACTAGATATTATATATCTCACCTACCGCTGGATTTTTACGGTAAATTGGTACTAAAAAAATTTCCAGTATTTCGACACCGCGTAAACCTTTTGTATTTAGACCAGCGATTACTAAACTGGGAGGCGTGGGCTATTTATTGTAAAGGGAGGCGCGAATAGTTTAAAATATGTATTTACTGTTTAAAACGTGTTTTTATTATTAAATGAAATAAAGGATAAGGAAACGCGAAAATATTTTTTTCAAAAGAAGACGTAGTAATTTATATAATGTTTGGAAACCACTGACTTAGAGAACAATGGAAAATAAAAAAAATACACTTTCTATTGTTTTAATAATTTAAGTCTATTTTTTATACACACTTATCGATATATACAAGAAGGCGTAAAATCATCGGTTCTTCTAAGAAAATATTCGATGAAAAGTGATAGTAGTACATACAATTATTTTTGCAGTCATGGATATTATCCGTTCAAAACTGAGGCCACGTAAAATGAGATGTTTTAAAAAATTAACTTTCATTGTCCCCATTGTTTAATAAAGCTTTTTCCATTCAATCAAATTACTACTTTACTTATACTTGCATCTTAGAATTGTTTAATTTTGATACATTCATAAAAAACCTGTTTCGCATGTTAAAAGTAAAAAATGTTTATTTTTTCATCAACTTGGAAATAATGAATATTTGCAAAAAAATATTACGATGTTTTTGTATTTTCCCAATACTCATTTATGAGAAATTGTTACCAAGTCGACTTTTTACAAAAATATAGAAGCTTTATTTCAAATCTCTCGTCCATAAATACTCGTGCTTCCATTGTTTCTAAAACTGTAAATCTAGTCCTATGTACAACGAGTGCGATATTTTACAATATTTCCCTAATCAGATTTCACTACGCTGACTTTTTCGATGAAAAATGTATTGTCAAACTTCACCAAGGGAAATTAAAACCACGCATTGTCACCATAGTACACAAAAGTTTATATTCAGTGGGGTTCGTGATTATCTATCATATTTTCTTCCGTATCAAATATTGTATATATCTTAGACCAACACTAATGTGATTTAGTTATCCTGAAGGATTGTATGTCAGTCGAAAAATCGTTTAAATCAAATAAAACATAAATTAAGTACATTATTAAAATAATATGAATGTTTATTGTTTTTTTATAAATTAACTTATTACACAACTGAAAATGCTTGCGAAGGGTCGAATCAGTCATGACCATTATACAAAGTAGAGGTCTGCACGGGCCCGGGCCTGGCCCACAGGCTCTTACCCGACCCGGCCCGTGGGCCGGGCTCGGGCGGGTAAGCGCAATTGAGAGTCGGGCTCGGGCCGGGCCGGGCCTTGGAATTTGGGATATAATCTTGGGAAAAAGTATAGCAAATCGTGGATTTCAAATTCCTCGGTGAGCTAAAAAAAAAAAAAAGGACTTTCGGAGATAATCTGGGCAAAAAGTATAGCAAATCGAGGATTTCAAATTTCTCGGTGTTTCGGGTCGGGTTCGGGTAACAAGTGCGGTATTAGACTCGGGCCCGGGCCGGGTCGGGCGTGAGTTTTTCGGGCTCGGACCGGGTAGTTTTGTAAAATTTTGGCCCGTGCAGACCTCTAATACAAATATTACACTTTTAACCTTTTCTCTACGGTACTAAAAAAATCCCGCGCGCTCCGGTGATATGTATTTACTACAACTTATAAAAAAGTGATGTAACAATTTTTTGTAATGTTAGCGTTGAAAATTGTTTGCGTCGCAAATATCCGGTAGTACCTCCGCATATGACAACTTACATGTTACTAAATCGAATGCCGGCCGCGACAACGTTTCATACCAGACGAGGTCAAACACGTGCATACAGTACGTGCATACAGTACACACAGAGAAGTGCACCGGCAAACATCTCTGTATTGCTAAGTCTAACACCGATATGTTGACAAATTATGTATTTCCTTCACTACAGATGAATAATTATACATAGCAAAAAAAATACATAATTCGTGATTATATTTCGGAGGAATACATAAATTCTGAGCACCGTATCTATTATATTTCTTATCGATATTCACATTATTTCAGTCGAATACATATCACAGGGAGGGAAAGGTTAAAGTGTTCTCTGTAAATTCTTTGGGGGAAGGTATTTTTTTTTTAATAAAACACTTTACACATTATTTATTTTCTATCAGAACCAGCTTTGCTCATGGTGAATTTTATCAACCGGTGATATTTAAAAAGTCGCAGAGTTATTGATATAAAATTGAATAATCTGATAACAAGGTAAATCTGTTGAATCAACAAAAAAGTGCTTTATTTATAAAAATATAATGCTTTTCTAACAAGAATTGGTAGTATGTAGACATAAAAGTAATATTAATACTGTATTTTACTATAATAATTTATATTCTATTTATTTTGTTTTTAATAATTCTACAATTATATTAATCTTGTATCATTTACCCAGTTAGTGGTAGTGAACCTTTTTATGTGCTAATAATCCAAAATATATTTTATTATTTTTTCTTCGTGGCAAGAAAATAATAAGATCAGCATATTAACTATACTTAAATGGTATATTATAAACATAAAAAATTGTATAATTGTTTTTATTTCGAAGGAAGTTAGTTTTTTTTTACTTATAGCAGAAAATCATTTAAAAATTATAGTGTTTTTCTGCAAAACAATTAATTTTTAAATTGTTCAAGTACCAGCAAAAAATTTGAACCAGCCAACTCGGGCACGCGTACCCTAGGTTCGCCGACCATTACCTATAGTATTAAATAAAGCATACATTGCGGCCAAAATATATAACGGCTTCTCAGATAAACTACTGCAAAAAATAATATTTCTGATGAAGCAAAACACATGAGACTACATTATGAGTCTAGCACAGGATAAAACAATTAAAATAAATATAATATCCTCCAAATTTACAACACGTACGCTACTATTTCTCGAGTGCACACAATGTTACATTCGTCGGAAAAATCATTTCACTTGTTCTAAATCAGTAGCTATAAAATTACTTTCGACGGGAATCCCCAAAGAATAGATTTTCATTCTGGTCTATGATTTGTGCAGCATTGTTCACATATATCAAGTCTAACCAATTTGAGCGGATCGTGAATTTTTTTGAGTATAAAATTGTTGAACAATATGGAATTTTACAAAATTCGACCAACTAGAAAATAATTTACCAACTATACGAAATGTTTTCTCTCTCACACATGCTTTTCAAATAATATATTTATCATAGCTTCAGACAGTTTTAAACAATGCTTTTAGAACGAATTAATTATGCACTGTAAAATTTTCAGTAATTTAAAACAATTGTTTATTATTTATAAGACGCAATTACGGGACAATGTTTACTTAATATAGATTTTCACAAATAAATGTTTAAAAATCACGCTGGAAAATCTACACAATCCGAATAATATATAATATCGTCCAAATTTTGCTTGTATAATAAAAATAAACTATCTCATTCATTCTAAAAAATACTAAATAAATAATTTGAATTTTTAGAGTTTTATGGCATTATTTTTTCATCGGTCGTGATAATTTGATAAAATTGTGGTATTAATTCAAAAAAATATATTTTTTTATAGTTTGACAGTTAACAACAATCGAATAGTTAATTAACATCTACTCAATTTAGGGTAGGGTGTTGAAAGAATTCTATATTGTTAACGAACAGTAAATAAAGGTGGTTTTCTTTGATATTGTACTTTGGCAGACAAATAGTTATAGAAAATATATTTAGTATCATAGATAAAGCATGCTTATAAAATCTTCTTATTTAAGAATTATGTATTGACTCAATTAAAAAAATATTTTTTGAATCTTTATTATTATCTGGCTTGAAATTATACCAGTACGTAATACCAACAAGTCAATGTTTTTTTTAAATTTATTGATGCTTCTTTACGGTTACAATAAAAAGAACAAATGAACGACCTCGTTAATAAATCATTTCAAGATATTGCGTTTTTTTTTGTTTTTTCTAATTCATGTACACTCCCAATCTACAGCATGTGACGTCCTAATGGAGGCACCTTAACAGATTTTTTTCAGTAATAGCTTGTTACTGAGTTCTCTGAGTTTTTACTCAATATATCTTTTTTTCTAATAGAGTAGGTTTATTAAGGCCAGGACTAGTGGTTAACTAATCGCTCTGGCTATGCCTCGCTATTTTTGGATGGGAACGGTGGGAGGGAATGTTTTGACATCACAAACATCCATGTCTTCAAACGGAAATCGATAAACCGATTAATAAACTTATTAAATATTATTTGTAATACTTTAAACTGTGAAATCCGTCACAGAGGTTATCAACGTTTGCCAATGCGGTATGAAACTGGCGTTGAAAATACTTGAAAATGAAAAAAATATGAAGCATAAAAGTTGTACAACCTTTTAAAAGATCAAAATATTCAAACTGTTATATATCTATAATATTATATAAGAACGCATTTTCCTTGGCAGAAAAATTACGAGTGGATTCTTCGGCTTAAATATTTTACAAGTGGAACAAGGAACGATATAAAATTGCCCCTCTGCCATATAACGGTCTTAACCTACTAATCTTTGTGTGAGACAAGATTAAGATACTTAGTATCGACGTTCAAATGGGTGTTATCTGTAATCTTTTAAGCCATACGTGCGGATAACTGTGTACATATACTTCAGTTAAAAGCATGCCAACATCACTGAATATAGTTTATATCTAATTCATAACGTTCATAATACATGCAAAAAAGTATAGTAAAGGTTATGGAAATATGCGATTAATGTTGTGACAGGTCTACGTCAAATTTTCTCTTAACCTTATTCAAACGTTTCTTATATAATAATAGCAACCAAAGATTCTGTCTTGAGACACCCCGGTTATTTCATGCTTTTTGTATATCTCGATTCCTGGGACTGATAACTCGATATAACATTCTGAATATTTTACGATATCACCTTTTTACAAACTACATATTACATTGTACTATTCCAAATAATAACTTTTAAGTAAAAAACACATCAAAGAAAGAATTACATATTGTACTACATAAAATATTATAAAACTTATGCGGCAAAGATTTGCAAAAATGTTTTAAAGGACTTTTCTCGTAGTAATAAACAAACGAGGGAAAATTTGCCTACGATACGTTCTTATATAATAATTTTGTCTTAGTTATATTTTTTTATGTCAACCACATTAAAGTTACATTCATTTTTTTGAATTTTGATACGACCGTATTTTAAACTTTTTTATTTTTTAAATTAATAAAATCAATTAAATACTAGAAGTCAACTCACTTACAATGAAACTAAATTCTCTTTATCTTTGTTTACTTTTTATTATGTTGTGGATAAACCCTTTTACGATATTGCTAAGGTTGTTTCTGAAAATTTGGGAAATAAAATATGTTTTCGTTACACTTGCAAAACGTATTTTTGGAGCTTCACTGTACATATATATGTATGTGTGTGTGTGATAAACAAACTACTATTTCCTATAACCAATGTTTGTTTCCAATAATGAGCATATATCGCTATATATCATATATTATAATATATCAATCAGTAGGTCTTTTTTTACAACGTAAGATATAATAATTCATTGGTGCAGACCTCTTATTAGGCAAAACCCTTTAAAATTTATGTATGAAATAATCTATGCTGGGATATAGTATCTTCTGACCGTAGTTTAAATACCCATACTGTTCACCAATTAACTGCGAAGATGTTTAAAGTTAAAGTAAACTAGTATGAGCTGATCATGTTAAATGATCTTCAAAACATCTAAAAATAACTCAACTAGTCGTAAGTATTTTTGCAATATATGTCTGTGTATGAAACGATTGGCTATTCATTACACTTTGTTACTATTTAAGCTGCTAATATTAACTCCATTAAATAAACATAGGGTGGCAGGCAGAATTAATCATTTTCAATTGGAATTGGAAAACAAACAAATTGAATCGTTGATTTGATTTGCTTTTTTATTTAAATTATATTCATGATGTTTTCTGTTTCCAGCCATTTCTTATCATAATGCGGAGAATTTGAAGCTGTAATGAATCATCTTAGTTTTTTAAAAGAGTCAATTCGGCCCATTAGAAGTGAAGTAAGACAAATGGTATTTAAGAAACAAAAATATGTTAGATGCATCTTAATATTCTACACGTCTTAAAGTATCGTAAAAGTGGAGTTACTTCAGTTGAAATAGTTTGTATGAAATGAAACCGTAGTTCAACTTCCTTTCCTTCATTAATACCAAATATAAATTTACAAACATTTTGTTTTACAGAAAACTACAGCAGTAAAATTATTTCTAACAATCTGAAGGTTCATTGCCAAATACATATTTATGCTTTATATCTTTCATTTCCCAAAAACAGATTAGGTATTCTGAATAATCATGTTATATGTATATCCGTGGTTTTAGCATAATGGTTTTAATGGAAAGGATTATCATATTGCAAAAAATATTTTTCGTATTTTGAAAATGTTTCCGTCAGGAGTAATTATTATAACACAAATACTTTGTTTTATAAATAAAATTACCATGCTTAAATATAATATTTAGATGTATCTTTAAGTCTACATAGTCTACATTAAAGGTTGTTTTCCAACGACTGTAGATCAAATTCAATAAATTAACTGAAAATATCAGTACTATATTACATTTAATGCGACTTACATATATTTATTTATTCACAAAAATTGCTCTTAAAATATATATACATAAAAAATGCCTTTTATCTATCGATTTAACATTCAAAAAAGTGTTGTATTTTTTATTTAAAGACGTTACTTTTTTTATTATTTTTGTTTTGCTTTAAAATTCTCTTCCACCCTTCCGATCCCAAAATAACTGTGCAGCGATGATCTAACCATTAGTCCTGTCTTAGTTCTATCCTTTTTATTCTTACTCTTTTCGAAAAAAAAGAGGGGTTCAGCGACTGAGTAACAAGCAAGTTTTGTGGGAAAAAATCTGAAGAGAATACCTCTATTTTAAGCCCATATGCTCGTTCAACAAAAAAAAAATATAGTTGTTACTATTTATGTTATACATTATAGATAAAAAAAAATGATACATTAATTTAAAAATCAGTTTATGAAACGGTCTTCTCAAGAATTCAAACCTGTGGACACAACAACCGAATAAGACAAACTGCCAAAGGCGTTGATCACTCCACTACGAAACCGGAAATGATCGTGTACTTTAAAATCAAATGCTGAAATGTTTTTACGAATATTTTGTAAATGGTGTTCTTAAATTAGAAGGAGAAGTTGAAAGAAGCTCTCAGAAACTGAAATTATTTTTTATGTCATTGTATGTACACAAAAAGGACCGCAGCAGCATGTTATGGGTATTTCGAATGCCCTAAAACACAATATTTTATGTATGTTCGTCGTTATTCTTATCTCAGTTTCAACTCAATTGAGTGCGGGGAAGTATTTCTAATATAAAATCCCCAGCTTTAATATCCGCTAATCTAGCGAAAATGTTTATATATATACGCATGCGAATGGGAAAAAAACTGTGAACGTAAAATGTTCTTATCACTTCCACTATATTGTCAAAGTCGTCATAAAATCACAACACGTATCATAAACTTATAACACACTTTTGTTTTATCACCCCCTATCTATCTCCTACACTGTGTTTTAACTATCGTTTTATATTGGTCAAATACTGAAGTGTCCGTGCTGACTAGGGCTTGTTGGTTTTAAAAAATCGGTTTCGCAAAACCGAGTTTTCAGTTAAATTTACGACATTCGAATGCCAGTTTTCTTTTCCATTTTGGTACCCCGGTTTCAAGTTTTAGACTAATTGTAGAACCTTGATATTTTTAATTTAATTAATCAATAGTTACAAGTAAAACGAGATGAAATATGTAGTTTAATAATGAGGTTACACCGATGAATGCCATGAAAACATTAAATTTAGGAAAAAAAAATATTTTCTGACGAGGAAAAAATATATTAATTGACAAGTGTTTATGTATAATTAATAAACGAAGTTTAAAAAGCCTTTTTTAGCTATTTCATTGAAATTGTCTTTTATTTATTTTTCTCTTTGAAAGCTGGTTAAAACCAAATTATAGGAAATATCATTATTCAAAAACAGGTTTTGTAAAAATTCGGTTGTTATATAAACCCTAGTACTGACCTTAGCCAAGTAGTTAACTCTACTGACTTGAATTCCCGGCTGAACATTTTGATATCTTCCCTTTTAATATATTTTAATGTTTCTGGTATTTTTTTTTACAATACCGCTCATGATAAAACAACACCTCTCACCTCAAAATTTTGACAAAAACAAATTCTTGATATATTCAACATTACAATGAAAAAACACGCGATCTAGTAAAATCTCGCACAATAAAACTATTTTTAAAAATTCGTTTTCCAACGTACTACTATTTTTATATATGCAATATCTCTTTTTTCTTCATATACACAACAACAATTGACGATAGACAATTTTTTAAATGATGAATTACGAAAATAAAGAATTTATGGAATAATTGTGACTGGAGTTTGTCTTGTGTGGAATACGAGGAATTATTTTATCATCGACAATATTCTTCTATTGGCATATATTTCGTATATGAAAAGCATATGACCACAATATAGCAGAGAACACCCTATTATCCGACATTTGTATTCTTTTCTACCATGTAATTTTAAGCTTTTTTTTCCACCGGCTAGATCCAACGTTCTAGTACCAAACAGTGTTCCAGGGTGTGGAAATCCCACGGGTCACAAGAAAAGGCAAAAAGCACGTATCCCACCCAGTCTCCAATTCTCCACATGATCAATTACACGTAACAAATAACTACGTATTCTATTCCCTAATCCACAAACTCTTCGTCAAGTATAACTACCCTACCGTCAACATCTTTTTGACATTTTATTTTTGGATTAGTCAGAGATTCAATTCGCTACTGTAAAGCAGTGTCGTGAAAGTGCAAGAGTTTACAGTTATTTGTTCATTCAGGCGATCTACATTGGAGTAAGCGTGTTACAATCGTGCAAATGGACTCGCAGATAATTGTTTTTATTTAAAAAATTGAGTTATTAAAAATCAGTATATACTTTTGTAGTGGACATACTGCGTATTATGAGAAAGAATAGTTTTTAAAAAATTGGCCATTCATTTCTTGTTGATTTAGTATTATAATCATTGTTTAATAATTAAATGATTGCAATATAATATTTTCCTTGCATTATTAGAGTTTTGTTATTGCTATTGAAGTTTTATTTCAATCTTAGTAACAAAAAAAATGTGAATTACGTGGTCTTTACTCTAGGTTTTACGTCGACAACATAGATTAAAATTAATTTAATATATTTTTTTAATAAACAATTACTTTTTATACTGTTACAGTTGAATAAAATACTGTCAGATATATTATATCTAAACACAAACAAATTCACTAAATAATATAAAGTCTTAGTGTTGTAAGTGTAGATAAAATATATTTTATATGTAAATCTAGCCGTGGACTATTTTTTTTATGATAACCTAATACTGCGATAACACAGTATCATTAAAATTTATAACAATTTACAATCATATTATTTTCTTCTTTCAGTGAACATACAATATACAATATAATCCTTAGTAAGGAGAATGATGTCTCATAAAAATGATTGATTATTAAAAATGCACGCATCACAATACATATTATCTCTCTCATAGGCGCACATATCCCACACAGTCCTTCACAAACTTTTCGTGTCCCGTTACCATTGAATGTTCATAAAATATTTCAACATCAGCATTGTGTTGTATAAAACCACGTTCAGTTATTTATTTATTTAGGACGATTAAATAAATGTAAATTTGTAAAATTGATTTGTTTTTTTAAATAAAGCCGTTTTTTACAACCTCGTAAAGTAAGTGTTTCACATTTGTGTCACGTCTCAAACTCATTTTTTATCAACTGACATTTTTTTCCTAAGCATAATTATGTATATCTATTTATTTCCTTTTTCTTTCCGTGTCTTTATTTTAACTAAATTAAAACTCCAAATGAAGTAAGTATACCTTTCTACAATCTCATCAGTCTAAAAATATAAAACCTTTTTCATTGAATACTAACAGAATATAATACAAAATGATGGCCGTTTTTTTATTGAACTAGTTATTACTAAATTGAACTCTATTATATTATGGTTAAAAATACACTGTATTAAGTTTTAAATATTTTTTAAGAATTTTAGGCTTTACGCCTTAGTCAAAACTATGTTTAATCTTAAATCAGCTTAGTTATGAATAGAAGAGATAAACAATAATACTTTTCATATTTTCTAAAATTCTAAAAAATCGACTATCATTAAATAGTTTTCAAAGCAAATTTTTTCATACTTATACACTTATGTATGTGATATTAGTAATAGTTATGATGACGACAGGGCGTTTATTCGAAATATCTATCAAATTAATATTTTTAGAACCAAAATACATTGTCATTCTAGACTTTATTATATTAAATTAATATATTTATTTTATTATATTAATATATAACTTCTACCAATTAAATCCCAATTCAATAAATATACTTTCAAGACGAACGTTTGCTCCAGCAAATTTCTCAATCTCTTGGGTTCATTAACTTCTGGAGATATTTAGTAAAAATTAATTTAAGTAAATATGTATCAGTAAAAAATAAATAAAAAATGCACTCTCGATAATTATGCTGAAGTATTATTTTTCAGTTAACGGTAAAAAAATATAGTAATATAAAGCCAATATTTCTTGGTATTTATATAATTGGGCGTAAAACTTTCTGTGTCATTCTTAGAATAAATACACCACAGATAAATTTATTTCGCAATTTTCATTCTTATTGATGTATAAACTAACCGGTTTTACACACAGGTGCTTAGAGGAAAATGTTTTTTTTATCGTTTTAAAGCTCATTTGGTAGTTTTTGTTCTGTGAATCGACAAAGAACTCTTACACACGTTTTTTTATAGTTTTAAAGCATACGCAACCACCAAATCGCACGTGAAAGCTTTCATTTGTACTTACACTTTTTCAGCGGCTTAGAATTAAATGAACTTTCGGTAAGATGATTTTTACTTATAGTGTAGCTTCCCATAGAACTCTGTTTGGCTACAATATTTTATTTTTTAATTAAAATAAAATATTATACACATGGATGGCTGTGATAACAAATTTAAAATATACATTAAATATGTATTTTGTTATATTTTCAACAAAATCAAAAATCAAGTTCACTTGTACCAGTGAAAACCATATAATCCATAAATGCAATTATTTTTAACCCTTTTAATAACAATGCTCTGGTGTTGAAAAATAAATTAATACTTTATTAGATCTTTGCGCCTCCCAGTATTGAGTCACGTGATCCAATTTGACCTCGCAGCGGATATTCCATGGAAACGCTCAGTGCACATCAGTAAGTAGCGTTTCTCATATCAAATATCAACACAGCTCGCTAACATATTATACATATAAAATGTACGTCTTGTTATTACAGAAAAATGACAATAATAACGAAAAATGTTTACATCAATCAAAGCAACGGAATTTTCATATTGATAATAACTAACATGGGCGAACTCAATGATGCAATAACATTTTTTTTAGCAATATTCGGATTTATTTAAAACAAAATATTCATATCTTTCAATTCTATTTTAAAAACTAATCGAATGACTATTACAGATTCAAGCACAGCGTCATACGTAGGGAATCCAATCCCGAGCCAAAATGTTCATCCCGGGATTTGAGGATTAGAATTTTTCGATCCCGGGATCCCGGGTCAGTTTCATTAAAATATATTTTGGTACTTTCGTTTTAAACGGTATCACACGTATTTAATTATATCGTCACGCATTCCATTACCGAATGGAGTCTTAACTTAACACAAAGGTTTATACACAGAAGCTAAGGCATCCAATCCCGGGATCCCGTTCAATTTTCTGATCCCGAAATCCCGGGATTGACATGGTCGCGATCCCGGGATTTCGGGATTGAGAAATTTTGAGTAAATCTCGAAAAGTGAGATGAAATTGGCAAATTGTCGATTCCAATTTCCCCGGTGAGCTAAAAAAAAAAAAACGAGGTTTCGTGAGAATTCGGGGAAAAGTATACCAAATCGAGGATTTCGAATTCCTCGGTGAGCTAAAAAAAAAAAAATGAGGTTTCGTGAGAATTCGGGGAAAAAGTATACCAAATCGAGGATTTAAAATTCCTCGGTTACCTAAAAAAAAAAAAAACGAGGCTTCGTGAGAATCCTAGGAAAAAGTATACCAAATCGGAGATTTCAAATTCCTCGGTAAATTTATCTCAATCCCGGGATCCCGGGATTGAAAATTTATCAATCCCGAAATCCCGGGATTGGAAAAAGGCTCCGGGATTGGATACCCTAACAGGAGCACGCTAGAGATGGCCGGTGATATTTTCATATTTTCACGTCTTTCGTTGTTAATAATTGTTGAAATTATTTATTAAATTCTCACGTTCCAATTGCAATTTGATAAATTAAGTTTAATATTTAACACTGTTTGCATTTATCAAGTGAACGTATAATATGAAGGTATTATTTGCAAACCCAGCATGTCCAAAGTTGTCGAAACATGAACCGTGAATGTAATTTAGTAATCAGCCCGAAAAATGACTCGACAACATCCAAAATATCATTCCAATGTAAGACTTAAAAAACTTTTAAAATGAACATTGTTTTTCAAAAAGAAATTCAAGTTTCGTATTTTTTAACCATTTTGGAATAAGCCGTGTTTGCAAGTATGCAATACCCTCATATATGAGTATCGGTAAGATAACAAAAGTATGTAAACATACTGTGTGTGTGAATTTTCAATATTAAACACACACACACATGTATGAATGATGTTTCTTTTCAAAATATAATCAAAAGTATCGACCCTATTACAATGACATCGTATAAATTTTAAATTTTTGATTTACAATTTATTCTATAGTGCAACCAATTATGTACTACTGATGTAATTCAATTCGATAGTATAAATATTTTAGATTTCTATCTAAACGAACGTGAGATCATTTTTTTTAAAACAATTGGCATTGTACGCATTTATGAGGGATTTTTTGTTTACGGGGAAGTGGGGCGTTTTTTAGGAAGCAAAATGTACTCCGTTCAAATAGAGTATGCACTTTTCGATGTACGTCTATTGCGATTGTACCTATATTTTTTTTAAATTGATGATATTGGCCAAAAATAAATTAAACTATTAATAATATATTATATTATATAACCAGCTGTGGGCTGCCAATGCGCTACCAAGAGGCTCTCTTAATTTCAGCTATTTGCGATGAACAGGTGAAGGTGTGGATTTTTTAATTACTCGTAAAAATATGCGCCATAATTATTAAACGAACTATTAATGCATACATTATGTAAAGTACCTACCTACTTCAGACTGCAAGAGTGAAGAGTTCTAAAATTGTCGTGTACATACATTCTTAATAATTTTATTGGAGTAAATATAAGTAATTTAAATATTATTTTAATATATGCCCGAAGTACCAGAGCATCAATAAAGTTTCGGTTTGCGGTGCAAAATTAATATTTATGAACAACATCTATATATTAATACTCGATAATGTCCGAATGATTGCATGATTGTCCGCGTTTTTCCCCTCCCCCTGCCCCTTCCTACCCCCTCCCTCCTCACCAGCTCCGCTGACGCAATATTTTTATTCATACTAAAGACATATTTTCCCAATACACTGTTTATTATTTGACGAAACAAATCGCTGAAAAAATTTCATACAAAAAAACTCCACGACCGTCGATCGAACCATCGCCTGTAGATTATGAGTTGAGATCGTTACCGCTCGGGCAAACACACAACTGTCAAAATCGATCTAATTTAAATATTATATATTAAGCACACATTTAAATTATTCTAAAAATTCCAAAATACGCATACTTCACATGCATACATAAACAGTTGAATTATTCGTTGACTATTTTTGCTACTATGAAAAATGGTTGTTAGCAAACTTAAACATTATTCCAAAAATTCAATAATTTACGAGGTCTATTTCTGCTAATCGGAAAAATAATTGTTAGCAAACTTAAACATTATACCAAAAATTAAGTAATTTACAAGGACTATTTTTGCTACTATGAAAAATAATTGTTAGCAAACTTAAAAATTATACCAAAAATAAAATAATTTACGAAATTTCTGCTTCTAAGAAAAATGGTTGTTAGCAAACTTAAACATTGTTCCAAAAATTAAGTAATTTACAAGGACTATTTTTGCTACTATGAAAAATGGTTGTTAGCAAACTTAAACATTATTCCAAAAATTCAATAATTTACGAGGTCTATTTCTGCTAATAGGAAAAATAATTGTTAGCAAACTTAAACATTATTCCAAAAATTAAGTAATTTACAAGGACTATTTTTGCTACTATGAAAAATGGTTGTTAGCAAACTTAAACATTATTCCAAAAATTAAATAATTTACGAGGTCTATTTCTGCTAATAGGAAAAATAATTGTTAGCAAACTTAAAAATTATACCAAAAATAAAATAATTTACGAAATTTCTGCTTCTAAGAAAAATGGTTGTTAGCAAACATAAACATTATTCCAAAGATTAAATAATTTACAAAATTTCTGCTTCTAGGAAAAATGATTGTTAGCAAACTTAAACATTATTCCAAAAATTCAATAACTTACGAAATTTCTGCTATTACGAAAAATAGTTGTTAGCAAACTAGAACATTATTCCAAAAATAAATAATTTACAATTTAAATACTGCAGGGCAGGGCTGTCGATATACGCCCCGAGATATTTCTTTTACTATCAGAATTTCTGGATTATTCAATAAATAGGTTAGTAATTTATTTTTCACGCCAGTAACTTTTCTGACTACTTAAAAATGCAACAAAAATCCCTCCGTTGAGGTCAACGGGCTTACAGCTAGTAATAATAAATTTCGCAAAACAAACAGTGCCATTGATATCTAATAACATTCATTAAGTTCTAAAAAACAAAGCGAAAAATAAATAAAGTAATTAATTTGTAAAATACATTAAAATATAGTTCACTAAAATGCGTTGAAGAAATTTAATATGTTTGGTGTTAAATTACCTTATCTTCTGCGATAACTCTTGCAGTAAATCTAATCGCAAATAATTTAAATCGGGCATTGTTTATTACATATGCGTGAACTACCGACTTGAAAACCAACACTTTTCTGTATTAAAATCAATCCCGAAAGTTTCGGGATCATGTCTTCTAATCCCGAGATTGAAATGTATCGAAAACTGTACGGGATCCTGGGATTGGATTTCTTAATCATACGTATTCCGTGATAATTGCACTATTTACGAATCCCTTCCTGACATATTTTATAACATTTGTTTGCTAAAAAATATTAAATTCATCATTAAAATAATAGCACCCCGACTACTACATAACTAATCTTATTAAAAATTAATTGGTACTTTTACAAACATATCAACAAACAAAATAAGGACATTGTTGTTTTATATATGTATTGTTTTTCATGGTTCTTTTTTTGTTTATTTGCTTAAAATTTTAAGCTTTTGTTTTCTATTTTCACATTACCAATTGATAATTCTAATTTTAAGCAGATTTTTCTAATTTTATTTTAATAATCTGGATGAAATCTAATAAAGTCTTTTGTTAATAATAAAATTAACAAACGATTTATGAATCATAAAACAAGAGACGAGAATTATTCAAAACTTCTTGCTTCGAGAAAATATTTAAAATAAAAGTTCTTTTTAAGAAATGTTTTGGATTATTTTATCAAAGAAAGTTTTTTTTCCAACCTGATACAACTTGCAAAATACAAATTACAAAAAAATGTGCAAATATTTTTTTCTTAAAATAAAATAAAATATGCTACATTCAAAAAGCAGTATTCTCAGTTATTTAAAAATTAAAACTTAATTCGTACGTATTTAGTATATGATTTTACGATTTTACAATTTTAATTTACTTAAATTGAACACGCAAAATTCAACAATTCATCAGTTTACTAAGCACTCGTAATTCCTAAAAATCGCTTCATTGCCAGGAAATATGTTTAAAATATGACTGATTTGATTAGTATTGAAAATGGCGTGATATTAAAATAGCTATCAATAATCATTGCAAATGTTTTTTCATAGCTATTTTTACATACTTATTTTGTTAGTTAATTTTAACAACAGGCGAAAGAATCGTTTTTAACGGCATTTGAAAAATTTTGAAACGGTTTTAGTAATATATGTTAAATATGTGATTTTGAATCTTAACTGGTCAAATATGATTATATCATTACTTTCAAAAGAGAATGGGTAAAAATAAAACAATTCAAGGGTTTCGATACTAGTCAAAAGCACTAACGGCGATTTTTTCTAGGCCTTATCAATCGTTGAATTAATCCACTCAAATAATGCCGGACCCTTTATTTGAAAAGGGCTATTGTCAACAACAGGCACAAGGACCCAATTGCAAGTGAACCCTGACCGATATATTCACTACTCACTACATCGGATGCCATCAATACTTAAAGTACCGTCATTATGGCCTAGGACAGTGATGGTGGACATACGCAGTTCAGGTTTAAACCGGATTATTAAAATTACATCGCATAATTATTTATAAGAAACGTCATGCTGTCATTGAATGTTGTGTAACATTCGTGTGTCACGAAAAATAGCATTGATTTTCTCTCCCAAGTAATTTTGTATAGAAGCAATCTACTTATTTATGAAAAAGTACTTTTAAATATTTATAAAAAGTTCAGGGCAAGCCTTAGGAAGTCAGTAAAAATCTCAAAATCTCACCCAATTTTTTTTTTTAAATACTAAAAACTATTAAAATCTAATGTAACCTTAAAAGGGATATTAAACTAGAAATCATAAAGTAACTAAGTATGAACACGTTTTTCATGTATAAAAGGATGCGTACCCGATAATCGGAAATGTGATTTGGACATAATAGTATACTCATTTACATATTGGTTGCGCCACCACCACCCGTTATGTCTCTGCAGTCGCCTTCCGTAATGCATTTACGACAAAAAAAAGACGAAATAGTTCTTCATGTTATTGGTCCGATAGAGTGCTGCACAAGACCTTTCTTGAAACCATACATTATTGTGCTTAAAAAAAGAAGAAGATGGAAGAAATAAAAAAATTAAACGTGACATGTTTGGCCATTAGAGTTTAACTGATAATTTCGTATGCAACCGTGTCCTAAGAATCCGCCACCGCGTTAAATCTAAAGATAATTCAAAAATCTCCATATCAAGTTGCAAATTTATCGAATGTCATAAAGTTGGCTTTGGTTGAAATCAGGTCAGCGTGGTCTATTGGGCCCGTATGAGGGTGGACCGCAGCAAACAGCTCTGTTCGTTCGGCGTTCATCTCGAGACAGTTCCACATTAGGTGATAATCGTCGTGATGCTTGTGCTTGTGCTCAGCCCAAATAGTTGTCTGCTGAAATTTAGAACATAGTATCGAGGTGCAAGATACTTCATTCAACTAACTAAGGTAGAAGATTTTTTAATTATTAAATCATTTTCATCCAAACACACAATCCATAAGGAAGCTTGAATTGTGCTGAACTAACGATACCCATTTACAAAATCTTGATAATACTAATTTCAAAAATTAGTACAGGATGACAGCGGAAATAATGTTTTTTAAATCCCGGGATGTTGGGGTTCACATTTTTTCAATCACGGGATCGAACACTCAACAATAAATCGTGGACAAATACGGGATTTTTGGTCGTCGATTTTCAAATCTTGGAAATATACTAATCTAAAAATTATGTCACTGACCGATTTCAAAAATCCAGGAATATGCGAAATTCCGAAAATGGAAAAATGTGGGACCTATTTTTTTAGCTTCTCTATGGATTTCAAAAAAAAATATCTACATACCGATTTCAAAATGAAAAAAAAAATGCACTTTTCTTGGCTTCACGCGGATTTCAAATTTTTTCGAAAATTTTACACTTGTTATCCTCAATGCTGAAATCCCGGGATTAGTACTGACACAATTCCGGGTTTTAAGAATAAAAAATTGGACGGGATCCCGAGACTAAACGCCCTGAGCGGAAAATGTTTGAAAAAATGGAATTCGATTAACAGATATTGTATTTTTAAATACAAAACACAAACTACAAAAGACTTAATAAAACTTAGAATTGAATAGATTTATAGTAATTTTGACGATTTGAACCTGACTACAATTATATCATTAAAATTATTAAATTGATGTGTCAAAATTTTATAAAATATAAATCTGGATATGTTTTCAATGAATATTGCTTTATTTATAATAGTTTTCTAGCAATATGATTCACAACCACTGCCTCTAGAACACTTTCCTTGCATGTGACAGGTGTTCCGAGTTAAGTTGAAGTTAGAAACAGTTAACGCGCAAAATAAAGGATGAGACGAATGCTAACGTAATAGATTTGGGGTCGGACAGTTGCCACACCGGATAATATATTGGCTAAATCCGCACTTCAGTAAGATGTGAATCGATCAATTATTCCGATCCGATTCAATAACAAATCGTCGAATCGAATCTGTTGATTCACTTAATTGGAAACTAAGAGAACGTTTCTACGGAATTATTTCATTTGAATATTCCTAGTTAATTAACAGGTACATAATTTATTATACTTGTTCGTTCTGATAATTTGTTGGCTGTCTCACTACCACGTCCCGTTATGTTTCTAAAGCAGATAAACCCACAGCCAACTTTATTTTTTATTACAGTTGAAGTATAAGCAGCCCTGCTTAGTAACTACACAGTATTTTTATAAATACATGGTTTAAGTATGAGGTAATTTTCTTCGCCTAATTAAAATTTATTTTATTAGAGAAAAATAGTATTTTTGTTTCCTTTTCCGAATTATGTTTTAAAAAATCAATATTTTATCAAATTGATATCCTATTTTAGTTTAAAATTTAAGCAAACAATTAAATACAATTTCGTTGTGTGTACATATTTAATATAAATATCATATTCAAAATGAAGTCAAAATAATTCACCAATACAACATATGATAAGAGAAAGGGTAGTTTAATTTAAAGCATAAATTCTCCTACGACTAAAACCAGAAACACTGTGTTTTATTTAGCAGGGTAGTAAATATCTTTTATGTTAGTGATCATTTAAAAAATGCATTAATTGACTAAAAATGTCGAAGAATGTTTTATATGGTATTCTTCTATTAAGTGGAACTTTAATTATTTGAAAAATATAAAGTCATCCATTTTATAAAATTCACGTAATCCACTTCAAATCTGAATTCACTTTGAAAAACAATTTTCTAATTAATGGTATTTTTATTGGTTATCAAGAACTTTTTAAGCAATGTTACATAGACTGACCGTCGGATACTTTCTTCTTCTGTTTCTGGTTTCTGAATAAAATTCTAAGACTCTAGTCGAAGTCCGTTTAAATCGCTATGTAAAAAGGTTTTATATAAACAATAAGTTCAACTAACTGATCGAATACACCATAACTCATTTACTCTCAAACTTTCGATGGTTAAAAATGTATATGTTGATATACATAAAAAAAAACATATTTGTTTTACAAACATATTAAAATTGTTGCGTATAATTTTCATTCGTTAATTTAATCCCTTCGTGCTTTCGTATTGTTTTTATAATTTGTATGCTCGGCTGGACTTTTTTATACGCAAAAGATAATTGTATTGGCGTAAGCCTACGACCCTTTTTAGGCCACTTATGTCACAAAATTTTAAGCCTTCATTGACATGGGCTAAAATAATATCCCGTGAGTTTAGGCCATACGTCAAAACGTTAATTGGCTACAGCAATATCGACAATGTCCAGCTTACTAACAATTCATAACATCATTAGAGAAAAAATGTTCAATTTGTTTCTTTATCTTGATAACTATACTACCTGATTTTTTATTTAATTTAATAATGGAAAGAAGTTTTTCAATTATAATAATTGCTTAACATCTCTCCAATTATCGTTTTTTCTCAATAAATTTAACGTTTATCCTTACATAAATAGTTTTTGTAATTCAAAAGTTAATAACACATAATTAATTATGACAACAAAACAGTTAAAAGCAAATGAAGCTTAAATACTAAATTCTACTGTCGATCTGTTTCAATCAAATATTGTGCATGTTCATAGACTTTATTTGTTATCCGTGTATTGCTTTTCGATATACTCAATCTCAAACTTTTAAGGTGAATATGTTGAACAAAAAACTGATTTCGAAAGTAACTTTGTGTACATATATAGCTTTAATGGCGTTCATTTAGTATCAATTTTTGATAGAAACACGCTGTATTTTATACAAGTTCTAGGTATATCTACAAAATGGGCAGTAGAAGATTTATAAAACAGTGATGTTAGTTGGTAACTAATAGAGTTCTCTTGAATATAATTGCTTTTTATATTATTTTATTATAATATCATGTTAAGAAAGCAGCACTTGCTTTTATTTATAAAAAATATGAGACAATTCGCAATACTTTTTAATACTTTTTTACATTTCAACTGATCAAGAAAACGGAAGGTATCAAAAAATGTGTAACAAGTATACAATTTACGTTTATTTTTTCTTAGAAGCAAGGCTGTGGCATCATAAAAAAGAAAATTGACCCTAACTACGACTTCAAATTAAAATTAATTCCGATTCCGGCTTCAACAATAGTGAAAGTTATTATTTTTCTCCCTTAAAAAGGGTTCAACTTTTTCAATCGTTTTCCTTTCTTCTAGTCTACAGTCATTATTTAATCATCAATACAATGAACAGGGTTATTTTAGACTATATTCGGTTAAATAATACTGTATCTTCAACTTCGGTTTACAACTCCTTTTGTTTTTAATGGGTTCGGACTAAGGCCTCCAATTCCGGGATCTCGAATCCCGTCCAATTTTGTGATCCCGAAATCTCGGGATTGTGATAGTACTAATCTCGGTTTGTGATAGTAATTTTATGTTGAATGTTCAATCCCGAAATCCCGGGATAAAAAAACTCATACATTTTTAAGATTGTAAGTAGCATACAGTAGCGCCTGTTTTCATTCTATCAATTTCTATACACAAATAAATCAGAAAGAAGTCTGTGTTGCTATTTTTTCCGACTCCAACTCCGGTATAAACTATCCGACTTGACTTCGAATCCACAGCCCTGTTAGGAAGACATATAATTTTGGCATCATTCATTAAGGTTGGAGTTGTTCATGATAATTTGAACTTTTAAGAGACCAGCTCTGCAAAGCTATAAAGTGGTATTAAAATAAATCCCTGAAGTAAAAACTGAAACCACAATGGTGGTACATAAACGTATTTTATTCTTTCCACAAGAGCACCCGGCCTGACAATGCGTGGTATTAAACTGGGCTGAAATACAAACGCTCAGAGGAAATGTCATGTTGGAAAAACAAAACGAATAAGCGAAGAGTGTTTTGCATTTTTTGGCGCTGGATATTTTTCGAGCAACAAATAATTGAAAAACTATAATAGGTTGGAACCGAATCGAAAAGAAACAATATTCAATAATACAACTTCTCTACAAGTTGCAAGAAAAATATAGCACAGTTTAAAATGAGTCAAATCTTTTCTTTGGATCAACAAAGTTCTGTCCGCTATTTTTCATAAAATCACTTTTCAGTGTACTTTTATTTGTTATAAAAAACAATTCGATCTGAATTTAAAAAAAACGAAAAGTGTTATCTGAATGCTTAATTAGATATACTGCGAGTCAGAATCAATTTATTTTTCAACGTATTTTTTTATATTATAGTTATAGTTACTGCAAAAAGTTATACTAAGAACTTTGTTGCCTTGGATCATTTATGAGCATTTGAAAGCATTAAGTTTCTATTTGAAATTTTGTCTACTGTAAATATACCAGTATAATTACAATATTTTACAAAATTTCTATTTAAGATTTAGATATATTATATTTTTAATTGTTAATGTGATTTTTAATATTTTTGATTGGAAAAATGCTTTCCTGAGATCTCAAATTACTCCTCTTAAACAGCTTAAGTTTTTTCAGATAGAACAATGCTTTTCATTAACATTATATGGCATTTTAGTGAAAATTAAGTTTTTTTTTATTATTGCTAATTAAAAAAAGCTTGCATCTTATGGGTGACATATAATAGTCGAAGAAAGGCAATATGAAAAGGTATTGTAAAAAAATCTTTTTCACAGTAATAAAAATGATTTAAGTTTCTGCATTCTGAGTATCTTTTACAGCTTGGTTGAATGACCATCAAAGATTTTTGTCAGAAACAGTGTCATTAAGTTTCTTTATTCTCGTCTCATTTTTAGTATAATAGTTACCAACTGATTTAGTATTTTTTGTTCTCACGTATTTTTGTAATGACTTTAAATTATTTATGACAAACATTAATTTTATATCGCTACGTCTAGTATTTTTAATTGTAAAAATTGTCAAAAAGCCACAATAATCCACACGTTTACATAAGGTTCTTTTATTTGTACATATCACGGAGTAATCACGTAAAATATACCTTTAAAAAAATGTTAATGTGTGTATGTATATATTATTTGTCTCTTTTTAATATTATCTCTATTTTTGAGTATTCTAATAAATAAATTTTAAACTGTTAACTGTTAGGGTAGATTGAGGCTAAAAAGCTATTGTAGATAAGTGATCTCTTTTTTGTGATCTGCACTCATTTTTCACGATCAACTTAAATAGATGGGCAATGAACAATGCTGCAGATACTCACAGTTACACATCAAAACATCGATTGAAAAAATCAGCGTATAAAAGTGTTCGAAGCGTTGGGCACAAAACACAGGGACAAAAAAAAATAATTTTTTTATTAAATTTTACTATTATTTATTCAATAGACTTGGAACCTTTATTTTTATATGGACAAGACTCCTGAAATGAAAAAACCATTTTCAAGACGAATTATCTCGACGAAAATTTGTTTTTTTTACAATATTAAGCAAAACGCAAAAAATCCGTATTTTCGAAATGTATATTTCTTCATAAATAAAGTAATTGTAACTCTTGTGAGTAAATTTACTCAATGAAGTGACGGCTCGGTATTTAATTACGGTAGTCGCTGACGACAAGTTCTATTTATAACAATTAGTTACTTATAAGTTCCAAGGCTTGTTAATAATCATTATTTTGCTATGTAGAGGTGTGCCCAGTTTCCACCCAGAGGGGGCTGAAGACCTTGTACGAATATTCGAAAATTCCACCCAAATGAACAAAACCTTGCGCCGAATTCGACCAGAACGTTTTAACACTAATTTTTAACGTGTGGATTAACTGGTGAAAATATTTGTATAATCTATATTAGTAGTGTTTACCGTACTAGGTCGACAACACCCTTGGTTAGGGTGGGGAATCTTTTCATTTATAAATGCCACATTAATTTATCTGATTTAACATAAAGCTGCAGTAAAGAAAATCTTGACACCCCCCCTTTTTTTTCGACTGTCGAACATATAATGAGTTGATTTCGCTCTTTTTCCAATCGCTTACGTATAATTTTTTGATCAAAGTGAATATGTTGATCGAGTCAAAAGGCTCATTGGGCATCCATACTTTTGAATTGCGGTTACCATGGATGCGAATCTCCTAAGCAACACCTTTATACATTGACTTTTTGTTAAAAAGTATGGACGTACATTGACTGAGAGTCATTCGATCTTAATGACATGTTACGAAAGCAATTACTTATGTACTAATCATTTGCCAACCCTTTCCGTTGTCCTCTCTAAAGATAGTTGAATGACTGATTATTATCCAGCAATCTTAAAAAAAAATATCTTAAGATTATATGCTGCACATTTGTAGCGGAAGGAAATTTAAGATACGTTTAATTTCAAAACGCGATAACACCACATTTTGTTTAAATTGAGATATAAAAACATGCGTATTCTACGCGCATTTTTATTAACTACGCGCAAGTGTTCAATGTATAAATATAAGCATTAAAAAAAAAATCTTAATTAACAATATATTAATGGGTCGAACTATTTCATGTTTGGTTGATTCTAGTATGTACAATTTTATTTTGCATTTTATGTTGGCAATATCGCTTTTTATAACAAAACGCTTCATACCATCATCACTAGCATTTTCAAAATTTTATTTAATGCTCGTGAATGAGAAATAAGTACAAAAAAATGTTTTATTTTTTTAATAATATAATGTCTTTCTACCAAGTATTGATAGTGAACACCTTAAAAGTATATATAATATATGCATAATAAGCATGATTGTAAAATGATACCACATATTTTTCACACAGCATCTATCTAGTTGAAGTCCCAACTGAATCAACTATCAGATCGATAGCATAATATCGAGTTTCTTTTCCAATGCAAATCTACGTTACTATTTAGTATGTGAAAAATTCCGAGAAATAAAATTCTTTACGTTACAAAAACTTCAAAGATATTCTTTGTATGTATGTAAGAAAATAGTTGATTTACATTAAACTGAATAAAATATCAATAATCCACTTCTTAACCTCTAAATGCATGATGTTCTACTTTTAAATTAAAAAAACATTTTTATCCAAAAACACTTGGTACTTTTGAAAATCACCGGTATAAAACCTAATTCATAATTTTCATACAGTATATAAAAAGTCAACAATTATTGTAATGAAATTTACTATAGAATACACAATTAAACTACTTCGTACTATTAAGATGAACCATTTTTTTTTATTGTAAAAAATTGTATTTAAAAACTGTCAAAAATCAATGGCTGCCAAAACTCCAGATTGCTCTGTTCGAATGAAGGTTATGGTTTAGCACGTGTAGACAAGACATCTATTGAAACAATATGAATTGTTGATATGTATTTTACCATTAGGTATAAGAATAAAAGGTATTTTTTTTTATGCGATTCGATTTCTGTTTTGCGAAACAGCCAAAACAAAAGTTTAAAGCCATGTCGCTTCTTGCATAAAGCATATAAATTTATAGTGGTATTTAACGATAATAGCCAGACGCTAAGCATCTCATTTGAAAAAAAAGAAATAATCATGAACTTTTTAATTTTTCTAAATATTATTTTGTTAAATCCAATTAAAACCGAGTCAAAGGCGTCTTGTTATACCAGCCAAGTTATTGAGAGCCAATCAGGTCACAGGATTTAAATCAGCTGATTGAATGTTATTCAGTATTTTGTATGGAATTTAAACGTTTACCGTTTACTAAGGTGACGTTTAGTGTTTGGGTCTTTCGGAGTTATTAAAGTTAATGCGCAGTAAAATTTTGATGAAAAAAAATCAAAAAAACTTTTAGCTCTCCTGAAACTGCTTTGGTAAATATTAATTTATTCTTAGTTAAATATTTTTCTTCGTAAAAATCAATGAAATTCATAACTAATATTTTATTCTGTTTTCTTAAACGTTAATTTGGCTTATTTTTTAAAAAATATGCGAAGTAAAACAGTTATGTATTAATATAAAATAAAATAACTTAGATTATTCCACGTATTGTGTTACAAAATGTGACACGTGTTTCGTCTCTTTCAGAGGCATCCTCAGACAACTACTTTTGCAAATTTTTGCTTAAAGTACGAATGATTTTAATTTTACTATTCTGATATATTATAATAAAAATCAAATAAAAATGGGAGGTAAGGAAGGAATAATAGAAAAACAAACTAACGATAATGGTAATGCAAATGACATTTACATTAAGAAATGATTAACTAATGAGTTGCAAAACATTTGCAAAAGTAATTTTCTGAAGATGCCTCTGAAAGTGGCGAAACATGTGTCACATTTTGATTTGATTAACTAATGAATCATTTGCATTACCATTATCGTTTGTTTGTTTTTCTATTATCCCTTCCTTGCCTCCCATTTTTATTTGATTTTTATTATAATATATCAGAATAGTAAAATTAAAATCATTCGTACTTTAAGCAAACATTTGTGAAAGTAGTTGTCTGAGGATGCCCCTGAAAGAGGCGAAACACGTGTCACATTTTGTAACACAATACGTGGAATAATCTAAGTTATTTTATTTTATATTAAAACGAACTTCCACAAAGTTACCCCTGAATCTATCGAAAGCAGTAATGTATTACTTTTTATCGGTAAGTCAATACGGGTCGGTTGAAAATGGTCAGTCGTTCAGGGAAACTACTTATAATTAATTATATGCAAAAAAATCGTAGAATGATGTGTTTACAACAGTATTTTGCTTTTGCTTATATAATATCGTCCATTAAGAATCAACGTTTATTGTTTATGACAATCAATGTTTATTAGATGATTATCCTCAGATAATCATCTAATAAACATGAAATACCAATCAAATGGTTAATCACTCATTTTTTCCTTTTTTTTTTTACAAAGTTATAAATATAATATCTCAAATATTACTTTTTATTAAGATTATTATTGATAAAGTTATCGATAGAGGCAAACCAACACTATATTGTGTGAATCGCTTCAAATCTTTACAAAGCTTCAGTTATATGAAGCACCCTCGTCATAAATTGACATAAATTTTCAACACTTCACTTTAATAAGGGTCATGTGTTTCATAACATAACACTTGACAGAATGATGTCTGCAACATTCTCTTGGCTCGCACATGTTACAATATTAATAAAACCTTCACAATTACATATTATCAAATTTCAACACATTTTGACGAGATTTATTGGCATCCAAACCTTTTTCAAAACTATTATATTTCGCTCAATTTCATCAAAGATATATTCAACATTTGAATAGATCAAATTTGAAACGTTCAGTTTTTTTCAATGAAAATGAAATTGAAAGCTATGAAAATGTTATAACAACAAATTAACGTCATACATTAATTATTAAAAAGAATTACAAATTATTAGCTACTGATTGTTCAGTTGGCATAATAGTGAGTTAAATTTGAATCGTTCAAATTAATTTAATTAAATTTCATAAAATAATTATCAATTTTCAAGTAATCAAAATAAATATAATTCTTAAAATTACCCATCATAACTAACAAAGACTATTTGTTCAAATGAATATTTCCTCACCTAATGAACGTCATTAAAATCAAAGCTTTCGTGAAGTTAATCCATGTCGCCATCAATAGCTTTTAACTTAATGACACATTTAATTATTATATAAACACGATACCACTTATTTACTAAGCGTCAGTTAATCCGTGCATTTAAACGCCTGAAGATGTCGAAAGGCGAAACCCAGGTATTTAGTGATAAAACGAGTGTGAATGCACAAAATTCGAACGATTGAAATTTAATATTGAAGTTTCACCACGTCGAAATCTTAAATTATAGAATAGAGATTGGTTTGTATATTTTCTATTTAATAACTTACGCACTGGGTTTATTATTTGTATTCCTCGTACTGCTACCTCCTCTTTTTTAGTCGCAGCAATGCTAAGAATTATCAGGCGAGTAGTACGTAATTTATTTATTTCTTATTTGTAAACACTTTGTCATATAATGGCAAAATTTTGTAGTTCAATAATGAAGTCTGAAATGAGAAACACACTCTCGAAGTTTACGCCATATTGAATTTACTAATCAAATGTTTCATTAATATATAGCATATATCGTCGTTATTCAGGAGAAATTGGCCATGTATAAAATAGTTAAACGATCATGAAAACCGGCTAGGCATTCGTTATTAATCTAAAAACCACTTGCATATATATTATTCACATTTCACTGTTTCGGGTTGTTTAACATTTCGTATGCTTAGACATTCCAGGGCAGAGCAGACATAGAGCTTTCCAGACAAATATAATAATGTTCGTAAGACGTCAAATAGTTTTTTTGTGCATTTTCGTACAAACTCTCTCCGGTCAGTATCTCCTGTACGACGAAGATATAAAACTTTTTGCATAACAATTATTTATTTTATAACAATATATTTTTTTCACATTAATAAAACAACACAATATTCCTTTGTACTTTAACACCCTAAAAGTGTTTTTTTTCGTTAAAATTTGGTGTCAATAAAAATAGCGCGTAAAAAAGTAGATTAAAAAAATAGTTTTTTTCAATTTCAATTGAGCTAATGCAATAACCCGATGAAACTCGCATAATAAATAGTTTATGTCTGTATTCATACGCTTGGAAAAATGATTAACTATTTCAGTCACGAAAATTTTCACAGTCGTATTTTCTCGCTGCATTTCAATTACCAATCATAAATAAAGCCTTTTGTGAAAAGTTTGATCTGAATATTAATATTCATTTCGTTGAAATATTATACCAGTTACTTCCACTAATGATTACTTTTTCTCTTGACTCTATTTTTGACATTATTTTTCTCTCCCAATGTGGACTATATGGCCTCATAATGGAGGTATATCAACAAAAAGGGGGAAGTCTGATTTGATACAAAATTTGAAATTGTGATGTTTAAAATAACAAAAATCGTGTGATGACATATATGGACGGTTTTTGGAAAATTTGATAAATGCAAAAAACCCTAGAAATTTATTATTAACTTGATAAAGTAGTCTGTATTGCTAGTTTCATTTTACAAAACTGACTGAGAATATTTTTCATAAAATGAAGACAGCTCAGCATGGTTCGTATTTCGATGATTCATGAGTGTTTTAAAGAGCAAGTTTGTTGAAAAAAACTGCATCGAATACGGTATTTTTTATTTAAGAATCTTTTCAATATTCTTATCGCTGTAGAATCGATTCTATTGTATACGTATCAACGATGAATAAGAGACAGATTCAAGTGATTCGAAAAATGAATCCACGACTCCTTTTTAACTGATAAGCATTATAAAATGAACGGTCAAGTACAGTAATCTGGAATCTAATAAAACATACAAGATAGCTTCAATTGAAATATTTTAGTTTGAAAGAAGTGCGTGGTATCTCTCGTTGATAGGCCGGTAAGTGCAGAAAAAGTGTAGGAGTTATTTTTATCCAGCAACAGATTGATGAAGGCCACTGATGTTTACGAAAGTAAAACTATAGGTTGTTATTTGAAAAAAAAGTTTAATCGATTTTTATTACTTGTAGCGATAAATATGTACACATGTTACTATAACCAGATCGAATTTGGACAGAATTCAATATAAAATTGACTTTTTTACTCCACTTGTGCTAAAAACCGACACATGTGTTTCATCTGTTAAAGAAGCATCATTAGACAGGATATCGGATGGTTTTACGAATAAAGGACGGATATCGGACGGTTTTAAGAATTAAGGACGTAAAAATTCTCTTCCATTCTTCCAAATCTAAAACAACGGGGCGTAGTGAGAATGATTAGCCCACCACTAGCCTTGTCCTAGCCCTATCTTTTATATCACTACTCTAATCGAAAAAAGAGAGGTTGAGCAACTGGGTAACAAGCAGTTCTCGAAAAAAAACTCTGAGATACCTCCATTAGGAAGATTATTGATATCATCCACATTGAGAACTGATTAGAGTTTAAAAAAATTAAAAGCTTGACAAGAGTTGAGTTTCAGCACCTTTTTTTATTAAGCATTGTATACCCAGTGACGTTCCTAGGATATGTGCCGCCCCCAGGCAAAGTTTAAAACAGCGCTTTTACTATTTATCTAAATATATATTTTTTTAATTTTCTTTTAAGAAAAAAAAATTATTGCGATAAATTTAACTGCTATTTACCCATCAGTCATAATATTATTACCATTGAAAATGTTTTTGTCGGCATTTCTTCTTATCAAAGACATTGAGTCATCATATTTATTCTAAGCCAAATTCGTGTGTCAAAAATATTTAATCATTGAAAAAAAACTATGATCATTTGCCGCTCCTTCGGATTTGCTGCCCGTAGGCAACTGCCTACTGGCCTATGACCACGGAACGTCCCCAGGGATGGGCTGGAGGGGGCTCGGAGGGGCTCACGCGAGCCCCTTGTTAAATTTCGGCGTGGCCGGCGAGCACCTTGTTAAGATAAGAAAATCATTCGTCTTAGATCAAATCATCACATAACTGCAATTTCTGTAGATGGATAAATTTGAAAATTAGTTGTCGTTTCATTTTTTCATTCAGCGTCGTGGGCGTCCGTGAGTCCCAGTACGAAAAAACATTTTTTCGATCGATTTATCTATTTTCTGTTCGAAGGAATGGGTGTTTGTGATGTCTTAAGATTGCCTCCCACTCTTCCGATTCTTCAATTCAACTGGGCGCTACTATTAGTTAATCACTAGTCCTGTCTTATGCTTATCATTTTAGACTAAGCTACTAGCAGTTCTCGTAGAAAAATAACTTTCGTTGAGATACCTTCATTAGGAGGCCATATGCTCGACATAGGGAGCGGACATGAATAAAAAAATGGATAATATTTACCGAGTCTCTCGTTAAGATATTGACAGCTCACTGCTGAACGTCCCTGTGTATGGCATAAATAAAACCCGAATTAAGTAATGATATTTAGGCTATATAAAGTTCTCACATGAAGACTTACATTATAATAATCGTAATAAAATATTAACGACGTCATCTACGCAACATGGTATAAAGGTTAAAAAAACAATATTCCGACAGTTGAAATACTGTCACATGCACAGCTGATCGTCGGACATAAAAAATAAAATAAAACGTCGCGGTTACGTATCAGAGAGAATTATGTATATGTACATAGATTTTTCATCGCGAAAAACACGCGATTATTTGCAACGTAAAAAAAATATTTTACAAAAGTTTTCGCCAAAACTTTCAGCTACATGATTGGAGCACTTAATGCTTTTCATGAATTGCATTATTTACCTACCTATTTTGATTAATAAACAGTGTAAAATTAATAGAAATTTTTCGTCCGAAATCTTTCAAAAGAATTATTTTTTAACAATAATCATAACCATTCAAATTTAGTTTAAATTTATTAAATCCATCCAAGACGGCAACATATTACTTCTCCCGAAGAACTATGACACAATTGACAATAAATGTATGGTTCTTCACAAATAGCGATTTAGTTTTTTTCTCATACATATAATTTACAATTGAATTTTTATGTTATATCTTTTACCTAGGTCGTTTTTTTGTAAAAGTTTTCATCGCCTCTTTTACGTATCGTAATATTTTCAAATCTTTCAATTAAAGTTTTGTTGATATTTATTACTTTAAATCAAGAAATTCGGAGTAACTCAAAAATTTATATATATTAAACTTGCATTAGGTAAATCAACCTATTTCCGTACTTTTGTCATAGTAAACTAAAAAAAAAAACAAAATTTACACTTGCGTTGTTGTTCTGCCGCTTAAGCGATATTTAGACAAAAGCACAACGATGGGGAATACGGACTGTACGACAGTGCCATTTTGGTTGAGTCATTAACGTCTTATGGTTTATCATAAATTATCTAAAATAATAGTGTCCAATATTTAGAGTAGCAGATGTTGTCCTGGACCAGGCGAGGGGAACCTGCGGCCTTTTGGCTACTCTGATGCGGCCTTCTGGCCAATTCTGTAATCTTCTAAATTTATGTAAATTCGTAAATTCCTGACATATTCTGACCGTAAAGTCTTGTTTCCGGCCAAAGATTCCCTAGTCAACGTTTACTGCGGCCTTATGTCAAATCAGAAAAATGAATGCGGCCTTCAGAGAATAAAAGGTTCCCCACACCTGCTTTAGACTAAGACTCTTATCGATAGTGATCATTTATCTTGATTAAGTCTTTTTTAAGTTTAAATGTCTCATTTTGACAAATAAAAAAAACACACACACACCAAATTTCCGTCACTTAGCTCAGTGCTTCCCATATTGGGGCCGCGGAATTTCTCCGGGGGCCGCCGCAGTTTTGTATTGAGCAGAGTGGCGGATTATTTTTTTTCGGATTTAGGGGGCCGTGGAATGAAAAAGGCTGGAAAGCACCGGCCTAGCTCATCGTTTATGTATTATTTTAAAAAACGAGTTAATATATTTTCAGTGCTTTCGTCACGTGAAAATCACAAAAAAAAAATCTTAAATTTTATTTATGACTCCTAACAAAATTACGCACATATTTTTTTATTGCTGAGTTTTAATTTGAAATGAAATAATAAGCCGTGGAATTTGGATCCGGTTCCTGTGTACATATATTCCAAAACAATATTACATTTTAATGGGCAATTAGTATAATGTTATGGATACAAAATATACGAGAAACGATTATACGCAAATGCAAATTTTATATTTTCCTACTCGGACATTTTGGATTATTATCATTTTATCAATTAAAATAATCCCTGGCGATTAAGGCTTTACTGTTCATAAACATTGAAATAAATCAAGTACAAGCTTAACCTATACCTATATTTACTTGATTATTAAATTTGTTTTAGATCATCTCGAACAAATAAAAATACATTTTTATCAGATAGCAATAATTATTAAATACATATTAGTATGCCTTTTTGTGTATGATTTTGCGTAGTTATCGTCAAATTTTCGTTAACAAATTAATAATATCATTATTACAGAGAGTTCTGTCAAAAACAATCAATCCAATCAACAAACCTTAAATAATTACAAATACAAAATAACATTTATGTATTTACTCCAAAATCTTTCAATAACAATCGTTGTAATAATTTTATATAATAAAATTAATATTTCTATTTGAATAAAACTCTACCATTAAATAAGTAAGAACACAGTGGCCAATGGCCATAAAACTTTCCTGGACAATACAACATAATCAGCAACTTCTGCCATACTTGTTTTTTAAATCTATATATGTATATAAAACAAAGTGGGGTTATTTACACCACGTTTATCTCAAGAATGGCAGCACGGATTTTAATGATCTTTGATTTATTAAATTTTTCTCCGCCTAGAATAGCAGAATAAGCATTAAAACATCGGAAAAATATCATGGGAAAGAAATTATAAAGAAAATAATATTGTCATACAGAACAAGATTTTCAAATGACGAACAGCTTCAAACGATAAAATGTCGTATGCTGGTTTCAGAAAAATCCACCAGATCGCACTGTTTTCTATATCTGTTTGTTTTTGCTTCTTTTGCATACGATTGACTTTGGAATAATTTTAAATTTAGAGTAGGGATTAGAATAAAAAAATCGATGATATGAAATGAAAACGAAAGAAAATCGGATAATATTGAAATAAGGTTATGTTTATAATTGGGTATGATAAATTTTTTGACAATAATATTAAACTGTTTGCACGAACGTTGCTTTACTCTGAGATGCCACGTTATTACACTTGAAACGCTATATCGGAGAAATTTTAACGTCGAAAGCAAGGCGATGCGGTTCCTGATCACCCGAATGACTACTGATGCTCTTGGTCGCATTTACACTTGCGAATGCGTCTACTTGCATGTCAACAGCTCAATTTGCTTGAAAATGGTACTCATTGGGACATGAAAATCGCTGAAGAAATTCTTTCTGAATCTCCAAGTCAGATACGCACATTATTTTCTATCATTATTTTGACATGTTTCCCATCGAATCCATGTGAACTGTGGAACAAGGACAAGGATGACATATCGGAAGACATTTTACATCGAATTTGTTTCAGTTTAGGGAATCCCGATTTTGAGATGAATGAAGAGATACATAAATAACCAGGGTTTGCTTTAGATCGAAGACATGTGTTACCTCACGTGTGGCAGTTTGTTAGTCAAGTTAAGAATGCAAACGCCAAATCGTGGAATGAACGACTCTTTCAATCGAGAATTGGAACGTGAACGTGAATATGATAGATATGCATTGAACCGATCAATTCAAACGAATGTACCACTGTTGAACCCACAACAGAAGGAAGTGTACGATATGTCAATGAATGCAATTGATGATGGAAATGGTGGCTTATTTTTCATCGATGCGCCCGGTGGAACTGGGAAGATATTCCTCATGTCATTGATTATGGCCACTGTTCGTGCGAGATCCGAAATTGCTGTAGCAGTTTCTTCTTCTGGAATAGCGGCCACGTTGATAGAAAGATGGCGAACGGCTCATTCAGTGTTGAAATTGCCGTTAAACCTTTAAACGACTGAAAAACTGACAACACTCAGCAATGACCAAAGTTTTGGTAGCAAGTAAAATCATCACCTGGGATGAATGCACAATGACGCACAAACGCGCATTAGAAGCACTCAATCGAACTATAAAAGATCTGTGCAATGACTCAAGATGTGGGCAATGATTCTATTATCTGGCGATTTCCGCCAAACTCTCCAAGTCATTCCAAAATTGACCGCTGCCGATGAAATAAACGCTTGCCTCAAATCATTGAAATCTGTGGCGCTATGTGAAGAAACTTCAGCTGACGAAAAACATGCGAGTTGAATTTTTAAACGATCCATCTGCCAAAGATTTCTCCAAGCAATTGCTGACTATCTGTAAGAGCCGTGTTCCTGTCGACGAATCAAACGGATTGATTTCGTTTCTGCCGAATTTTTGCAATTTCGTCTCATCGAAGAACGACCTCATCAACAAAAAACATCATCATTGCTAATCACAAACATCACAATTGGTTGAGTGAACGAGCAATGCTTGCAGCAAATAACAAAGATGTGGATCATTTCAACTTCACAATTCAAAATCAAATCGAAAATCAAAACCATCGAAAGTATCAAAATCAAATCGTTGGTCCACTGCATTCCTTTAAATCTATCGACTGTGCCACGTGAATTACATCATTTCAATGTAATTAAAATACTTTTCATTTTGAATTTTGCACATTTATTGAACTTAATTCATATTGAGTATTCATTTTAACTGAATTTAATTCAGCCAATAAATTAACACAACATTTATTGATTCTGAGGCGGTACGAAATTCGTCGGGTCAGCTAGTACTACATAAAACAAAACATTAAATAAGTTATAATTAAAACTTACAATAAATATTTAAGTGACAATTTTAATTATATTGCTCTGAATACACCGCTTTCCATGTTTTTTATTTCAATTTGTAATATATCAAAATGTAATCTTTTCTAATTCTTCTATTTCTAAATCTTTTTATTTTAGAATTTTTTATTTTATTTTGAGTTGTTCATTAGAATATCATTAACAATTATTTTCACAACATCAATTTTTACTATGACTTTTTAAAGTTTAAATACAAAATCGGTACGCCATTTTTTTTAGACAAGTTTATGTGTAAGCGTCGCAGGAGAATTTTTAAATTCATTAACTAAAATTATATTAAAATAGATTTATATTCTTCTTGTTTATACAATTAAGATTATGCCATGTCAAATACTATTGATTGATAATTCATATTTGCTTAATATTCAAAGAATTAAATTTAAAATCAAATCAAAACAATTGAATTGTCATGTTTTAAAGTTGGATTACTGTTAATAAATTATTCGTTATAAGTAATAAAACATTTAAAGTTACTCAATCTCATTTAGATTTAATTTTTCTTTTATTATACAAATTCAACTTCATTATACAAATAATTAAATTTTACTTTCTATTAGAGTGCTTCGTAAAAACTCACCCTCTAAAAAAGCGACCCTTGTCGTAGTAGAAGCAGAAAAAATTAAACTGCAAAACTTTTTACTTGCATTTCCAAAGAAAACACTGTTCATTAAAAACTGCCGCTGAACTTCGCACAACTTTCCGATGGTTTTAAAATAAAACTTTTACGAGTGCAAAAAGCGGGCGGTGAAAGCTCACGCTGGAAAATTCTGCGGAGACGTCCGTGCGCGACGCCTACTCGCGGACGAATGAGAGCTTGCTCTCTTGTCCGACGGACCGACGTCTAAACGTAACGACGCCATCCTTCGGCAGCGTTTAAACTTGGAACACTTTATTTTGTAAACAAAAGAAATGAGACCGGTCATAAAAACAAAGCAGCTTCGTATTTTTAGTAGATATCTGTGAGCAATTTCAAACATAGTTAAAATACCATTTTCTTGGAATGAATACACATCGGTTATTTAAATAAATTAGTGATTTATTGTATTATAATAGTTTGAAACATTAACAATTACACAACTCACCAAAACTTTAAAGTATTTCATTTAAAACAATAACTTTTGTTTACCGATCTCATTGGACTATACAAAGATAATTATTACAGCTATTGTTATTGAGAGAAAATTATCTATGCTGCTGTCTATAACACTATAAATATTTGTTTTGATTTATTTGTCTATCTGTAACCCAGCTCTCTCTGTCTCTCTCTCCGTTACACTCACTCTAATGTCAAATATTATAAAACGTTAACAAAATAAAACACTCCTTTTAACTAATTTCACATTTATTTATTATGATCAAGAGCGGTTTTGCTCATCACAAGCATTTACAAAAAATCAAAATCAGCCCACTCCTATTTCCGATCAATTTAAATATTAAAAAGTTTATTTTTTGGATGTTTGGATATTTATTTTGTTCAAATTTCCATCACCAATATTCCCCATTTGACACGATCTGTTCGGAGGGGGGAGAGTGGGATGATTTGGTTTAAATTAAACGAATTTCGACAAAACAGGTCACGTTATAGCGATTGTTTTTTATCTCACCCCACCCTGGCGTCCCCGTGGTGAAAAGTTTTGAACAAGAACATCAAACAATAAAAATGGAATTAGATTATTCCATTAATAATTGTTTGAAAAAGAAATGTTTTAATGCGTCCGTAAAAACAGAGTTTTTTGCGGTCTAATACGTTTTTCCCTCGATTTAAATGTCTCATTTGCATTACCTACATTACATTTTTGAAATTCCTTTGTTGGTTGTGATAAATACGTTTTATTTGTTTGTCCTTACTAATGAAATGACTTCGTGGTCTAATGTGATAAGCGTTTATAAATATTTTTTTAGGTATAATCGAACAATAAAATAGCCTGAAAATATTTAGTGTAAAATACGTACTAAGGAGACGTACCTACAGCTGCTGCGTTTTTCAAACGATTTTTGTTTACAATAATAGCTAAGGAAACAAAAACGACATCTAAGACTATCTAGATCAAGCAATAGATAGGCGAAGAAGTAATGGATTAAATTTTAGTGCGTTTAGACCTGTTTTTGCGCCTGTGTGCATGGCGCCTTTGGCCAAAGTTCGGGGCCTCAAAAAACCAAAAGCGATCCACCAATCTGCGCCCCTCTGATTATGTTTAGAGCCGGCGCCTGTGTGCGCCGCACACTTTGCACACGCTTAGGGCCGGCCCTGCACCTGAGTAATGCAAGCGGGGCTCACATTATTCCTGTAGCGATTGACTTTAGCGTTAAGTGTTATTAGTTAATTCCCGTTTAAACTTACATATGTAAAAACTGCAACACATTGACAGAGCTCTCAGGAATCGCGCTCAAAATAAATTAGTAATGTAGGAATCAGGAATGGTGAATTTCATAAATTACGAAAACCCTTTCAAACGATGATGATCGACCTCAAATCGACGCTTTTGTGAATTCTTGCAATATTTATTACGAATCTTAAATATTATATTACCTTTAAAATATATATATATAAATGTGTCATTAACTGAAATCAATATTTAAAAAATAATTTAGCTTGAGTTAGAATGAGTTAAAAGAAGGCAATAGTGTCCACGGCCCTGCTAGATTGATGTCATATTACAGTTTAGCTAAAATAATTAGCATATAATATATAAGTGTAGAAAAGTGTGTCAAAAATTGATAAAAAAAGTTATAATAAACTGAAGGAAAAAACACTGATAAAATTCGGCTGATTGTCTACTGACCAAGGAAAACAATATCAAGTAAATTTGTCATGTCATTACCTGGGTCAATCAAGATTCAGATCAGAATTCTAGAAAAAATCGCTGATACGTTGAATCATTGAGTTGCAAAAGGCACTCTGGAAGATTTTTAAGTGTTGATTTAATGACGAAAAACTGCTGTGTATACATTTTTTTACTATATCCACTCCCAATGTGAAGCATATGGACTTCTAATGAAGTTTATTTCAACAGAATAGTTTTTGTGAGAACTGCTTGTTACTCATTTTTTCAACCTCTCTTAGAGAGTAGGGATGGAAGAATTGGGTTAGAGCAGTGGTAAGCTAATCGGTCTCACTACGCCCCATTTTTATATTAGTTTATGATAGGAATGATGTGAGGGAGGACTTCAAAATACATCAATACCTTCGAACATAAATTCTTAAATCGATTGAAAATCAATCTAGAAAAACGTTCCGTGCTGGCATTTTAACCTGTGACCACTAAGTTCGAAGCCAAACACTTTGTCACTCGCCCACACAGCTAGTATTGTGCATACATACCTAACATTAAATTTATTATTTAATATATCAATTTAATTTGGTTTCAAATAACGTGTTGTTTGACTTTAAGCCCTCGATATATTATGGACAATTTTAGTATTTTATTTCTCGTATGATTTCAGTGACACGCAGTGTCCAATACAAAATACCAAAAAGTTTATAACACTTCAAAAATATGTGGGTTATCGACCACTCCATTAAACCATTGATGCCCTTCTCTGCGAGAGGAAAAATCGTAAGGACGCTCAAGAACTCCCTCTAACAACTCATAAAATCGAAAAAGATTCTATAAGGTCACGAAAATTCTGCGACGGAATACTTCTAAGCTCATAAGAAGGGACGGTTTGAGTCTTCTGTCGCCCTTCAGTTTGTTTGATAGACGTTGATGACCGTAAAAATGTAATAAAAGTAGTGCTGGGCTTAAAGCTTCCAGCATCTTTTCAGTGCCACGTTAAAATCATTAGTGTCAGCGTCATTACCTGAACACTCAACACCTCAACATCCCTAACAACAACCCTTCACGCTCGTATAATTTTATCTGCCAATAAAAAACTCTATACCCCTTTATTCCTCTAGTTTTGGCAGTATATCATTAATGCACTGCAATATAAGAGTAATAACTTCCATTGTATGCCACAAGCAGTAGCGTCCACATGATTTGGCAGGGTAGATTCAGTACGAATATTTCATCATTAGTAGGTTTAAAAAGATACATATCACCAGAAGGAAAAAATTCAGAACAATTTATGTATAAGAATAAAACAAAGTGGAATTTAATAATTTAAAAATACATTAAATGTATTTTTGGATGTGTCAAATTATTGAGTGTTTTGAAAATTGTGTCCAAGAGCAATTGACCGTTTTATAGAACATGCAAGCAATATAGGGGTTGCTTTGATTTTTATAAAGATATAGAAGATTAAAAAAGAACGGTTTTAACCCTCAGTACGGTCTTAATTTAATTTAAGATTTTACACTTGTGTTTTTTTTGTTTCTTCTTCTCAATTTGATTTCGAATGACTTAAACATTTCTAATTTTCTTTTATGATTTTCTAATTTCAAAATATCAAACGCATTAATATTATAGTACTATAATGCCAAATATGTCTGTATTTGGTTGAGGAGCAAACATTCAAAAGGTGATTTGTCACACAAATACAGACCTTGAGAAATGATGATTTGAGTGTACGATTTAATTTTTATACGAAAAAACCTTTTTTGATATCTTATTGTGATTTCCATTCATAGATCTTATTATGGACTATCAACTGATATTAAGCGGCATTTTTTCAAAATTCGTGGCAATTCACTTGAATATTTTCTCCTCATATTTATAAATTTATCACGTAATATGTACATTACAAAAATCACAAATAATTAATTTATTGTTTTTGCAATATAAAAATCAATTGAAATATAATTTTTAAAAATGGGGAGGAAGTCAATCGAGTAAGTTCCGATAAAATCTACTTAAAAACAAAAAAAATAGTACCTGTACGAACTCACTCACGTCAACGTGAAATATGTCGAATAATCTTAGCAATATCGTTGGACATTGTTAAATATATTCTTATCGGCAGGCAAATGTTGAATTTTTGATGAACATTCCGTTCATGTCCACAATTCTTAAAAAAATATCAGGAACGTTATTTACTGTTTTGTAGACGTTAACAACATGGTATGGATTTTTATAAATACCATGATACCAAGTACATCCAAACTTTGAAGGGTGTTTTCTTATTGTGGCGCAAACTAGTAAATGTAAACGGATAGAGCAAGTTTCTTTCCTCTGTCGACTGTACGCTACTGGCCGCCAGTTATGTTATACTACTATGAAAACGTATATATTTCACACAATTTATTAATGCTACATTAAACACGGATTTAAATAATGCGTTCATTAAAATCTGTGAATACATAATAATTATGAAGGGAACCATTTTAACACCAGTATTCCGCACGATGTGATGAATTACAATTTTAATATATGTACTTTGAATAAAAAAACAAAACACTCTTTTATACTTATTCTAGATTTATTTATTAGAATCAATACCGGTTAGACTCATCACAAGCATTTTCAAAAGTCACAAATACATCGATGCTCTAGTTCCATAGAACAATAAGTATAAAAAATGATGTTTTAACTTATACTACCCATTATATTTGAATAATTCTCTTCTATAACTCCACAAAAGTACAACTAGAATAAATTTCTTGTTTTTTATTGGTAGGCAGATTTTTGAATAAAGAAATTAAGAAATATAAACAGTCTTCTCTCAGTTCCGTGTAAATACAACTCGAAATATCGTTTAAATGTTTTTTTCAACGTTGCCATAAATTTGTTTTGATTTGAAATAAATGACTTAATGATTTACTAAAAAAATGAGACAAATATTTATCAAGCCTTTTTTATAACTCAGTTTAGAAGCATCTAAACTTTGGTCAGCCATATCTCAAAACTGCCAATATCTAGCTGTAGCACTATGGAACTGAGCCATCGATATATTAAATTAAGACCAACAAACAATGTTAATAGAAATATGAAAAATATATTTTGAATAATTATAAAAAATGATTATTTTAATAAGAATGTTTAAAATGTCTTACAGATAAATTCTACTAATTTACAATCAAATTAGAACTCACTGAAGTAAGAAAGGTCACTTACAATGAATTCAATGTTTTATCAAAAAATAGCAAATGAGGAATTTTAACAATATAATATAATTTAAATTAAATATTTATTATATGATCACAGGAATTATTCTTTGAATGTATAAAAAATAAAATGCAATCGTTTTAACGATGCATTTTATTTTTGCATAACGTGCATTCTTTTTACGTGGTTAAGAACAATGAATTCAATACTTTCACAAGAAAATGAAAAATAATAAAAACGGCTATTGAGTGTTCCACGAATAATTAGTCATTGCGATGTTTATATCCAGTGACAGATAGAGTGACATTAAACTTATAAGGAAAAAAGGAAAGAGTAGCAAAAATGTAATATATATAATTTAAATAATATATAATTAGAACTCTCAGCCGTTAGGTACTACACAAAAACTAAATCTATTTGCTTTAGTAAATATCAGGGCTGTGAATTCAAAAAACTTCCAAGGACTCCAACATTGACTTCAGTATTTACAACAGGTTCTCTGATTTCCATTAAAAAATATGTAAAGCATATTTTCATTTTTTAATACCTAGTAAAATGAATAGTCGGGTCCTATGGCGCAGCGGTCAGCGTTATGGGGTGTATTGAGAGTCCCAGTAAGAACAGCACTTTTTCGATCGATTAATCGATTTCTGTTCGAAGGCATAGGTGTTTGTGATGTCTAAGAATTCCTTAGTGTAGTTACAGCGATTAATTAACCGCTATTCCTGTCTTAGCCGTATCCTTATATCCCTACTACTCTTTTTTGAATAAGAGAGGTTGAACAACTGAGTAACAAACAGTTATCATAGAAAAACTTATGTTGAGATACCTCCATTAGGAGACCATATGTTCCACACTGGGAGCAGACATGGATACAAAAAAATGGATAACTTTTTTTGTATTTTAATTCAATAAAAAAAGTCAGCCCTTTTATACATATACTTCGCAATTTCAATGTTATAATACTACATCTTTTCGTTAAGAAACAATTATAAAACGTCACCATAAAGTGTATTTTGTATTAATGGATTCCTGAGGTTTATGCATCTTATATTGACGATAAATTTGTTACTTTGTTTATATTACTTATTTATTTTGTAAACGTGACTATTGAAAAATAAATAATGTTCGTATACTATTTTTTTATATGGATATCGATACGAGTTTAATAAATTACATAGAGCTATAAGTTATCCAGGTCCAAGATTGAATAACGCAACAGTTTTAACAAGGTTCATTCATTTATTTCAGTTATATTGTTCTTCAAAATAAATAAAATATATATGTGCATATTTGGTGCGAGTCGAGTTCTGAATATTTTTTAATTTTTTACCTCACACACTCTCGGAAAACGAGAAGTAATGCCTTAGGCCTGCAATCAAATGTAATACAATATGATAACTATGAATATATTTTCTATGAACGATTTTTTTAACATTCATGTAAGTCGACGCCAATTCGTTAAAATATGCCGTGAGAGGGTTAGTAGAGGCGCAGCTAAGAAAGATGCCAGAAATTTAATTTTCACACCCTTTTAACTCGAAAGTCTCAGACAGAATTATTAAGTTGATAAGTTCTTGCATGAAAGTGTTTCATTAAAAAGACAATCGCTTAAATGTTAAGTATTCTTGTTTTTAAAGTCTTGTTAATAGAAGACTTATGAAACTTAGTACGCTCAACAAAAACGCAAAATAAAATATATGTATGCGTTGTTTTTCACAATGGCAGATGGTCCACGACTTTCGCGCATTTGGCTAATTCGTACATATTAATTGTAACTAAAAAGATGATATTTTTTCCAACGATTAAGCAATCTTGTTGTAAGAATCATTTAAAGCTCTAAAAATTGTACGTGAGGACCGGTTCCAGTCGTCGCGGGCATTTTAAGCTGTTGAATCTATCTCGAATAGGTAATAATCTAACGAATCAATAAAATTCTTAACCCAAAACGTTGTTCGAATACAGACAGTGGCGAATTTACCTACTCGCAAATGAGGCGCTCACTTGTGGCCTCCGAATCTTAGGACATCAAAAATGGCTTACGTTATATAAACAATAAACTTTTTGTTCATTTTTTGATTATTTTACATGTAATTTTTTACATTCTTATGGTATCCGAAAATTAGGGCCTCCAAATTTTATTGCGCCTGGAGCCTCTCATGTGCTTAATCCACCACTGAATACAGACTTAATAAATAAAAAAAGCTTAATATGTTGATAATGATTGTGAAAAGCGATTATATAATATATAATATGTTTATAGATTATAATTGAGCCATCAAAAAGAGAAGTGAGCCAATAAGTAAAATGAGTAAATTAGGTATTCTTTTGGACTTTTAAGTACAATCACGACTTTACTTCGTGTTTTGGTGGATTTTTTATTTTTACTTAATGGAGATAACACTATTGTAGTCTGTATAAGCTAAGCTCACTTTACTTGTAGAACATTATAACTCATGTTTTTAAAATACCACTTGACTCACTTCACCACTTATGAGCTCAATTATAATAACACAACATGATATTGTCCTTGCCCTGGATGATGAAATCACGGCTCTGTCTACACTATAATAACATTACGCATAAAAAAAAAATTATAATCGTAGTTAAGGTAAATTTGAAGTCAGATTTAGTAAGTTATTAAACGATTTAATGTGTCAAAATCTTGCGAATTTGGACATAAAAAGGAAAGGAAACAAAAACATCGCTATATTTCGAAATGTGTTTATGTTCAAAGTAATTCACACGACTGTTAAAGTGTGCCTATATTGAGTGAAGTGGGTGGCTAATTTTCTTTTGAGCATCACTGAGATACGCTTATAACAATTCTTTATTCCTTGGCCTACCACTATGCGTTTAAAATACTGGGGATACCATTATACAAAAAAAAACACGAACGGTGTTTTGTGTCGAGATCTGTATGTTTCGTAAAAAAGAAAAAAAAATCAGATCTGTTCAAGACAATAATCATCAAAATGTATGCATTCGATTTCTGACTTAAATAGAAAAATCCCTTTTTCGAAATATGTAATGATTAATATAGTATGTCGTATGGTCCGGGATTGATTGGTCATCTTCGTAGGCTTCGGTTGTAATCCTGAAGGGTTCGAGTAAGGACAGTTTTATATATTGACCACTCCCTACTACGGTACTACTACCTGTTGAAATTGATTACATTAGGAGTTCATGTGCTCCATAGTGTGCGAGCAGGGCTTAAAAAAAAGTTTTTTAACTCTTTCGCAAATAAAATATTTTTTTCCTAAAATATTTTTGTAAGAAAAATTGAATCGTATAACCAGGGCCGGCTCGTGGAGTGTGCGAAGTGTGCGGCACACAGGCGCACGTGTGGCGTACATAGATGCACAGCCCCTCACTAAGATAGTAACGTTATCCACTCATTTAATCTTAATTTTGAGAGACGTCGAAGGCGCCACGGACGCAGGCGCAGAAAACCTAACCTAACCTAACTTAACCTAACCCAACCTTCCCATCAAGTATTGACAATGAATAATGTTGAATATAAGAGAACACTCTTAATTAGTGTATAAAATTTATTGAGAACTAACGAGTACCCGGCATGCGTTGCAATGCCACTTAAAGAAAGAAAATGTTCATGTTTTAATTGTGCTTATTGAAGTGCTTTTGGGTACACAATATAGTATTGCATATAACTGCATAGGAATGATAAAAAAAACTCACTGTTTCCCCAGAACACCGAGAATTGCTTTGATATAAAGCGAGTCTCATTGTTAACGTATTGGCAGCCCACCGCTAGCTGTGCTAATTCACATGCCTTTTATGGCGTCCGCACAACAACTCACCAAAATTTCATCGTATAGGAACGCATAAGGGACAAAAAAACATTCATTTTTATATATTATATATATGTAGATACATAAATATGCTGCTTTCTTTATTAGTTTTTTAATAGATCCAACATCGTTGTTATTGTGGGTTCAATGGGAGTCCGTCGTGTGGCTTTTTTATCGTACTAAATTTCGTTTGAAACTTATTTCATGCACTATATATTAATTACGGCAATTATAAAAAATAATACCGATCTGGCTGCCAGTGACCAATATTAGGGCATCTCTTTCGTTTTATTTGATTAAGTTGTCTGCTGGTTGTATTTGATAGGTCGGTCCATTTCTTGAATTGAATTTTCAATCGTTTTACGACTATGTGACGTATTTATCAGGGCTGTGGAGTCGGAGTCGGGGATTTAAAAAATATATTTATTGAAATGTTTTCAAACCACAAGAGTTCATAATCTTGTTTCTGATATTGACTGCATGCTTGAATAATCTAATGAAAAACATATATGTAATGTAAACAGAAATTATTGAAAAATAAAGCCGGAGTCGTTTTTTTTACCCGACTCCAAAGTCTTGGTATTTATTCATCTGTCTCCCCTCCCCTTCATCAAGTGATGTAGACATAGTATAGCTAAAGTAATTAGATCACTACTATTCATCTCCAAAACTCCGAGAGAAAAGTATTGTTATGTGACTAAATATCAGCCAGTTCTCATATACTCATTGAGAGCCGCATATTCAAATAAATATGTTCTTTAATATTCTCACGTGTGGTCGCAGTAATACAATGGGGAGTCAAGTAGATAGATATCAATAAAATTTATATTCAAATAACACGAGGAAAACCTACGCAATTTTCGGCCAGCAAAAATGCTTATAAATCACATCTATAATGAGTGCTTCAGAAATAATTTGACGTTTACGGTCGAGCTCAAATTAAATTCTTTGTAAGGCGATGTTAGGATAAATGTACTTTGAAAAAAAATACAATTTTCAGCTGAAATTTTAAACTTATAACATGTGATAGATACCAAAAGCACAAAAATATGCAATTTTATGAGCAGGCAAAGATTTATCTGTGTAATTTATATAGTTGCTAGTTTTTCATATCTGCTTCCAATATTAAGCCAATTAGCACTTGAGGCAGGGGAGGGGTATGCTAGAGGGGGCCCGGAGAAACTAGCGCAATTCCTATACTAAATTTGAGTTTGGCTGTCGAGACCCTAGCTAAATTCATATATTATTCACTTTTAGGGTGTTCACTGTCAATACTTGGTGGAAAGGCATTATATTAATAAAAACACAATAATCCTTTGTACTTCATTCCACTTTATTTAATATGTCAGGACCGGTTTCGCTCATTACGAGCATCGTCAACTGATAAGAAATATAATTTAACAGTGCTATTTATACAAAAATGAAAAGTTATAAACAACAATTGGCATTGAAAAGAAAATACCAATTACATTAAAAGTGATTCTAAAATAGCACAAAATTAAAATGTTTAACACTTTTAATTTTGTGCTATTTTAGAATCACTTTTAATGTAATTGGTATTTTCTTTTCAATGCCAATTGTTGTTTATAACTTTTCATTTTTGTATAAATAGCACTGTTAAATTATATTTCTTATCAGTTGACGATGCTCGTAATGAGCGAAACCGGTCCTGACATATTAAATAAAGTGGAATGAAGTACAAAGGATTATTGTGTTTTTATTCATATATTATTATTATTAATTATTTTTAAATCCGCCCTTATCCCAGCTGAGCGCGGAAAGCTCAGAGATTAAGTTAACGTATTGGCAGTCCACCACTGACTTGAGTTTTTACAGTGACTGGCAAAAAATAAAGAAAAACTTTTTTTTTTTTGAGACGATAAGGACTTTGAAAGGACTTTGAAAGGGGGGCTTTGGAATGACTATTAGTTAGCTTATTGCTCATTCTAAGTAGCTTTTTCAGGTTCCTAATGTTCCTATAGAAAGAAGGTTATGAGAAGAGTGTAAATATCACAGTCCAAAATACACCAATAGACATCAATAGACCGATAAAATACACCAATAGACATCCTTAAAAATACACCAATAGACATCCGTATAAATCTAGAGATTGACCTAAAAAACAATATTTGGAACAGGCCAATCGAGAATGTGGGCCATTTCTACTCAACCAAATTTGACGAAAGCCCTAAAATAGTTGACCAAGATAATGATTCTCAGATAAAAAAAAACTACAACATATTTGCAGACAATTTTCTAGTTTACTCTAGTTTTACTTTAGCAAGTTTTCATAAAATATAAAAATTACTTTTTTAAAAAAGAACGCCTTTTCGTATGTATTTCAGCATTTATAATATTCTTCATATAAAGCAAAAAAAAACATAACACCAACGAATCGTGCACCACTTTGCAATGAGTATTTTTTTTAAATTTTACAAGGCTTTATTTTTTAAGATCTCGGTTATAAATACGTTATCTTATTTTTCTGTGATAACTACCTTAGGTACATAGACAGAGCACAATTATGATGTATCCATATAACACCGTATTGTTTATTGATCGGTTCGTGTACCATCTGTTTTGCCGACATTGGATTCATTAGTTTGTAAAAAAGTAATTCTGAGCTCAATTTAACATTCATTAAATACTAACACCTTTTTTTCAATTTTAGAGGATATTTTTTCATTTTAAAATATTTATCTGTGAACAAAGGAATTAATTTGATCAATTTAAGATACTGCGCCGCAAGAAATTCTTAAAGCTGATGATTTGTATAGTTTTTTTTGGATTGTTTTTATTGCAAATAGTAAACAGCCGTTTGTAGAGATTCTAAATATGATATTTCATCATATGCAAAATTTATGTCACTATTAAATGAAGTGAATTATTTTCGAATAATTAATTTATGATTTAAACTATAAGTAAATAAAAAAATAGTTATGATGCCATAACAAAAAAATCGAACAGAATTTAAGTGAAATTCAAATTTTAATTGGAATAGGGATAAAATACAATTATTGTTTTATTTAACCAAAAATTACCATATTTCCAAAAATTCTTGCCTCATTGAATGGAATCTTAAAGTATTCACCTGTATCAATTTTGTGCTAAAAACTGAGTGGAAAGCTTTTCAATTCTGCGTCAGTAAAAATCTACTTATATTATAATGCATAATATCATAAAATAATACCTACACAATACAAAGTTTTTAAAATTCAAGTTAGATATATTTTATCAATAAAGTGAATAGTTTATAGATGTCACTTCTTAAAAACCCATTTACTTCACCTTGTTTTTAATTGTTTTTCATTTGAATGATTCATATGTTATCTGATAAGTATTTTTACAAAAAAAAACACTGTATTTTAAATGTATATTGCTTTTGTTGGAAACTATTAGGTGCTTTGATTATTTTATAGTAAAAAAAGTTTTAAGGATAATTTAAAAGGTTCTGTATTTGATATAGCGCCCTCTATTAATGAGAAAAAAATGCTTTTTTTAGAAACATTCGTGTTATTTAAATTATCAATTTTTCTTACGAGAAACTAAAAATTCCCCTATTATATAAAATAAGACCCCTAATTTATTTTTAAATATTTACCAAAAAATATCATTTTTCAATTATTTTCACAAAATATCATTGCTAGTTATTAGTGTCTACAATAGATGACGTTAACTGAATAATTTTACAATTTTGGAATTGGAATTTATACAAACACATTATATTATTTATTATTTATAATCTTCTTCTTTTCTTTACTGCGTGCAATCATAATGCTTACTTTAATAATTTAAAAGATATTTATTATTTAATTTTAGAGTCAGTGACATCTTAGATATTTAGATTATACTATCTTGAAAATATAAAATTATAAACTATAAACAATGTGAAAGTAGGAATCTACTATATCGACTAGAACGGTTGTAAGCAGACCTACCTACTTAGTAGAATTTGTTTAATTTCTGAAGACATCGAACATATCTTTCCAATAGTACTCGACCAAAAGACTTCAATATCTTCAGTCGCACGTGTATGCATTGCATTTTAAGGGCAGAAAGCGAGATAGATATATTAAAGTCTCGTGCGTCTCAATACTATTATCAACCAGCGAAAAAATGGTAGATGAACGGTACGCGGATAGTAGCGATCGTACTTGTTTCTGATAAAGTATACGCGATAATAACATGAAACGTAAAATAGTTCATCGATGAGTTTTCGAAAGTGTCATTGTGTATGTGCCAAAAGTGAACCCTAGTTTATATTACAAACTAAAATGGATAACTCATCCCAGAGTCAACTTGGTAAGTGCAGTTGTCAAATATTCACAAATTTGTTTGTTATGGATAACTGTACATTTTGACACGAAGCTGACGTACCCACGCCCCTACAACCAACATAACCTTTTTGATTTGAGTAAAGATTGTATACATTTCAATCTTGTTTTATATAGGCCACGATCATCATATTCTGCAAGATCGCTCAAAAAATACTTTATCGTTCTACAAAATATTATTGTACCGTATGTACCTGTTCGTGAAATGAGTCATAAATTGATGCCATCACTATTATTTTGCATAAGGTGTATAATTTAATATCTCTTGACATCACCTTTGAATCTAGCTTGCAAAAACATCTTTCTATACAAGAGTTCAACGAAGTATCCACCTATATTTCTAACGGAATAGCAATTCCCATCAAATTTATAAGCTGTCAATCGTTTCATTCATAAAAAATACATTTTTATATCTACACTCACTCCCAATGTTATTTAATCGTAATTATATATAATTTTATTTTACCATTCTACATTTTAAAATTTAAGTAAAAATATCATTTAGTTCTTATCATAATCACAACCTATACAGAAGTTCTTGTTGGACACATCCATAACTAACTCATAAATATTTTGATTGGTATTCAAAATTATTTTTTGACATTCCATTCCAATTACTTTGTATACATTTTAATTTATTTAATAAAAAATCTATACTTTCAAATATTTAATCCAACAAAAACTATGCTATCATCAATCCATTATATTCCATTTTCAAAAAAAAATACTAACGATTGTTTTTTAATTTTCTTTGGACAATGATAGCTAGTATTCATTCTATCGTTTAAGATTATCTTAAATACAGATCATTTAATAATGTTTTTAATTTTAAAAACTATAGCCTTAATACACTACATAATGAAAAACAATAACATAGATATTAGCTATATATAATTTACTTTTATCATATTTTTTACCTACAGATCGGCTATTTTTTTTTAAGTTTCAGCCTACTGATAATTTGAGACTCAGGGAAATTGAGGGTTAATCTATTGACTGTACATAATTAATACAAATGTAGGTTCATGGTATATCTTCAATTTACAATTGAGTAGTTGTATGTTTCCATATGTTTTACATAACCAGAATTCATCTTCAGATCAGGAATGAAATTAATATGACTGATAACATTATCTCTCTTAAAAATCCTTCATTCAGCTTGAATGGATTGAGTAACTAATAAGATTATTTTATTTGTATTATTATTTTATCTTATCATTCATGTCCCTAAAATGCCTCTTCTTTTTAACTGTATCCTGTATTTCTGATACGCCAGTTTAATTTAATTGTCATTGAAAAACATCACCAACTATCATGGCCAGACAGTCATACACAATTGTTTGCTCATGCTTATCAAAATATTTAAATAATAACGATTGATAAAAAATTGCAATTTTTTTAAATACTGTCACTTCTGAAAATCAAAAGTTAGATGAAATATTTAAATTAAAATATTAAAAATAATATTTTCATATGTTAAAGCAAGCTGGATCCGTGGTAGAGTGGCAAACGTTGTTGATTTCAGTTGCAATGTTCACATGTTTGAATCTCAGGATGGACACGCTCAAACAGAAATCCTTAAATTGATTAAAAAATCAATATTTAGGTTTCGTTTCGAAGACATAATGTCGGTGATGTCTAAAACTCCTCACCCATCTGATTCTCAAATTGGTTGAGCGATAGCAATGAAATTAGCACATGTCCTGTTCTACCTTTATACTCATTGAAAAGAGAGGTTGAAAAAATGAGGAAAAAGCAGTTCTTGTAGAAAAACCACTGGGTGTCCATATACTTCACTTTGGGAGTGGGTGTTGTTAACCAAAAAATCGAACACTTTCTATCCGGCAATAAGTCAAACTCCAGTTTTTCGGAACAGCAGGTCTGCTTCGAGAGTGTTTTTTAAAAAACCTAGAATGGTCAGAGGATAACTCGATAAGGTGTGGGAAATATAACCGAATTGGTTATGCTTGACCTTCTTCCAGTATGCTAGACTATAGTATCTGGATTGACATATGTTTGCAAATAGTATGCACAGTGACCAGGACGGGCACTAGACATTTGGTCGTCACCCCAGGCAAGATTGTATTTTTCCACCCTAGTTATAGCATGCTATAACGGCTGCGTGGTCAAGCCGTCAACGGCTTTGGCTCCGGAGGTTTTTATGAACTATGAATAAAAAAGTGGCACTTGGCTTAAAAGTGGTGAGTATCACTACTATATAACGTCTAGATCAGCGTTTCCCAAATGATGGGTCGCGAGCCGATACCGGGTCGCAGAAAGTAAAATGCCGGGTCGCCAATTTCCTAAAATAAATCTGTATATTTACTATATAATTTCGTAAAACCTCTCGTTAATAAATTATTGGTACATTTTATTTATTTATAAATTTATCAAGTAAATTATTTTGTATTATTACTTATAACGACTGTATGGATATAAATATACTGTTTTATTTTACCTATAGACCGGTGGTATAGGCCATAAAAAGTTTAGTGGGTCACGGAGGAGAAATATTAAAATAACTGGGTCGCAGGGGGAAATGTTTGGGAAACGCTGGTTTAGATGTCTGCGAAAGAAAAGTTCTTTTCTTTTAAATACACTTGAGCACCAATCTGGATATCTTGGATTTAAGCACTTTCATAACATAAAGTAAAGTATTTCACTCGATAAAATTGGCACAATGAAAATAATATTTTTATATTTTTATTTCAAATTATATATATTTTTGTATAAATTTGCTTTAGGTATTTTTTTTTATCTAACTGGTAATTAATATTCATTTACACTGTTATCACAAATCAGATAAGTTTTTGGCTTTGTAAAATCAATGTGCGGAATACATCACATTATTTAATTAGCTTTTAGTTAGGCCAATATCTGTAATAATATCCTAGGTAGCAATCATCGGCAGTAGATTGTTGTCATCAAGATTTTCTGGATAATATTTCATTCAAATGTTTTTATTCTATAAGTGATGTCGTTTAGATTGCAACAAATTGAAATTCATTTCCACTATTATTATGTAACTAAACATGTCATGTGTTTCCATTATTTGCAAAACATTGACTAAATCAGTCGTACTCGGCCTGGTGACACTTTTAGGGTGTTCACTGACAACTTGATGGAAAGGCATTATGTTAAAAAAATAAAATACTCATGAGTAGTGAGTTAGTTAAAAAAAAGTCATTCGGCAACTTTTTTTATTTCCAGTAAATGTGGTAGTGGAGCATGACTACGCAGCTGCAGACGAAGATGAGCTGAATTTGTGTCGCGGAGATACAATACGCTGTGTCGAGAGGAGGCCCGGAGGATGGTGGTGGGGTGAGCTCAGGGGAAGGGCGGGCCTCTTTCCCGACAACTTTGTCAAAGTCATCGGCAGCGTTCATGATGTTCTTAACGGTGTCGTATTAAGGTTTGTACATTTTACTTATAATACGATATCTGCAATTACTGGTACACATTTTTAATTAATCACTTAACAACTCAACATAATCAATAAAATTGCAATGCAAACTTTTCCAGGAATCCTAATCCCAACCCTCAATATTGCCGAGCGATGTTCAGCTATCAACCGGCAAATCACGATGAATTGAGTCTATCGGTAGGGGACATTATACAAGTTTTAGGCGAAGTGGAAGAAGGTTGGTGGAAAGGTCAGCGAGATAACCAACAAGGAGTTTTCCCCTCAAACTTTGTCGTACCACTGGAACCCGTCGTACAACCGCCACCAGTTTTACCCCCAAAAGCAGGTTTGTTCAATTTTAAAATTGTGTTTATATCATTTTCGTTATTCAATTGTAAAATTTATTTATTTTATTTTTACCCTTCTTTTTATAGTTCGCGAACAGTGCAAAGTTCTCTTTCCGTACACTGCAGCAAACGGAGATGAACTTTCGCTGGCAGAAGGTGACATTGTCACAATTCTCACCCGTGATGTTCCTGACCAAGGATGGTGGAGAGGCGAATTGAGAGGACGAGCCGGACTCTTCCCTGATAACTTTGTCACTGTTCTCCCAACAATGTCCCATGGTAATTTAAATAAAATACAATATCATTAACAATTCATATTGCTTATCACAAAATAGTATTTTTTTCAGATCAAGTACAAAGCCAATCTATCACTTTATAGTTTTAATATTTTGTAGTCTTTTAATAAAAGAGGTTGAAATCATTACCTAAGTTATTCATTTTATTAAATTATTTGATCTGGCCCTTGACAGAATGATAATTTGTCCACAAAACTTAAAGTTAATGTTTGTGCCCGATTCAATGTATTGAAGATGAAAAGTGTGATGCTGAAATTAATCCTTTATTTACTTAAGTCTAAAATACTTCCGCATTGAAATTAAAATCCTGCTTTTAAATTGGAATATAAATTCCACATATTTGCCGCGCTCCTCTTGCCTGTTTTGAAATATGAGATAATATTAAAGTCAGACAAAATGAATCATAATGGCTTAGAAATATCTTAACACAATGCCAACACATGCAAGTCTGTCACCTCCTCACATTTCATAGTGGAGGAAAACGAAAAGTATCACATGTAAAAAATTATTTGTTTGATTTTTTTCTTTATACTTTATCTGGTGCTGCACGATGTTACGCTGTTTTCAAGCCATTTGATGAAATCAGAATTTGCTTTTGAATAACAGAAAATATCATAATATTAAATGAGTCACCTGTTTCCAATTAATCGGGATAATTACAAAAAATATGTATGGAACCTCTATATTGAAAAAATAAATCGTCTGTAATAAAAAAAATATATGAGCCCTTGAAAAGGGAATTGAGGCAAGTAGCAAAATGGTGAAACTTTATATTTGTTTGGAAGTACTATTACACTTTTATTTGGTGGTTTTGTTGATTGCATATTTTTATTTTAGAAAGAAAAACAGCGTATGCATAAACAGAGAAATGTAGTGTATATTTACCAAGCTAACTCCATTTTTACGCAACTTTAAGACATGTAGAATATTATAATACATCTAATTTTTTTTTTTCTTAAGTACTTATTCTTTCACTTCTCAGGGAAGGGGCTCATATTGTCTATTTCAATTTGATTTAAGAAAACATGATTATAACTTGAAAGTAGGAGTTCCATATACGTATTTTTGTAAGTATCTCAGAAAAAATGAAAATTGACAAGGTTAATTTCGGAAATGGTCAGCTCAATTCGAATAAATTGTTATTCCACTGAGGCAATATTTATGGTTAGAATTTTATTTAATTCACTTACATACAAATTGTATTCCACTTTCCCTAATTCTCACATTACTATTTTTTTTCTTTCAATTGATACCTCATTTCTTTTTTAATTACATTGAATTTTTGGATCACCAGTTGTATTCTGAATATATTTACCTGGACTGCTAAAGGGTTAACTGTGGACTATTGTCTAAAAATTCTGTGCATTCTGATAGCTGTCGTATCATATTTATCTTATCATTTGGTAGTGACTACCAATAGGATAAATCCTGCCATTCAATAGGTGTTTACTTATCCGATTGCGTTTTCAAAATACAAACAATTTTGCATACAGAGCACACTCAACAGTTATTATTTAATCTTTAGGCGCTAATTCTACTGCCGAGCCGGTCGACAAAAAGCCAGTGAGACCGGTAAAGATTCTGACCAATAAAAATCAACCAGTTTCCATGAATAGAAAAGACTCAACATCTTCAAAGTCGAGGTATGATTATTGGATTGTCATGTTAATGTGTTTGTCAGCAAACTGTTTGTCTGTCATGTGAAGGGGTTCTTTGAGTGCAATCCATTAAATCATTTAAACTGTATTCATTCAATTGTTGTAATAGCTAACTTGTGCATATCCCTCACCGCTTGCTTACAATTGAAACCATCTGAAATCAAATTAATGCACTGAAATGAAACAGGAGGGATGTATGAACTGAAAATATTATTCATCAGACAAGAATTATCAAACCTATTTTCAATCCACAGTGTTAATATTTTATTTAAGACTTTTTGAAATAAGAAAATCGTGATAAATCCGTTATCGACGAGTGTGAAACGATCATTTTAAAAATAAACCTGCCATGTATTCTAAGTTGCCTTATCATAGTTAACATTGAATGAACTAGTTTTGAGTTGAGACACATTTTCTTTTTGTGGTGAACAATTCAATAATGGCTATATGTATAATATTTTAAGCAAGAAAACTGTTTTCACGTCAATTCTTTTCAGCAGCTTTTTTGTACACTGTTGGCTTAGACATCAGGTAAAAATCCTTAAAAATATTATGTTGGATACAATAATAATAATTGAAAAAATAAAGATTATCACAACAATTGTCCATATAAACTTTATATGGACAATTGTTTATATTATAAAGCAGGTGATGTCGTTTGAAAAATTTCCTACTCCAATTTTAACACTTCGGGAAAAATTGAAAAGTTAATCAGTGTTGCCGTATATCTAAGAACCACCATTGACAAATCAAGGCTCGCAGAATTTATGTAAACTCATGTCTGTGTTTTCAACATTTTGTAGTTGTAAACGGTGGTTATAATAATTAACAGCAATGGTAATCGTTCATTCATGTCAAATAGACTAGCAGAAAACTGCAGCTGTATATTTATTCTTACCACTCGTTATGCCTATACGTCATTCCAGTATTGGCAGTCAGGAGAATGTAGCAGCAGTTAGAAAATCTCTAGAACTAACGGACCATACCGGACAAAAGTCGAGGAGATCTGGCGCAAGCCAACCCGGCGACAATAATTCTACAGAAAGACTGAGAAAATCTGTAGAAAATGATGCTATAAGCAAACAAAAACCCCGCAGGTATAGAACAACTTAAAAAATCAACTTATGTGATCCTGTTGTTGCATGTCTGAATACTATCATTGCTTTTATAATATTGTTGTGGGGATTTGTTGGTAATGTTTTTTTTTGCGAAAGACAAGTTTGAATCAGTGAGTCTACTTCTACCTCCAATTTAATCCTAATATTCATCCCAAGGCCTATCAATATTTGCTCTTTATGAAATTGAAAACAAATCTATTGGGAAGTAAATAAACCATTAATTGAAATTGAATTGTAATTCAAATGTCGTAAATGTAATTTTTTTGTCAATAATGGTTTTTTTGTATAACCTGAATCAATTTTAAATATATAAGGAATGATAAGAATGGCGGCTGTCACTTTTTGTAAATATGTATGTAGATTTGATGCTAAGAAATATGATTTTTATCATGACAAATCAAAAATATATTTTCAAAGTCTAATCGAGACGAAGTTAAAAAAATAACCGCTCGATCTCGTTTGATGTGCACAGCTCAAATAACCTGATTTCTTACAAAGATTTGATTGAAATTATAGTACTTTAATAAATACTTTTTTTTTTATTGAAAAAAGCAGCAAAATTTGAAGGTTATTTTTTTTTAATATATTTATTGGATCTATAAACACAAGGAATTATTTTACGAGGCTATATATTTTGTGTTATTTAAAATAGTGAGAAAAAAAAATTCGACACTACTGTCAGAGCTTTATAGCGTTATAATATAGCTCTGATTTGAGTCAATTTTCAATAAAAAACTTGACAACTATGGTTTCCGAATTTTTGCCCAGAATGTTTTTCAAAACAAAAAATCCACTTTTATTTGTTCATCTGCGACTCATTTTGCTATTAATTGGATATGAAAGAGCCGTTTTCAAAATTTATTTAAGGCATATGTACCTAAAAGGTTTACAAATATTTGAATATCATAATAAATTTACTGCCGCACTGTATACCTTTTAAATAATCATTGCTGAGTGACCACCTGTGCACAAGATAAAGTAGAAAATAATAATGATTGAGGAATGTTTTCTAGATCATTGGAAGTTGAAGGAAGTGGCAAACCGCCTGTTCCCGCCAAAAAAGCATCGTCTCCCGTAGGATCAGTGTTCAGCAGTATTCGTCAAAAAATGCTCGGCGGAGACCAAAGGTAATTTATAATCACTTATATAATGAGCAAACAGCATGGCTTCATTGTAAGTCGCAGAATGTAGTGATGGATACAATTATGAGTACCCTTAGTACCGTCAACTTCTTGCAATACTTTTGTGAAGATGAAAAATAATGAGCAAGAAATATCACTACCCTCACATTCAGTGTCCGATTTCAAAAATGTGACTCATGTAATAATACAACTGAACTGACCGATACCATTATGAAATAATGACTCGTACCACATTAAGGTGTATCCAGATTACATTTTGTTTTTTAATTACAATTTGTAAATTTACATAAAAATATATTCTTATGGTGTTAGATAAAGTCAGTACTAGTTAAAGTTGCAGCAGCAAAAATATGAAAAATGAAAGAAGTGAATAAATTTTGGTGAATGTATGAAACTAAAAAAATATATTTTTAGATCTTCTGAAAGGAATTCATCATTGGATGTCTCTGACGGTGCGTCGAGCAGTAAACCAAGTGGAGAACCTTCACTATTGTCCGTGTCCCCGAGCGCCACTTCTATGGGTCGACCTCCCTCTGCAATGGACAGTGACGTAATTCCGCCGGCCGATGGATTCGATCAGGTGGAAAGATTTTCAATGCTCGCAGATCCACGCATCGGAAGGTGATTTATCTGACTTACTAATTTAAAATTAAAAATATTTCAGTCTTCACGTAGTGCTATGATTTTGCATTTTTATTTTCTTTCTGAATTGACTATTGTTTTTTTTATTGTTTGATGAATGACAATATAAAAATATTCTAGGATGCCAGATCTCTTTATGCTCACATTTATTATGAAATATTGATAATCTTTTCTGTTTGCTTCGTTTGCAATAAAAAAAAAATCTCACACTGATGTCGCCAATTGTAATACATCATTTCTCAAAAAAGTGTCCTATCATTTTATAAGATTTTATCATTTTATTACTCTTTTCATTAGCTCTTACAATATCACAAATCGTATTACTGGTAGTAAAAAAATGATCACTCAATACAAATAACTTTGAAAAGCGTAAATAAGACAGTTATATTTATTGATTTCTCATAGGGCAAAACCACCCGGACGCCGTCCTCCTAGCCAAGCACCAAGAGATGATATCCCACTCACCAATGGAAGTTCGCATCCACCAGCTCCCTCAGGTATTACTCCTAAAGTCCAATTGAATTTCCTTGCTCTAAACACGTGTGTATAATAATACAGTAAAACCCCCATTTACACTAAAGTCGGGACAGTGTAATTGGGGGTGTGAATCTCATACAAAATTAGGGATTTAATTTTTTCCTCAAATTATGCAAAACTAAGATTTCCCTTAGTTTTGCAAAAAAAAAACTATTGTCGAAATATTTAGTTAACATGTGATAAAATGCAAAGGGCGCCAAAATCCCACACATAGACAGTCGCCCGCTATACGTGTATAGCCTGGCACGTGTTGAATACACAGACGCTAGCCAACATTTGACTGTATGCGCAGCACAGACGATCGTCTTGTATTAATGACTTTGGAATGCGACCGTGCAATTGGGGGATTTGCGGCGAAGTTTTCAAGCCAGCGCGTAATTCGGGGTAGTTTAATTGGGAGTTCCCCTGTATATAGCAATACAAAAAGGAATATTAAGCCTTGTAAAATCAGTCAAAAAAATTAACAGAGGATCTTATGCAGTACTTTTTTCTGAAATACGTCAATACGTTCTTACTTGTCCTATGCTATATCTAGGTATGATTAGGGTTTTATAATCAGAATTCTTGTAAAACAGAAAAGTCATTGACAGTATTTTCAATTTTTCAGAAATTTTGGTTGAAACGGAAGTTGTCAAGCCTAAAGCGAGAGAATGGGAAAAGCACAAAGCGCCCTGGATGGATGAGCTAAAATTGAATCAAGCTAAAAAGACATCACCGATCGCTGAAATTGGTCGTTCAAAAACTATCTCCACAACTGATAATGCCAGCAGTGAAAAAATAGATGCTTCACATAGCCGCCTTTCTGGTAGCAATGATAAAATTTTAGAATCTTCTGCGACTGAAAGTGACAAAGATTCACCGCCACCTAACCCGATCGAAATGTCTCAAAGCATGACATCTATTTCATCAAAAACCATAAAGATTGAAACATCTGAAGAGGTAAGTGAAAAAATTAATCTCTAATATTAACAGGGAGATTTCCAAATGTTCCTAAACTGATTGTTTATACAAAATAAATATTTCTTTTGGTACATAAATTATAAACTTTAAGGATTCCTAGTTTTACTAATACAGTATATGTATTTACTTCCCATATCGCTATTTTGCCAAATAAAAATCAACATAGTACACAACACCGCTCGCTACAGATTGTAATTCTTTTTACTGGTAGTATTTTTGTCCTGGCGATCTTAAAATCAATGATGTTTTTTTTTGTAGGTACAGGCGCGCACAGAAAATCCTCTGGACATGTCGAAATCCATGTCTTCGCTGGCTTCGCGAGCAACACACCTTGAAACTAACAACAAAGTCAGCTCCTCCGAACTCAGAACTTCCATCTCGAGCTCGGCTAGTGTTGTTCTTCGCAGCACAACAGTTCCTCAACACGGCAACGCTGTCGCTCCCCCTGCTTCCATTAATAACTCTTCGAATAATCCCGGCAGCCCCCTGCCGGGTAAACACCAGAATCACCCCGTTCCGGTCGTCAGACCTACTTCTAATTCAGGAATAATGCCACAGTTCACTCCCCTCTCGAGACATTCCGCTACAGCTTTGGTAGATCACGGTCTCGTTGCCATCAAACATGAACCCAATGAGCATAATTTTGTCAAACCCCCCACAGCCGATTCTTGTGCGAGGACAATCAAATTTACAGGTAGATACTTTGAAAAGTTTAAACTTACATTATCTTGCCATTCCTTTATTTTTATCGTAATTCTCTCAGGCCCGTTACACACTGGAGTCTGGTCTCCGGTAATCACATGGCGGTAACCATGAGGCAGAACACCAGTTGTCAGTGCGTTAAGGGGCCTTATTGAATACTTGCAGCTTTTACCATTCCGCAACAGGCCATGTCTGTTGTGAGAATCGCCATTTGCAATGTCCAACTTTATTAAAAGCCAGATAAATCTTAATTTGGACTGAGTTTGTTATAAATCTTTTCATAATATTATAAATGTACATCAAAAATAAAAATGTTATATTATTAATATTAAACTAACACTTTTTTATATGACATTGTTTATAAATTGTTACAGATGAAGTGTCAGGCGGCATTAACACACCAGAACAGCTATTGATAGGACAATTAAATGAGAGGGTAAGAATTTATTTAACTATTTTCTATGGGCTATCAATCAGTAAAAGTTATATAGATTCTTGTTACCTTTATATTATTTTTAATACAGTATGCTATTGCATAGAAAGTTTTTTCTGTAAATTCAATATACACCCAGTCTTCTTTGTATCCGATTCCACACATTGTGTACATAAAGTGTCCTTGGAAATGAGAATGAGGGGGGAAGATTAAATTAACATTTTTTTTATGGTCCTCATTCTTTGTGTATTTAGGTGTATTACAATTTCTTTGGTGTTTTTTATTTCGTCTTTCATTATATTTTTTTATATGTGCCATAGGCAATTTTTTCATAAGACAAGGTTTCAAAACGAAATTGGTTTTTTTTTTTAAATCAACCTAAATATATGGAAAGTAATCCGCCAAGAGCTAGAACTGCCACTATCCAATGGAACTGGGACAAAAAAATTACCTCAAAAAATCATAATTTCTTAGCAACTATATTTATTCATTTTCAGGTAGCAAACTTGGAGAAAGTCGTTGAAGCACAAGAGGAAAGATTTAGTTCAGCTCTGGCTGACTTGGGTTCTCGACTGGAGAAAGAAATCGAGTTGCGCGCTGCATTACAAGCGGAACTCCATAAACTAGAACGCTGCGTCACTCGAGTTTGACCGACACACCGCCATGCCTAAACACCTGTTATTTTAATAGTGGAAGCCAGACCTACCAAAGTATACATTTTTTCTGTCTACAAACATAAAACCGCTTCACGATTATTTCCTGTTAAATTTTGACAGCAGATTTTTTGTTAATTTTCTCAGTATCAAATAAACTAAAAGGAACTGTATGTTTAAAAATCACTCACTTACAACTTTTAAATCTTCTTGGTGGTCAAAGAACTCAATATATTATATCACTATAATTATTCTCTCTTTGTAATTCCGTTCTGATTGCTAAACTATTAATTGGATTAAATTTTGAAAAACTTAACATTATAATACTATATGTAATATAAGATGTCTAAAAGCAAAAATTAATATGTCCACCTTGCAATGTTAGTACTAAATGACCTTTTTTATTTTCACGCCTAAATTATTATTTTTATTGATAATTTATTAATTGCATGATATATCCAAGAAAAATATATTTATATTAGCTACAAACACCTGCTAAACTCGATGAGTAAGCAAAATAAAATTTGACATATCGGAATGAATTACAGGTTTCTGCTTGTGATTTTTTTTAAAGCATTTGTCATATTTTGCAAGTTATATATCATTACATATTATGTGAAATGACTTAGTCTATATGAACATAGGTTTTGCTTTTAAACACCTTATACAGTGGAGCCTCGTACGGCAAATGCCCTTTATTAAGAACTTTTCTTACCACAAACTCAGAACTCGCTTTCGTAAATAAACAGAACGCAACGTCGTCCCATGTAATGGTGTATGATGCATTGATGCGTCACTGTCTCACTGTAAATCATTGTCACTGCATTCACTTGAATGTGTATCCGACTGCGCCACTACTATAACAAATAGCCTTATGTACCGTAGACCCGTACATGGAACAAATTAAATTCCTAGTATGAAGGCCCACTGTCTGGATTATTTTATGACCATTTTTTTTCAAATTTATTACATTCTTTGGCACCATAATGAAGATTCAGAAATTGAAAGAGTGAATTATAAAAACATGGTTGACTTTTTTGTTTACATTTTTATTTGGGAAATGCGTCTTCCCATTGAATATGTTTAGATAATATTCTAAATGATTTTTTTTTCTAGACATTTCAAAAGAAATGTACTGAGTATGCTTTCAGAACTAATTGTGAAATATCTCGGTCTTTTTATATTTCAGAGGTCCAATTATAATTATATTCTAATGACATATTGCACCTTCAGTTGACACTACCGACAAGTGTATTTCGTATGTTGAATTCTTTTGGTTTCTTTACATACTAGTCTTTTGAAAATTTTGTGTGAGATATGAATGCAGAAAAGTTTGATTTCTATAGCATTTAGTGTGTAATTTTGCTTTTAAAGAAATTGTCTAAAATCTTAAATAAAAATGCAATTGATGCTTTTCTCCAAGAAAAGAGTGTTTGTTGCCATCGATGAATTTGTATTAATTTTTCTATACATAGGATTCGCATATTTTTAAGTACTTAAACTGTGGCAAATACAACCTTGATACACTAAAATCTTTTTATTCCTACAATATGTCACATTAATTATTATTATTTTTTTACCTTACTTAAAAATAAATCACTTTTAATCGAATGTCATAAATTACTTTACTTATATAAAATAAAGACAACGAGGTCACAGACAACTTTAAAATAGAAAATTTTCATAAAATGAATTGAATTTTTTAAGGTAACGAACTAAGTATTATTTTTTTTATATTTTTTTACAATCTTTCATTGCTATCAATAAATACTTAAAATTATTCTCCTTTTGCCAAAATTCAAGGTATAATTTTTTCAATATAATAATTCCTTAAAATATAATACAATAAATTTAGTACCTTTTAATATCTATATGCATAACATGAGTCATAATCATGTATTTTGTCATTTTTAATCAGAATTATAGTAGATATATTGTGTTATTATTTTTTTAGTTATTTATTTTGTGCAAAACTTAGCTTGCACATTTTTTAAAAATGTGAACATGTCTCAAGTTTCTCTTACGAGTGCATTTAATATTTTTTTGCAGTATTTTTTAATTTAAACTACATGTTTAAATTTTCTAAAAAATCATGGTTTTTACTAACCATAATATTTTTTTATACTTTTCCTGATGTATGCTCAAATATTTCATTATAATGAACGAACATTCCCTTTTATAAATATTCTATCTTTTAATTTAATTGTATGTATGAGTTGACAAAACTTGCTTGAACTATAATTTTTTTTTTATTCTAGGGTAATATTTATTCAGTGTGCGAAAAAAATATACATCATTGTTCTGTCATAAATGTTAATTCGGTAATACTAGTTAATCCACGTTGAATATTTGTTTGTCAATCACTTGCAATCAGACAATGTTTGGTTCAAATATTCTAAATATAGAACCATTGAGGTGAGAAACTGTAAATTAGTATGCATTTTTTTTTTTTTTTCAAAAATATGTTTTTATGAAGTTTTGTTTTTAAAAATACTTGAATGGAGAAAATTCTTGCATTTTTTTGAAGCACTAGTACTATCATTCTTAGATGTTATAAAATTTATAACGAGAATATTACAAAAGTATATATTTTTCTCTTTATAGGATTACAAATATTCTTTTTTCACACAAAGTTTATTTCAACGCATTCAATAATTTTACAACCAAAATAATATAATTATGTAATACATAGGTGATTGTATCTTATTGAAAAAAATACCGTTTTCACCTAAAATTTATCGAGTATATTTAATAAATAACCCGAATACATATCTAATAATTTGTGCATATGTTTGAAACAACACAAAGAACAAAATATCACTTCTTTTTCAACTAAAAAAACAATTCTTTTATTAAAAATTATTCTTTAAGTTCTGTTTTGCGTGAATCCACAATGATTTTTTTATTCCAATTATATTTTTCAAAGAAAATGATTTAATCTAACTAAGTTATATTAGTAAAAACACAATATTCCTTTGTACTTCATTCCACTTTATTTAATATGTCAGGACCGGTTTAGCTCATTACGAGCATCGTCAACTGACGTCAGTTGACGATGCTCGTAATGAGCGAAACCGGTCCTGACATATTAAATAAAGTGGAATGAAGTACAAAGGAATATTGTGTTTTTACTAATATAATGCCTTTCTACCAAGTATTGACAGTGAACACCCTAAAAGTAACTAAGTTATATCAAAACATTACTCGACTTATCATCAAATTGTGTATAAAGTTTACTATTGCTATTATTTTTGTTTGATTAGGTCTTTTCCAGTATTTAAAAAGCACCTTCCGAGTACATAATATATTTTGATAAAATGATACCTAGCACAATATCAATCCCTTTTTTATTTAATGTTTTAATAATTTATACATACTTGTTTTTTTTATCATTCCTTATACACTATTTTTTTTATCTAAAAAACGTAATTCGAGTTAAAATTTTATTTGTATGAAAGCCGAGTCATACATTTATCGTAAACCTATGATATAACCTAAAATTGAATATTTTGGTGACTAAGAATACTTTTCTTGTAAAAATAAATTTATGGAAGTTGCTTAAAATTAGTACATTTTATTGGACTTCATATGTCTAAACAATCTTTAGTCAATTCAAGTTTTTATCTACATTAATAATATTCTACGTTTAGGACGTATAGTTGCTTAAGAATATTGCCCATTGTTTAATATTTTTACAATAGAGGATTTTTTATGAAACCCCTCTGTGAAATTTTCACTCGCAGAACTGAGACTTAAATCGTATATTTAAATTTAAGTCTTAACCCTTTTTTAATATTTCATCGGTACATTTTGATGTAGTAACTTCTAAGTATGTATTAAGAAAATCTTTAAAGTGTATTCCAGGCTTGTATTCTAAATATGTATAAAATGTATTTTATACTTAAATGTTGTGAATAGCAACAATGTGAAATATTAGATTTAACAATAATTTGTATAGAACCGGCTTATAGATAATAGATAATAGACTAGGTGTAAAGAAGATATTGTTGCCTTTTATAGTCTTAATTTCGCTGTGCATATGAACTTAATAAAATTGCATTTTATTTTCTTACTATATAATATTTCATACTATTAATGATAGTTTTAAGACGTACAATAATAAGAGCATAATGAAAAATTACTAACTACTAATGAATTTTAACTATGAAACATATTATTATATTTTTATTTATTTTTATCCTATATAATTATGATATACCATTATAGTTAAATTAGTCATCGATACTTATTTTTTCTTTAACGAAAGTTTTATATTTTACCATATTGAGACCATACATTTCACTGCAAGTTTACTTTTTCTAAAAAAAGTTTGCTCGTAGCCATGTGCACGACCGCTAGGGATTGCAATAATGGTGTCCCAGTATTCATGAACTTTTTTAATACTGAAATACCGGCTTTTAAAATCCAAAAAAATGTGAAACTTTTCAATGATGTATTATTATTTTAATAACCTAACCTGTTTATGAATTTGATACATTTTGATGCGATTCGATTATCGAACTACCGATTTTGATTTACTCGTACGGTACTGTGATCCCGATTGGCTGTATTATTTTGCTTTGTTTTAACTTTTTTTGTAATGTTGATATTGATATTGTTAATACCAATATTTAAAATGAAACACCGCAATCTCAGTATTGATAGATTCGTCCGGTATTGCAATTCCTAAGCACCGGCTTGCTGATAAAATATGTCTAGAATCTATCGACTGAATTTTAAGCTATTTGAATCCATCTCGCTACACAGGTATTATATTTTATGTTTAATAAGTATAGCTTGCAGTGAATTTGTGTCTTAATAATAATTTTAAGTGTGTATGATAATAAAATAACTTATTCACAAACCATTAATTACTGCAACATACGATAAAATTGCTCATTTTTATCTCTGCCCCAACGCCGGGCTGCTACATTATTTTTCACTAATAATTGCATAGTCTTGAAATATTTCCATCTAGCACCAATTATTAAAATGTAAATGTATTCTTTACAATCAATACCACGATTATTCTGAACACACGTTGGCTGAGAAGCTATAATTTTGTTTCTGAATATATGCTGCACAGTACAAAACTTGTATGAGGAACCAAACCTCGAAAATTAAATTATTTATATGAAAAATCATGAATTTTGATACCATTTTTCATAGTAAATATTGATCAAGCAATGTTTACCAATTTCCTAATGTTTGTATTTAGAGTAAAAATATAATTTATTCACAATAACTTATACAAACTCTAATTTACAGATTTTATTTATTTTTAGGGTGTCTTTATAAATGTAATATAGCAATATTACGATTCTTATTCATTCAATTTTACTCGTAACTTAACTGTGTCACTGTAGAAAGTCTGTCGAAAAAGAAGAAGTATGCTACTTTATGGAAGATATAGTCCAAATGTGTCTGTCACTCTCACCGTATGCCATTTCTTTACTAAGTCTTTCTGTGAGGCTTATTTCACCGGTTGACCTATGCCAAGGCCAGTGGAGTAATCTAAAAATCTACCAGCATATAGGTTATTTGCCTGATATGAACAATTGTTATTCCACCATCACCATGAGAAATAAGGCAATAATTTATTAAAAATGGGCCAAATTCAGCTTATTTCGGACGACTGACTGGAAAATACTTTAAATTATATGAACACCAAAGCCGGGCATGTAATTTTTTTCTCTTTGTCATTTAAATTAATATCTGTATTTGCCTTATTATGTTCTCTTTATGACTTGGTTGTACTTACTATTTTTCCACAGTATTCAATCAATAATTAAATTTTTAAAAATCAGTATATCCCTAGCATAAAGTAACAGTGAGATAAAATGAAAAAAGTTGATTTTAAGAAAAATCTTACTTTTACGATTATTGATATTGCCTTGTAACTTCAAAGCATCTGCTAGATTGTTAGAATAACTTAATATAAATTAGATTATACAAAAAACACCTACTACTATCTTTTGTTATAAATAAAACCAAAATTTAAAAAGTACAACTCGAACCTTAAAAGTCAATTATTTTGAAACTAGTATTTTCGATTTATCCCACTGTTGCTTTAAGGTAGCGATATGTTTTTAAGTATTATTTCATATATGATATTTCGCAAAATGCTATTGGAGGATTTAAACGCGGATTACCTGATCATTACAATATTAACTTGTCACAATTAATTGCATTTTTTAATCTTATTGATATTTCTTCTTTCTGTTTTGTATCTTATAAAAATGTATTTCTTGTGTACTTAATTTTTACTATTTCCCACTTTACTGTCAACAATGTAAATATATAAAAATATTTAAAGAGTCCATTCTTTTTATTCAGAATCTCTCCTGATGTATCCTTGAAAACAAAACAAAAATTGAACTACAATTCTATTGTATTATGCATGTGGAGGAGTTCAGGAACTTTTTGTTTTCTGCACATAGAAAGGTAATTGACATGATGAAGTTAATTAACAAATAGACAAAATTATCATGTTTTAACTGCAGGTTTTTTCCAGTATAATATAAAAATTGTTTGCCAAATAAATTACAATACCTAATATAATTTCAAGAAATTGTTCTTTGTATGTCTTGGGAATATGAGACTAAAATTCACAAATATAATAGTAACTTAATAGATAAATATCATACTAGGGGCGGCAAATGGTTTCAACGTGGCATTTAATTTTATCAACTTGGAATGAATAAGAAACATTCGCTTGTCATATATTCATTTTAGTACAAGCATTGAATCGACAAATGGGCAAAGAAACAAATATATATATAGACATCAGTAACAGCATATTAAACTATTACTGGATTTTAGAGAACAACCTTGGACCAGGTAAGTAATGGTAGTCTTCTTTGACCATATTCGCTTCCTATGTGAAGTATATGACCACCACGCGGCACCTCCGTGTTTCCCTCTCTCACAAATTGCTTTGTTTCCTCTGATGACCAACGTTCCATCTAAGCTGAGTGACCCCGGACCAGTTTGAATTCCCCCTCGCACGCACTCCAGAATCACCCTTATTAACTATGAATTTTCATATAAATTATTGGTTTTCTTGATTCGAATGTGTTTTTTTTTGTATTTTCTTACTCTTAAATACTCTTAATAACTCTTCGTATATTTTCGGTCAGAAAAAGAAGCACGCTATAAACGTATAGCATATTTACCAAAGATATAAATCCTTCAGAGATGAAATAAGCTCACAAGACTCAAGCCAAATCAAACCAATTGAGAAGTATAGCGATGTATGTTATATAACCCAAGTACTATCAGAACGATTCTTAGGTGTCAAAATTTTGAGTGCTTAGTCTGGTGTATTGAATGGCATTGTATGAGCGTATGAACTAGTTCGACTGATCCCATGTTCTAAGTCACGGGTTCCCAACCTGTGGATCGCGACCCCCAAGGGGGTCGCAAAGGGTTTTTTGAGGGGGTCTGTCAAACAAAATTAATCAAGCTAAAACATACTGTTGGTATCTGTATGGTAAGTGAAAGTATGTTTGCATGAATGTTTTATATTATAACTGGTACTCACTGGTATCAGCGGTATACTCAGTTGTGAGCGCAGTTTTAGAATCCAGAAATGATTGAAAAAAATAGCAATACGGTAAAAACAACAAATACAAATATGTATTCATGTATAACAAGGTATTTTTTACAGTAAATTAAGTTTTCTTACTCGTCAGTCTTGTGGTAATTATTGTTTAACAAAGATGAAGCAGCCAGAACCAAATGCTTCCTGTTCAACACATGAATCTTGACAGTGCTGCTTTACAGCTGCGAGTCATGGCACATAGAGGTAGGGTGGTTTGACCTGCTTAGTCATTGAATTTTCCCCGCAGCTAACTTCTTGTCTTAGTGGGAACTTGCCCATGATATGCCAACATCACTCAGGTCGCCGACTTCATCCTATGGATGGTATCCGACAGTCGTACAGGATGCTGGAATCCCACCAGTCAGATTAAGTTTCAGACAGGATTAGATAAATGTGGCTCAAACTATTCATAGACGAACAACAAGCTCTTTCGTTGTACTTACGTCTTCCAGGATGTGTACTCTGTGGTATCATAGGTATGAACGTTTCCAATGTCCTATCCTGTGCTAGTGAAGGTCATATATATGGCAGAATTACAATTAATTACATATATTATTTCAATAGTTGCATTGAAGTGCGCGCCAATTCAGAATGAGTGCGCGGGGATTATCAAACTGCTGTGCGCGAGCGCAGTTTAGAAAGAACATTGATTACAAATTTATAAGTATACACTTGGGCCTCGTATAACACGGTTATATGGTTCCACAAAAACGTCGTGTAATACAAATCCGTGTTATACAAGGTTTGAAGTTCATACAAAATTAGGGATTGCGTTCCAAAAAAAATATCGAAGATGGTTTATATTATATAAATATGTACTTTATTTTTTTAAATAAACAAATATACATTTACATATCTATTGAAAGAAATTTTAAAAACATAATATAACATTCATTCATCATCGCTATCACTTAGAATTCTACATGTTTTACTCTTTTTCGAGATTTGTTGTAAGTTTTCATCATTATCGGAGGACTCTGGAATTTTTGTAGTTTTAGACTTCAAAAATTCGGCAATAACCAATTGTCTGCTTTTAGCGTATTTCCTTATAAGGTTCCAAAATTTGTTGTAATTCCCTCTTAAATTTCGAACTTCTTTCTATTATAGGATCCTTTTCAATATATATATATATTTTAAAATTGAAACCGTGTAGAAAGCGTGTTGTATGAAAAATATGCCACAATTTATACAACAGTATTGTATAAAACCGTGTTATACGAGGCCCATGTGTATTATAATATGAAAGTTTTAAAAAGTCCTTAATATGTAAAATCAGTTGATAAATAAAAAAGACAAATCTATTGGTGCGGTATCGTTAGTTGCATTTTGAGATCTGCCTCAATTCAAAAACCCAGGGCTGTGGAGTCGGAGTCGGAGTCGTGAAAAATGGGCGACTCCGACTACTTTAAAAAAAAAAATGCAAATTAAAAAAAAAAAAAATTACTCACGAAATTTATGAAAATTGAGTTACGTAATAATTATTGTGATATAGCTTAATAATATTAAACGTGTAGGTGTCATGAGTCACGCCGAGCCAGTGAATCACCAAGATCCACTACATATGAGTCCGCGCAAAAGTTGTTGTTTCTTTCTTTCTCATGTCGAAAAAGTAGATTCGATATATTTTTTTTGTTACTTGAAGTGCATACATTTATATGCACGCATTTTTTAGTCAAGTCATGGTCGGACTCGGAGTCAAATTCGGAGTCGGAGTCGGAGTCGGAGTCGGAGTCGTGTTTTTTTTTAACGACTCCACAGCCCTGCAAAAACCTATTTCCTTATGAACTACCGCGTTCATTAACGAACTAATACATTCATAATCTTAGTTTGCGCCGTTTTGATTGCTATTGTACCTCTTTGACATCTGTTATCGTTGTTGTATTAGCTATAATGTAACGATCTATGTATGTAAACACGTTACTCAAAACGTCATCGGTCAGTGACTAGAGTTCCAAATAGTTATCTGTCACTCTATTCTATATAACAATTTAAAACGATACAATATGGAAGTATAATAAAATGCGTATCAAAATAAAAGTAGGTAAGTAGTACTTACTGCTGTTATCAAATTCAGATTTTTTTAAATCAAAGTTTAATGTTTATTTTAATATATAGATATAGAAAATCGCCTGCTTTTAATTATTTATTTCAAAAGCGGGAAAATGAAAACCTTTAAATAAAAAAAAATCTTTTTACCAAGTAAAAATGAATAAGTAATAATGGTCGAACCCGGGCGCAGGGAACCTGCGGCCTTTTGGCTACTTTGTCGCGGTCTTCTGGCCAATTCTCTAATTCTGTAAATTTTTGTAATTTCGTAAATTCTTGGGATTTTCGATGTCAAAATTCTTGAAAGACCTAAAACAAAAGGTCCCACCCTGGTAATTTTGGGAAATCCGCACATTTCTGGGCCTTAGAAATTGGCATGAAATTGTTTCCGGCCAAAAATTCCCTACTTAATGCTTACTGCGGCCTTCATGTCGAATTAGAAAAATTAATGCGGCCTTTAGATAAGAAAAGGTTCCCCATCCCTGGTCAAACCAATCAAAAATAATCAAATATTAATAACCAGCAATAAAAAAATTAAATAACCAATTTAAAACGACCCATATAAGTGTAAAATACATGAGTAGTGCAATTTTGCTTTCAAAATAAAAATTGTATTTTTGCAATGTTGGAAAAAAATGTAAAATACCGAAGTCTTTATTTTATATTTCTTATAAAAGTCAACACACCTTTATGCTTATTTTGAAATGTGTAGCTTACCAAATATTTGATCTACTTATGTCAATATGTTTACATTTAAGAACATTATTTCGCATTTAAATATGTTTAATTGAAACTATTTGAATTAAAATAAGAACGCTTTTTAACTTACAAAAATCACAAATTTGATCTTAATTCGAACGAATTTAACCGCCCTATGAATATGAACGTACGGGTATGCACAATTTGAATGTACCATTCTGCACTATTCCGTATCACGTACGCGCTTGAGAAAAATGTGTCTCAAAAATACAAACCGTAACGAATATGCGCTTATCCCAAAATAATGCGACTACCTACAAATCTTCACAAGTATTTCTTCAAGGGCAAGCGAAGTTCGAAGTCGTTCTTTGACGTTTCGTAATTCTCATACATAAGCTTCAAAAGTCAGGTGCGCATATATTGTGGTAAAAAATGTAATTTTTTGGCGTACTACTCGGAAATTATCCTGAAGGTCAGGCGAATGGAAAGATTTCAAAAACTATTCGTATAATGTAACGAGTATACTCGTAAAAGTCTGTGTTCTATTCTATCGTTCTCAGCTCTAGCATCAGCATGTTTTGTGCACCTCACTATATTTTTTACGCACACTGGATTTAGCACGCCAAATGCATAATTATTGTCTATGGATTTCAGTATGTCAGTGTGTTCAATGTTGTGACGACATCGATTACTCATTGCTCATTGGTTCTTAAAAAATAATAACCGACATTATAGTTTTGACAGTTCAGTGTGCAATAATTTTGTTTTGTGAAACTTTTTAAAATGCTGTATGGTGTCTGACATGTGCTGATTCTGTGCCTAAATGTGTTGTTGATTAGACTTGTTTTGAATATTATTTTTGATATTCAGTTGACTACTATTTATATATTATAATAGTAATATTGAAATTTGGTACGTATTGGTACCAGTTACGGTGTCTTGAAAAACGAACAGAAGACACGAAGGTTAAAAGATCAGTTATAAATAATCTTAATATAGTAGAAAACGTTTTTCTACTGATTTTTGTGACTCGAAAATTTGTGTTGTCAGTGAAACAGTTATCTACAAAAATGTCTGATATTGAAGAGAAAATTGTGATGACTCCAAAATGCAAATCTGCCAATTCCACGACACTGATCGTGGAAAGAAGAGCAGTTCAGCAGGCTGATGATAAAATGCACATTGCTGGGGGGGACCATGCTGGAATTGTCATCAACAAAGAACATGGCCAATGTAAGACGACTTTTTGATATGTTTAATTTAAAAACGAAGAATTCGAATAGATAATATAGTATTTTATTCATAAAATTTTCATAGCACAAACTTATCTGAATAGGAACACAGATATAAGAGACTTATTTAAATTTACTTATAAATACGTAAAATACATGTTTTAAAACAATTCGTTTATTAATCAACAACAAAAACTTGCTGTCTATAATAACTAATAAAGCCAGTAGTTAATAACAAAACATCAAACGAACTTAGTGAGGGTATAAGTTATATTATTTTGTCTAATCGTTACTAAAATATGTGACATAGTATTTTTAATTCTTTTGTCCACATAGTATTATTTTTCTATCATCATAATATCTAAATATAAAACAAATCAACTACTTATGTGTGAAATCATAAAGATAAAAAATAAGATGTTTTTTTCAAAAAGTTCGACCTCCAAATTAAAAATTACAATCCATATAGATGTACAACGTACAACGAAATAAGATGTCACAGAAAAAATATTTAAACTTTTAAAATACACATTTTTTCACAACTATCTAAGAAAACTTACCAATTATATTTGCATTTTAGAAACCGGTACATATTTCGGTATTGAAAAACCACAATGAATTTCACTTTCAGTCGTATTTCTATTGCATGAATAATCAATCTTACTGTGAATTATTATTTTATCTTGGGCTAATTTTCTTATAAGGAAAACGTTATCTAATCCTGATTCCTATGAATATACCTTAACAAAACAAATAAAAGCAACAGGCAACATTACATATAATATTATTATATTTAATATACCTACCTATATTGGTAGACTAAATGCCAGTCATTCTGACCTAGATGGGTGGCTCAAGGGATTACAGATGCTCGTTACTTTTTTTGTTAATAATCAGGGTGTGAATGATAATAGTTTATTATGATGAGCTTTCGCTATTCAATTAAATTAACTTTTCTGCGAAACCACTGTGTTTTTGTGTGTGGTAGTCACTCAATGTCTTAAATTCGTGACTGACTCACTATAAAAACATTAGGTACTTAATTTTATTAAATAATAGGCTTTGTTCCCTGTGGGAGCAGATGTTATTTGAAATGGGACACTAGTTGGTATTTTGACAAATACTTAGTTGTCAGTCCGTCACTCAATTGTTATTCTCAAGTGAGTTCATAATTGACGGCGCGTCGATCGATTAGAACATAATACAGTGGAACCACCAATTACACTACCCCGAATTACGCGCTGGCTTGAAATATTCACCGCAAATCCCCTAATTGCACGGTCGCATTCCATTGTCTTTACTACGAGACGGTCGTCTGTGCCGCGCATACAGTCAAATGTTGGCTAGTGTCTGTGTATTCAACACGTGTCAGGCTATACCCGTATAGTAGACGACTGTCTATGTGTGGGGTTTTGGCGCCGTTTGCATTTTATCACTTGGTAACTAAACATTTCGTATCCCTAATCCTAATCCCTAATTTTGTATGAGATTCACACCCCCAATTACACTACCCCGAAATACACTGTCCCGACTTTGGTGTAAATGGGGGTTTTACTGTATATAAAACAAAATCGATGTTCATCTGTTTATTATATCAATTTTCTCTCTCATAATGGTTTTAAATGATTATTATAAAGAGATCGACTGAGAAAACTCCCAAAATTGATGTATATAAACCAGGGCTGTGGAGTCGGAGTCGTGAAAAATGAGCTGCTCGATTTTTTTTTGAAAAATATATGTAATGATGTGTATTCAAACAAAATAGTTCAAAGTGTTGACATTGCATGTTTGACTGGCTAAAGATGATCTGATGGAATACATATATACCAGGGCTGTGGAGTCGGAGTTGTGAAAAATGAGCGGCTCGATTTTTTTTTGAAAAATATATTTAATGATGTGTATTTAAACAAAATAGTCAAAAGTGTTAACATTTCATGCTTGGCTGACTAAAGATGATCTGATGGTATACATATATATAAGTTAAAATGAAATTATTGAAAAATTTCCTCGGAGTCGGAGTCGTTAATTATTTTAAAGCTGGAGTCGGAGTCGTCAGTTATTTTAAAGCTGGAGTCGGAGTCGTCTTTTTTTACACGACTCCACAGCCCTGATATAAACATACAACGTGGAATTCATTGATCGACGAATTAAATTGATTACATTAGTACACGGGTTCCCAACCTATGGGTCGCCAACTTTTTACGATTTTGGATTTGAACAAAACTAAAATTACCTTATTGAAAAAAAAATGCCTTTTTCAATTGCACCGGGGCCGCGGGTCGCAAGGCTTTTATAAAAAGGGTCGCCACCCGAAAAAGGTTGGGAACCTATGCGTTAGTAGAAACAACTACTCTTCAGATGAACTATATTCTAAAAGAAATATATAAATACAAAATAGCGGTGATGTCTGGAAAAAAAACACCCATGTGAAATCTATAATACCTATACCGATTTTTTCAAGTCGAAGGGGATTACATTTCTATCTGAATGTTTTAGTATAATACGACATGAATACTGGTGTGGCTTACCTTTTACTGAGTGCTCCGGATTTCATTGTGGCTCTTTTTTATTGTGCAATCACGCATTTGTATTGCGTAGATATTTACCAAAGATACATCGATAGTGGGGTTTACATACAGGCGCTTTCACGTGCGACTTAGTGGTTGCGTATACATACGGTACGTAAACGACGTGTAATAGTTCTTTATCGTATTAACAAAAAAACACAACCCAAATGAAAATTTACATTAAACCGAAAAATATCTCGTAACACACTTCGTTTAATAACATTTTTTTCGTTTTAAAGTTCCAAACACAAGTTAATACAGGTGTGAGTAATGCCAGCTTTTTTCTAATCTTTCGGTATACGCGTATTGAGTTATCTTATTTATACAATAATAGGTTATTCTCCTTAAACAAGCAAAGGTATAATATCTACTAGGGGTTGTCGGTTTTCAAAAACCGGTTTTTTGGCTAAATTTGTGACATTTGAAAACCGGTTTTTCAACTTCGTAACCGATTGTGCCGAATTTTCCATAAACGAGTCTACAAACAAAAGGACAGTAAAAATGGATCTTTTATTTGATCGCTTAAAGACCATATGCTTCACATCATTATCCAGCGAAAGTGTATTTTCGATATCAGGAAATTTCGTTACAAAACGATCATTGGACGCTTTGTGTTTTCTTAAATCATATTTTCTGAAGAGTAACACCAAATAATTTCTCGTTGTGTATTATTATGTATATAAATAAACAACATTTAAAAAAATGAACTTTTTCTCGCTATTTTAATTGAATTACCCATTTTTTGTAAAACTTCGAAAACCGGATAAAACCGGTTTTCGAACAGTATTGACATTCGAAAACCGGTTTTTTCAAAAGTCGGTTTTTGTATAAGCCCTTATAATCTATCTTCTAAATGTATACTCTTATCTTTGGTTTTTGTGCCACAGAAATTTTTATATTGCATTGCTGCGGCACACTACCGTGCAGCAAAAAGTCTCAGGTGTGCCGCGGTGGAAAAAAAGTAGTTTCGGAGATAATCTGAGGAAAAGTATACCAAATCGAGGATTTCAAATTCCTCGGTGAGCTAAAAAAAAAAGAGTGTTGGAGATAATCTGCGGCATCTTAGTGTGCCGCTTTACTAGTTTCATTCATCAGTGTGCCGTAAACGAAAAAAGTTTGGCAGACACTGCATTACGTGTTTGGCCATAAACAAACAAAAAAGTTTTGGCGCGTCGTATCATGCGGGGCCAGGATACCAATGGTTTTATAGTATGTTGCTATACTTTGGTACATCGAATTATATAGATGAAGAGTGGCATAGCTGTAAAAATCTTTATAACAAGTGTCGTTTGCACGATCTTTTTCATGTAATTAGACTAGCATCATGTATTTTTTGCATTCGTTGAAAGAATAACTTACCAACTAAGAGTCCTCGCGTGATTCAAAAGTTTAAGGGTAATATTGTTGTCGGTGAGTCATGACACTTATTGATTTTTTTTAAAGTGACCTATTCACTGATTTTAACTTTTTTATAGGAATCGATATTAAAAAAATAAATCCAAAATTAATACATTATTTCAAATAAAATATCGACACACCGATTTTGATTTACCCAAGTGGCCGTATTGTCAGTGGCGGATTAAGCACATGCGAGGCCCCAGGCGCAATACAATTTTGAGGCCCCTTTTTGAAACCTAATTCAGAAAAATTAACACACTCTTAAAAGCGTAACGATAGCGATAAACTGATCAGTAGTCCTGTCCTAGCCCTATTCTTCTACTTTTACTCACTTTAGAAGCAAAGAGAGTATGAGCAACGGAGTTAAAGCAGTTCTCGTAGAAACAATTATCTTGAAATGAACTCTATTGAGTGCATATGCTTCACATCTGGTGCGGATATGGTATAAAAATCTAATAGAATAAATCAATTACATTGTTCATATCAGCGGAAAAAATAATGAGAAATAATAAATCTTTAATCAAGTCTTTGCCTACATTCTACAACTTAGTCATGAAGAATTCCTCCAAGGGACATTATTTCAAATTAAAAAAAAATAATAACCTTGTAATGCTGTGAAATACACTCTGCAAGAAGAATCTGAAAACATAGCGGGTGATCGTGGCTACAACTTTGAGTACATCACGGAATAAAAAGTTTCAAAATATTTCGAAAATCATTTCGTAGTAAAATGGAGGAGTAATACTACTAAAATATAAATGTCTTATTTAATTTTTGGCTTTATTAAAAAAAAACTGAAATTACTCGTTATTTGGATTTTGCGCACTTCTCACACTATACACAGATTCAAAATAAAAATCCTGTTAACACTTCCTATCACTTGGAACAACTAAAACATAATATGAGCATTTATTTTCAAACTAAAATCCATTAATAGTTTACGAAAAATGACTCAATATAAAACTAACATAATATATTAAATCTGAATAATCCGTTCAAGGAATGACACGCCTCTTTGTTTTTTTTTTAAATATTTTAACTTACACTCTGAAATATTTTGTAAAATGCATATACAAAAATGTCACCGACAAATTGATAATTTATTGCTTCGGCTTAAACCCAAAAGAGATCTGCTCAGTTTCAACATATAATGACCCTTCTTCAGAAGTCAGCAACCTATTGAGAGACTTTATAAAAAAAATACGTTTGAAAAATTTATTTAGCTAGTGGGTAAAAGCTTAAAACCACTAAAAATATATATACATTTTTTTAAAAACATTAAAAATATATTAATTTATAAAACGTACATTTGCATATGTATGTGTAAATACAAATTTATTTTATAAAAACATACATATGAGTCGCCAAGTTACTAAGAGGTTTTTTAAAGTTTTGAGTAAATCACGAAATACTGTTTTGGATATATGGTGATTTTGAGTGTTTTAAAAGTTACTTTATATCTTCCAGGGTACAAATAAAAGCAAAATAAAATCTCTAATTCAACTAATATACCGTACAATTGTCAATAAATACAGAGAGAGTTAAAGCACGAGCATTTTTCAACAGAGCTGGTTTTGACAGGAAGAAAAATATTTTTGGTAGGTAATTACTATTCAGTAGCGGTTCATGTTTATTGTGACAAATAAACAATGAAGATATTCTTAAATTATTTTTTTCGGAAAGTATATTCTTTAGGTCATAATGAGGTTTTTTTCTGTAATTTATTTATCTAGATTTTATAATTGTGCATCTAGTGAAAAAATGTATGTTATAGTTAACAAGAATCTATAAAATTTATTAAAGGTAAAAAAATACATAGATATGACCAAGTATAGTTATTGATTAACATATATAAAAATGATAGGAAAATCTTGGCATACCTAATTTTTATTTGTTTATTGTATTAGATATTTTTATTTTACCTTATAATGAGTAATAGTATTCAAGATATTATTAATACTTAATTTTCATACAGAAGTTCTGAATGAAGATTTTCGACTTTGATTTCGAAGACTCGAAGACAGAATTCATTTGAGAAGATTTTTACTCATAAAAATATGCAGCACCAAATGATTATATTTTATTCATTTGATTATGTTCTGTGTTTTCAAAATTTTGGTAAAGATCTTTAAATTTATTTGTCCATATAACAGTTGAATTTTCTTGGCGGGTAACTCAAAAACGCTCGCGGGTAGTAGGTTGCCGACCAATGCTCTACCCCTAGTTAACACATTGGCAACGTCGTGAATATGCCCAAAGTACATGATACAAGTGCGGTCGACTATATATCATCATAACTTTTAACCTAGTAGAAAATATTTTTTTTAAATTTTTGAATATTTTTATTAAGCTTTTTTTTTATTATACATAGTTATAAGAAAAATAATGATATAATATTCTTATTTTGATCAGTACTTTAAGATCTATTGCCACATGTTAAACGATTTTGGATTTTTTGTTTAAAAAAATCATCTTCATGTGTGAAAACACGTATTTACATACCGGCAGGTATTGATGTTGAAACATAGATTGGTCCTGTGAATAAAGTTATAAATATGGTCAAAGTTAATAAATAAATAGGATAACATCGACAAATCTACATAAACAACTGTGTTTTATTCCATCAATTGCTCTAACCCACGGGTTCCCAACCTATGAGTCGCGACTCCCAATGGGGTCGCGACGGGTTTTCTGGGGGTCACCAACTTTTTTCGATTTTGGTTTTTAACAACAAAACTAAAACTACAGTCAACTAAAATTACCTTATTTAAAAAAATGCCTTTTTCAATTGCATCGGGGTCGCGGGTCACATGGATTTTATAAAAAGGGGTCGTCACCCGAATAAGGTTGGGAACTTATGCTCTAATCAGTGATGGCATAGATTACAACATCAGTGGGTCTAATTTTTAATGAAAATAAATTAAATAACTCGCTGAATAATCTCAGCCATATATATGTAGGGATTGATTTTTAAAAATAAAAAAATACATCTGACCCGACTAACAATTACGCAAAAATAAAATTGAATGTTTTCCTAACGGCGTTTGGTAATAAGGTGTTCAACTTTTTCAATAATATTATTAATTAAACTATGGCCACTAATCAGGTCTGGATAAAATGCTTCAATGAATGTTCAACAGTTGTGCAATACTATTTTTTGTTTTTGGTAGTTGTATTTTATTAATTTCAATCAAATTCCAAATGATTAAGATCATTGGTTTATTCGCCCGGCACGAATGCTTTATTTGTATCAACAAAAACATACCAATGTGGGTTGGTTTGTTATCATTGATGGTTGGAATCGGTAATAAAGTATTGCATAAGTTAAGTGCCTTTAGTTCATAATTGCCGACATTTCCAAAGATAAAGAAATTATTATTAAATTGACTCATGGCATGTCAAAAATAAGTGTCAACAAATATGTTCAAAGAGTTATGAGCTAGTAACATCGCCTATATCCAATGACGCGTATTCTTAGGGCCCCGGTGGCAATGAGTTAAGTAAATAAAATTAAATTGTTCGGGTCACCCTCTATGGAAGCCGCCGGCGCATTTGTTACACTTGTTTTTCAGGACAGATATCCGATTTCAGTTTGGTTTCTTACATATTATAAAAACTTCCCTGCCAATTTGAAAACTTTTATGCATGAGTGAAGATAGCTTTATTTATGCGTAAAATAATAAATTGTGTTTCGTTAAGAACGTGTGAAAAACGACTGCCGATACGAAGATATGTTTGAGCCTTGCCGCTAGCAATAAATAAGTGTTTCATATGAAAAAAAGATGTCGAAATTAAAATCATCTTAAAAATGTATTTTTGAGCCCCTTCAGATTTTAAGGCCCTTCAGATTTTGAGGCCCCTAAGATTCGGAGGCCCGAAGCAGGCGCCTGATGCGCTTACGGGATAATCCGCCACTGCATTTTGTTTTTATTGCTTTGTTTAAACTTTATTTGTAACATTAGTATTGATATTTTTGTTTGCTATTGCATTCCTTAGTAGTGACTTTATACATGAAAATGATACCAGACGACTAAATTATAATATCTAAACCTTTTTATTGAATTTAATGTTTCACAGAGTATGTCAGTGATTTATTGTCTACGGCAGGGGTCACCAAACTTTTGGAGAAGCGGGCCGGATTGAACTTTTTAATATCTGGAACTCTTTTAATAATGGCAAACATTCTTAGAATTTCAATAAATGAGAATATTCGAGAAATTTTTGAGTAAACGAAAATCTGGTCGTCTCGCCTTAATTTCTATCCAACTTCCTTCACTTTGAGTCCCCTACCAGATAGTTTTATGACAATTGATGATTTGAAATAAATAGTTGTCATGAATTCACAACTACATTGTATATCTTATATGAATAATTTCTATGCATTTTTCGCAAAAAAAACGTAACCCTAATTTTTGTACGAGTTTCGATATCCCAATTGCGCGAATCCCAAATAACGCGGTCCCGACTTTCGCGTAATTGGGAGATCGCTGTACATAAAGCAAAATATACACTAACAACCGTACATTGCTCATTGAATCACAACTGTTGCAGAGCACTTAAAATTAAAATTGTATTCATATTACAGTGATGTTTACTTCAATCCAATATTAAATTTAGTATTTTTTTAGATTGTCACGATTATAATGCTTCAAGTGTATAGTGATATTACTCGTAATTTATTTTCGTGCGAGTTTACTTTAATGTGAGAAATTTCTACTTTTGTTCACGATGTTATACCCCAAGAATAAATCCCCACTACTAAAAGTTATTAAGACCAATAACAGCTTGAATAAACTTGACGTAAAACAAGTAGGTAGAAATAAAATAAAACCCATCGCTCAACTGTTACGAAAACGTTTAATTAAGAATTTACAATCACCAAATTTTAATCACATACAATATTTAACAAAAAAAAAATGAATTAACACAATACACAATATCTATTATAAAACCTAGCTTGCTCACACGATTTTATAAATGTTAAGAAAATTGATGTTTAAGTCTGCGCGCAGAGCAAAATGAATTTTAATTTTCGTCGAAATGGAAAAATATCAGTTCTTTCATCTCGGACAAAAAACCACAAAAAAAACTGCAAGTAAATTTACAACTAAAGGTCTTTGGAAGCAAGTCCAGGACCGGGAAGTGTCCCCCACACACGCTGTGTTCAGTTCGTGTTCCAAAGAGCAAGAAAGAAAGAAACAAAAATCACATCGGGTATCGAAAAACAATGTTGCCATTAAAGGTCATTAACAATAAAACAATTGATATTACGGCTTACCCGATAACAAAATTTAAACACAATTAATTTAGCTACAAATTTTAAATGTCTACCAGTTTTCATCACAAAAGTGGTAGTATTAGCGGGTGACAATATACCATACCGTATCAATAGGCATATCGATAATCATTATCGTGAGTAGTACGGGTGAATTGACGGGAGATAATATATTATTGCATCAATTGAAAGCCAGACAGCGCATGATGAGGATCTAAGTAACTACCAATTTAATTTATCATTTGACATATGCACTCTAGATTTGGAATGACGATGATTGATGTTCAGGGATTACAATCCCTATCCGATTTTCAACCATGGGTTTTCGGGACTTAAACCGGAATTATGAGTTACGATAATGTTTTACTGAGGGTGCGGAATAATGATTGAAGTCTATATTTTCGTGATAATGAGCCAATGAATAGTAAAACTTATTCAAAAGTTTTGAATCTTTTTCTACATTCAAACTATCATGTGGATTTACTAATTTATGTGAAATTTAAACGGTTTCGGGATACAATGTACTATCCCAGTGGAGGGGAACCTGCGGCCTCTTGGCTACTCTGATGCCTTCCTTGACTTGATCAAAATATTCACTTTATTAACAAAATTATACGCAAGGGTTTGGAAAAAAGTGTAATCAATCCATTATATGTTCGACAGTCGAAAAAAGGGGGGGGGGGTGTCAACGTTCTCTTTACTGCGGTCTTATGTTTAATCAGACAAATGAATGTGGTCTTTAGAAATGAAAAGGTTCCCCACTCCTGTACTATCCAATAAAACATAACAATATACATAAAACTTGCTCGGGGGCTCTGAACTTGGTGGCTATAAAAATAACAATTTAATTTAACCTAATAACAAAATCACGTTTGAATAATCTGTTGGAATCAGTCACAAAAAATATATATGTATATATTTAAAAATTCTGTGTGAGTTAAAAGGTTAACAAAGTTATGGCCACCGATGAAACTTCTATTGTAAATAGTTACTGCACAGCGGCGTGTCCTCTGATAACATTTTGCATAAGTGGTTAGATTAGATAAAATTCTTCATTTGTTTATTATTTAATTTGAATTAGTTTTCTTATCACTTTCATATAAAAGATAATAATTACACGCTAAAGAATATTGTAACTGATTTCTAAGAATATAGGACAATACATACGCTTTGTTGAATTGTACAAAAACTCTAACGTTAAGTCCGTTTACACGAGGGAAGAGTTTGACCAATCGCACCTGGTGTAACTTATAGATTATAGTTATGTTACGGTGACCATGTTTTTTGGATAAAATACGTTCATGAGATATTTTATAACATGAATATACTCTTCGTTACAAATTAGGGCTAAGCTAAAGTTTATTGGAATCTAAAGATTAAAACAAAAAAAAAGTTGCATGGTGTTTGCCAATGTCAATACACTGACACAATCATCGAAATCTGTATAACTGTATTTTAGAAGATTATGTACTTATGAGTAAAATGAAAAATATTCAGCGTCAGTATGTGCGTGTTTGTGTGTGTTTTTAGTATGTGGGTGTGCGTTAGCATATATGTCTGTTGTGTGTTTATTTCATTGTGTGTGTTTATTTGTGTCTGTGTGTAAGAATATATGTGTGTGTAAGAACATGTATGTGTTAGAATATGTGTATGTTTGTGTGTGTGAATGTGTGTTTGTGTTTCGTACTTAAATATGTTCGTGTAAGAATATATGTGTGTATTTGTTTGTGTGTGTTTGTTTGTATATGTAAGAATATGTGTTTGTGTGTGTGTGTGTGTGTGTGTGTGTGTGTGTGTGTGTGTGTGTGTGTGTGTGTGTTTGTTTGTTTGTTTGTTTGTTTGTCTGTCTGAAGTCTTTTTTTATTATTTAGTTTGCGTATGTATAAATAAAATAAAAATAACACATGCAGTAAAAAAACATTAGTAAGTCGGATTTATTATGTACATAATTTTTAATCGTTCGAGACGCTTCTTCATCAATTTTTGATTGGCAAATATAAAATTATTAAACATGTTTTTCAGCTAGGTATGTATTTTATTTTCTAGCTGTCATGTTGTGGGCAGGTGTTTTGAATCAACGTCGTGACAAGGGATTTCCATACCAGACGAATATATCAATACCGGTATTAAAAATAAAACAAGCAAATACGAGCAAATTGAGATAGTTAAACTGGTCGAGTAAATCAAAATCGGTATTTCGATATTTTATATAAATACGGTTTCTTAAAACAATACTACATCAACGAAAGGGTTATCAGTTTTGGAGCCTGTCAATATTGATACAACTCTAAAAAGATTCAACATATTTCAAGTCATCGCGAATAATTTTATTTTATTGAAATATGATGCTTCGTATACATTCAAAATTCGATATTGGTCAATTTTAAATTCCGAAATACCACAATTTTTGCATCTCCCATAGCTCAGTGGTTTCCAAACATTATGTTACTACGCCTCCCTTTCAAAAAAAAATATCTTCGCGCATCTCCACCCTTAATTTTATATTATAATAAACACGTTTTAAATGTTTGGAAAATATACAAACAAAATTAAAAACACAATAAAATCAAGATTTTTATAAACTGACACCACCTCAGAGTCCAGAATTAGCTTGAAACGCCTTTCAGCACCTAAATAATTTGTACGGGAAATAATTTACATATTTTGTATTGTATAATTCATTATTTATGTATCGCTGCCATACCTGGTGTTTCAGTAAAGAAAAAAAAACGCCATGAATACCGGAATACCGTTTGCGTTACTACCGGTATTGCAATCCATAGTCGCGACATCTTGCACACTAACCCATTTCGTTTCATGTATCCATACCAAGGATAACTACTTTTCTCGATAAAGCTATTTTTATAGATACCTGTGCATAATTGATTATTTTTTAAATTTATTTTATAGTTCGGTCCATATATATCTTATTTCATAACAAACTTGCAGCTGCTTACGGTATTTTGTTTCCCTCGTGACTACGGTAGTATCTAATATAAATTTATTTAAATTAATATTTTCATTCCAAGTCCGTTTCCAATGCTATATAACAGCGTTTCCCAAATGATGGGTCGCGACCAATTTTCCCTCTAAGGCAGTGGTTCTTAACGGGGGCGTCTAGAAGTTTAGGGGGGCGTTTTTAATTTTTCAGAATTTGGGGGGCGCTGCAGGATTTCAAAGGGGCGATTGAGGATTTAAAATTTGTCGGTGAGGGGGGGGGCATTTAGATAATTTTCGATAATTTATTTATGCTAAAGGGCGATTCTTTCAATACAGTTAAGAAACACTGCTTAAGCTACGGTTAAGAAATCCCCGATTTGGTATACGTTTTCCCCAGATTGTCACAGAAGCTTGTTTTTTTTTTTAGCTCACCGAGGAATTTGAAATCCACAGTTTGCCAAATTCGTGTCAATTTTCGGGACTTGCTAAAAATGTCTGAATTCCGGGATCGTGACCATGTCAATCCCGGGATTTCGAGATCAGAAAATTGAACGAGATCCCGAATCCCGGGATTGGATGCCCTAATTAAAACGTTACAAACTTTATACTTTTGTATATAAAATAATTATTTGATTTAAAAATCACGGCATTGTTTACTCGGCTACAAACCCTACATGTTTAAAAATAATAAAATTTATATTCGTTTTCCGATAAATTCTGCGGTCGCATTGTATACATTCATGTTTACTTTTAGCTGATAATTATTAATAAATGTATTACGCTACTTATTTATTACAAAGAATTGATGTATCGTAAAAAAATCAATACCTCTAGGTGTTGTATATTTATTATAGAACTTACTAGAAATAAAGTACTTTTTTTAACCGTGACCTGGTGTGGAGAGAGTAACTCAATACTAGCATGAAACATACCAATTAAGTAACGTTGTAACTTGTAATCAATGCTCCCTCGAAGGCAAAAGGTTAGCTGCGCGGAAAATTCAAAGACTTTCATTTTAAAGTTATAACATTTAACGACTACATTAATTTGAAAAGCTTAGAACGACTATTTGCCAATTAAATATTCCCCAAGCTAATTGAACCTCATTAAAATCAAGTCATCAGTAAAGTTAATTAATGTCGTCATCAATAGCTTTAAACTTAGTGATACATATATTTCTTACAAAAAACATTTATTTACTAAACGTCAGTTCAAGTTCATCCGTGCAGTTGAACGCCTGAAGATGCCGAAAGTGGAAACCCGGTTCGTTAGTGACAATCTTCTCCAGTAAACAAAAATCTATCTTTTGACGTCGTTCCTTACAACTAATCCTCTTGTTATGTACTCGATTAAGATCAATTTCTTGCTGTTAGAGAAGATAAGAATTAAATTTGAATGGAATTATCTAACTGTTTTTTATTAAATGCGGTCAGGGTGATTCCAATTTAAAGACGTATTATTTGAATAGTTGTAGTGCGCGCCAACCCGCAATGAGTGCGAGGGGGCTTTCAAACTGCTGCGCGGCCGCGCGCATGTGCAGCTTAAAAGGAATGTTGAATGAATACGGTTCTCATTCTTTTTTCTACCGTTTGTATGTGACACGGTTCTGCACAAATGTCTTCATTCGTTTTTAAACGGATTCTTTGCTGCCAACGATACAAAAGTATACAAAAATAAAAGAAGATGCATTTTTCACAAAATGCCATCGAAAATATCACGCCGCTGAATATTCGAACGATGAAAGTGTTTTTTTAATAAACAGACTTAAAAATAATATTCATTTTAAAAAGAGAAATGTGTCTGATTTTATGAAATACTAAATTGATTTCAAAACAGTATAACATAGGTAACTAACTCCAATTCTTCCTTAAGTACTGTTTCTTTGAAATGTAATACATATCCACCGTTTAAAATTATAACTAAAAAGTTTGTTGTAATTGAATAAATATATTAGGTACTAAAATAGTATTCATTAAAAAAAAACACTTCACTGACTCAAAATTATTTACTAAAGAATTTACTATTTACTTTACCGGTTCCGCCCATCACTAACATTATCAACTGATGCATTGTAAAAAAAGTTTTGTTCCTAATGCTATTCTACCCAGAATTGTCTGTACACAGATTAAAAGTGATAATCGTGGTAAAATATCAATGTCGAGCAACTTTACATTAAACCCTTTTTATGATTATTCAATTCAACTTTACTAGCTCAGATACCGCATTATCAGCTCACACGTTGCATTTTATAAAAGTGCACATTTTTGAGACAACATTGAGATGCTGACAAATGATTGGTGATTCGATCACTCGATCACCGTAATTATTTGCAGAATAACATTGTCAACATCTTCTAATGGTACTACGATCATACTGACCACACCCAGAGTGAGCAATTTTAATACACGAGTAATTAACACTAATTTGCCATTTATAATGAAAACGTGTGATAATAGTAGTAGGTGGAGATTATCAGTACCGTAATAATAATCGTTGATAATATATGGTTGGACGCAAAACAAATAGGACATCCTATCCTGTACCCTTTTTGTAATCCAGAGACTTCGGGATTGAACATTCACCATTAAGTCGTGTAGAAATTCGGAATTGAGAAACTCTTTCCTAAAATTTTCTAAAATGAAAAATGTTTTTGAAAAAATGACTTAACTCTCGCGGGGTTTTTTCAGAAAAATTTACTCACTGGCCGATTTCAAAACCCCAGAAATTTACCGAATTCCCTAAATTAAAAGACGCGAGACCCTTTTTTAGCTCTTCCAGGATTTTCAAAAAAATTTACTCACTGGCCAATTTCAAAAACCCAGGAATTTGCGAAATTGCCAAAATGTAAAAAATTACGAACTTTTTTTTCGTTGTCTATTTTCAACAATTTTTCGAAAATTTTGTACTTGTCAATCCCGAAATCCCTGGATTAGTACTATCGGGATCGGGATCTCAAAATTGAACGGGACTGGAAGCCCTAATTACAAATACAAATATAATGCTAGAAACACAAAGGCATATTACCGTCTTTACTTTTTGATGTAATGATAACATACGTAGGTATAAGTCATAAATATTTTGAAATATTATGATACGTTCCCTTAATAACAAATAATGTTAATGGGATAATATGTGATTTAATTGCGAAATTCTTTTCTAGATTGGCTGCTGTGATCCTTAACCCTCGAATTGAAAAAAACCCTTGCCATCTAACTTCCAGTCACCCTTAACGTAGTGCATACTTTATTGTGACACCCCGTTTTCCTCCACCTGATGACGCATTTATTTATCTCGGAATTGAGTCATCGACTGGTCTTCTGAGTTGCACGCAGTGTCATATTACTGACGCGTCCTTTCCTGCAGGCTCGTTTCCTCGGGATAAGAGTCACAGGATGACTATTCATAAAATAAACTTTACATTTTTTGTTATTCAGTATAATATACGTTGCCAAATTTTAACCGCCGAAGTAACTCATGTAATTCTTTTTTACTGTATTATAAGTATTATTTTTAACATAATTCTAAAATTAGCAATGAAGTACCATCACAGTCAGTGACCATACGTTCTTTATTAAAAAGGACATTTCATTGGTCTTTTCTCTTTTTTTTTATATTTTTATAATAGCTGTTCTTTTTTAATTTATTTTATGAAACGAGATAACAAATTGGTAAATTGGAACACATCCTACAATATGTATGTACATGTGTTTCGTGTAAATGTTTGTTACGAGGAGTAAGTCTCGAAGTTACGCCATTGAATTGTCATGAAGTTAATTATCCTTGAGATAATCTCATGTGACTTACAAAAATTCTCACCGAGTATATCTCATATGATCTTTCAACTTCAAAAATATCTGACGCATTGACGTAAGCTGTAATGTCAAATATTATTTTTTTAATAAAAAAGTGAAAAAAAAGTAAAACAACTCATTCATTTTTTGGTTCAATATTTATTTGGGTAAAAATGCTTTACAAAATGTTACTCTTTTTATACCTGAAAATTAACGAAATGCCGCTAATAACAATGCAGCTCTGTAAAAAAAAAATTACGAATAGGAAACGGCCAAATTTTCATACGCGTTTCCAATTTACACGAAATACGAATATAATAACTGTGTGAAAAAGTTATCTTATCATGTCTCGAAATACAAACCATAGAGCAAATTTGAAATAATATGGCTGACAAATTTTCGTAAAAATATTTCGTAGTTTGCATTATTTATCGGTTGGGTTTTTTGATATTTTCGTATCTGCAATTAAGTTTTCCAGAGATAAAATATTTTTTTGCGAGGTTTATTGAACTTTTGGGGTGACAGAGTATTTTATGTTCATGTAGGTTAATTGAACAACATTTTCGGATTTGACCTTTATTTTATTTTATCTAAAACAATATGGTCAACGTTCCATTCATTAAAAACGTGTGAGAGATAAAACTATCCGATTCGGTGAAGCAGTGCTTGTTCGAAACATCGGGTGTTTGTTACTAGGTTAAAAACGTTTAATATTTTCCATGCTCTCGAAATTCTTGAATTAAGAATATTGTTTGAAAAATTGTTTTAGTTTTCAGACCTAAGCAGTATTATTGTGTAAATACAGATTTACACCGAGCAGGCGTTATTTTTCCAGAGAATTTCAATGTTTTTGCCTTTTGAATTAGCCGGGTTAATTTTAAGCCGATTAGAATTTCACTCCCTCTCCGCGGCGGCTTACTTAAAATCTTGGTCGTTTTTCTAATTAATTCTATTCATTGATGGTAGAGCTGAGTTAATGCAAGACTGTAGGATAATCAAGTTTAGGGTCATGCCTAGGGTCAAGTTTTATATTATATATATTATTATATAAATTAAAAAAAAATATGTTTTCAATATGTACAACAAACAACGTTCACCGTGGTTCACGTCATACCATTGCCGGATTTGATTTGGATAAGAGAAAGTAAAACGGTATAATCTATCGTTTCTATTTATTTATTTAATTTAATTTACTAAAATAGTTAAACATTACAAACAACAAAATCGGGTTATGTTTTGTTTTTAATTTCATTTTCTTTCATGTACGTAATGAATAGATTTTTGATACAAGACATTGTCAAATTATTTCATTTTAATTATCGCATTCTCTCCTTCGAGAATGCGTCTTCGTCACAAAAAATATCACCGAGTAGTTCAGTAGTAGATACTTTTTGAATTAATATAATCTGTTTTGTTTGAAATGTATATTCAATTTCATGTTAAATAATTTTTATAGTCCTCATCCTCATATATATTTTATTCGGGCGCATTTAGAATTTATTTGCTAGGTATATCGTATGTTTATATTTCACCATATGTATAGGAACTTAAATTTATTTTTCTGGTATAACAATCTGGTAAATATTTAGTGTTGAAAACAATTGGAAGTTGTCTTAAAATTGAATTTATTATGAGGAAATGATACAACCGTCATGTCATTTTTTAAACTATTTTTTCATGCTAGCAGAAAATAACAAAACAAACTGCCGGTAGGTAGAAAGCGACGGTTTGTTACTAATAGCCGTTGTAAAAATTTTAATGTATTCTATTGTGACATTTAATCGAATACAATTGTTCCGTCCCTACTGGATCATTCATTATAGCTGTTTACTTTTCCGTGGCGCTCCTCTGTAATCCTGTATCAAATTACCCGCACTTGGTTTATTCTGTTACTGAATATTTAGTACCAGAAATAACAAATAAATGCTCGGTATTATCACAACAAAACCATTACAGAAGCCCCTGTATGTAAACACACTCGGATGGCCGTTGACTCGGCCGTGAGTAGTCTGGAAATACACCGCTGAATCATTCTCCCGTCTTCAGACGGGATAAGTGTACCTGTGACACAATAATTCACAAATGCAAGTAATTTTGAGTATTAGAGACCCCCCTTAATTAGTGTCTAGATTCTAATCAATTTGAGAATAGCGTGATAAGTGTGGTATATATTTTTCGATTTTTTTTACCGGTCATTATTTAAAATTAGTCCCGGGAAATTTTGTAATTATTTAGTCTATGGGCCGCAATTAGGGTTTCCAATCCCGGGATCCCGCTCAATTCTGTGATCCTGACATTCCCGGGATTGCGACAGTTTTAATCCCGAGATTTCGGGATTGAGAAAATGAAACATGGAAAAGCTAAAAAGGTGTCGCGCTATTCATTTGGGGAAATACGCAAATTTCTGGCACCCAGGATTTCAAATCGCTGACCAAAAACTTTATCAATCCCGTATCGCAATTTATAATGATATTTTAAATAAAATTGATAGTTGTGCATCATTCAGGTAGAGTGACTAAGTCTCATGTACAGTGGAACCCCCAATTACACTACCCCGAATTACGCGCTGGCTTGAAATATTCGCCTCAAATCCCCCAATTGCACGGTCACATTCCATTGTCGTTACTCCGAGACGGTCGTCTGTACCGCGCATACTGTCAAATGTTGTGTATTCAACACGCGCCAGGCCATACACGCATAGCTGGGCGTCTGTCTGTGTGCGGGATATTTACTGCTAAAAAAACTAAATATTCCGTCCAATTTTTTTTTTTTGCCAAACTATGGGAAATCTTAGTTTTGCATTTTCCGCAAAAAAAAATCAAATCCCTAATTTTGTATGAGATTTACATCCCCCAATTACACGGTCCCGACTATAGTGTAAATGGGGGTTTTACTGTATTTAGAAATAAACGGTGTTAAATAATACTGATAAAATTTGTTCTTTTTTGTCGCATATCTCAATAATTCACGTTGACTAAGGATTACAGCTCTATTGATTCTGTCTGACAGTTTTATGCCCTCGCGATTTTTATTTACTTTATTTAACATCAGTTCAGTCATCGCTTGCGTGCTTTGGAAGCGTTGAAACTTTCCAATACATAATTCAAAGAATGTTGTCGGATGAAGTGTTCCTGTCTCCAAATTCTCCCGCCAGTTATTTTAAATTACTACTTCCAAACAGGAAACGACTCTTAAAAATATCGACAGGGCGGACCGAAGAATGAAGATAGGCATGTCGGATATTATATCAGTGGTGTTGATGTTCCAAAATATACAATAAGTGCCTGCTGACTTTTTCTATAGTACAGTGAATACTGGTAATACACGATTACAACGCAATAGATAGAAAAAAAGTCCACTTATTTCCACGATTTCAAATTTGAATAATCTAAATTTTATATTGACTTCACTGGGAGTTGAACCCAGACCCGCCCTGTCACTCTTAACAGAGCAATGATTTTACCGACAACACCACAGAGAGAGATTATATTATTAACTTGCCGCCTGTGTGGTCAACGTCGTTGGCTTCGGTTACGGAGGTCACGGGTTCGAATCCCAGTACGGACAGTTTTATAAATTGATTTTTCAGTCGATTTATGAATTTCTGTTCGAAGGCATGGATGTATGTGATGTCTTGAATTCCCCCCACCCATTCTATCCTATGAACGGGGCGTATGGAGAGCGACTAGATAACCACCAGTCCTGTCCTAGCCCTATCCTTCTATTCTTATTCTCTTTGGAAAAAGAGAGGTTGAGCAACTGGGTAACAAGCAGTTCTTGTAGAAACACTTCTGTTGAGATAAACTCCATTAGGAGTCCGTATGCTCCACATTGGGAGTGGAAATGGTAAAAAAAAATTAGATTATCTTCATTATTTAATTCTGTTATTAAATTCTGTTATCACAAATTATATAATTAATTATTCGGAATACAATTGATGGACTGAGTTGAATTTGTATTATGAATACTTAGAGCTTGGTCGTTGTGGGAAATTAGTTATGTGCTTTAAACGTATAAAAATCGTGAAACTTATTATAAACAATGAGCTTTTATTTATATGTAGATTATTTATGGCTATTTAACAACATTTTCGTAAAACGTTTAACATAATGGAAAAACTGACTTACACTATCGCGATGAGCTGTGTAGTACGGAAAAATTCATGTTTCAAAATAAGTTATCTTTGATCTTCTGGAATCCTTAATTAAATTTACCTAGCGAACCACAGGGTTCCATTTTAATTTAAAAAAAAAATGAAAATTCACGGAAATGTTAACTGATTCAGTTCTGAGCCTCATGTAACAATTTAGTTTTTACCATGTTGTAAACCAGATGTAAAAGTAAATAACTAATAAACCCCATCGTGTTGCGAACGTGTACACTTCCTATGGAATGTGGGCGGAAAATAGATAATACTATTTTTGAGGGCAATCAGTAACTGTCACTCCTCATTACTTACTGCAATGTCATGTATATCCAACCGGTCGATTTTTCTATCGATGTCGACTCGATTGATTTATCTCTGTGTAGTGTATAGAAAAACAGAAAAACCGTATACTGAGCTTCGAGAACAGATGCTTGCGTCGGATAATGGGGGTGAGGTGGTTTGATTTTGTGAGGAATTCAGAGATAAGGGAGCGTACAAGACAGCGTCCCATCACGTCAGTGGTTATGGAGAGACGTTGGAACTGGCTGGGTCACGTGCTGCGGATGCCTCCGGAAAGCCTCAATCCTGCCTGCCTCTTCTTTCGACCTTTGGGATTCCGGCGTCCCGGACCTCCGTCTAATAATGCAATGTTATTAACGGTCGAGGGAATTTATAAATTTGTATTCAATAAGTTGGAAAAATTTAGAAGTTCATTAAGTGAAGAATCTTTACATGTGATTAAAAAGAGAATGAACGAACGCCGACTAAAAAAAATAATAACACTCGTGATATATCTACAAAGTGAAAATGTTCCCAGTTCTAATGAAAATTTTCGATACTCAAATAAATATGAGGCCATTTCTTTAGCACAAAGTATTATTAAGAGAATTCACCCAAATTTGTTATCTAGTAATAATGAAATCTCTCAGGACTCTGATGTAGAAATAACACCTCTCTCTTTTTCGACATCCGAATGCTTAATTCTATTTTATCTCTCGCGGAAACTGAAGACGATACAAATAATCTGAAAAAAGATTTTAAATACATACTTAGATCATTTTAAAATATGGACGGAAAAGTTGTACGTGTTGCTTAAAACACTTCTAACAATAAAATCAACTGCAACGGAACGAGTATTTTCAACAGCAGGACAAGTTAAAACTAAATTTAGATCAAATTTAAAATATGATACATTTAATGCTCTCTTATTTTTAAAATATGAATTGTTAAAATCTGAATAAATGACTTATATTACAAATGAACTCGTTTTTAATGTATTATTTTAGTACATAAATTTATATATGTAGTAATGTTTTGTTATTTTCATACTTACTGAAACTATCCGGATATCCGGATATATCCGGATAGTTTCAGTTTTACTATTCGATATCCGGATAGTTGAAAATGACGAATAGTTGGAATCCCTAGTCGGGTACTATCCATAGGATGTACTCGGCGGAACTGAGGGATGCTGGCATGTCATGGTAGGAAGCAAAGCAATTGGCGGGAGACAGGGAAACATGGACACGTGGCGGCCATATGCTCCACATAGGGAGCGAACATGGCCAAAGAAGAAGAAAGTGTATAACTTATTGGATAATATACACACTGAAAGAAAAATACGGTAAATTAGGATTTCAGTAGCGGGCGAGTAAATCATAATCGGTGTTTCGATTTCGCTATTTCATATATAAAATTATATAATAATTATACACCGGTTTTTTTTCATAAATACGATACTTTTTTAAAAAAATAATTGTACATCACTGAAAGGCTTATCAATTTTGGAACCTGCCAGTATTGATACATTTTTTTTAAATACATGTCCGCTCTCAATGCGGAGCATATGGCCTCCTAATTGAAGTATCTCAACATGAGTTTTTTTTCTACAAAAACTATTATTACTCAGTTGCTCAACCTCTCTTTTTTCGAATAGAGAAGTGGGGATGGAGAAGATAGAGCAGAACAGGACTATTGGTTGGTTAATCACTCTCGCTATACACCTCGTTATCTTTGGATTGGAATGATGTGGGGGAGTTTTCAGACATCACAAACATCCATGCCTTTTAACAGAAATCGAAAAATCTATTGAAAAATGCTATTCTTACTGGTATTGGAAGCCGATCCGGCATGGAAGCCAACGACATTGACCACTGTGCCATAGACCCAACAATTATACAACTCTTTACGCTGATTTACAATGTTGTAATTAATCGCGAACACTTAAAAAAAACTTGAAAAATATGTGATCGTTTCTATACGTAATTTTAGTTCATTTTTAATACATGAAATACCGGTAGTTTTGCATTTTTAGTACCGGTATGTCAGTATTGAAAAGAAACATGAATACCGGGATCTCGATTTCGATTATACCAATATTGCAATCCCTAAACATGTTGAGTACTTTCAGTAAACTCCCGTCTTCGAACTTCTTATCAATGATTAATATAGTTTATTTTCAAGATACACCTACACTACAAATCTTTGAAACCATCCCCCTCGTTTTGGCTATAAATTATTGGAATTCCACTTCCGAAATAAGTTATTTTTTAAACACACTATGGTGCGGAATGTGAGTGTTTCGTAACTTCTTTGCCGAACTGTTCATTTAGTTCTAAATTTGGTTATGTACTTATAATTTTAAAAAAATCTTGAATTAAATTGACCTTGTGTAACGATAAGACTCAACTCACATCTGTTCCATATGTCTATAATTGAGCACATGGTACCTAGCTATTTTAAAATAAGAAGCGCCTATGGGTTGCTATAATATAATTCTCGATCCGGAAAATACTTTGATTATATTTACGATGGCAACTAGACTATTAAGGGAATTTATGAACATGCTTGCTGTTAGATATTATATTAGTTTTATCATCAGCTCAATATTTCACGCACTTTTTTATATACAAAATTCTTACTAGCCACACCTAAGTGGGCGAAGTATCACATTTTATTTGTTAATCTACTTAGTTTGATTATAAGGAATTTTACTTGCTCGTGTGGCGTCGTAATTTAATATGGCGTTATAAGATGATGTACAAGTTTTGAATGCGGTGGCTATCGTAAATACCAAAATGTTTCTAACCAATCTCCGTCGTAATGGTACAAAGATGATTAAAGAACTACAAAATTCATTCATGTCTTTTAATGTATAACTAAAAATTTACTGATGATACTTGCGATGACTATACCTGTTACTGTTTTTTTTAAAAACGTGAAATTATAACAAGAAAAGTGTGCTCCTTTTTAAAACATCAAATAATGCTTTTCTAACAAGAATTACAGTTAACACTTTAAATATCATTTTTTTTTATTGAAAGCTGGAGTCGGAGTCGTTTTCTTTTTATCCGACTCGACAGCCCTGGTTTTTATATTAATTTGTCATTACGTGTAAAGAATAGCCAGTATTTATATTATTGATCTGTATTTTAACCTAGTGGCCAGTTTTGTACTGTCAATCAAATTTCATAGAAATATTCGCATTCGTATGTTTATATTGACCTCTAAATTAATTAAATACTGACCAATTAAATAATATTATGTTATTCTGTTATTTATTGTCTATATTGTATCGTTATACCATCTTTCACTATTGGTTTTTAAATAGGCATAAAATGGTACAGACTTAGTTGAATGCAATAGTAATCGACAGGTTGCTTAGAAAAATATTATTTCGCTGAAATACTTCAAAACTAACATTGTATTATATTTGGCTCTGTCACGGTCAAGAGAGCATCGAATGCAGAAGCTTGATATTTTCTTAACTTATATTTAATATTTTTTTAATATGGTGGAAATGTATTCTTAATAGTGTATTTTCAAGTATTTTAAGATCATGTAAATTCTGTTATGTAAATTGTTATACAAATTGACCATATCTAATAATCAACTCTGTGATAATATTCTTAAGTAAATAGACCACAAAAAATTACATTTCAAAACTAAAATATTACACAGATGTAAAACAGCAGCCGAGAACTAAAAACATACAAGAGAATCAACGGGAAAACTTTCTATAATTTATTATTAAATTTCACCACTTAAATTATTTACTAAATACATTTTTATGCCAGTTTTAATGATGATTGCAAATCAAATTACACTTGCTCCGACACAAAATGACATACAAAAGTATATTATCAAAATAATGTTTCGAAAATAGACTGCGGTCACGTAATGATAGTGATATCAATACGAAGTCGGTGGTCCATGAACAGCAGTCAAAATATTAAATTTACTCGCGCTCTGGTGATCTTTCCACAGAAGTGGACAAGTATTGAATGAAAATAACATAATATATACCTGTTATCTTTAATGATAAGAATCTGTAGTAGGAATGATATCGTCGAAGGAATCTTGTATCATTTGTTCAATCGTTGTATAAAAAATGTGGATACTTCGAAAAAATATTTCAATATTTTTCTCACGGTTAAAATGTAATATTCTGAATTATTTCTTACAGATCCTCCCTTACAATCAAAGTTGTTCTGATCGATTGAGAAGTAGTTTCAATGAATATGCAACAGGTTTTCGGCATTTTTTACACTTTCTTCCCTGTTGCATTATTTTGTATTAATTTAATAAAAACCCTTTAGGCACGTATGTCTGAAACAGATTTAGAATAGCGTCTGATTCATGTACGATAAATATAAGAATGGGCCGTAGATATAAAAAATATTTTTCGTTTTGAAAAACATTTCCTATGGCATTCTGGGTAAATAATATTGAAACCAACGCTATATGGTAATTCTTAAAAGCCTTGCCCATAGTATCGAAGATATATTTTTTCACCATTTTAAAAATCACTTGGGTATATAGCCTCATTCCTTGTGTTTGGTATATGTCAAATTCTACCAAAACTATTTTTTAACAATTGTTTTCTTGAATTAAAAAAATGATATAAAGTAGGTATGATACAATAGAAGTAGTGAGACTATCGCTACAAATAATCGGAAGCTACGGAGTCTTCACCATGATGCCGTGTACATTACTTTCATATCAAAGCGAACAGCGAGCGCAATAATAACTCTCATTCGCTTTTGTTCAGCGCTGTGTAGTGAGTGATGGCTTATTTTGACGAAGCTTCATAAAAAGGCGAAATATAATGTCACGGCTATTTTTTACTGATCTATGAAATATTTAAGTAAAGTGTCGTGTCAACTAGGGCCTCCAATCCCGGGATCCCGTCCAATTTTGTGATTTCGAAAACCCGAGATTGTGATAGTATTAATTTCGGGATTGAACATTTTAGATAAATTTGTGCGAGGGCTGAAAAAATGTCCCAAATTTGTTTATTTTGGCAATTCCGTAAATTCCTGCTTTTTTTCAAATTGCAAATCTTGGAAAAGTTAAAAAAAAAATTGTCTTGCGTCGTTTTATTTTGGGGAAACCGCAAATTCCTGGGTTTTTGAAATCGACAATTTTTTTTTTTGAAAAATCCCGAGCAACAATTTCTCTCTCCGAATCCCGGGATCATAAAAAGGTTCCGGGATTGGATACTCTAGTTACTAGTATCAACTTTTTTATAATAACACGCCGCAGACGGTGTCTCAATAATATGATTGATTCATTCAAAGTAACACATCATATCGTTCATCCGTAACGTTCAGATAAGCACGTACAATTATTGTCCAACCGTTTACATGAATATTTAATGCAACGCTGAGATCTGTTATTGCAAGTCGAGTCCTCGATGCAAATACTATACACACCTTATGATTATATTGAATGTCCACTAATGGGACTAATAAGTCCGCAGCGACCTCGTGAGTCGCCTTGGCATTTTATCATTCGTGAGAGGCGGGCAGCCCGCTACAACACCTAGCACTGACAATGCACTAGCCCCGTTCTCGATTCTGTCATCGTTCAAAAAAAATAAGAGATAAAAAACAACAAATAACAACACCGGACGGAAATCTCTCAGGATATAATATATGTGATATGCGATATGCCTACGCTGTTCTCGTATATTTAATGGCAAGCGGACGAACCCGCGTAATGATTATTTTGATATGTGCTTCCCATTCACGCCTGCAATGCAATGTAGATGTTATTTAACAACCATTTCGAGGTTTTTAGGTCATACAGACGTAACTACTAATCGTCAGTTTCGAGCAACCGAGTACACCTAATTCTCCTTTCTACACGAGTTTTTACACGGGAGTGTAAAAAATATCCGTATCAAAAAAGATGGAGTAAAATATATAAAGCATTGGTTCATATTATATTTGACTATTTCATTTGTCGCCGTGTTAAAATAAACTGCAAAAAGATAATTGGGTGTAAAGTATAATTTTATCTAAATATTTAACCACACCTATTTCTCTTTTTTCTAATTAACAAGATCCAATGTAAGGGAACATATGTATTAAGAAAAACACAATATTCCTTTGTATTTATTTACACTTTTATTTTCCGAGATCAGGACCGGCTTCACTCACGGCGGGCATTATCAACTGATAAGAAATATAATTTAACAGTTCTATATATGTATACAATTATGATTAATGGGATTTTTCATTTCCAATTTCAAAAACCCAGGAATTTGCCGATTTGCCCAAAATGTGAGCGTGACTCGTTTTTTTTTAGCTCCGAGAATTTCAGAATCTCAAAACCCAGGAATTTACCGATTTGCCCAAAATGTCAACATAACTCGTATTTTTTAGCTCTTCCTAAATCCTATAAATTTACGGGATTTACTCAATCTAGAAATCCCGGGATTAGTACGGTCACGATCCCGGGATTTCGGTATCCGGGTTCCCGGGATTGGGAAGCCTAATGCGGATATCTTCTGAACCTATAATCTCGGCCATTAACCTCTTTGGGATGAGAAATCAGAATCTTGTGTGGACTTCTTTTTGCAATCTGAAATCTCGTTCTCCGGGAGATGACGTAATGAATCAATAGTAAACAGCAATGACGCTATCACCGAATAATGACTCCATACCGAGGCCGTGATATCATTCTAAAAATAAATAATTTGTTGTCCGTTGTCGATGACCTAAAAAAACTATTCTAGAACTTCCTGCATTGTCTATGGTGGATGCATTTGGATATTATTGTTCATCACTTATCGTTACACTTACAAACATAATAATTCTACAGTGTTTATTGTATTTAACACATACATAACCTCTTAATAATAATATAACTACATATATAGTATGGGCGCCATCATACCCATGCCATGACCTATTGACCGAAATCTAATTTGATTCGTGTCTAGAATCATAGCATTGATTTTGACCACTTGTTTAATAAATGTATGTATATATATTGAGTGCATTTGATGACGAATACAGAAAACACTTAAATTTAAAGTGTTACATGTATTTCTTTACAGCATTATCTTCTCGGCCAATGATACTAAATGAAACGCAAACTTTGGCTCATGCGGTTTCACTCGTGCATAAAATCTAAATGAAAAATATCAATCCAAACGTTGAACGTCGTTTTGAATTTCAGCGCGAACTAAAGAATGTGTATGCTTTGATATGAAAGAAAACCACAAAGAATTGATAAAAATAAAACAAATATTACTCATCGTTGTTTTCATATAGATTACCGGTTATTGAAACACAGATAATAAATTTTAACTGAAAATTGCTATGCCTATATGATAACGTGAGTGACATTGAACCAAAAGAGTGAAAATGTCACGTGCTTAAAATATAATAAATTTAAATTTGTTACTAATCTATTTTGATTAATACATATTATTGCATAATTTTCTAGAACGTATTACCTTCTTTTCTACCGGCTTTATTATATAAGGCTCAATTAAAAAAAAAATGAATAAGATAGAATTGTCGAAGTAATTAGCTAGAAAAAAAATATTAGTATATTTTATAGAAAATATATAATTATTTATGTCCGTTTAACAGCCACGTCATAATAAATTCGTAAGTTTTGCTGTACTTTCATTTATAACCGGAAAAATCTTCTAACGAATATAGTGTAAAATATTGCATTAAAAATACAAGAACAACTGTATGTATATAAAAAGTTATTTACCGTTTCTATTATATTATATATTTATATTATTTGTGGTCTGTATTGTAATATAAATAAAAGTATATTGATTTTATTTTAAACCAATTTAATTCAACCGAACGTGACTTTGTTGTAATAATGTTAATTTATTTACTTAACACAATAAGTTAAAATAAACATACAAAACACGAACTATTTATATTTGAGAAAGAACGCTCGCGTATCGGTGGAAATATGTAGAAAATTTACCGAGTAAACAAGTTACTTATCAATCGTGTTAGCGTATATTTATTAATGAAGAATTATATAAAAATCATTTTTTTAATTGATACCGAGCGGTATCAAATCGGTTGAGATTTTTTTTTAATTCGACCTTATGAATTGACATATTGTATGTAGATAAAATAATGCGCTCATCGAATATTCCCTTTAATAAATTGATAGTGGCGCGCGTTGTGTTGCACGTTGCGCCGTATTGTTGAAACCACAGCCTTCCACATTAATTTCATTGAATTGGCGAACGAAAATTTCAGTATTTATGGATCTATAGCCCTCTCCATTGATTGTAATGTGTAAATATGGACTAATGATTCCATCAGCCCATAAACCACACCAAACAGTGAAGTTTTGGTGATGTAATGGCTTTTGGATTTTCTTCTCTTCAAATACGACAATATTGCTTATTGAAGTGGTCTTTCAATAAAAAATTTACCTCATCGCTGACCAAAATTTTGTGGTGAAAATGAAGATCAATAGTAATTTTGTTTTCTACCCATTCACCAAACGTGCGATGCACACGATGGGCGATTTTTGAAATGGCAAACCAAGCTGAGCATAAATCAGCTATCAAATTAAAAAAAAACAAATCTACAAAAAATAATAATAATAGTTGACAATGTTTTCCAGAAATATATTGGTACATAGTTATAGCCCGCGACCCTCGGAAAAATACTTGGATGGTCGAAGATACCTTGAGACGTTCTGCTGACTAATCTAACCAAAGAGAAAGTAAACTATTTAGAAGAAAACCTATCCATTATGAGTACATAAAAGGTGCAGTTTAAAAGCAGATGATATGTCAAAAAACGCCTTTCTTAACTAGCTTTGTACGCTCCCTACTTCGATATTTATCATCAAATATTAGTGTACAGTTTTACACATAATTCAAGATGGATACATTTTAATTATAATTTGAACAGGTGGTATCGTCAATGAACGATTGATATGCAATTATTAGAAATGTGCATTAAGTAAGTATCTTAGAGCCCATTTCGTTTTATGCATTTTAGTATTGATAGATTCAGAGAAAAAATATGATGTACAATGTGGCAAGTATATTTAAATCGATCAAATCAGTCAATGGCAAATAAACATGTTCACAGATTACTCGATATCATATCGGGAAGAAAATACAACTCACCCATGCTCAAGATCTCAACCTTGCCAGAACTTGAAAACAGATTATTTGTTTTTTATTTAAGCCGGTTCCGTGGTGCAGTGTTCAACGTCGCATGCTTTCGTGGCGGATCAATCTCACTGGTTCAAGTCCCAGTACGAGCGGCACTGCGGCATATTTTCAACCGATTTATCGATATCTGCGATTAGCGATTAACTAACTACTAGTCCTGTCCTAGTACTATTTTTTCTATCCGTAGGTATACCAGAAGAGTAGTCTCTTCGAAAAATAATATCAACTGAGTAACACGTTGCTCTCATGGAAAAAATCTGTTGATATACCTTGAGATAACGGCCATATGGAGGCCATATGCTCCACATTGAGAGCGGGCATGGATTTAAAAAAGTCAGGGCTGTGGACTTTCCGGAAACTTTCGCAAATCGATCAGTATTAAGATCTTGTGCTTATAAGCCATACATTCCTCTATCATTCATATTAATGCATTATTCCAAGTCTTTAGTTACATATAAAATAACTTAGATTATTCCACGTATTGTGCTACAAACTGTGACACGTGTTTCGCTTCTTTCAGAGGCATCCTCAGACAGACAGACTTTAGTTACAAATTCAGCAACAAAATCCGTAATTGTACATCGATGTATTAAACAGACGGACAATTTTATTCATATTTAAATTTTCATTCGTAAATAAGCAATGAGTAAGTAGAGGACCCACTGCAATTAGTTCCTTTTCATCACGTTTCAAATACCTTCATTCATTTGTCATTTTATTCTTGTCTTATTGTCTTATTGTCAAAGGTCGTCACTGTTATTTTTAAATTGTGTCTAAATCGGTCACAAGTGTCACACCTGCTATGGCGAGTTACATAACCGCGTAGTATTACTGTTTATGGAGCTTCACTAATTGCTGTAATTATAGCTTCAATCAAACTTTGGTTCCTTTTGAAGTCAGGGACGGCGCAAGGTGGGTACATTGCCTTACCAGAAACTCGGTCCCGTGGTCCACGAAAATCTCATCGTAATATTTTTCATATTTACATGTAGAGCAATATGGATTTTAAATAGAGCATCTTCTCTGAAGTTATTTAAAATTATCCGGTTGCAAGTAACCCGCTTTCTAATAAGAGATTAAATAAAAAAATATGTGGTTAGCAAATACTGTTAGCCAGCTAATCGCTGTATCTGCGTTCGGGTTCTCAATCTCATCACAAACGATCGTATATTTTTATACAGCCCCATAAATCGATTGAAAAATCATTATTATGGAGTGTTCATAACGGGATTCCAATCAGTGACTGTGCAACCGAGTTGGAAAAGGCCAACAGCATTGATCACTCGTCCCATCGAATATTTTTTAAATTACCATTTCCTTTTATTACGCATTTGAATGACGCAATATAAGATTATACTGAGAAAATGGGCCAGAAAAAATATCTATAGCATATGGTGTTTCTATGCGATATGTAGAGATGTAATTGGACTTACACTTTGCACTTACATATATTTTTTATTATACATATATCTAAGAAGTACATTTTACGCTATACATACGCTTTTCGGGCCCACAAAATTTTACGCCGTCCCTGTTCATAAATATTGTAATCAAAAGTTAAAATTCTATATTTGAATATTGAAATAAAAAAGCACTAAGTACCAAAAAAAAAAATGAAAAAAGTGAGTATGTACATATACAGAAATGTTAAACATTTCATGTTAACATTTCTTCATACTCACTAAATGAGTGCTAAAATTTTAGTGCGGCGCCTGTGCGCCACGAGCCGGCCCTGGTTATATACGTTGTCTGTGCTCAATACAATAGTTTATGTATTAAGTACGTTGTTTTAAAACTTTTTATTGAATTTTGGCGATTTGTCTTCTGTCTCGTACTTGAATATTTCTAATGTTTAAAAAAAAAGAATTAATACATACTTATCATGACGTTCCTTTTATTGTTTCTTTGGTTTCTCTCTACACTCTTCAAGCCCATCGTCCTTACGCATATGACAAGACTGTCTTCGTTTCTTCGGATGACTCATTCGATAAATTACAGAATTATTTTCTGTATATAGTTGCGAAATAATCCGTTATTGAAATTTGCATGGGAACGGTGTCATCCGTGCGTCGGCGGGTCGCGTCGGATTCATATCCATAACTGCAGTGGAAATGCATCGATCATCATATATTATATCGACTGTGGAAAGGAAAAAGGACGTAACCCACACTTATCAAATTTTACAAGAGGCGTAAAAATTGCGAAAAGGCGAAATTGTCTAGGAAAAAAACCTTTATTTCAGCCTTTTTTATGGTTTTAATTTTTTACAAGGTCATCTTTTTGGTAGAACGTGTGTCAAGTTTGATACATTGTGATTATCGAAAAAAACCTGTTTTGAAAAAACTGTGGGTTACGTCTTTTTTCCTTTCCACAGTCGATATGAGTTGGTGAAAATCAAATGCAACATATATTATACATTAATTAATTGTTTCTACATAATTAATGTATAATAGTCTAATTTTTCTATTTAAAATATTTCAAAAAAATGCTTCGTTCTTTTCTTGTTTAAGAGATTTTATGAATCAAAACAAAACGTTTGATTTATAAGAAGTGCATATCATGTAATTTCTGATATACTTTTACAGCAAATATTGTGTCACCCAAATGTTTATTGTACCTTTTATATTTTAGACCAAGGGAAATCAGCCGGTAAATAATACCTATCTCTTCAATCTCCAAAATGAAAGATTTTCAATATGTACTCTCATAACCTAGAGTGCAAAAAAAAAACACTTGGTGTCATGACCATGTTTAATTCCAAATCAACACATCATACCGCTCTCATTTATTTGAACAGATACCTTCTCATTAGTTCTCCACGTCCAACAGAATTGGAGACAGAAAGGTCACTCCATAAGACGATGCAAAACACTTAATAATCACACAGTCACATTTGGATCTCAAAAATCAACCTACGTAATAAATAAAATATAATTATTTCAAGAATTTAACGATATGTTGTATTCTTTGAAATTAATCCAAAGTGACGAGTGCAATCAGACTTGTCTCGTTTCCTGTGTTATAAATATAGAATTCAATTGAATCATTAAAATTACGTCACGGTGCAAAGATAATAAGTTATTAAATATCTATACAATACTGCAATATAATATGTCGACAGTAGAATTTATTATATGCCACCGATTTGAATATTTGTTTTTTTTTTCATTGATATTTTAGGATGTGCTTGCATCATTTCTTCTAAATAATTTACGAAATCAATAAAACGGCATTGTTTACACGACGTATTCGACTTTAGCTTGCCACATGATTTGGAGCAGGGTATTAAAGTTCGACAAGTAAATATTTGCAAACGTTTTCAGATGACCTTTATATATACGCGGAATACTAGACGTAATTAGATATGTCTATCTAAAAATACACTCTTTCTCCAGAGTAGAAACTGTGCTCAGATTAGGATTGCAATTCTGGTATTTCGCAAACTCAATCCTGGAATTATTCTTAGAAAGGACGATTTCAATCGTAAAATAAGACTTTATTAGTAAGTAACTGTGCGTAATATGGCTCATCCTAATGTTTGAAACTGTGGAAGAATGAAAAATTGTTGTTACACCATTATATTTATACTAAACATGAAATTATCATAACATAGAATAATATTAAGTAAGTTTGCTGTGTCGGAAAGAATACAACATATCGACTGTGGAAAGGAAACAAGAATGTAACCCACACATATCAAATTTTACAGGAGACACAAAAAAACGTATTTTGGTGATTTAAGGACAAAGGCATGTTATGAAATATACAAAACCTTGAAGAGGGCGGAGACTGATAAAAAATATAATTTTTCAAGAAAAACCTTTTTCCCGGTCGAAAAATTCACATGCCCTTCTTTTTTCAAACTTTAAAGCTAAATTTAGATACTATTTCGGCATTTTTATCTTACATCATTTTTATAGAACATGTATCAAGTTGTATACATTGTGATTATCGAAAAAATGTGTTTTGAAAAACTGTGGGTTGCGTCCACAGTTTTATTTCCACAGTTGATATTATTATTGCATAATGTAACATAAATGATAATAATACTTACGTTTGAAATTAAAATATTTTATTAAAGAGAAAACAGATTGAATTCCGTAATATTTTAAAAAGGTAGAACTTAGAAAAGTAGAATAAGGACGGAAACATAAAACATTAAGTGGGTAAAGGAGAGTGCATTGAGAAATCGCACGTTAGATCGAGTGTTAGATCTTCTGTTAACTCGACTCGTAAATTAAAAAAAAAACAAGGCTTGAAGATTTTATTCTTACTTATAAATAATTGCTGTGTATATTCGATGTGACCCACCTCTTAATACTGGGCTAAACGTTTGCTCCATATGTCTTCCAGCTGATCAGGATGTCGGCCCATGGCACGCCCACGTCCAATTCGTGGTGTACCTGGTGGAGAGCTCCAGCGGCCGACACACGCGGGAAGCGAGGGCCCTTCGCTCTTGGTTCAAGAACTCTTTGCCTGCCCAGCAGAGGCATAGACGAGCACAAGACTTCTTCAGAGATCTCGTCTCACCAGATGATTTTCCGAGAGGTGAGAATTTTCCATCTAGACTATTTTTACAAGGACAAAGTTGTAAGCTATTCCTTATATACTCACATTTTGAAGTGGTAATGAACGTTCACAATTTGTAACCAAGTGGAGTAACATTTTTTTTTTTTACCATGTACTCTCAATGTGGAGCATATGGACTCATAATGGAGTTTATCTCAACAGAAGTGTTCATACGAGAAATGCTTGTTACTTAGTTGCTCAACCTCTCTTTTTCCAAAGAGAGTAGGAATAGAAGAATTCACCTAGGACAGGACTAGTGTTTAGCTAGTCGCGGATGGGAGAAGGGGATTCAAGACATCACATACATCCATGCCATCAAACAGAAATTCATAAATCGATTGAAAAATCAATTTATATAACTGTCCGTACTGGAATTCGAACCCGTGACCTCCGTAACCGAAGCCAACGACGTTGACCACTCGACCACACAGGTGGTTTTTTATCTAAATAAAATATTGAATAATTTTTGACTGGGTAGAAAGAACTAAAAGAAACATCAACACAAAATCTTATAAGATTCTTGTTAGAAGTCAATCGCCATGAAACATTTAGATTAAAAGTAGCTCCCGACCACAAAAAGGTAGTGTACCCTTGCCCTAGGCTGTAATCGTAAAATGATGACATAGAAGTTATGCATAAAATGTTTATTACGACATGATAATATATTTGAGAAAATTGATTGTGAGCGAGTATGAGTAAGAAACTAGTAAAATAACCTGAATTATTTTTACATCAAAGGTGCCGTATTGCATTTACACCAATAAAACAACCAATTAGAGCAAATTATTTCACTATTAGTTACATTCGGTGTATCAATTTAAAGTGTCACTAAAGGCTGTGACCTTTTTCATTAAATTATATGACATCATCATTGGCATTTCGGAAAAATCTCAATTGTGTTTCTTCACAATTCGAATAAGACTTTGTTTTTTTTAAGGGATATCCAGGCCTTCGACTTATTTGTTATTACTTTATAATTACTGTGGCCTATGAAAAAATATACATGTATCTGAGCCTGCCATTCAATATATGAATATCATATTATAATTTACTGAATTAGCTTTATTTGTACAGTTTTTGGCAAGATTAACATAATAATCAAACAATTTTCACCATTTACTTTTTTATCAGTAATTTTATCAATATGGGTAGATTTGCTCATAATAAATAGTATATCAACAGTGATTTCGACATCTTTTATGAAATTCACTTTTAATTCTATGTTCGTTGCAGATTTAAAAAAAATATATCACATAATGCATAATAGATATAAAAATAATTATCCAAAAAACAGTACACTAATGCAGGGTTTCTCAACGGGGGCCACAGAGATTTTTTTTGTTTAGTAGAGCCATGAGCAAATTTTCCGAAATTCGTAAATTGTTTTGTTTTAGAAATTAATTGGAATGTCTAAGAGCTAAAAAAAATGTCTTACGGTGCTCATTTTGGGAAATCCGCAAAATTCCTGGGATTTCGAAACCGAAGTTCCTGGATTTTTGAAATTCAAATTCGAAGGTATACTAAACTAAAAACAATCAAAAGGGGAAACGAGCCCAAAAAGGGTGAGAAACACTGCACTAATGTATGCTAAAATAAAATAATTTAAATCAAATTAAGAAAGTGATTACAATTATATTGAAAGAAGTGATATGCAAAGTTGCCCTGATACCAAAATTATTTTAATAGATTCTTTTCAATATATATGATGCATAATTATATATTTCGATTATGACTTAACCTTCTTTAGTGGTTGATGAAATTAATTTTTGTGGAAAATCATACACCATAATATTGAAATGCATATTCAAAAGCTTCCTGCGCTCCTCTGCTTTTCTTTCCTATATATAAGTATTGCCTGATATTTTTTTTTTCACTAAAAAATAATTGAAGAGTGGGGGCTTTTCTCATGTGTCAAAATAAAAATTGTGCTTGTTTTGTCGAATGGATCAAATCTCGAGAAGAGATAAGGTATAATATGTCATTGGAAATTTCTTTGAAATGTTTATATTGCAAATTCTCATTAATACTGTATTGATACTGTAGTTTTTTTTTATCAGTTTCTTACATTAAACCATTATCAGTTCATGATATTAACGGAGTCATAAAAATTATCTTGGCCTAAATTAAACGCTTGACTGGTTTCAGTTAATCCTAGGTTAAAATATCTCAAGGATATATATGCATGGTAATGAGAAGTGACTGTACAATCTGAATTAGAATTGAAAATATAGTTATATATTATTCAATAAAAATTCTTGCTCATCATCCATTGTTGAAATGTAAATGAAATAACTGCATCTTGTTATTCTGAAGGTACTCAACATTATACCCGTTGCCTCTAGTTAGGGCTTCACATCCCTCACAAAATATATTTATAATGTTAATTGTTAAATCAATAGTTAAGTGAGATTTTTCTTCATTATTCTGCCGTTATTTCTGACTGCATTTATCTTGTGTTTATATGCTGTTATCAAGTTCAAAGGGTTTATAGAAATATGGAATAAGGATTAATTTTTTTAAGTGATTACATTTTCACTGTCTTTTTCTGATTTCAGATTATGTGGGCTATATAAAGAAAATAATGAAACTAATGCAACATGAATATACAACACTACAACGTTTGGAAGTAGAACTAACACAATTGAAAGAGGGTCCAGCGCCACCACCCAGACCACGTAAGTCCATCAATATCAAAGTATTTTATTTAACGTTCTTAACATTATCACATTTACGGACACCATTAATTTTCCACATACTGAGTAGAACTTATACAATAACTGACTTTTGATAAAACCTGCTTTTTTCGAATTTAATTAAAGTGGGAAAAAAAGTTTTTTTTTATTAAATTTTGTTTATTTATCATATACACTTTTAAACACTATTTTATTTGATGTTCTTATTCAGTGGTGGACTCATAACGTGCCCTGTAATAGTTCTAGAAGCTTATCCGAATCTAATTACAAAACAAAAATACTTTCAATGCATTCATTGATGTATAATGACTACTTTATCAACTCGTTACAATTGTAACTAAGTCAGTTTCAATGAAAATAATGACTTTTTAATCAATTTATAAAAAAGTATTGAAACCGGGTTACCAAGTTGTGATAATCAGCCTTCGATGTCCCAAATTTTCCCTAAAGTGCCTTGTTTTTTAAAACCGCATATCGCATTCAAAAGAATCCTGATCAATGAATGTTTATCAATAGTAATCTATAATACAATCAAATCGGGATACTGTAGTTGCACCTGCAATATTAGCTATGTGCATATTTTCACAAAATCGGATTTTTGCACCAAAAGAATTATAAAAATTCACCGGACCAGCAAAGAAAAAAAATAATGTTTATGATAAAAAGTATTCTGAAATTGCTTTAAAAATATTTCGATGTTCGAGGGGACAGACACTGTAATTTCACTGTAATGTTTTAATTTGTTTTATAACTACAGTAAAGTTTTGAATAAAACACAGCTGATTTTGAAAGCGATAATGGCGATATTCAATCTCTGTGTAAAATAAGATTTATGAGTATAATATATGTATATACATGCTGCCTGGTACTATTCCCTATGAGATAACACTTTCTATAGCTGTTCATATGTAATTGCTAATCACAGTCAAACTGGGAGTGGATGCCTTTGAAACCGAACTTGAAGATCACTTTCAGGTAAGGAGGCTGGTTCATGTAAAGGAAACCACAGAGGGCATCACTTATATTACCTATAGGCGTATTTCAGTTGTTAGTCATCGGCATAGCAATTTTTGCTGTAATAAATGCTGTTTTTTTTCTACTTAAAAAAATTAAAATCGTCATAAACAATTGAAACCGCCGACTGCCCCCGATACTTAGCTTATGGAACTGCTGTTATAAAATTTATTATATTTCAGATAACTTGATTATATGAATATGGGGGTGGGGGGTATGGATAATCTTTCTAACTTTTTGGTATCTGAGATTCTTTTAGAGTTCTTTAGCTGTTTTTGTAGCAGAAATAAAATTTATACATCAGTGCATCGGTTGCAAGAACTTTTAATTTAATAAATAGAAAGCACCACAAGTTTTATATGTTTTCTTACTAATATGAAATTTCCATTATATCATAAATATTTATTTTTTCTCGAGTATATTGGACATAAATTCTATTTTATTTTGTAGCTGGTAGTGGCTACAAGATTATTCACCTGGACAAAGTAAATGGAAACAAGGGTATCGTCAATCAACATTTTAAAGGCTTTTTCTTTTAATGCCGTAACAAGAATTATTGTGATGTTTTATTTAATACATTTAATATACTTACTACACTGTTACACAGAACAATGAACTTAACAGAATTCATATTCTTGAACAAATGTGTCAAAAACTGCCATTACATTATCATCTTTCACTGAGGGATATTAACAAGTTTTTTCAGACCAGGATTTTTTGCATTTCTGTTAAAATTGGTTCATTGTTCTGTGCTACAGAAAGGGTCTGTACATGATAAGTTCGTTGATATATACTACGATTTCAATGATCATTTTTTGACTATTGTTTTTGTTTGTTTCGTGTAATTTGTGACAAAAAGGGATAGAACTTCTGCAATTTTTATAATATGAAAGCCGTGTACATGATTGTGTTGTGTGGTTTTACTTTTAACTACTAACAATCAAAAACTAATTGTGTGTGTCTGCATTCATAATAAATATAATTTACATATTTAGTGCAAAATGTGAGCATTTCTAAAGATGATGACAGCTACAAATTCAATTCATTTGAAAACTAAAAGATTAACTACACATTTTTCTCACTAAAATTTTGCTGATTCTGAAAAAAAAAGTTATATGTTATATTCTCATTCAGAAAATTATATACTACAGTGGTCAACGTTATTAACTTCCATGAGCGATCTCACGGGTTCGAATCCCAGTATGAACAGCATTTTTTTCGATCGACGTATCGATTTCTGTTCGAAGGCATGGATGTTTGTGATTTCTAAAAATAACCTTTCACCCTCAAATCCTAGATAATATGAGCGATTAGCTTAACACTAGTCCTGTCCTAGCCTTATTCTTTCTATACTACTCTCTTGGAAAAAAAAGAGAGCACGCCATTCTCGTAGAAAAACTTCATGGGTATAAAAATAAAGTATCTTAACAGGTTAATGACCGCTGGACGCGTATTTAAGTCTTTGAAAACCAATGGTTGCACGCCGGCGGACTCATGTATGCGTATAGGCGAAGTATCTGGAAGCTAAGAAAATTAAATTTGGTAAAGATATCTCAATTAGTTTACAAATTATACTGAATTTAGTAAAATTACATTTTTTTGCGAATTTTTCGCAAAATTGCACGGCCCTATAAAAAAAACGTGCAGTCGTTAAGCTGTTAATTTATTTTTCCAATTTGTAAATGAATGAAGCATCTCTTCATCAACGGTGAAAAATCCCCCATGTCTGTAAAACTGAATTATTTATGAAGAACTCAACACTGTTTTATTTATTGACTATTTAGTCTTGCATTAAATCTTCTAAACCAGTGTTCTTCAACCTATGGTTCGGGTACCGGCACCGGTCCGCAAAAACATTCATGTTCCAAAAAAAATTCGTCTCATATAAACTTTCACTTTGACATTTATATGGGTCACACGCAGCCAAATAATATTTTATGAAATATTTAACAATAAAACTGACATAAACTGGGAAAAAATATGTTTTAATAATTTATATTTTTCCAATTTTTACCGGTCTGCAGATGTAAAAACGTTGATGAACACTGTTCTAAACAAGTGTCAGGTACATGTGAGATATTTTATTGTACATATAATAGAATTTTATATAAGTTTTGAACTACATTATTGAATCGAATTAAAATAATGAGTTGAATTGAAACGTGAATTTGTGGGATTTTAAAATGACACGTTTCATGTAAAGTATGTGTTGCTTTCAATTAATCTCTCATTTATCTTAATGGTTTATCCATTTTTATTTTACAGTGTCTTCCGATGAGAGTATGATGGGACGCATTATTATCATCACTTGGCAGCGAGTACTGGAACTGATTGAGGCCGCTTATCCTAACCCAATTACACCTCAAGAAATTGCCAAGTTTGTATCTCTTTTTATTACCATATTTAATTTTTAAAAATTAAATACTTGAGTGGACTAGTCATCTGAACCTTTAATTTATTTATTCAAATTGCTGTTTCTTTTATGGGCTTTTTTCCATTAAAATAACATATCTTTTCTCACTTCACTCTCTGTGTACAACTACGTTTCTCATAATAATAAAAAACATCTGACCATATTGTCCCCGGTCTAGAAAGAGTTATGTCTTTATCAATGTTCCCTCTAAGGCAAGAGGTTAGCTGCGCGGAAATTTCAAAGGCTGCGTGGACCGATCAAATATTAATTTGAACAACTGTCTTGTAGTGTGTGCCAACCCGAAATGAGTGCGCTGGGGCTTCCCAGCTGCTGCACGGCCGCGCACGCGCACAGCTTAGAGGGGACGTTGGTTGTTATTTAGATTTATTGATATCAAAAAATACCTACTGTAAAGCTCTATCATCTAGCAAACAAAAATCCATTGAAAGTAAATTACTCTTCAATGGCATGGAAAATTAATACATTTTGATAGATGCATTCATTACCTAACAGTATATTATTGTTAAATTATTGTAAATAATGGAACACAAAGTACCACTATTTTTCCAATTAATTGTATTCATTAATTTTATAGAGCACATGGATGGTCAGAGGAAGAAGTAGCAGATTGCCTAGAACAACTTGTTCAAAGAGGAGAGGTCAGGCCGCTAGAACATGGAGCTTACACCAGACATCATGTCACCGACACACATGTTCAGGTAGAGACATTATTTATGCAGTCCAGTAGTGTTTCTTGCATCTTGCCATCTTGTGGAAGTTTTAAAAATCTGTTTTATCATAATCTTCCCTTTATTTTTACTGCCATCTACTGAATTATTACAGTACTGAGTTAAAGCGTGTTGCCTGTTAAATAAATTTGTATAATAATGCTTATTGCAGGTTGTGAAACAAATGCCAACAATGGCATCATCTAAGCAGCCCAGCATAGCAATCATTACTGCCCTCTATTGTGAGAAGCTCGCGGTAGATGCCATGGTTGATAATAAAGAAACCTTCGTCAGATACACCACAGTTGGTAAGTTCACCTGATATTTATAATAATCAATCTTTGTAACACTCATTATTATCATAATTTATTCAATTTATATTAAAAATGCTAACAAAAATATTCTTATACAGGTATATGTATGTTTCCAGTCCTGCTCTACGACTACACTTTGACTTTAATAATAAAACATGTAAAAGATCATTTTATCCTACAGGAATTTTTCATATTGTAGACAGAAGATTTGCTTCCTCTGGTGTAACCTGCATCTTTATATGGAGGCCTGTTATATTTGATGGTGTGTCGATGAATTTAATTATATTTCAGTGTTTTCTATAAATTTTTGTATGATATTGATACAGCTTCTTAATGATATGAACTGCTAATGTCATGCTAGTGTGCATCTACATCAGTGATGGGTAACCTATGACACGCCAAGACATTTTGGGTGACACACATTGTTGAAGATCGATCTTCGCTTAAATCAAAGAATATTTGCTAGGGCTGCAAAAAATATTAATATTCCTATATGTGACACAACACCCAGGTAAAAGCCAAAGTGAAAGTATTAGCACTACCAAGAAATATTCATATTATTTTCACTTTCCGTCATTTATATGAATTCAAACATCATTTGAAGAATCAAAATGCCACTGAATTTTTAATGATTTTTTTTCTTAAGACAAATTTTAAAAAATTGAACAGTCAGTGCTCAAAATAGGGCTCATTTTTGGACACCTTTGAAATCAAAGATTAATTTTTCATTAATAGACTTGTTTGTGACAAGTGACATATAATGTATAAATATTGCTGTAAAGTCAATTACTTTTAGGGTGCTCACTGTCAATACTTGGTGGAAAAGCATTATATTAATAAAAACACAATATTCCTTTGTACTTTATTCCACTTTATCAAAAAGGTCAGGACCGGTTTCACTTGTACAAATAGCGCTGTTAATATATTTTTCTTATCAGTTGACAATGCTCGAAATGAGCGAAACCAGTCTTGACCTTTTTAATAAAATGGAATAAAGTACAAAGGAATATTGTGTTTTTATTAAGTAAAGTTAATTGTTAAACTATATAATATTGTACATTGTAACATTCCTAATTGAGGATTCTAGAGTAAATAGATCTTCTTGTCATCAAAACCTATTCTCTTTAGATGTTAAATGCATTCCATATTACAAGTAACAGTACGTACACACTTCAAACACTTGTTTTTATAAAATTCTAATTTCAACACAATTTCAAATTGAACAGAGCAAATTTTAGGATATTGTTTTTAGTAATTGATTTTCAATCCATTTATAGTTTGTAAAACTAATTGATTTTATTGCTATTGGGTACATGTTATATTTTTTTTTTATTATTATATAGTTAATGTGTTTAATCCATTTACTCGTACTGGGATGACAACACAGCTTACCCATATTCATGCAAATTCTCCGAGTCGAAACATACAGCCTAGCTTAAATTTTTCCCTTTTTATATCAGTGAAAAATCTATATTCACTGGACTTCCTTTTTACACGGATTCGAAATAAGACTATGCGAAATCCCTTGCATGTACCTACTACTCATGTGCATAGAGGTTCATTCCTGTAAACCCCAAGACCCTAGGCTCTGGATATCTCAAGTTATGAAAGCAATGTCTTACCAATTGTGTGTAAACGGGTTCATCTATTGTTTGAGATACAATTAACAATAATTAATTTCACTTTTTCATATTTTTAATTGATTTTTATTCAAGGAAACCTATACACCATTATTTTTTATTTTGGTATAGTATTTTTTACAGATTATTTACATGGAACTTATCGACTATCCACCGTGTAAAAAGGCAGTCCAGTGTATTACTTTACAAGTTACTGATATTTTTTATTTTGAAATGATGTTTCAAACGAAAGTAAATGAACTCCTTATCGATCTCATCTAATCAATAGTCCTTCGAGAACTGCTTGTTAAATTGTTCAACCTCTGTTTTCGGTGGTCATTCATGGGGACAGAACATGTATCGCTATACAATGTATTTACAATTGAATACGTGAAAAGGAATTTAAAACAGCTATCCATGTTTTCAAACAGAAATCTATAAATCAAAAATATAATATATATCTGGGATATGGGGCGGGGCGATAAAAAGATAAATAAAATTATGTTAGCATTTTTAATAAAATATATGCATACATTCTATGTAAAAAATAATATAATCTTCATTCGGTTAAATATTATATGCTTAAAACTATGGTTAAATATACATGCACAACGTATATCCTAATAAAATAGCTATAATATAATATCATTTATCCAATCAGTCTACAAGCGATCATTATATATTATAATCTTATTAGATAATTTATAATAATTACAGTATGGCGTATATGTAGCTTAAAAATTAATCCTAATACTTCAAGTTTGCAAATTGATGCAACCAGCTTACTTGAATTGTTAAAATGAATGCTACATTTCAAGATTGATTCTTTGGTCAGTTAATATAGTTGTTATTATGTAATATCTTCTTTGACAAGTTTAAATCTTGAAATTAATATTCCATAAACAGCAGCCTGCATGCTTTCGGTTGTAAGTGGCGACAAAATATTTTCATTTTTGACATAGTAACAATTGAATATTATATGAAAAAACTTGCAACTTAATTTTACATATAATTTATTGCTTTGCCTCGCCTGCGACAAGTGGTAGATCATACCACTTCTCAGCATTATTGTGACGTGCTCTATCACACATCGTTCTACCAGTCCCATTTACATGCCAATGCGATGAAATTATAAATAAATGTATCATTATAAAAAACATGACAATTATGCATTGAAAATACACAGACTTCAATAATTTATGTTGTTTACGTTGTGTATACATTTAATACGGCCAGATGGGCTACCGCACGTATTAGCTGCAGCATATGTTGTGAATCAGATCACATATTATTTCAAAACAGTTTTTCAATTCCTACAGTATTCATTCGTTTATGCAAATTTTACAGTCATGGAGTCAACTCGATCGAGTCCGTCCCATATTTGTATGTGAGTCGATTGTAGACTGACTTGTAGTGGGACGTTGTGCTTGGTGATGAACTGTTCATTGCAGTACACTAAGATCGTGTCGTCTTCCTTTATTATCAGTTGAACTGAAAATGGTTCCCCTGGAACATATACTGAAAATGTATTTTCATTAAAACGCATTTCAAACAAGACCACGGGGAAAAAAAGCAAAGCGGATCGGTCTGTTAAATTGCGTGTTACTTTATAGCAGATATTGAAATTAATATCAACACTAATTAATACTGTGTCGATTCTCTTATCATTGAAAAGGATATATTAATTTGGAAATAACCCTATGAGTGGATTGACAAGTCTGCAAGATGTGAAAAAGTATCTGAATCTGCATATTAAAAAAAAGAATAATTTATGTATATGTAAAAATTATTTAGATAAAATTGAATGAAAGACATTAATTTGAGGCTCAGTGATCTGGTTCAATGGAATTACAGTGGGGATTGTGATTGGTTATTTTAATTATAACCGTAACTATAACTACATCCAAAACGATAAATCTTTATAAATTTACAGAATAGCATAAAATAAATAAAATATTGACTTAGCTCTTGCCAAAAAGTAATGTCACTGTTGTTATTCGATGAAGTTTAATATGATATTCTAACCGTATTATAATAACAGATCAATATTCACATCCAACTAACTCAAAACAAAGCAAAATGTGCCAATTGAGTAAGTGTGACATATTCTATTACACACCTCAAAATTTCTCAAAATAAATCAGCTTACAAAAGTTAAGCAAATTGGCACATAAAGTAGTAACATTGAAACCCAGATTCATCATTTTTTAGAGGTCATTTGAAAAAACTGATGAATATGTTAAAACGATGAATGAAGAAATATTTTGAAGTCATCGATAAATGCAGGAAAATGAATTTGAAAAAGATAGATTGAGGTTCCAGTGTAATTACTACTAGAGACTCCAATTACTCGACATCTCAACTACTTGAGTATCGAGTAGTAAATTTTTAAAATACTCAAGTAGTTTCTGATATAAATATATATTATTAATTCAAATTTGTTTATATAAAAAGATAAATAAATAAGCTTATTTAATTTCATTAATACATTTCTTTCAATTTATTAAACATGTATTTCAAAAGTAGAGAATTAAACGTCTCAAATTTTAAATTGGTTTGAAGTTTTGTTTTTATAATTCCCACAGTAGAAAAAACTCTGTTGCTGTGGAGCCAGTTTTATAGTAAACAACAAATTAAATAGTGCAAAAAGACTCAGTCAAACGCAACGGTTAAACATTATATATATTTTTAAATAAGTAAATAAAATTTCTAAATAAGTTTTCATTTATAAATTACGAGTACTTGAAAAATAGACGAGTATTCTCAAGTATCGAGTGTTCAACTCGATACTCGAAATGGAGTCTCTACTTACTACCTTCTTACCATTTGGATGTAAACATTGGTTCAGGTAATATTACTCTTATACTAAACTCAGTTAAGAAGTGTGTCAAGATTCTTTAATCTCTTTGTAAGCATTGATCCACCTATTTGAACTCAATTCTATACCGAAACTCAACAGTCTCTCCTATATAACCCATATTGGTGTTATGAAAAAGAGCCAAAATATTTTAATTACCTCGATTCATTTCAATAGGATCTGTCATGTCTTCCTGTTGCCAATTCCCGTTGATTTTGTGATTCAATATCGAACTGCCTTCATCGAAGTTGACTTTATGGTAGTAAGCAACATTTTCCATGTCAGGATTATAGCTGTCGATGCAAACCAGGGCCACAGTGAATCTGAAAAGGGAAATTAATGTTAAAATTATGATTCAATAGTGGCTTCCACATTTTATTGTCAGATTTTAGACTAAATAATGCACACCTTGATTAATTTTATGTTAGACTTAGTAAAAACATAGTTCGGTAAAAAAGTGAAAATTATTCCGATAACATTTCAGAACATATTATCAGATAAATATATTATAGTAATATTTTTTATGACATATGACATAGTTGTCTGTGCGTGGTATCTTTCTTCTTTGATATTCAGGTATTTTTATTTCCAAAGGAAGAATATATTGATATCATAATCTAATCGCTTTCTCTCATATTAAAAAGACTATAATTCATGGTCGAGTGACTGAATTACACCCAGCCTTTTTTTTTTTTAAGTCAATTGTTGAACAAATTCATTAGTGGCCCAAGTTGTTAATATTATGAAATTTTTTCACTTTTAGGGTGTTCACTGTGGAAAGTTTATTAAAAAAACACAATATTCCTTTGTACTATTTCCACTTTTATTTAGCAAGATCAGGATCATTAAAACATGACAAGCATTAACATGAACGAAACCGGTCCTAATATTGTGTTTTTTTAAGTGAAAATTTATAATGGACAGCTAGTGAATTTTGTTTATGAATTTTCTTGATATTTTTATATTTTTTATCCTAAACATAATATTAATAAGTCAATTTATGTGTACCACATAACCTTGCATGGTTTCTTAATTTCATTATAATGTTTTCCAAATATTTATCAGCATGGCTATGAAACTTCAGTATTGACCAACTTTAAAATGAATTTACATCATCATACTACAAACAAAAAGATTATTATGATGTAGTGAAGGTGTACTCACTCTGTAGCACCTTCTGCAACGATTCCTCGGAGACATATCTCATCTCCCTCCTCTAGCCTCTTGGGCAAACATCCTGAGAATGCGACAGGCATGCTTGTGTTGACTGGACTATTGAAGTTAGGATTATAATTGGGTTTTTCAAAATTTTCAGGCGGTCTTTCTGGATTCTCTGGGATATTTAGCACTCGAATTCTGGTGAAAAGAAAATAATCAGTATTTCTATAAAATATGAACTGATGGCAACTACTATGGTTACAAAAAATATTTAACACTTTTTTGTGTTCACAAATATTATATCAAAAATATATAAAAGTTAGTTTTTTATTATTGAAAATTGATTCAAGTTCAATCAAATATGAATAAGAATGAACAATGTCACACAAGCAACATTTTTAGAATTACTTTGATAAAACAATTTTTATTAATTCTTTCTTATTTAATAAAGTAAAGTTATGTTGCTGCCCTTAAAAGGCTTCAGAAGTTGTGGTTCATTAACATTTGTTTTGTCTCAACTAACAGCAATATATCGCTATTTTTTATACATTGAGTTCGATTTTCAATGAAGTAATTTCCAATTCAATCAATCTGCAATAAGTTATATGATATTTTTAAATTACTTAATGTATATAAATGAAACCGATAACAATTTAATTTACTACATGTTCGAGTAACTGTTTATTTTCACAGTACAATACAATTCAATTGCCTATTGAAATGGGATTAGTGTTAGTTTATTTAAGTGCTAAATGATCAATTTAGTTTGGGATTGCTTCCTGCGTTACGAACTGTCGTCACTGGTTTATTACATTTTGAACTTAGGTGTCAAAAGTTAATGAATGCAAATTGGCAGTGACTCTAAAAGGGAATGAACAATGACACTAAAGATCGAAATTTAAAACGAGTCGTAGATAATGTCATTTTTGTATCAATTTATCAAATATGGAAGGCAATAATGTTCTTTTTGGAAACGATTTAATAATGACCTACCCGGGAGTCGATTGACATGACATTATCCAGTGCAAAATAGAAGACAATAAATTATTTGCTGAATTATGTAGATTGAACACTGATATTTTAAATGTAGGTATTGCACAAGAAATCGTAATATGTATCGGCTGATGAAAGTAATATAATGATAACATATAACCGGTAATTTAAATACCTTTTGAAAGTTTTATGACCCATTTATAAATACAAATAGTTAAACATACATTCAATAATGTCAGTTTGAAGTGCGCAATGTACTTACGAGTATTACACAATATGTCCCAAAGAATGCAAATATTTTAATAATATTCACAGCACAAACTTAGTTTCACTTGTAATCGATAATATAAATACTGCTGTATTTATTTAAATTACGGTATAAGTACAGTATAACTTAACTATACTTCAAATTCGCGATCAAAACACTTCCAACGATATTGACGGAGAACAATCTGACAGATGCCGGTCAAAGACAACAAAACAGTAACGCAAGCTAGTCTCAAAGGGTACGAATACACACTGATAACTGTATGAAAAACGCGCGGTATTTATCGTTTAATTTCAGAGAGGTCTGTCGATATAAAAATGAGCTCGCCGTGCTACGGAAAGCCCGAGCGAAAAGCAATTTGTGTTGGCGTATACCTATGACGCATTTATCCAATATAAAATTGTATGACATAAAAGATGCTACTATAAACCAGTGCATTGTCGCCAAGCAATACTAAATAATCTATTCGATGTTTATGTTAACGTTACATTATTTTCACATTCTGTTTTTCTTGCTCCGGAGAAATGGTCTACAGCAGTGGTTCTCAAAGTGGTTCATACGGACCCCCAAAGGTCCTTGTGACCGCTGAGGGGGTCCGTGACAAATTAAAAATCATTTGAGGGCGCGTGGGCAACGTCAGGGTGTCCGTGAAAAATTATATATAAATACATTCTTGACACATTTTTGTTTATATGAAAGTTAAAATAAACAAAATGGTAGCGATTTTTAAATTTCGAGAAAAATACAAAATAATATAGTTCATAAAAAAACAAATAATGACAAGCATCCCACCTTGCAATAAAGCCGACAACGGCAATCTTTCTTGAGCAGGTTTACAGGAACGTCTTCCAACATCCAAACAAATCTAATCCAAAAGAATCTAAAGCATGTGAGCTTTTAAATAAGATTTATTATAAAAGCTTGTATAACGTCAGCAAACTGTTATGCTTTATTTAAAACCAATAATGTATATAACTAAATTCAAAACATACATTGCGAAACCCCTCATCAAGATTCCGTCCGGATTTCATTCGAGGTTGGATCAGCGGCGTATCCACCTCATAGCAGAGTCATGGAATGCATGAGGGCCCATCGAAAAGGAGGGTTCAAATTTCTTCATACTCAATACAACAAACTAAGTTACCAAAAAAATAATTCGTCATATGAACATTTACATTCAGAAAAAAATTAACTTTTCACTGCACAAACTTGCTATTATGTTACATACTTGAAAGTTGAAATGTTAATAATCTTCGGCTCACTACCGTCAGCGACGTAGCCGATGGTGAGGCGCGCGCTTGGGCCCTCCGAATCTTAGGGAGCTCAAAAATAACTTATATTATGTAACCCAAATACTATTTGTTTAGTTTTCAATTATTTTTCATGGAATTTTGTGACGTTTTTAAGTTATCTGAAAAACAGAGCCTCCAAATTTTATTGCGCCTGGGGGCCCCGATGTGCTTAATCTGCCACAGATTTTATATTACAATATATCGTATCGCAAATTATATGTGTTATTAATACATTATGTATTACTTAATAATAAGCAGCCAATCTATTATCTATTTTCTATCATTCTGTAATGAAACATGACGCATGCGCTCACACAAAAATGTTCAAATGCTGTGACGATTTCTACGTATTTCATTTAGGCGCCAAATTAATTTTGACGTGAAACTGAAAAGACAGCGTATTTATTTTGAATTAAGTGCACATGGCATTGAAAACGTTACGTACGGTCTATTTTTAACGTAGACTAAAAGAAAAGCCATTTTGAAATAAAAATAGATTGATTACTCGATGATCCAAATTACCTACTGCGGTTTAAATTTATTTGAATATGTTAGAGTAAATTGGGTTTTATGATTTGATTGATTGTGACATTGAAGTATTTAACCAAATTGTTATTCTTAAATGTCTGGGTTACATGAATTTATTACAATTTATATATTAGTGAAATGTTGATATAGATTTTTCAAATAAACACACCCGTCAGGTACTGTTTCCGGTTCTGCTGCGCACGAGAGGCAGTCTTTGAAGACGTCGTTTCTAGGAGATCGTCAAAATGAAAAAGAAACAAGAAACAATCGATTACTACTTGTGCCCATTTTTAGTAATTATTCATTTATAAGCTTTCTGGTAATTTGTTAAGCCTAAGCTTAGCTAAATTCATTATATTTACTTATACTACATAAATATATTAGTACATTAATGTTATTTTTTCCGTACATCATGAACAAAATTAAGTATTACCCAACCTTTTTTATGTTGGGAATTACTTTAAATCTAAATGTGTCATGGCAATTGACTTCGAATAAGAAAGAATCGTACAAGATTTTTTATTGATTCCCTTTTTTTAGTTATTCAAAGTTTAAAAAGCAAAATATATGTGTAATAACATTATTTTCATATTTTTTTATATCAAGCGGGGAAGAGTAAAGAAAATCATACAATTTCTAATTAATTTAAATAATCGTAATTGGGGTCGACCAGATGGCATCTCTTGCCCTTATAGATTAATATAATAACGACCATTATTTTTGTTGTTATTTTAAGTGAATTTAAGAGGTAGCCATCATTAGTTTATTAAGCATTATTAACTGCTTCAAAACAGGTTGCATTTTTAAAAAGCCAACCCATTTCCATTATGTGTAAATAAATAGCCTGATAATAAAATACCCAAAAGATTAATGAGTCACTAGTCCTAACGCTTAAGAACCATATAAATTGATATAAATAAATATTTGTCTGTGATTGTTATTTTTACCGCGTAAATAGTTCTAAGGACATGCTTTTGTGCGTAATTTTTGCTTATCTGTTTTTTTATTATTTTCTTAAGTATCTATATTTCCTGTCTTACTCATAGTAAGGCAAATAAACTGAAAGTAGTTCACCCTACCTCCTTATAAATTATTTCCTTCATATTAACCGCAACATAGAACTTCTTGACATACAAAGCTATTTTAATAATACCTGGAATTAGAAGATATGATATCCAGTATATTACTCACGACATAAAGCACTTATGTGGACGAAAACGGCAAAAATGTTTGTATACTCCCCTAATAATATAAATAGGGTTCGATATTACTCGTTACCAAACGCACACGGATGAAATTTTTGAAAATATTTCAGCTGCATCGTTACATAGCAAGTTACAATAATATTATCGTGTTTTAAGTAAATAAGGATAAATTCTTTAATGCGAACTATTTTGTGGCTCATTGATTAATCGCTTCGATTTTCTTTTAGGAGTTGATTTTTTTTTTTGACTAATCAACTGAAAGACTAATGTGTAAAGAATTTTAATTCATTGCACAGTTAGAATACACAAAATCGCCAGATATCATCGCAAGGTGGGATGAAATATGCATGTGAATTTTTAAGACTTTCAGAAGCTATATGTTACTTACATGAACAGCATTAGTAGCCAGAGTGGCAAACAAGCGTTTTTATATGATACATTCAATATAATAACACCCATATCGATTTTAATTTTATATCAATAATGAGATATTAACCCTTTGGTCGAATTTTACATATATTTTCGAAAAAGACGGGTATGTTTTTTGAATATTTTAGGGGTTTCGAAAAATATAAATATTTTCTACATTTTTAAAATTAAGTCAATGAAATAAAATACAATACATTAAAAATAGTATATATTTAAACGAATCGAAGAAAAAAATTATAAAACAAAAAAAAATATTAAGATAAATTAAATTTATTAGGATAAATTTAAAAAAAAAAACATTTTTTTTTACATAAATTGCAATTTTGACAGGATAATGCAATCGTATCTAATATAAAGTGAATTCACAACTAAATCATGAAAATTTATATTTCTAATATGAATAATGTCTATGCAAAAGTCCAGAACTTTTCGAGGGCCGGAAGAAAATCTTCGCGAACCGTAGTTTGGTGACCGCTGCATTACTATTTAGTCAATTTTACTGTATGAAAGAGTGAGGCTCCTGAAAGTACCATTTTTTTAGGAGTCCCGGTTTGGGGGGAAAAAATGGTCACGTTACTTACGACTCCATTGTAATTAATATTGCGAAAATATTATCAAATTGCAACAAAGTTGTGCAAATTTATAGCAGTAATTAAAAAAATATGCTATTATATAACATGTTATGCTTTAAAGTTTATTTAACTTTTATGCAAAACGAAAAACATTAAACCCTACTGATAATTGTTTTGATTGTACGGGAAATGACGGTGAATCATTACCGCAATTATTAAGAGGGATTTTATGTTGGAGTTTATTTATGGATTTCTTGTCCGCATCATATTTATTATCCTTGAAGATTGAATATAAATGTTTTGTAATTTCCTCTTGTTGTTTCCTCCATATTTTCCAGTCCAGCATTTGAGATATGCCAAATAAATACAGTTTATTACCGATTTCAATGCAAAATTTAGCTCAATAGTCAATATTGCTCCCAATAATATCCTTGACATGTTTATCAATATAACACTCCCGAAAACTTGAGGCACTGTAAGGCGGTTAAGAAAAATGCATAAAATGTAACTATGCTGAATCTGTCTGAATAAATTCACAAGGATATGAAAAATAATAAAGATAACCAGTGAGTGTTTCCAAATTAATGAGCTATTGCGAAGTTTATACATAGTTACATAAAACCAAATAGAAAATAATATGATGGCTTAACATTTTTTAAAACATTACAGTATTATTTAATGATTTACCCAATGAAGTCTCGTTTATTGTTTTATAATTATTATTAATTTTTGATAACATCAGAAAAAAACCTTCTGTAAAAAGCTGTAATTTTGATTGTATGGTAAAGCGTCTGTTTGAATTATATTAAATATATATATTTTTTTAATAATCTATAAAAGGTTTGTCTGCCATGTCGGATATCCATTTAAACAATCGTTGAACCGGAATCTGTCATCCGCGAATATCTTTCTCGAATAACGATGACGTGTCAAGTTTTTTCGCAGGCGAAAAAAAATCGGCCATAAATTCAAGAGCATTATGAATCGAGATAAATATTTCAGTGGCACAAAAAAGAGCAATTACTGCCAAATTTAAATTTTGCGAATTCTATACAACAATATGACAATCGTTCTGAGCGGAGTTAATTTTATTAAATATTCAAGATGTTAATTAGTATTGAAAAATATAAATTCAATCAATTTATTTTGGGCCATTAATTATCCAAGTATATATTTTTAATGACGACCGCTCCCAATGTGAAACATATACACTCCTAATATAGTTTATCTCTACAGAAATGTTTATACGAGAACTGTTTGCTAGTCAGTTACTCAACCTCTTTTTTTTCAAAGATAGTAGGGATAGGACTTGGACAAAATTAGTGGTTAGCTAAAAACTTACACTACGTCTGTTTTTAGGATAGGATTGGTGGGAGGGAGTTCAAGACATCAGATTCATCCAAGCCTTTTGGACAGAAATCCATTAATCAATTCATAAAAACTGTCCGTATTGCCGGAAGTATTTAAGTACTCTTATATAAAAGCCATGTGTACGTGCATGAATTATTTCTTTTTTGCTGCACGGTATTCGTGATTTAATGCATATTTAACAGATTCAATAAATCTTAAAAGCCAATAAACATGAATGATTAAACTTATTTTTTCTTAAATAGAAAATTTATTTAGTTGGGAATCCCTACTATCGCCGAACAATAGTTGGATAATAAAATAATTGCGTTAACTACGTCAATAAACATTAACTCAGCAAACCGCATGGAATGGAATGTTGTACATATATTTATTTACGTAATATGAAAACTTTAGTTTTGGTTTTAGATATTGAAGTTAAGTATTTTTTTTTATAAAAAGCCACCCACAGAGAAGCAGCGTATAATGATGATGATTCATTTTGTCACACCCCAAAAATTCTTCCTATGCCTCTGAATCGCCCCTCTTGAAAAACTTATTCTGGTTTATGATGGTCGCCTTTGAAAACGCGCAGATAGGGAGGAGCAGTGATAACTTCTAGTTTTTTCCTCTGCAAACTACAAAACGACAAGTGTTTCATTTTCTTACTAAATAACCCCATAAAATTGACATAAATAACACGAGTGTGTAAATGTCAAAGTCTTCGAACCGGAACTGAACCAATAACCGGAAAAACAGGAACCGATCCTAAAAAATATTGGTGTTTTCGGTTCGGTACATGTTCAAACACACGCGATCATATGATCTTACTCCACACTTCATTAGTAGTTCAGGTGTCGTAACCCTGGCAAATCTCTTCTACGCATTGTTTGATCATGTCAATACGTGTTTGCCACTAAACGGTTTTGTAACCGAGTGGTTAATTTTTAATGCTCTCTTCCTACTCGGTTGCGTAGCCAAGAGTTCATATTTCTAAAAAAATGTTTATGCATAGGGTAGTTTCATATATTTCTATCTACCCTTTTCGACCATAAAATGTCGTGATACTTCCGGGCAGAATACTCCGTACAAGAAAACTCTATTATTGATTCTTCCGAACTCTTAAGCACACAGATACGTAAAGAAAACTCCGGACACATACATAAATTCCGTACATATATTTATATTTTTAATATTCGAGATTCGAAATTGAGACGGAAAATATACATAATACTTCTATTTAACATTTTGATTGATCGCGACGTGAAAAATATTTGGCACCCTTAACCTATCTAAGACATTTAACATTAAAATAACACAACAATTTTAATATCACATTTTTTAAATGTTCGTAATATTCTGTCAAGAATTTTCTATGTACGGGAAGTTTCGGTGTATATATTTTTCTTGACCGGGAGAATCGGTGCACAAATTATCAAATACCATTTCTGTATGAGGTGATTCCCGTCTCGTGGGTTGTTCAAATAACAAAACAATCTCCCGGTATCTATAATGAGGTGCCGGATTTTCCCGAACACCCAAGAAGCTTTATTATTTTTGCCAGACACTAAATCCATAACGGATATGATCCATATCCGGTATGCACTCGGGATTGTAGGCGTTACCGCAAAAGCGTTTAGTGGTATTAGAGGTCTGCACGGGCCAAAATTTTACAAAATTACCCGGTCCGAGCCCGAAAAACTCAAGCCCGACCCGGCCCGGGCCCGAGTCTAATACCGCACTTGTTACCCGAACCCGACCCGAAGCCCGAAACTCCTTATTTTAGCTCGCCGAGGAATTTGAAATCCTCGATTTGCTATACTTTTTCCCAGATTATATCCGAAATTCCAAACTCCGGTCCACGGGCCGGGTCGGGAAAGAGCCCGCGGGCCAGGCCCGGGCCCGTGCAGACCTCTAAGTGGTATGCACTCAAAATAAAATAGTATACATATTATTCATAATTATTATATGTACCTTCTATCCTTGAGGATTGTCTTTTTTGTAAACAAATTATTTTATTACTGCATTTGTTTTCTGCAAACACTTAACCGTTTGAATACCGCGCAAATAAATCATTTATATGTCCCAGAGATACTGCGTGTTTTTGAGAAAAATAATTTTGCCTAATATACACTCGAATTCGATATTTTAAAAACCTATATTGACTCAGTATAGATGAAACTACACATATTCATCAAAATATTGCTTATATTCTATTAGAATACCAAATATTTGATTTTTTAAATGTCTTGGACATCCGTGTTCGCTTGCATATGTTCCGGACACCTGTGTCCGCTTGGTATTCGAGTTTAATCTTTAAATTGAAAGGATTAAAATCTTGATTTTGACTCGTGTTTTTAAACGCACCATATAAAAAAATATGAATGTCGTCAAGTTTGGAATCCAAAAAAAGTAATGTTTTATTTCCAACTACATACATATATATTCATGCAAAATAAAACAAAAAAAAATATTTATCAAATAAATGACGTATATGTATTAATGTAAAAAAAATGCATAAACATTATTTTTGTATATTTAATTAATACATTTTATATTAATACATGCTTAATAAATAAAATAATTAGTAAATAGCCGATAACACAACATAATGTTTTTTGTGCTGTTATAGACTGCCATTGTTGAAATATTTTTTAGTATTTATTTGTATATGTATTATAATTATGCCTTTCAATAAATTTAGTAACGAATTATTCTCTATGAAATAATGATCAACATTACTAAAAGGGCGGAAAATCGTAGTGTAAGTTATAATATTAAATTAAAAAATATCTTTTACTATTCAAATAAATCAGTCTTACATCGAATGGAAGGATAGCTAACGAAGAGCACATAAGAATACGTATATCTAAAATTTATAGCTTTTTGTATATCTAAAATTTATTTTTAGTTTTTAGTAAAATTACTTTTTTTCCAGTCTTATCGTTCAATGACAGGCTTAAATATTTATTTATTTCACAAATAAATACAAATGCGTTTTAAATAATGTACTGCGGATGTTTTTGGCCTTATACGTCTCATAGGGGACATATAGGTAGCGATTGAGTAATTTCAATTAGGAACTACATACCGGTATTAGAAAAAAATGAGCAAAAACAATGATTACTTTCAATTTTGATCGCAATACTAGTCGAATACACAACAAATAATTATATTGTTATATACAAGATGAGCTTCACAATACATATTACAAATAATTAATGTTATATAAGCAGTGAAATTACATATTTTATGTGCAGATATCGAAGAACGCAAGGCAATAAAACCTCGCTGCTATGAATTTTGCTCAATATTCACCATTGAAATACCGGTATTTCTATTTTAAAAAAAATAATTCCCGGGAAGTATTTATTCGGGAATATATAACAATAATTATTATATCATGGGCCTTGTGATGGGCCGTGACAAAAATGTGTTGGCAAGAATGGTGGTTGTTGGCTTATTTTTATAAAGCATTTTCACTCCAGTGCAGAAAGAACACCCTGTCGTCACCCACGTCCCATGGTTGATATTTATTAGTTATCATTGAAATTTGCCAATTGGAAGACCAGAATAACTTTCGTTAGTTGTAACAAGGTGCGGTGCAAACTAGTGATTCAATGTACCTATCTATTGTTAATGTACTTACACAGAACTCGTTTTGTTCCCCATGTCTTAGCCGTTGAACTTGACTGATTTGCAAAGTGATTCGTGACTGCGAAATGTCCGGTTCACAGCATCAGGATCTCTGTAATTTGAAAAGAAATACTTTATAGGTGTCGCTAGTTAATATGTTATTATTTCTATTATGAAATTTCATTGTCCTGAATTGGATAATCGCATGAGAAGCAAATCTATATTAAATGGTACCTAATTGTCCAATAGATTTGACACTATTTTCATAATCATGAACCGAAAGATTCTGTAGCAATGACATTTATCATCTATTCGTGAAATTTCTTTTTTAAAATCGGTTTTGCAATTAATATTCGAGTACAGAACGTCAAAAATAGGATCGAGGAACGACGGGGTAAAAAGTGACTATTTAATGGAAAAGTGAAATATTTGCATTACGTGTATTGAGGTATCCATTGAAGATTACTATATATATGAGCAATAAGGCCCAAAAAATACGTTTTTTGACATTTAAAAACACAAAATAAAAAAAATTGAGTTGGTGCGAACATTAATACCAAAAAAACATTGAAATGAAATTGGCTCAGAAAATCCTTTATTTCCCGTATTTGTTCGTTATATCGCGATTCTACTGTACATATTTGAATGTCCCGGTTCGACGAACCTTGGCATAGTACATATGGACCCTCGAGAGGTGAAGTAAGCCAACTAGTAAAATGGTTCAAGTTTTTCTTGAACTTTTTTTAAAGTACAATCGCGTTTTTATTGGTTGTTTTGGTGGATTTCATATTTTTATTTTACGGAGATAACACTATTGCAATGTGAATTAACTGAGGTTACTTCATTTTTACGACACTTTTAAGACGTGTAGAATATTACAATGCATTTATCTTTTTTTTCTAAAATACTACTGGCCTCACTTCACCTCTAATAGGTCCATACATAAAATCTGACGGTATCTTTAACAGTTCGCTGAATTCAATTATAAACATAAATAATAATCATGACAATGTTGCAAATTGTGATGACCTTTTGATAATACCATTGAAGTATCTAATCGAGGATTGTATGTAATACACCGTAACCGCATGATTAATTAATATAAAGGATTCGTTCGCGACTTAATTGTCGCTTAATGAGTTCTTTTTAGAAAAGGAGTCAGAATGCATTGTTAAAATGAATTCTACCTAAATGTATTGGTTATTTCAAATTCCCTATTATTTTGGTAGTTTTTTTTTTATAATCTGACTAACATAACATCGGAAGCGCGTCTGTCATCATTAATAATAAAATATGTTTAATTATGACGCTTGCGTTGAAGAATGTTTTTAAAATAAAAATCCATCAATCAAAATTTTCATATTTTTTATATGGTGACGTTTTGTTTATTTTCATATACCTACACATCGTAAGCAATTTATTGAATAAGACGCGTTAACTAATGGAAACTCGGCTATAAATATTATATTTTCATGTATGTGTGTGGTATCTATAAATATACAAGACTTTAAATACTAATTTAATCTAGATACATAATATTCAATTTTATATTCGTATTATCTACAAATTAGCATACAAATTTTAATGAATTATTCGGTCTGATCATGGTTTCTTATCCAAATCAGGTATTTCAAATTCTTTATTTTTATAAGATAACGTTATACATTGCATTATTCTTAACACCTCCATCATAAAGCTATGTATTCACTAATGGAGAAATGTAGCAACATGACGCTCAACGTTTTACACGATTTGCTTGTCTCAGAAATGTCACCCTTTTAACTTTTATTTTTCAGTGCTGCGTACGTACAAACGTTATTTGATTAAATTATATTTAAAATTGTAAATTTACAATGTTGTAGGTACAACATAAATAATTCACTCATTCGATCATCTACGATGACGTTTATACAAAAATAAGTAGTTAAGTTATTGAAAAATGTGTGAAACGCTCGCTATAAGATTTTTTTTCAACTGTTTAAGCAATATGTATATGGGCGTAGTTCTTTGATTTTTAAAATAAAAATATGTTATTCAAACATAATATGATTTGAAGTGTATCAAAGTAATGATTAAATATATATATAAAAATAATAATTGCGAACCACGACTTTTCTTTCTAGCATATTTTCCGTTTAAAGAACGATCTCGTCACACTTGGCCCGGGGACTCGCTCGCGGAGCGACAGCGTGCAACATGTCTCGTTATGTTGCGTGCAACGTTACTGCGTCACGTAGATTATTCATCTTCACTTGGTTCAATGTCACCAGTCACTTATTTAATAACTTATCAATATAATTATTTTACATAATTATTACCGTCTTTAAGTTAGAAAAATATTCTCCGTTTATAAATCGACTTTGGAAAGGAAAAAGGACGTAACCCTCAATTTTCAAAACAGTTTTTTTTTCGATAATCACAATGTATACAACTTGACACACATTCTATCAAAATGATGGAAGCTGAAAATGCCGAATAAGTATCTAAATTAAATCAAATTTTACAGGAGGCGCTAAAAACGTGTTTTGATGATTTTGTGACATATGCAAATTATGAATTATACACAACATTGAAGTGCACGGATACTTCTAAACTAGTGTTTAATTGACATAATCTAATATTAATTTAAGAAATTATCTCGGAAAAACCTTTATTTCAGTGTTTTTTCTTGGTTTTAATTTTTTACAAGGTCATCTTTTTCAAACATAAAAACATAATTTAGATACTTATTCGGCACTTTCAGCTTCCATCTTTGTGATAGAATGTGTGTCAAGTTGTATACATTGTGATTATCGAAAAAAAGCTGTTTTAGAAAAAGTGTGAGTTACGTCCTTTTTCCTTTCCACAGTCGATATGTAGATTGAAAGTGTTTTACATGCATTTATTGCTCAAAAGTAAATGTTTTATGATATTTGAACTTATACATTGCAAATCTTGTTCTTGAACAAAAAATATACATAATCAATTCACCCGAACCTAGTATTTTAGATATGACGTGTTTTGCCAGAACTCGATGGTTTATAACACTTACGATAACATTCATAAAATATCCTGGATATAAGATATTAAAATAAAATGATTATTTTTATAAATTAATTTAACACTGAAAAATAGTGCATTACATGTTTGAAATGTTGTGTTAGTGACGTAACTAATATAGTTGTATAATATGTGCGAGTCATCGAACCTCCTCAATTGAGGCTCCGGTCAAACATTGTCGGATACACACCTGATGTGTTTCAATGAACATTTAAAAAAAGCTTTTATAAACCGTGTCAAGGTCAAAAATATATAAATAAACCTACTATATAGCACTGAAATCAGATAAAACACCATTGTTCGATCGGATGATGTCACTCTGCTTAGGGAAATTCTATCAAACCTTTTTAATTAAATGCGTTTTTTTTTATAAATAGTAAACCCATTGGGTTCCGTGATTCGTCCGAATAGGAATTCTCCGTACATAATACTGAGGACACAGAATATTCGGTTCTATGACCAGGGCGTGGAGTCGGAAGTCGGGGGTTTTGTCCGGAGTCGGAAAAATCTCACGACTAGGACAAAAAAATATTTAATGATGTGTATTCAAACCACAATAGTTTATTTTAGGGTGTTCACTGTCAATACTTGGTGGAAAGGCATTATATTAAAAAAAATACATTTCTACTATGTAATTTTATTAAAAAATATTAGGACCGGTTTCGCTCATCATATCAACTGATGACTTCGGCTGATAATGCTCGTCATGAGCGAAAATCAGTACAAATGTATATTTTATTTTTTTAATGTGTTGCCATGGTGTTGCTACTGCATGTTAGGCTGACTAAAAATGATCTGATGATTTACATATACTATAAGTTAAAATGAAATGGTTGAAAAAATCTTTGGCGTCGGAGTCGTCTTTTTTACAGGACTCCACAGCCTTGAGTTAAACAGAGCATATCAATACAGAACAAGCTAAAAAATATATTTAATCGTATCTACTTATTAATTAAATACGAAATATATTATGTATTCACTGCATATTCGCCATTTTTAAACACAATTTATAAACTCGATTTTGGTAATCCTACACAACTTGCCACCAGATTACAATTATGTTCTCATAATTTCGTTTGCTTATATGTACGTACATTTATTTTCATTTATTCATAACATAACATAACATAACGGTAAAATATTTATAATAATTATGTAATGTGTAGAAAGAAAAAATAAATATAGTACACTCTTATATTCATTGAGAAAATGTTTGGAAATGGCCTTCCTGTTTATTTTATTTAATACCAGGCACTTGGGTTTTTTCTATCCAGATATTCCAAGAAAATGACAATCGATTAACACTGATCTAAGTTAATATTATTGTATTTTGATATAAATCAATTATTACACAAATATTATTAGTATGTTGTTAACTTTATTATTAATAAGTTGATTATTAATCTAGTGAGATATCTGTTTATTCCGGCCACCATCATATTCTGTATATTTTAATATTTTTAATATTAAAATTATCATTTTTTCTATATTTATTATGTTATGCCACGGACGCCAAATATTTTTTCAGTTAAGGAACAAGTAAATGTTTGAATTAACTGAATATTCTGTGCCCAGATCATTCTATGGAGGGAAGTGTTTTGTGTGTGGAAGATTCTTTTTCGGAAGAATCTGTGTATGCAGAAATCGTGTTCGGAAAAATCCGTTCATCAGCTCACTGCAGTATGTATTATAACATATGACACTCTATTGATTACCACATTTTTATCAATACAGTGTGTTTGTCTATATTATTATGTTTCTAGCATTTCTTCCTTTTCAATTTTTTTGATTTATTTTGTTGCTGATCCTGTGTTACATGTAAGAAAATGCCATGAATTAAACATTGTTTTATTTTACAGCACATCACCGCTCTACGTGTATTATTATATATACGAGATAGTCTATGAAGTATTATTATTTTCCATTGTATTTGTTTTATGCATTCATTTAAAAGGTTATATAAATTTCTGTTTGTCAAGCTTCAAAACACTTTGTTATCGAATACCATCATGAGTGAATGTGAAGCTTTATTTTGTAATAATTTAAGCTGAGGTTTTCGTGATTTTGCCAATGTCATTTTTTCCAGCGGCAATGGAAACGCCACGTATATGTGTACCTACAAATAATGTAGAAGTTTTTTTTTATGTAGCATTTTCATACGCAAACCAATGTATTGTAAATGCCATGCTTGTACTATCTTTAAAATAATGGTATAATGAATATAGCGGTTTAAGGGATGTTTTAGCCGCCACAAAGTAGTCCTGTTGTTTAGAACAGACGCTATGCACCCCGGGTCTTGTTATTTATAAAAAGGTACATAGCTGAGCTTTTTATAGAAAATACTAAATTCTGTACTTATATTTTACTGAATTGGAAATATTATTACACGGACTTAAACAAATGCGTATAAGTACAGCTACTTAAATCAGTTTTATGTATTGTTTTATTTATTATATCAATGTTTGCATGCTAAGGTACTACGGGTTCAGCTGAAGATGGTGGAGTACGGCACACCAGGTTCGGTAAGCAGGATAAATGTCGGAGTCAAAATCCATTTTATGTTCAGACCACTTATCGTAAGAACATTAACTTAATCGATCAATAAACGGTTTCACCGTAAATCCGTGTTGGAAAACAATATAAACGTCTTGGTTAAAGTACATTTTCATATGCAGTTTGATTTATTGATTGAGTTATTTTTTCTATGATTTGTGGATTTGTCTTTTCAGTCACATTTTCTGGTGTATATAACACGATCGCTTGTCGATTACGCTAGCACCCTGGGGGAAAGTGGATTGTTTTTTTATTATTGTTTGTTGCATTATTTCTTGATCATTTTTATTGACGTTATGTTGGGACACTTGTTTTTTAGTTAGTAAGTACTTTTTTTAGGTTAGCTTTGATTATTCCTGTGAAGTAAGATTTGTAAGAAAATCAGCACATGTGAAAAAAAATGTTTTAAAATTCATTATAATTAAGTTGTGTATTGGCTTGAATTCGCTGAGTTACATTCTTTGTTAATAATTTTATTCATATCATCGTGTAAATTTTGATTTTAAAACTATCTAATCATTTTAAACTTTTGATCTAAAATACCGGATTCGAGTTCAATATCACAGTTTTCGATGTCCTAAATATGATATTTATTAATTAATATAATACATTAATTGTAAAAGCGTATTTTTATTCATTGAATTCGTTAAAACTAAAAGTTCGTTTCCGTTTATGTCAACCGCAAAAAACTTCCTTATTTTATGACTCGAAAGAAGTTTTACTATTCAATTATTGTGGATTTCCCAAAGTACTTATTTGCATGTCCAACAAAATCTACATCAAATTCAGGACGAACATTAAACAAATTAAATTTCCTTTTACATGGAAACCGATACCATATTATTTCTCGTGTACGTTGAAAAATAGTTCATAGCCGAATGTTAGATTTGCATTACGAATATTTGGACAATTTGTTGTACAATAAAAAGTACTTTTTTTGTTTTGTTCGAATTGTATCGATTGATTTTTGTTATGTAAAAAAAAAAAAGTTATCCGTACTGTTTATGTTTGTTTGCTAAAAAGTGTGCTAAGGTGGTGGAAAAGATGTTTGCAGTGTATGTGTGTTTGTGTTTTAAATAATGCTGATGTAATTGTTTATATTATGGTGTTATAATACTGTATTTTTTCATATCGTTTACAATTTCAAACTATGTGATGCAGCTAAATATGTCTCATGGAAATCACACTATGAAAATTTATGTCAATGTTTTGTTCCGTTAAATACCTTCTGCGATAAGATTGTGTATTGTATTTTCATGCCTTATGGCGTTTTGAAATCGATGAGTCGCTCACTGAAGCGTAACTTTTCCACTTTCCAGCTAACACTATTTCATGCATAAATATAAATGCAATATAACTTGACCTGTTATAATATTGATTTTAAAATCAAACGATCTGCATATATGCTAGCTATTGTATATTATAACAATCGGAAACTGAAACATAAATAATCGATTATCGCGAGAATATTTTTGCAGGCTTCGTATGAGGCTGAATACCAGGCTTATTTCCGGACAATTAAATAATTAGTTACTCAAACCTCGTTCAAGTATCTTTATATTTGGTCACGTGTATAATTCCATAAGGATCAATATCAGTTCTTACTATTACTTATAACTAAGTTGGTTTGTTGATTCAGATGCAATTAGCACATTAAACGCGTGATCAAACAAGCAACAGAGTACATATTTAGGTATTCAATATTCGTACTGGTTTTAAAACGTCTGTGATGAATTCTATCATAGTTCCCACATTCCATCTAAATTGTAGCATCTGGAATTTATTATTTCTTTTACACATGTACGTTGGTTTTGTAAGTAATGTGCAATTTCAATCATCGACTCATAGCAATTTTTTTATTGAAACGTGGCTGGTATCACAACAAAATTTAAGTATACATATTTGTTTTTGAACACGATTTATTTTTATTGCGTCGTGTTGGTTTTTGTAGAATTAATTCTGTGACGTTTACAAGAACCTTGTTTCACCAAAAATGGTTTGGTTACTTACCACGCAATTTTTTAGCTTTTTCGATTTGATACTTTTTTGTAATTGCCAAGTGAAAATTACCAAATACAAATACAACATGACTTAAAATCTCGTAACTCTTCTGACCCTTTGCAGTAGTAACATGAGACACAAAAAACACGTTTAGATTCTTGCCTCTGTTATTTATTTATTAAAAAAATGTAAGTGTAACGGCTTGGCATTTCAATGAAGAAATTTCTTCAGTTTAAATACCAATATTTGAATAAGACTCGCGAAACCAGATTCTGTATTAAGTCAAACCACCAATGATTTCACCAGATAACATTTCACCGCAGGGTAAGCCCTGCTTAAGACCACCCTTTAAGTCTTCTTAGAATTACTTAGACGATGTATATTCTTGAAGTAGTATATAAAAGAGATATTTCAGACCGTTAAAAATAAGTGTAATGCACAGCAACTACAGGTTTGTAAATTGTTTTAATATGTGTACATATTGTCGTTTTCATAGAAATCGTCCACGTCAACATAATATCACAGTAAAATTAATTTTTATATCTTGGTTACTCCACTTGTTAGCAAGTGGATGTTATAAATGAACTTCCACAAAGTTACCGCCGAATCCATCGTAAATAATATCAGTTATTTTATTTACTCATAACGAATTAAGATTCACGATATGGTATTTTACGAAACTTGTTTTTCTTCCTAAATATTTTCACAAGGTTCACAAAAAGCAAAAATAAAAACGTAATTTAATCTAAAATAAATATAAAAATTAATGTCTTATTTACAATTATCTCAGGACTCACCTGCTTTTCTAGGTTTATTATTACAGAAAAATAATCTTATTGACTATTCAAATAGATTCGCGACACCGTTCACTGAATATTTCAAGTATTCGTTATTTTATCGTAATTTCAATATTAATTAATTGATTAGTGTAGCTTGTAGAACGTCAAACTCACGATTCAATTTAACACGAAGAATTATATTATTAGAAAGTAAATACCATCGATGACGGTCAATGTTAAAGTATCATTCCCGCCATCGCAGTTACCGAATTGGTTGGAATAAGCAAAGACAATTTAAGTCAAAAATATTTTTACTGTGCGTATCAGTGATGTTTTTAGTGAAGTTTCATTATAAAATGGAAAGGTATTCGAATATTCTCATGCGTGACCAGCGTCCCTACTTATTTTCGAAATTTGAAATTATGTATGTACATTGCCAAAAGATGACGCTGAAGTATATAATAATACTTTTAGTTGATAATTTAAAAAAAGGTTGTCTGTAAAATCTCAAGACTGAAAACCAACCGCCATTACGGAAATTAGAATGTATTGCAATCTCTTGTGATGTCGCGTATGTTTATTTTTGGTTTTTGAATGTTTAAAATAATGTATTAAAAGCATTATTGATGTCACCGTAATAATTACATTAATTTATTCATTTTAAATTTGACATGCCTATTTTTTTAATAATGCTATGTTGTGATACATTGTTTGAATTGTTCTTACCTTACGTCAGCCTAAACATATATTTTTTTATAAATCATGTGAATTAATCTGTCGGAGTGGCATTGACTTCGAAAAATTGATACAGTATTATTATTGCGCCAAGCTAACATAGTTATTATGATTCTCATTACGATATTCCCAATTAAAATTGACGTTTCTTATTTTTCTCTAGTTTCTTTCACGTAATTATTCTTACGTTGGTAGCCGCAGCAAGTATTTTTATATGCCCATAATGATAATGTCCGTTCTAGGTAGGTTGGTATAATGTTAAAATTATTTATGTTTCTTTTATTTATTGGCAGCGTATGATGTCGGGGTTCGATTTGTATTTCTTAGCGGTGGGCAGTCGCAGACGATTGCATCATGTTTGAAACATCGAATATGTAAAATAAATGGCCGACTAGCGGGCATCTATAGCTCGACAGATATAACTCATTACATCATGTAACAAATTGCCGATTTATTACTTCAGGTAGTTTTATAACCGCGTAATAGATGTGTGCGATGTACTACTTACGGCTGCTGTAGACATTGTCACTTCATTTTACACATTAAATAATTGAAACATTACACCCAAGTCACATAACACACCTACGCAATGGATTGACGTTACAAGTACATAATTGAATTTGTTAGTATTTTTGGATTGCTCCAGAGGCATTTGTTTACTTACGCGTGATTTAAAAAACGTTCATCACGCTTAAATAATAGTTTAGCAAAGCTTTCGCGTACGGATTAGTTGAAAATGTTCACTAATAAGCCAAACCGGTAATGTTGAAAAATGGAGGGTTTGTAGTATGTACTGAACATAGTTTTCAATATTCTTTACTTTATAATAAAACTTAAGTTTACTCTATTTTTGACCTTCATACTCATTCACGGTTAGAAAAGATTATTTCCGTGTTGATGATAGAATTTTTATATTATCTCTAAAAACGAACAGCGAGATTCTCGTTCCAATCTGTTTTGAAGGCGATGACCGATTCTGTCAGCCTTAAATTCAAATATGAATAATACAAGTAGTCATTCAATCTAGATTTACAAAGAACCGAGTTTATGTGCCAAATATCCGACACTTACAAGGTAAATTTTCTATTCTCGCGTTCAAAAAATGCGAAAATAAAATTTGGATATAAGCTTATATTTCATTTTGGTGTGTTTTATGTACACAAAATGCACTCTAACGACTCAAGAATAATTATTACACTTGGTTATTATATCTTTTTGAGACCAAATCTTTTTTCGACGTGAGTCTCGTCGTCCCGTGTAATACGATCAATATCAAAACAATGTGGAAATAAAAATCACGCAAGTGATATATCTGCCATTTGACTAGATCAGCGGTCGCCAACCTTTCTGTTTCACGGACCACTAAACTATTTCAAATCCCGCGGCACATTAACAAGTGTTTTCAAACGGTACAATAATTTATAAAACTGCGATCATAAAAATGACATATTTTATTATAAAAGTTTAATCACACGTATTTTGTGAAAACACATCAGCTGTGTGACATTTTATGTTTGAAATAAGTTCAGACTCTCAAAAACACCGCAGAACACCGGTTGGCCACCGCTTATCTAGATATTTATATTATTTTTATCTGTCATACTATTTACTATTTTTTTCAAATAAATCAAGACCATCAATTTAAATTATGTAACAATATTTATTAGTTTGTACAGTTTATAAATTATGAAATCAGAGTCACAGCATCCTATTTTGAACACATGCACCACTTAGCATAGACAATTTTAATCTTGAATGTTCCAAATTCAAACCAGAATGCACGTAACTGACGTAACGTAAGGCATAATTAAACTGAATGTAGGTAGGCGTGTTTAGTTTACAAACATAATAAAAAGTTTTGGAATCCAGTTGGATGCAAAATATAGTATTGTAATGGATTGCTTTTCACATACCAATGTAATTAGCAGTTTTAGTTGAACAAATATTTACTTCAGAACACACTGCGTTATTCGAGGTTACTTGCTTCACTCGTACACAACATAAGTAAAACTGCTGTCGGAATGTATACGAACTAAAGTAAACTGAACTGAGTCAAAGGTAATTTTTGGTTAGAACGTAATATAGGCACATCTTCTTGCGGCGGATACAGCGGCACTGGTAAAAATTATAGAGGTATACTCACCTTTTACACGAGGGGGTGGGGCTGTGAAGGGGGGACAATCATGTTTTGTTTACATTTTTTTAATTTCTGAAATAATAAATGTGCAAATATCATAGCACACAATGTGACTCATTTTTCATGATTGTTTTGATTCATTTCAGCGAAAATAAGTAATATGATAGTGGAGAAGTAATTTTCTGTACACATTCCTTATTTTTTTTTCATTTTAAGGTCAGAATTAGTTTGGAAATACAAGTTGGCAGAATCTACTTGTTTTAAGATATATATATTTTTTTCATTTTGTAAGGACAATAATTATTATTAAACCTCGGGGATACCCTCCCCCGCCCCTCTTCATTAACTCTTACTATATTCTACAGTTGGTATACACTTAAAAAATGGAAAAAAAATACGTTTTCATGGACCAAAATTTTTCACAAATAAAAAACGTGTGTTATTATATGTACACATGTTATGTGTACAATTTGAGGGCCTAAAGTTAAACATTATCTACAAAAAGTGTTTTCGGGTGATTACCTTTTTTTTTTATTCTCGGCTAAGTACATGATTTTTTTTTATCCATGTCCACTCCCAATGTGGAGCATATGGCCTCCTAATAGTGGTATCTCAACAGATTTCTTCTATGAGAACTGTTTGTTACTGAACCTCTCTTATTCAAAGAGAGCAGTAGGGATAAAAGGTTAAGGCTAGGACAGGACTAGTGGTTAGTTAATCGCTTTCGCTACACCCAATTAAAGGGTGGGAGGGAATTTTTTTTTGACGTCACAAACACCCATGCCTTCAAACAGAAATCGATCGAAAAAATGCTGTACTGGGACTCAAACCCGTGAAGTCCGGCACGGAAGCCCGACACTAACCACTGCGCCATAGAACCCAATACACGATAGTCAAAAAAAAATTGTCAATATTTTCAAGTTTCTTAAATTACTAGTGAAGTTACATCAACTATATAAAGTGATCCTTTTTTAATGACTTAAGATAATACCTTAAAATTGCTTATGGTAATCATAAGTAATACAAACAGTACACAATACATTGTACAATATGAACATTAGATTTTAAATTAACATCTGCTTTGTAAAGTTACAAAATAATAAAAACCGTTTTTTGACTCCTGAAAAATTACACTTTTGTAGACAGTGTTGTTTGGCTTTAATATTTTAAATAATTTCTTTTTCACATTCATATTTTTTTCTATTTGTACAAAACGGTTCAACAACAAAAATGTGTTTATATCTTTGTGAATATTAGTGAATATTCTACATATTTAAACAACAATAATATGGTTAGTATTTTAAAAGATTATATTTTATAATTCTGTGAGGCTTCTTGAAATTTAATAAAAAGATATGTTTGGTAAAGGTTTTAGTTGTTTTAAGTATTTGTTTGATCACACTATTGTATTTCTGCACACCTTGACACTTTTCTGTGTTTATCTCGTTAATAAAATGTGTATTTACTTATTTAACTATTTGTTTTGTATCTACTATAAAATGAATCACCATATTTGTGCATATATAAATTGTGCTTTTTTATACATCTACATCACTAAAATAGAATTAGGCTATTATAATCATTCAAAATCATCATTTACCAACACAATATAAATAAATGCTCGTAGACATGCAGTAAATAAAACTACACAATGGTGAAGTGAGCCATGCGGTATTTTAGGAAAAATTTAATTGGGTGCATTATAATATTCTACATGGCTTAAAGTATGGAAAGATTTAATGTGAGCTCAGTAAATACATACTGCAGTAGTGTTCTCTATAAAATAAAAATATGCAATCCACCAAAACACCAAGTATAGTAGAAAAGTTTTACCATTTTACCTCTTGGCTCACTTCACCTTTTGAGGACTCATTAATCAAAAAATCTTTAAAATTAATATAATTATAAATTATATAGATCATTTTACTTAGTGCTTTGAATAAGCTTTTTTATTAATTGAGTAATTACAATAGCACATATAATCTTTAAATACAATATTATTAGTTTCTTAAATTTAATATTTTCAATCCGGAAAAAGCCGTTAGGCAGAGAGAATTTGTATATAATGTATATTTGTTACAAATTGTATATGTATGCTAACAGCTGGATCTTCCACTTTTCAGGAGAGTCGAATGTATACACTCTTGGAAATATCGGTGCCCACCGTGTTGTTAGCACGAAGCTGCCATCTGTCGGTCACACTCGGGAAGCGATGACTGCAGCCGGAAACACAACCACTCGTCTTCTTGGAACATTCCAAAAGGTAGAATAATTTAAATTTGTCACGCAACTTTAAAAAATACTGCAGCAAAATATTATGTTTTTGCTCTATGTAAAATTCTATATGAATAATATAAGATATATTTCAAGAATTTTGTTTGAAACAGAATCAATTTTGGTTGTTAAATTATTTGAGATTTTAATTGCTTTCATTGACATATACTTTGTATTACAATATTTATTTTCATGTTACTCCCTACATATTTTTGGTTTCATTTAATTTGTCAATCATTTTATATAAATACTCTGCTACGATGTATTTTCTAGTATTAGTTGAAAATGCTTAGTAGCTGAGTAAAACCGGTTCTTCTATTTTGTGAAAATATAATGCAGATACTACACATACTTATTTTTATTGTGTCGTATAATACAGCAGTCGCCGCCTGGTGGTTCACGTGTCAATTTTGGTGTTCAAATAGGTTTTTGCTGTGACACAACACAGTGGCTCTAATTATTGGAGACAAGAAAAAACTTTTAAAACACACAGCAACAAGCCTTTAATTAAACAAGTATGAACACCATTTGATAATGAAAAATGTAACTTTCATGATCGTTACTTTTTATCTAGAATTTTAAGATAAAAAATCAGCCTAGTTGTCCATGGGATTCAAAATTGTAAGTTTAGTGGTCTAAGAAGCCAAAAAGGTTGACGACCGCTATGAGGCTTAATAGTTGACAAATATATTACGCATTGACCACCGCATTCAAAGGAAATGAATAATCTTTGAAAAATTCTATTTTCTGTGGATGTGCCTACATATTGATGATTTTATTGTCTGTGGTTTTAATTATCACCATCATACGGTATGTTCACATACGCATTACAAAGTGAGGAAGAGGAAGTTGTTATAATTAATTGATTGCTTTACTACGTAAACCACCAATTGTAATGTCATCCATTCCTCCAAAAATTAAAAATTTTACCATATTTTTTACTGTATGATGAAAGTTTCTAAAATAGTATTGACTATTGAAAAGTCTGATATTTAATAAAGAAACTTTGTTGAATGTCTTTTTCCAATTGAAGTGAAGTTTCACCTATAAATGTCATGTGTTCTAGTACAGTGAAACCCCGATTCTACATTTTCCAAGGGACCGTAATAAATCTAATTCAAACGATAATTGGATTTATAAATTTATAAAAAAAATATAAATAATTTATTTATCTATTAAACCTTTTTTTATTAAAGAATGTGTAAATTTATTCTTTAATTGCTTAATACATCCTAAGTTGCCTATTTGTAGTTTGGTAGTTAAATTTTGACAGACACCCTTAAACTCGTCTTTCTCCAATATTTTTATTAACACCTTCCAATTGTTTTCAGTTTCTCAGCTAGAGTTCTAGTTTTCTTCATTTATTCATTTACGTTTTGACTAAAATTCGAAGAACCAGATGCGATGTAAGACTATTTATGAGCGAAAAAAGAAATATTCAACAAAAACGGTCAATTGGGACAGGACGATAATATTCAAATGATAGATTGAGGAAATCGGTAAATCGGGGAATGATTAACGTCGAATTATTAAATATTTTTATTGCGGGTCTTGGTCGAGTAAAAAATAAACGATGCATTCAAAAATAATAAAATAGTGAGAACGGAAGATCGGGGCTCCACTGAAAAAAACGCGAAACAAAATGCGATGTACGACTATTTATGAGAAATATTCAACGAAAATGGTCAATTGGGATAATATTTTTGACGGGACCAAAATATTTGAACGATAGATCGAGGAAAACGGTAAATCGGAGAACGGTTAATATGGGATTATTTTACATTGTTCTTATGGGTGTTTGGCCGGGACTATGAAAAATAAACGAACCATGCGGGAAAACGAACGATGCGAGAACGGTAGATCGGGGTTCCACTGTATTTCAGTATCAAATGTTTGCACCTAAATCACATTATGTCCATATTTTATAAGTAGGATTACTACAATGTGTTTCCATGAGTAAATAAATTAAATGTATATGACTGGGTGTGGTATAACACACATCAAAATCATTTGCTGGTGTGTGTTAAAGCTCTAATCATGATCAGAATAGTTTTCGAGCCGTGTCTTTGATTTAAACATACATTATAATAGTAAGATGTTTTCAATGGATTCGATTTGTAGAAATTCATTCTTAATATACGATTAAAATTGATAACTTGTTATCACAATGGTTGTGTTATGTTTTAAACCAGCAGGCGCTAACCTTTCAGACCTCACACAACATTAAACTCACATTTTTTTAAAAAAGTTACAACTACACCTACTTAATTATATCAAATAAATCAATTATTGATATTTGCTGGTGTATGTTTAAATTAACTTTATGGATTCTTGTTTTGTCATCACATTACTCAAACATTAACAAATCATCAAAATTTTCCCAATTACTATCATTGGTCAGCAGACCACCATTTTGCGACCATGCTTTAAACCAGTGGTTCCCAAAGTGGTTCCTACAGACCCCCAGGGGTCTCTGAGACCGCTCAGTGGGTCTGTGGCCGGTCAAAAGTAATTTGGGGGTATTATTTCCCTTTGGAGTTATTTTACTTGGGGGTCCGTGGTCAAATTTTTTCTCCATGAATGGGTCCGTGAGCATAATAAGTTTGGTAATCACTGCTTTAAACAATGTTTGCATTTGTACGAAAATTTTGTTCCAAAAGAAAGTCCAAAATCGGGTATACGAAGGTCTGTTATTTCAATGTTTTACTGTTCATATTAGACCATAGGTTCCCAATCCTTTTTATAAAATTCATGTGACCCGCAACCCCGATACAATTGAAAAAAGCATTTTTAATAAGGTAAAATTTAAATATTGTACCTAGATTACATTGACTGTATAAGTTGGTGACCCCACAATAAAACCATGGGTAAGGAACCCGTGTATTAGACGTTACATACTCTGTGTATGCTTACACTTTTTTTGTTGTTAATTATTCTTCATATTGTTTACAACTAGTTATAAATATTTTCAGGTTGATCATGTTCTCTTAGTAGGAGTTGCCGGAGGAGTTCCACATTTCACCGATTACAGTCGACATGTAAGACTTGGAGATGTTGTTGTTTCAACCCCTGACCCTAGTGACAAGTATGTCGTTGATACCGTTCTATTTTTTATTATAATAATAATAACTGTAAAGGTTTTGATTACATTAGTAAAATAATCTTGTAGTAATCTGTTCAATTCCAAATGCAAACTGTGACACACATAATGATTTTAAATATTATACAATATATTGTAACTGTTCTGGCAAAATTGGTAAGTACCAGATTGTTAGTTCTGAGTAAACAGCAAATGAAAAATTTCAACGGCGATATTTTATGCTACATAGATAATTATATTATCAAAATATAGATGCATCAATGCTGATCTGACACAAATAAGAGTTTATAATTAAAAGACACGGACAGTTGTCTGCATTTAAATCAGCATAAATGATAATCTAATATATAAAAATGAATGTTTATTTGTTCGCACTCTATGCGCTGCCACACCGCTAATCCGATTGTAATAAAACATTGACAAACTTTTTGCTTGCACTTCCGGAAAGGTTATAGGCATAGTAAAATTAACTTGCAGTAGGTTTTATATACAAAAATCAATGTTTGTATATCTGCCATACTGTTCATGCAACTTGCGCGAAGATTATATGCGTAGTACAATTAAATTACAGAAGGTGGGCGCGTGTGTCGTACAATAGACAATCGGCAGCAAACGTCAAACAGACAAAAAAAGAAGACATGCACTTCAATAAACATAATTAACTTTACATTTTACTTTTTCAGATACGTCTATGTCTATTGCGAAAAGGCCATCACAAACAAATTAGGAGGATATGACTTTGAAACTCGCCCCTATAAACCAAAAGACACTGGTCTTCTCCAGCTTGCCGAAACCCTATATACCCAAGCTGAAGCTCCGTGGATGAAATATCTCCAAGAAGGTATACCAATGAAATATGCTAACTTTTTTACACCCAGTTTTTTTTTATACGCGAGTTTTTTGGACGGCACCGTTTCTTTTTTTAACGCGATTTACTTGATGTTACCATCGATTGCTAATTTAAGTATTGCATAGAACTGATAAAAAATCACTCCTTCCCCAAAACACTAAAAATTGCTTTGAGATTCACCCAGCCCCTTGTTAACGTATTGGCAGCCCACCGCTGATTAAATCTACAAAATAAATGCACCCTAGAAGTCTGTCCGTTATTATAAAGATAACTAATTAACCGGCAGATCATCAAAAAAGTTCCAATGTAATAATAATCGACTCAGATAAAGATCTAGGAAAAACAGCATTTTATCAAAACGAGCCAGAGCAATTTTCAACACTTTACTGTACATTCAAACAAGTTTTGTCACTAACGACCTGAATTTCGCCTTTCGGCATCTTCAGACGTTCAAGTGCACGGATGTACTTGAACTATACAGAAGTCTAGAAATATACATTACATATGTAATACCAAGAAATAATAACCATTGTTTTGGTTCACCTGATGCACACCTTCCACAATTTTTTTTCAATCAATGCTTTGCTAAACAAGAACGCCTGTGGCCAAATATTCTATTCGCACTAATATTATATTTCAGGTGCAAGCGCTCTCGGTGTGGTAGCTCCTGCTGCGGAAACTGATAAGCTGTACGTCTCTTTAGGAGACCAAGGAATGATTGAAGTTGCTCATCCAACTCCCACACACAATAACAATGTCAGGTATGTCTATTAACCCTTTCCGGTACACAAAAAAATAAAAAAATATTCCACCTGATCCACAATAGATTTACAGTATCACAAGGGAAACTAATATTTGCAATTATATTTTTTTTTACTAGATTTATAGCAACAGTATATTTTTTTTACTAAATAATGACATTTTTATTTATGTTTTAAAAACTTCTAAAGTATGATAACAGTGAAAGCATTTATCATAGCCCAGGTTTTGTCTTACATGTTATACTATATATGTATAAAGTTTCTTTTAGTTTAGTAATTTTAGACATTTTTGCAAGGTTAGAATTATTAGAACAATAGTACATATCGGTAATAATTTTCAAGTGCATGTGGCAAGTGTTACTGTTGGAAAGAAGAATGCAGAATTTAGTGCCTGTGCTGCGCGAGCCGATCCAGCCCCTAAAACGACCATTTTGTATCCATTGCAGGCATACAGTTTCACATTACAATGTTCAAGAAAAACCATTTGATTCTTTGCTCAGAATACCGCTGTGATAAATACGAGTGGCAAAAAAAATATATTCAATACATTTGAACTTATTTTAACTCTATACCAATAATGAAAAAATATGTCGAATGACATTCGACATAGGACCCACGGGAATAAAATCGATGTCGAATGAGATTCGACATAGGACCGGAAAGGGTTAAGCTCATCTATCTTGTATCCATGTTGGTCTCATTATGCATTTTGTGAACACTTCATTGTCCGCCCAGTCCCTTAGATCACGGTTTCTCAACGGTGGGCCAAGTGGCCCCCTAGGGGGCCACAGCGTGTCTCAAGGGGGCCACAGATTGGGGAGCCACAACACAGGCCACGGGCAAATTGAGGATTTCAAATTTCTCAGTGAGCTACTAAAAAAAAAAGGTGTTTCGGAGATATTCTGGGAAAAGGTACCAAATCGGAGATTTCAAATTTCTCGGTGAGCTAAAAAAAAATAAAAAAGGTATGGGGGCCACAGAAAAATAAAGACACTCAAAAGGGGCCACGCTCCCAAAAAGGTTGAGAAACACTGCCTTAGATAACGCACACTGTCCCACACCTTAGCCATCAGGTGATAGAGAGGGTGCAGGATGCCATTGAGACCACATTTCAGAAATTCTGTGTGTATACCGTCTCCACTCGCTTTACTGTTTTTAAGCTTCTTCGCTGCCAAGATAATATCGGCATGTCTGGGCATATGCTCTGAAATATCGGTCTCTCGGGAAGGTCTATAAATGTAGACTCTTCGGTTATATCAAAGGGAACCTAGGGAGGCGGTCGGTTCAGCACTTCAGAAAAATAATCCTTCAAAATCTTTTTAACTCTTTCTGCGTTGGACTCTATCGCCCGATCATTCCCAGGAGTTGATAGTCGTTTTCCACAGACCATTTGCGTAATTCTAAATAGTTTCTTGGTATCATTTCTTCAAGCCACCACCTTAGCCGTCTCAATTTGCAGATTCAAGATTCGGCGCTTCTTAAATCGTGTAGATTTTTTGACAACTTTGTCCTGAATTTGATAATTAGTGCGATGATCTTCAAATTTTTTATGGTCAACTTCATTGTCCTTCAGTGCGTTCAGCATGGTTCGTTCTACGATTTTCTCCCACGTATTTCCGTCATCTATTGTGGTTGCCCCTCCCTTAGGAATCCATGAACATCTTCAGCAGATGATGCAATAGTACGTTTGATATCATACCAATCCGCCTCAATGCGATCAGACTCGGATGTGGGCTTCACTGAGATGCAATCTATTCCCCTCCTTGGAGCAATGTCAAATTTTTGTTTAATGGTCTTGCTCTGAAGCTTCTTGACGTTGATCTTATTCCACGATGGTGGTTTGACTATGCGACTTAGCATCAGGCGTATCATGAATGTAAGGAATAGATTCCTTTTATTCAGTCAATAGTTGTTTTTTATGACGGCTGTGAAACTCTGGCTGATTTATACACAACTATTGGTAGTAGGTAATCAGCTGGTCTACTGCAACATTAATTAGATGAAAGTATTCTAAACAACTATTATCACTGAAAATATAATTTGTAGCGTATTTATTATATTGAATGTATTTATTGATTTTTATATCAATTCGTTTTTTGGTTTCAGTGAGAGCAGCAGTAGGGTTCAATTAGGACCAGTAGTCGGAATTGGAAATGCTGTACCAGCTGCCCGAACAGCCATTGCCGCTCACTCCGGAGCTCTTGCCCTCGCCGCTCCTCTACATTCCGTTCTTGACAGCGTCATCGGAAACTGCAGAGACTCCTTTATTTGCATTCGAGGTGACTCATTTTTATTATAAGTTATTTTCCAAAGATCCATTTCAAATTCTTTATTTTATATGATATTCGATCATCCAAATTGTTTATTTGTTTGAATTTACTTATCTCTTAAGAAATAGCACAATGAAGGCATCAGTAGTGGTCGGTGCATTGTATTTGTTAAACAATAAAACACTCATTTGTACTAATTCCACTTATATTTAATATAAGTGGAATTATCAACTGATAAGAGAATACAATGTTTCAGTGTTATCTGCTAATTCCTTTCATTACCCATTGTTTGTTACAAACTAATAATTTTGTTTTCTTTTGTAAAAATATCACTAATATTGCATTCTTTTATCAGTTGGTAAATCTCGTCATGAGCGAAACCGATTCTGATCATATTAAATAAAAGTGGAATTTGTACAAATGAGTATTTTATTTTTTGAATATAATGCCTTCCCATCAAGCATTATGATATTTAGTTAAAACCATGTCCACTTTCAGTGTCGACTATATAGTTCCAAATGGAGAATCTTTAAGCTGAAGAAGTTGTTTTAATAAACTGTCTGTAAGTTAACCGCTCAATCACTCTTTAGGAAAGGTTCAAGAATGGTTAAATTAAAGTTGTCAGAATTTAACCAGTAATTAGATATTCGCTTTTTCTACACCCCTTTTTCCAGTTTCGGAAAAAAATACAAACCTTTTGAAAATTCCAAAACTGAAAAATAATAACAATTTCCATTAGGATTTGAACCTAGTATAAGTAATCTCGGTAAATTCTTGAGTAAATGTTTTTTTTTTTAAATTTTGAGTTATTCTTCTTCTTTGACCATATTCGCTCCCTACGTGAAGCATATGGCCGCCACGCGGCCCCTCCATGTTTCCCTGCCTCCCGCCAATTGTTTTGCTTCCTCCCATGACATGCCAGCATCCCTCAATTCCGCCGAGTACATCCTATGGATAGTACCCCATGGACATCCGGGGAGCCGGAATCCCACTGGTCGAAAGAAGAGGCAGGCAGAATTGAGGCTTTCCAGAGGCATCCGCAGCACGTGACCCAGCCAGTCCCATCACCAGTTCGACGTCTCTCCATAACCACTGACGTGACAGAGAGCTGTCTTGTACGCTCCTTCATACATATGTTTATTATCGAATTTAAATCCTATGTAATAATTATTGTGAAAAAAAAGTTTCTAGTCTATTTCTCGCTCTTGCTCGAAATGAAGATAACTGACCATCTTTTCTTTTTCAGGTATATCTGATTACCATGATGGAAGCCGTGGTAAGGAATGGCAACCGTATTCATCGCTCGTTGCAGCAGCTGTCATGAAAGCTCTCATTTGTGCCATGGATCCTCCCAACACTGATTAAATCCTGACAGAGCTCTCTAGATATACCGCACATTGCTCGCTAATGCTCTACAAGAATATTTGAACTGCCGACTTTCATGGCCAAGAATTTATACCCGAAAATTTGATTTGTGGATTGTCAACAGTCCTATATCATCCATTTTGTTCACAGTTAACATCTATCAGTCTATAAACAAAACACTCGTTTTTGTATTTACCGTAATCACGGAATGTAAACCATTTATCAAAAGTCAATGAAGCATTTTCTGGGATTTGCAACTAGTCTATCCATAAGCTTTTAGAATAACAAAAAAAAGTCTTGTTAAGTAATACTTTCAAAATTCATCATAACTAGTTATGCTTCTACGCAACAGATTATAATAAATATCTTTTTAGATGGAAAATTTGCAAAAAACAGTTCAAACAGTTTTTTAATTGAATATTCACACATAAGTGAATAAAAAGCTTCCTATTTTATATGAAAATGTCTTGAGACTCGAGCAAAACGTATAATTGATGCTCAATATCAATATGTCTTAGAATGATATACAGAGGTTCCGTATATACTTACATATGTAGCAACGTGGTTACTATACCGATTACCGATGTTGTGAGAGAGTCACAAATTTTGTCATGAAACTTGCTCAATGGAGGAGTTTTTTTTTACATTTTTCTACCGAAGATATACACAGAGGAAAATATTTTTGTTGTCGTATTTAGATTTGATGATCCTATAGATGTGAAGTATAATTGCTACTAACGGATTTTTTTTGGAATTCGTGAGCATTGAAAGATATTGCATTTATTATTTAACACAAATTAAAAAAATATTCTTTCTGTAAAAGCCTTCCATGTTTTCTTCATTTTTTTTTGTTAATCGTTAGCTGCTTATTAAGTAACTGATCCACAATTTACTAAGCTACACATTGTTATTATTTTAATCGCCATTCATTGATTTTTTTTACAGCACTCATCTTATTCGCACTTTTTCACCGACAATTTAAAAAATGTTAACTCTTGAAAAGTCTAAAAATTATATGATGTCATCCAACATTATTTCTGTTTTCTGAGCAACGGTTCGAATCGAAATAAGTTTATTGGATTTTATCCAAATACGTAAACTATTTTCCTATAAGTATAAAACAGTCAATTAATCATCTATTTTCGATTTAAAATGTCAAATACAAAGTGTGCGCACTTAACAATTTTTTTAATGCAAATAATGCGTGTTTTTAATGTGTAGATAGATAAAAATATATTTATATATTATTAAAAAATGAAGTACATTAATTTAAGTATTTACGCTCTTCGTAAATAAAATCATTTTAGATATATCAAAAGTAATTCAAAATCTACGCTCAATTTTTCCCTGTACCTCAAATGAAAATGAATAAAATTAACTGCGACATAAATATCACTTTTTAAAACGATCAATATTACATGTATCCCTCTAATTTTTTTGGATGTGTGGGTAAAATAAATAAGTATAATATTAATAGCAGGGTTCACTTAGCTATGAACCTAAATCTCAAATAGATCATAAGTTATCTAACGATATATATGACTTCATATGTTTGGTCTCACAATTTTCATAATTAATAATAGATAAGGTCATGTTTATATTAAAAAAAAGTGATTGTGTCCTCAGAATTTTTCAGTGAATGAAAGTGTCATCGATACAAGACTTCCAGTTTATAATACATGCTTAATAAATTTTCATCTCTCGTTTCATATTTGGTTGAAATTAATGTCTTATTTTATATTCGCATTTAATGCATATTTGTTTTTAAATACATTTTTTGGCAAGTAACCTATTGTTTCATCTTCTTGGCCTACTGAGTCCTGAATTAGTTTTGAAAATATATTTCTGATTTCATATTCATGACATTTGTATAAATGTAAAAACAACTCTTGACTTTACTATGGATATACAACGATTTCTATTTACGATTTTCACATTTCAAAGAACCACACATTTAATGTTGTTAGGGCTCAGTGGGCTTAAACTTGTCATGGAGAAGTGACCTTACTTTACGCACCCAATGTCAAAATAAAATTGGGTTTTAGCTTAAAATTCTGCTGATTTCAGATCGCCGTTTCAGAAATTAATTTTTTTTTACTTAATTTTTATTGACTTCTCCATTGACTTATTTTGATTTTTTTCCCATAACTTTTGTAGAATATATTTCGCCTGCATCTTGCAAAATATTTTAGAACAAAACAGGTTGTGTTTTCTTCTATTATAATTTTAAATTATTGCCTACAAAACCTAAGATTGCTAAGTCATTGAGTAAGTGAGAGATATTTATTTCATTATTTCGGGCTATATAATATTTTATAAACCATTATCGGCTGTCATATTTATTATAAATTATTATTTGACATTAGATGTTTGCTTCGCTAATTAATTGAACACATGTTAACTATTATATTTTCTTTTGTAGTTATGTTAATTTAGTCAGGGAAGTGCTAATGGAGGTAACAAGATCTGTATAGAATCCTCAAGTATCTTGATGACAGCTAAGCTATGTAACTGGTTAACTTGGTCTATCTATCGTTTGCTCTTGGTCAACAAATTACCTAGAGGCGCGCACCTGAGCTTAGTTGTAGAATTAATAATCTTTTCAAAATTATTTAGTTGTATATTTTGTGTCACTCAAATATTCAAATTAAATTTGAGATCAAAAATACTTTTCATTCAAACCAATATTTTTGTTTTCGAATTAGCATATACTTTGTAAGAACACCATTGTAAGAAGGTTAAAAAAATAGCAATGTATTTAGTTTCTAAAGGCGTTTAAACCTAATAGTTTTTGTTGGTTGTTGAAAGACTATGTATATAAATAGTTCACTTAATAATTAAACAAACCATTCATCTTAATTTTTATTACACTACATCGCCAATATCTTTTTACAAAATTCATAAAAATCTAGTACTAGAGTGAGTGAGTGAAATTAAACTAAATTGCAGGTTATGTATATTTTATTTAAGTTAGTTGTATAAAAGTTAGCAAAAATAAGTTTAAACGAAGTATATAAGAGTCTTGTGAAATTAGCTATCGATAATATATCTATTATTTTGAATCCTTAATAGGTACATTGCTATTTTTTTTCTTATTTATTTCAGTAAATTTATTTCAATAACTATCTCACATATTATATATATACTATGAAACATATCTACTTATAAAATTTTATTTTAAACATATTGTTGTAACCAATCAAATGGCGAGAATTCATTGTTCTATTTAATTATCTTGTATTCCTAACAATTGGAATGACTCATGTTATTTATTCTGATCCATTTTAAAGTGTTTATTTGGTAGGTTTCATACATTTTATAAACTTTTTGTTGATTATTCTGTACAATCGTTTTATGTGTGGTTAATTCTCTTGCGTTAGAACAGTGAACATCTCATTTTATGGTTACCATCGTACTTTATTTAATACTTATAAGGTATATCCTTGTTATAATTATTTTAGTTGAAAATATATTTTGATTAAATTTCTCCATTTTTTGTTTTTTGCATTCTTATTTACATCCACCCAATTGTTCCCATTAACGTTCAGGTTCGTGTGGGGCGCATTCGAAATGCAAAATTCTTCTTATTTTAACCATTCGCCAAATACTTATAATATCTAGCTGATATTTATTGTCATCTAGAACGATAGCAATGCAAATATTACGCGAATTTCGTCTGGGGTCATTTTGTACCCCATTGCTATTCAGTCCTATTTTCGACATTTCGTTACTCAAGAGTTATAAATATTTTTTTTGAGAAAAACCTTATCTACAAAGGAAATTTGCATATTGGATCCATCAAGAGGTTGGCGGAAGTTTGCGTCTGCTGGTACTGATAAAAATTTACTCAATTTTATTCATACATTTCTTAGCAGATTTTTTTATATTTTTGACGAAATAGAAACTCAATAATTAAATAATGAGAATAAAATTCATTAATATTTATTTTTATTACATACTTAATTAGATACATTATTTTTTATTCACAAACAATTTTTATCAGACTTTTATAACTTAACACCAATTTCAGACATTGAAAAAAAACTCTTTACGTTGCATATTTGTCTGGTAATTCATATTCGTGTACTACGGCATGAGGAAAATTGGTAATACATTTTATTTGACGTTTCAAGTAATAAGACAGTACAAATATTTTTAGAATCAAACAGATAAAAATGATTTCAGCAACACTATTGAAAACAGTTTTCTTTCAAAATTATTGCTTCGAGGCCATGATGAGAGAAATTAAATCATTTAGCTAAGGTGCAGATTCTGTGTTTCCAGCGAATTTTCCTTCATCAAAAGCCTTCCTGGCTTTCTTTAATTCTTCGTTCATAGTCAATAAATCTTTAACGCGGGCATATTTTCTGTAATCTTTTCTCACTAGGAAAACTATATCTTCCACCTGCACGCGGCCTGTTCTTCCCACCTCCATAGCTCTGTAAAAAAAGGGGAAAATGTTAGATCACCAATCAATAAAGGAAAGGTTGCCAGCAGAAATTGGAACTTAATTAATCAATTTAGGGCTAGCAACGGTCAAACATAAGCTCATGCATAAGTTATGTCAATGTTTCAAATACAATTTCTGCTAAGGCGAAGAAGGTTTTAGTTAAAAATTTGCAAGATCTGTAAAGATAAAAAGAATTGAATATTCCAACCAATAATACAGTAAAACGCGGGGCTGGCAAGCAATGTTCTCGCTAAGGTGTGCGCGCCAGACCTCCCAAAATGTGCCCGCACACATTTTTCCATCCCCGCACAAGGCGGTACACAGAAATATTGTAAAAATAAGTTTCTTTCATCAAATTTTCATATTTGCGCACATTTTTTATTTTTCTGAAAATTTACTGTTCACAGAAGTTGATAGGTTGATAGTCTGCACACACAATAAAAAAATTAGAGGGAACGTTGTTGGCAAGACATATTAAGTACTATGATAAAATTTATTATGCGACACAAGCGCATCCGCTAAATAGTCAAAATTAACAGTAATAACTAAACAGAACGTCTGTAAATGTTATTAAGATCACTATACAATTTTCGCCAGAAGAGAACTTTAAATAAATAAAAGGTTTCGACTAATACAGAATATATGACGTTGGTAACAGTGGCGAATTAAGCACAAGAGAGGTCCCAGGGGCAATAAATTTTAGAGACCGTTGTTTGGATAACATAAGGACGTCAAAAAAATTCATCTAAAATATATAAAAATCTGAACAAATGGGTAATATAATATAAACTATTTTTGAGGCCCCAAGCGCCTATAGGGTAATCCGCCACTGGTTGGCAACCAAAAGAATGTAGTAAGTATAGAGATACATCAAAATTATTAATTTAAAAGTTTCATTATCAGTCTAGTTGTCCAGTAAATGAAAGTAAGGAAAATTTATTTATTGAGAATGCAAAATTCATATATAATATTTTATAAATGCAAAATACCAGTGGCGGTTCTAGGTACTGGGCTAGGTGGGCTAAGCCCGACCTGCATTTTTCACCCAAAACTTTAGATGGCTGAATAAAAATGAACAGCAATTCAGCCGCTGAACAAAATAAATAAATTTATAAGCGTAACTAAACTTTCCCAAATGAATATAATATCTTTGTTTTGATTTTCCTCTGTCAATATAAGACAATGTTACGTCTACCTACAATCATATTCTCGATTGTGTTTTGTATTACAATTTTAAACTGAGCCGGCATAAAAAAAACAATAACGCTATAAATACTTTACAGGCAACGTCACGTCAGTCTGGCAACACCACTCAGGGGCTAGAGATGTTTAGCCCGTAACCACAGACAATATTTCTTTACACTGGGGCGCAATCAAGCACGATTAGATTTTTTTTTGTATTTGTATGTACGAAAACGTCATCAAACCACGCGATTGTGTTTTAAATTAACAAGCTTTTGTCTTCGTTGGGGGCTAAATTGATTCTGCCCATGACGCATACTCACGCATTGAAACACAGATACCAATATCGTTGTATTGTATGAAAGTGACAGGTATTGACTTTCAGTGACAGTTCTGTATTGCTTTTAGTAATTATTTCATTTTGAAAGAGACGAATTTAAGGATTCCGTATTATTATTCTATTATTTCTTAGTTACATTAGTATTGATTTTATTATATAATAATTTATGCATTGCAGTAGTGTCGTAGTATTTGTTAATTTTCTTGTAGAATAATGTTTAAGGTGAAGTGGAAACATGCACAATTTCGTAAATAGTATACAATGCTATGTTTTCTCTAGCCCACCCAAGATTTTAGGTCAGGAACCGCCACTGCAAAATACATATAATATCAGTAAAAGTCACCATGAGATGTCTGATGCAAATACTTAAAACAAAACATATATGGAATATAGCGACGAATTGTTGTAACAATCATGATTCGTAATTTGTATAAATTTTAGATTTCTTTAATTCTAATGCTGAGTTTTTATGTATTTTCCTCTTTGGAATAAAACTTCTCAAGGAATTGCATTGTTTCTGGCGGCATTTAGTAAATTTTCGAGTAGAAAAGAGTAGCATGTTGTGAAGCATATTAGGCCTTTAAATTTTTAAGGTAAATTATTAGAGTAATTGATTAGGTACACTTTTAACCATATTGTCTATGTTTTCTTTAGAATAGAATTGTTTTCAGGTTTTTTTCAGAGATATTTAATTAAAGTAAAGCCTACCACTGTGACGTCACGTTGTTAACACACTGAAACGGAACACAACAAAATAATTATATTGAACTTCGTATGTACCTGTGTGTGGTTTCGGTGATAAATTCAATAACCAAATCTTCTAAAAGATCTACACTTTCGGTATAAGGATTTTGATCATCTCCAAATCCATACATCATGCATCTTAACTCTTTACTAAACAATCTCTTCCGTCCTGAGGGAGTAGCTCCAAGCTGTGCTTCCGAACCGTCGTCTTCTTCAAACTGAAATGAAATGTCAGCATTATTTACAATACTTACACAATGAGAAACCGTTTTATTGAATTTAAATTCGAGTGACTACCTGATCAAAAGTTTCGTTGGGATCTTGTGGAGCTGTCATTTTTTATGAAAAATATTTCAGTTTATTTAGAATATTTCTTTACTAATTCAGACGATTGTTTACACAATCGACGGCTTCGTGCTTCGAATTTGACAGATCAGTGCTACCAATATTTAGCCAGAGACAATACTAGATTTAACTGTTGTTGCCAGTAATAGCTGTATTACCATAAACTATGAAAATCACGCGGTATTCCATAAACAAAATTGAAATTTGAAAATAGGTTATCATTTTAATATTTTCTACTTTTTATTATAAATTATAAGAATTAAAAATTTACATTGGTCACTAAATTACGATACACTGGCTGGATCCGACCCTCCAAAGATTTTTATCTGCCCCCTGATTTTTAATGTATAATATTGAACACATAATATTTAATATTTTTCGTACGACCTCTCAACGTTTTTGAAAAAAATCATTTGGTTCATCATTAAACGTAACGCTTTACATATTAATTAACATTACATAATATATAGACAGTGGCGGATTATCCTATAAGCAAATGAGGCGCGCGCTTGGGGTCTCCGAATTTTAGGGCCCTCAAAAATAGCTTATATCAAAAACCCATATACATTTTATTCAGATTTTTATATATATTTTTACTATTTTAGAGTTATTTTTTATACAATAATTGTCTCTTGTATTTACAAAATTTACATGTAAGTTCTAGCAACATGATTAGATATATTTTAAAAATGTTTCATTAAATTGTAGTGCAAGGAACCTGAAAAATATTTTTTTTTGTTATCACCTACTCTACTATTCTTACTTTAGAAATGACAGAACAATTCTAGAATAGAAGATCGGTAACGGGACAGAATAATTGGGAGACTAGATAAAACTGATATTATGAAACTGAATTATTACTATCCAAAAAGAAAGGTAAATAAATAAGAATAGAGAACATAACCTTACTTGATTAATTAAAACAAATCAACTGTATTCTGTTCGCTACGATAATAATCTACGCAATAATTATCCGGTAGGTCGAAAACAAATAACTGAGGATATCACCTCAGGCCCAACTTAGTCGGACCCGTTCACACTTGAGCAGTCGCTTGCTAATCGGCCCTAAGGCGTCATTCTCTAGTCTTGCCCACTGGGCCGAATAATAACGGATTACAAGTGTTCCGGCGCTGTAACCTGTGACGACGCCGCAACGGGGGCTGCGTCCGACACTTGCTTACAGCCTTAAATGATGTACACAAAGCTTTTCTCAGGTAGACGTGCCCTCGCTTTGAGGATGATAATTTCCCTCTGACATCAGCACCGAGTCCGATGCATTGACGTGTAAATTTGGCCCGTTAGTAAATTATCCTATTCAGGAGACCGTTCAACAGAAACAAAATAGTAATCGTATTTGAAGGTTCATTGTTCACTTCGTAACTTCTTAGTTAACAAATTATTCATAAACCACTAGCGGGAATAACACGCATTTGCTCGTTCATGTTTTTGATAAACTCAATAAGTAAATTTGAGTATGTATTAGCTATAACAGGGACGGGAAAACCACGGCCCGGCGCCTAATTTTCTGTTGCCAGCGATCAATAAGCGTGTCAATTGTTGAGAAAGCTTTTATAATGAAAAAAATAATGATTCGGGATCGCTAGAAATATTCTTTTACCTCAAATACCTCGCTTTTTCGTATCACATAGATAACGATACATAATTACAACGAATAAATACAAACATCAAATAGAAGCACTATTATTTATTATTATTAAGTAAGTATAATATATGAAAATAATTTTCATACTTCATTTATGCGCCCTCTGATGGGTTGCGCCCTAGGCGGCTAAGTCCACACCAATGAATTAATTGGTTTAATTACAACTTTGTAATGAAAAAACTGAACTTTTATGATCATTATTTTATGTGATGTTTTTGAATCGATTTCAATCAAAATTCCGCCAGTCAGCGGCGGGCGGTCAATGTGGCATTCTATTAATGCACCCCTCGATATGAAGGGGCGGTTATATATCATGATATAATATTCAAAAATAACATTTATACCATTCCCTCATTTTAAATTCAATAACATAAAATACAATTTTAAATAAAATAAAATAAAATTTTCAAAAATATTTTTTACAGACAATAAATACATGAAGAATTTAAAATGAGTGAATGGTATAAATGTTATGTTTGAATATTATTTCATGAAATATAACCGCCCCTGCATATATAAGGGGTGCATTGATCAAATGCCACATTTACCGGCCGCCACTTCTTCTTCCACTGGGTTCGGCTTCTGCTCTATGTGACTTCTTTGTCAAAACATTTTTTTTATCATTGGTATTTAAAATAAGAGTGCATGAAGTGCATCTCATAATCAATAGTGCCTTATAGTAAATGAAATACTATATAAAATCTATTGGCTTAAAACCAGGGCTGAGGAGTGGGAGTCGGAGTCGTGAAAAATGAGCGGCTAAAAACATTTAAATATATATATATATTTAATAATGTCTATTCAAACCACAATAGCCCATAGTGTTGACATTGAATATTTGCTGACTAAAGATGATCTGATGGAATACATATATGTATACATATATAAGTTAAAATGAAATTATTCAAGAATTTCTTCGGAGTCGAAGTCGTCTTTTTTTACACGACTCCACAGCCCTGCTTAAAACATGTCTTTTCGACTTATGGAATTCCAAAAGAACGAATGGTGTGTCTATTATATATTTCCTTAGGGAGCGCATGACTAAAGTTCAATAAAATTCGAGGCTTTACAACTTTAAAAAGTTCAATTTCATTCTGGACGTGTGAGATTTCTGGTTGCCTTACGCCATAAAATCAATTGCGATAACTTATTATTATTTCGCGATGCCGTATCGAATGTTTTTTTCACGGTCGGAAGCCTCACCCCTCGGCAACGGCCTCCTGAACCGAAGTCGGCCAAGGGAGTCGTAAAACGCGAGCCCGGATAATTTGCTGCCGTTTTTGCCTTACAAGTTTTTCGATCCTTAAGCTAAAAGTGCACAGTGCACCCCATCTTTATCCAAGATTTATTTCTTCATACTTTATATCCATAACTCTTATGTGCGATGAAGGAAAATAAGATGAATGCCGAAGACCAGAAATAGTTCCCGTGTTGGAATTAATCAACAGACAAAAAGGTGGTTTAAATTTTTTAAAAATTGAAATTATTAATGGGTTTTACGTATACATATCGATTGTGGAAAGGAAAAAGGACGTAACCCACTCATTTTACAGGAGGCACATAAAACGTGTTTTGATGATTTTGGGCCATATGCAAATTATTATATTTTTTTATATTTTTTTTATTAATTTTAAAAAAATATTTGACATTACAGCTTATGCCAATGCGTCAAATATTTTGAAGTTGAAAGATCATACGAGATATACTCGATAAGAAATTTTGAAAGTCACATGAGATTAACTCAAGGAGAATTGACTTCACAAACACCCATGTCTTAGATCTCAAATTAAAATTGAAAAAAAAATCCAATTTGACATTGACCTTACCGGGAATCGAACTCAGACCCATCTGATCGGTAGAGCAGACTCTAACCAAATAGACCACAGCGGGTGACAAATTATGAATTATACACAACCTGGAAGTGGACGGAGACTTCTAAGCTGGTGTTTAATTGACATAATTAAAGATTGTCTAGGAAAAACCTTTATTTCAGTCTTTTTTCTTGGTTTCAATTTTTACAAGCTCATCTTTTTTCAAACTTAAAGCTAAATTTAGATACTAATTCGGCATTTGCAATTTACATCTTTTTGATAGAACGTGTATCAAGTTTGATACATTTTGATTATCGAAAAAAAGCTGTTTTGAAAAAACTGTTGGTTACTTCCTTTATCCTTTCCACAGTAGAGTGTATCGACGACGGTAAAAAATAGTAAATTGTGGGAAAACATCACACGGTGCTTTTTGATTAATCATTTTTATGTTGTTTACTATTAATACTAGGTGGAAATGTCATGGTTTATAAGTCAATACTTGGTGGAAAGGGAAATTATAAAAGTAATTAATACAAATGTTTTTTTTTTTGAATTTTTTATTAATATTCTTTGTACCGGTAGAAAAAAACTAAATTCAAACAAATTAAACATAATATTATCAAGAAGGTTCATGTAGGTCTTTTATTATAAGTGATATTAAAATGATTTTTTTTGTGTTGTATTTTGAATCACTATTTGTCGGGTCCTTGGCGCAGCGGTAAACATCGTTGGCTTCCATAACGGATCTCACGGGATCGAAACGATTTCTATGACAGAAAAGATAGAATTTGAAACTCACTCATGAAACTCTCAACATCTTTGAAAAACTCAACTTAAGCTTAAGAAACATGTAGCGTTCTTAGATCGTTTTCATAAAAAAATAGTCTAAAATGGCTTTTGAAACCCAATGATTCATTTATGAAAATCACCTGTATATTATGATTACTCTATATATAATATTAAAAGTATCGAAATAAATATTTTGATTCAATCTTCCAGTGTTGCGATTCCAATTGACGTTCTTTTTTGGTGCTTTTTTAACCGCTTGAATACCGCGCAAGTAAATCATTAATACGTCCCAGAGATACTGCGTTTTTTTTGAAAAAAATAATTTTGCCTAATATACATTCGAATTCGATATTTTAAAAACCTATATTGACTCAGTATAGATAGCACTACACATATTCATCACAATATTGCTTATATTCTATTAGAATACCAAGTATTTGATTTTTTAAATGTCTTGGACATTCGTGTTCGCGTGCATATGTTCCGGACACAGGTGTCCGCTTGGTATTCAAGTGGTTAATACCGGTATTGATATATTCGTCCAGTATGGTATTACAATCTCTAGCTAAAACTGAGAAAATATCAACTTACTAAATATTACAAACTACATATTTCATTAATTTGGGTTTACGTTTTTTATGCAGTCAGCAATCAAAAATTAAATGGGATATTGCTCTCGTGTAAATTTCGCTTTATCGAAAGTAATTCCGCTGGCCGCTGTTATTACTAGCAATAAAACATATCCTTCTGCAGATTAAATTTGACATTCATAAAACACGGTGAGGCTTGTAAAATATGTTATGTGCGTAACCACTAACAATACATGTATCCAATAAAAATGCATCACTTTTCATTCCTCTTGACAGGTGAGAAATATTGCACGTATGGATTAAACATAGCCATTTTTTTTTTAAATTACGACATTCATTTATTTTTATTTTTGATGTAATGAATATGCAGACGGCTTAGAGCAGCGTTCACTAAACTACGAACCGCGTGCCGGGTCTGGCCCTGAAAAGATTTCAATCCGCCCCCTGATTTTTAATATATTACAGAAAAGTTCTAATAACATTCCATCAATAATATTTTTCGTACGGCCCCCCAATGCTTAAAAAAACAATCCAGCCTGTTTCTCGAAATGTTTTGGTGACCACTGGCGTAGAGCTAAAATATTGTATTTACATAAATCAAAATATAGAGCAAATTGATTTTGAAAGTTTGAAAATTAGATTTGGTGTTATAAAAATGAGTGTTTCGTATCATATTGATTTATTTTACTTAACTATATAATAAAAAACTGTTTTTTTCAAAAAGGGTTAATAAAAGTGAACTTTCTGAAATTGCATTCAAATTTTTATTGACACAGTAATAAGTACCACTTTTTTCGTATCAAACGTTATACTTTTACCGTCGTAAATAATATATTTGTCAGAGATTGCGATATTGTAGTAATTTTATCAAAACATATTGTTATTTTTTAATTTAACAAGGAGCTCGTGCAAACTAACCGATTATTTTGTTTGAGGCTTAGTTTTTTATTACCAAATAGTATACAATTTGAAATCATTCTGCCGGAGTCCGAAACATGTCAGCTATTTATTACACGCGGGTATTAATTTATTATTATTTTATGGCTGCACTTTTATTCACATGTATAAAATTTTAACTGTAAAACTTTCCTCAGTCAGTAATGACAATTATCATTTACACACCGTCAATGTTCGATCGTAACATTGTCGTTTAATAAAAATATCATTCCGCGCTATAATTATTTAAACACATAAAAACTTCATTACTCAACCCACATTGATTGTGTGGATACTTGGACATACACAGCCGTTCGACAAAGTGAATCCGACTGAAGGATCATTTCCGCGAATTCAAAAAGAAATTTATTGCAGTGACTTAATTCACTCGATTTCTTCCAACGCTGAGCAAAGAGAAATAACAAAGTCATGTCATTTCCTTTGGCCCACTTCAATGGTTCATGCTTCATTTATCAAGCATCCAAATCTTTAGTGTCGCAACTTTGGGTTAGTATTTATTCGGGGAATTGCCACGGCAAGGCATTCTCGTCTCATCATTCTCGTGACTAGGGTATCCAATCCCGGAGCCTTTTTGTGATCCCGGGATTGAACAGTCAATTAGAAATTGAATATAAATTATGATTTGAAAATGGAATTTCCAATTTCAAAAACCCAGGAATTTTCCGATTTGCCCAAAATGTCCCCGTGACTCGTTTTTTTTAGCCCTTCCAAGAATTCAAAATCTCAAGACCCAGGAATTTAAAAATTTGCCCAAAATGTCTGCTCTTCCAAATCCAAAATCATTACGGATTTGCTAAAAAAATCTCAACCCCAAAATCCTGGGATCGCGGCCATACTAATCCCGGGATCACAAAATTAGACGAGATCCCGGGATTGGAAAGCCTACTTGTGACGCAATAAGTTTCTCAACATTTTTAAGCCCGTGGCCCCATTTGAGCCTTATATCTTTCCTTGGCCTCCATACCCGTAGTAATAAGTTTTTCAAGTCTCGGGACACAACTGTTTCGGGATGCTGGGTTGATGAATGGGAGAAAAGTGACAAATTGAAAGATTCCAAAATAGTTTTCAACTCTAGCATCGTATTTTTTTATTAAAAAAATATTTGGGAATTCAAAGATTCTTACTTAATTATTAAACAAATGCGACACCTTTTTTTTTAGCTCATTGAACTATGTTTTTAGAAATTGAATGCCTTGTTGGAATACAAAATATGCAATTTCTGTTTGATTTCCGTGTCCCCCCAAAACGGTTTTTTGGCTCCTTTACAGTAATATTTTCTCTGTGGCCCCTTGGAACATGCTGTGGACCCCGGTTGAGAAACCCTGTGCTATAGCATGCGACTCTTCATCGTAGTCTTCACGAACTATGACCTTAAATTTATGAACTAAAAGTGTGATCTAATTCATTCCATTTACACAGCAATCAAAGCACTATATTAAAATATAAATCAAATTGTCGGCCCGGCCCTGTAGCCTAGTAATTCGCGCTTTTGTGGGTTCTTATTTGTTTGACTCCAAGGTTTCGAAGCACTTCCAAAGTATTTTCATACATTGGTTTTCAATCTTTTCATGGTTTTGTGTCAAACTAGATAGATTTCACTGATAATAGCATTCTTTCATTCTTAGCTAACTAATGAATATTTAGCTCTCGGTAGAAAAAGTAGGTGGATATGCTCAGCGGTGGGCTGCCAATATCTTAACAAGGGGCTCGGTAAATCTCAAGCATAATGTCTTCAAACCAGTGGTGGGTTGCCAATAACTGGGGCATACTAACAAGAGGCTGGCTTACTCTCGAAGCAATTATCGGAGTTCTGAGGAAGGAGTGAATTTTTATATCACTCCTATACATAGCTATATGAAATACTTAAATAAGCAATCGATTGTTACTTAATAGACTTATAATATGTAACAATATGCAATTTGCCGTACAATTATCAATTGTTATGACTAACACGTACCACTCTGTATACTGACGCTGACATAGGTAATATATAAGTCAGAAATTACAGTTACATACTAATTTGATCTGTGAATATTGTTTTCTCTTATATTATCAAGGGGCTCGCCAGCCTTAGTAAAATTTAACAAGGGGCTCGCGCGAGCCCCTCCGAGCCCCCTCCAGCCCACCCCTGGATATGCTCCATATTAAATCAATTTAATCCACATTAGAAGTGAATGCAGTTGTATATGTATGTATATGACAATCTACACGCAGGATATTTGAACGAATCTGATTCGAAATTATCAATTATTTAAATGGATAAAATATGTGGTATTACTTTAGAATCTTTAGATAAATATGTAAGCAACATTTACGTGTATGGCATAATATTGTCGTGCAGTGCAAACATTAAATGCAAAGGAATCAAGTCTTAAAATCATTTAAATTCCCATATCAATTTCTCTCAGGTAACGATTATTGCCAACGAATATCCAATGACGAGTAAGTTATCAAAAGTCGTAAAGTTATTGGAGCTATAATAATCATTAACACTTTATGCCACAGTAAACTTTCTTTATTTATTTTTAATTCGAGCGGGGAATATTTACTTGCATATAGAATACAAAAGTTGAGAATTAGGCAAATTTAGAGACAAAACTTGTGTGAATGTACATAATTTGAACGATTCAAATGTAATATTGAAATTCCACCAAGCACCTTTAGTCGAAATCTTAAATAAAAGCTATATGTTTATGGTTTATAACAAAAATACTCCCCAACTATGTAGATAGATTCAAGTTTTTAAGTATATTATAATTGTTTTATGGGTTCTTGGTGACAGATGGATTAAAAAAGTACCATATTTTTCTTCCTTTGGCAACGTCATAGTATAAATAAAGTTCAAGATAAAGTTTTAGTTACTTATTACGTCAGACGCCCAAATTGTCTTTACTGCGGACAAACGAACAAAGGTAGATTGATTGTATCATTTAAAAATTATTGTTAATAATGTAAACTATTTCTGAGGCTCAACGTGTTTGCCAGGGATCTTTTGTAAAAGTCAGCGAGTATTTATTTACCGCTGTTAATGACACCCATGTTTGGATCTCAGTCAGTTAAAGCAGCTTTTTGCAACCTTTGTACTTACGAAGCTCTCGCATCCGCGGCAGGTAATTTAGGAGCGGAATGCCGTCAATGAATTGGCACATTGCGGGTAGCTTTTTCTACCTTTCATATTATTATTTTGGATAATATGAATTCGTTCGCAGAACTATACTTGAATTTGAAGCATTTTTGTGCGATCTTGGTAGTAAACAGGACGTAATTAATATTTATGTACATACATTGTCGTCACAAGTAAAACGACAGCTGATAACGGCAAAAAATATTTTGAGCAATATGACATAAACTGGATTACTAACTAGGGGGACCGTCTTTCTTGACGTCATCGAAAAGGCGAAATCGCGACCATATACAAACAAAAAAAGTATGTCTTTATGAGTAAAAAAATGGCAACAGCGGGGATGGGTTGGAGGAGGGGGAGGGGAAATCGGGGACAATCATGCAATCATACAATCATACGGACATTATCGACTGTTAATATATAGAATAGATGCTTTGGTTAGAAGCAGACTTAAGAGTGGATCGATTGTTTGGGCCCCAAGAGGTTCCCTTATGGTGGAGAAGATTCAGAAGAAATTTTTGAGACTGTGGGTGTATGGATATTAATTACTTATGGCTTTATCTAACTAATTTTCTCTTAGTCATACTAAACTTTAATAGTTTGAATGTTCGAAGAGAAATGGACTTTTATATCTATATATTTGTTTCGGCTTATACGTGGCCAAAGTGAGAATTCCACCATTCTTGAGAATGAGAAGCTTAATGTTCCTGATTATTTTTTGAGAACTCGTGGACATGAATTGTTTGTTCTTCCAAGCCTGCTAATGGGGATGTCACTGGGGAGAGCTTTAACGGTGTTTAACAATATTGCTTCGGATATCGACATATTCCACGTGGACGTGGGTGAGTTCCGACGAATGTTATTTTTTATGTATTAAAGTAGAGTTTGTCGGAGCTTACTCGGCTGACTTCCATGTCATTTTTTTCTACTGCTTTTAAATATTGAATTGTATTTTTTTCTTCATTGTAAAAGTCTTAAATTTATATTTTGTCAATTTTATGCAATGTTAATTAAATAAATAAATAAATAATACGCAATCTATAATGATAAATTTAATGCAATAAGATACAGTGTAATTTTAAAACTCGTTACAACACCAATATCATCCAAAAGTGACAATCAGAAGAAATAATATAGTTTCAATGCAAGAGTAACACAAGCAGATATAATTGACACAAAAATATTATTTTATTTTCAATATGATTCATACAATAATATGACCTTATTGCAGCGGTGGGCTGCAAATAAGGTAACAAGGGCTCGCTTAATCTTAAAGCTATTCGTGATGTTCTGGAGAAGGCGTGATTTTTTTTATCACTCTTGCAATTATACGCAATCACTATTAAAGCTATCGAATGTTAATGTATAAATAAACGTATATTTCGTAATAGTACGCAATATATCAATAGCTAAAATGTACATCAGGAATACCAAATGTACATTACTAGGTTTTTTAATTTAAATATATTGCATTTTTATTCATTGCATATTGCACAGATCTGAAAATATTGATTTCTTAATTTAACAAGGGGCTCGCCTGCCTGAGAACTATTTAGCAAGGGGCTCGCACGAGTCCCTGCCTTATTGTCCTAGTGTAGCACAACATGCATATATAATATATGAAAATATCAGTCATAAATTTACAATACTCTTCTAAAACTTTATGTAATAAAAAATATCTTAACTGTCTTTATCTCGAAACTAACATTTTCAGATTGTCCCAATGTTGCATTGAAGTAGCGATATGAACGTCCATTAAATATTTTTTTAATATAAATAAATCACCTTTTAACCGGTTAAAATGTCACTACTTAACTAATATGTACTCACGTTTATTTTTAACGATCTACACTTCAAAATAATAAAAAAATAAAACGGCTCGTCGTGATGCTGTCGCCCTGTTTTGCGGTGTATCAAGTTTTTTTGTAAAGAACCGCATTATTCTGAATTTCTGCTTTCGACTGACACTGTCCAAGAAATTGTTACAGCCAAAAAATTGTACGAACAAGTTTTCCAACGTGATTGATTGTATGTATCGATTTGGTGTTCGAGAGACAAGAAACATGTTTGGTGTACATAGCATGCAAACATAAAATGTATGGATGTTACTCGGTATCACAATAAATTTCATACTACTATATGTATTAAAGATATTCCATTTTAATATTGGTATTGGTCAAAAATAAATATAATATAGAAATTTTCATGCTTTATATTATTATCTCAGGGATGAGTTGCCACCAAATTAAAAAGAGATTTGCGATGATTTGAGTGAGGTGTGGGTTTTTTAGCATTCATTGTCATATATATACGGAATAATTATCAAAGTAATCAAAATTTAACCTAATATAGGTACTTATATGGCTTAGAATTAAAAGAACCTTCGGTTAGATTATTTGGATTTATAGTGTAGCTCCCCACAGAACTCTGTTTTGCTACAATATTTTATTTTTAAATTAAAATAAAATATTATATGCTCACGTGGTTGTGATAACAAATTTAAAATATATACATAACATATCGACTGTGGAAAAGAAAAAGGACGTAACTCACACATAACAAATTTTACAGGAGACACAAAAAACAATTTTTGATGATTTTGGACCAAAAGTAAATTATGCAATATACACAAACTTTCAGTGGAGACTGATAAACTGGTTTTTAATTGACTTTATCTGATATCAATTATTTTTTTTTGCGCTTTTTTTAAAAAAAACTTCAATTTCAATATATATACTAATTCGGCATTGTCAACATACATCCTTTTGATATAACGTGTATTAAGTTGTATAGATTGTGATTATTGAAAAAAAGCTGTTTTGAAAAAACTGTGGGTTACGCCTTTTTTCCTTTCCACAGTCGATATGTATTTTGCTATATTTTCAACAAAATCAAGTTCACTTATACCAGTGAAAACCATTCAATCCACAAGTGTAATTATTTTTAATCCTAATTATATTTTGTAAAAACAGACAATATACCGCAAAATAGTTAAACAATGTACTTAGTACTTCCCCCAGACCATAGCGAATAGTTAAGACTAGACAAGTAACTTATTAATGTATTAGCTGCTCACTGCTGGACAGAATTCAAGTAAATCAACGCAACGTCGATTCGTTTTTTACTCGATTGTATTAAGTATATCGTTCGATATTATAAAACATCGTAAAAACAAAATAAATGTCGTAAATCATATAAAATGTAAATGTCGCTGCAGTTAATATTAATCGAATGAAAAATGAAACATTATTATTCGCCCAGAAGACGTTTCTGTTGGAGTGAATTATTGCATGATCCCCGCACGTCGTGGTTCAACGTTCACTTAAAATTTTTCTCGATGCGAAGGGAGGCGGTATAAATCATTTCCCAGAAAGGCTACAGGAAGTGTGCCATAAACATTGTTTCAAAGCCTCCTCACCGCATGCCTACTTCCTTTAGAATGTAGACTTTCTATTGGGGTAGGTTTCTATAATTTATTTAGTTTATATAATTTTCAGTCAAGCGATGAACATATTGTAGATTGTATTAAAATTAAAAAATATATTATTAATTGTATTCTTATGCCATTTCTTTCACACATAGTACAACAATTTTTCCTAGATTATTCGTTAATCGAAGACCGTTATAAGGCTTTGAATACCTACATACTTTCTCAGTACACGTGAAATCATCATACACAGTCATGTCGTGATCTATGAAAGTGTCAAACTTAATATAAATATAGGTTGTAATTATACCTAATTATCAACAATTCACTCTCATTTATGGGTCCTGCAATCATGGCCAATGGATCAGTATCCTGTATAATATTGTTCCATTTAAAACAGTATCTAAATCTTAATTAATCTTTTTATTTTTAATTGAACGTCTTAAACTATATATATCTATTAAATTGTATCATCGGTTGTTTAATAGTACACAAATCTGAATACACGAGAGTGAGCTTAATCGTCTTTTAGTTATTAATTTTACTAATGTTACTATGAAATTATTTTGTAAAAAATCACCAGATTATAACTAAATCCGAATCTATTGCTAGTCGTTACTTTAACTTAATTGTTCTTTGATGAGTTTCCAAATTATTCATTTATGTTTAAGAAGTAATAAATATTTAAACTATAGTAAATTAACTATCACTGATTCATATTTTGTAAATTTATCTGTAAACTCCTTTCATTGTTAATTGTTTGTTAGACACTAATAATTATATTTTATTTCTTATATACAGCACTGTAATATTGTCAGTGGCGGATTATCCTATAAGCGCATGAGGTGCTCGCTTGGGGCCTCTGAATCTTAGGGGCCTCAAAATAGTTTATATTATATTACCCATATATATTTTGTTCAGATTTTTATATATTTTACATGAATTTTTTGACGTCCTTATGTTAAACAAAAAACAGGGCATCTAAAATTTATTGCGCCTGGGGCCTCTCTTGTGCTTAATCCGCCACTGAATATTGTATTCTCTTATTAGTTTATAATGTAGACCTGATCATATAAAACAAAAGTGGAATTAGTACAAACGAGTGTTTTAGTTTTTGAGCGATTGATAGACACTTTGCCCACCTATAGACTGTAATATCGCACGAATTATGGCATCATTTGAATACGGCTAAAAGAATTTTCGGCGGTGGGTCGACTTCCTGTGAGTTGCAGCTTTGTAGCTATTTACCCACTTGGGGTAGGGAAAAACTTAGCTCGTTTTTTTTTGTTATTTATCGTGTCCGCTGCAGGGTGTAAAGTAAATATTTACGCACGCGACATAAAGCCTTGTAATCTGTGATGGTGTAGAGATAAGAAATACGGCTCCGCAACACTTTGTCGCTAATGCCTGGCATATTTCCCCCACAAATATGAAAGTTTCATTTCTACTCAGTGGCGTGCTTCAAATCGTACTTACTCAACTATTTCCGGATGAAAACTTTGTTTCCACCATTTTGACTAAAGGTCTACAAGATGTCTGTTGGTTGCCCTACCAACACTCGTTATGTGTATGCAGCCGCCTTTCACGGCTGCCTTCCATAACGCAATAACGATTAAGAAAAAAAAATACTCATATTCTTAGTTTGATACTGAGCTGCACAAAACCTATCTGTTTACCATGTTACTATTCTGATTAAAAATCAAAACATTTAAAGATTAAGAAAAAATAAATTATTCTGTCCCTTCCAAAACCCCATACGAATACCGTCTGTGGTCGTTTCAGATATAAAAGCTTTTAATTGTCATCTGTAATAATTTTGGGTACTTGTGTGACCTTTAGATTGAAGAGTTTCATTTGTATTTGAGAAGAATCACATCATATCGTAAGATCGCATTTATTTATCTGTAATTCAATTATTGCGTTATTTTGTACCAAAGTGTTATTTTTTTATTTATATTTATACTGAATTGACAGTTCATGTTCATCCGTGTACTTGAAAGCTGATCTGTCTTTAGTCGTCAGTGATAAAAAAATCTATGGAAGTATTAAATAATTTATATTGAAAATATATCAAGCAACTTCAGTCGAAATCCTTTTGATACAAAAGATTCAACTTGATATTCTTGCTTGTTTTCTATTGTGTATAATTTATAATTATATTTCAATAATAGATTGAAGTCTAACGGTTATTTAGAGAATTACAAGGATACGATTTATTTTGAAGCCATTATTACATTTATTATTCATTTAATGTGTATATTTTCAGTTGATATCCCCGTTCATCGCGACTGTGTCTGGGACATAAACCCAACGATCGACGCTATATTCGATTCGAAGAGATAACGAAAAAATGGGCACCACCTCCACTGCCGAATGCGACATAACATAACTTGCATTGCCCAAAGTTGCGACGTTTGGCAAGTTAGTTTCCAGGCTGCTCGACTTTTTACGCGATAAAGTGAGGAAACCCCGACGCCGTGAGATAAGACGTCGGAAAATATTTCGAAGGAAAAACTTGCGGGAGTTAAACGGGGCGGGGAAACACTTGTTAGGTGGCGAATAGTTAGCAAAGTGGTTTTCTGTGAAAGTGTTAAAAGGAAAAATGTCGTTAGATTCTGAGGCTTTTGCGGTTTTTGCGCGAGGTGGCAGACTGTGCGGCCGTTGTTTTTTTTTTATTTGCTGCAAAGTAACTCTAAAAGAAGTCTCTAGAATACATATATAATATAGAGTCTAATCGTTATGTTTTTCCGATATGACATTTTATTACAATAACATTATAAGAAGCCATAGTATTTTATTATATTTAATTTAGAAATTATATTAATCATAACACTATATTGAGAGACTAATTATAATAACTCACGCTCTCCAAAAATCGAGTGGAAAGAAAATAGAAAAAAACCACAGGAGTAAATTTTTCGTAATTTAAAAAGATTAAAAACTACCATTAATATTTATTGTAAGTGAAAAGGAGCACTTTCTTAAGTTGCTAAATACACCATTACACCATGAAAAATACTGATCGCCGGTTGATTCTTTCGAACTATTACATTAACTATCATTTATTCATTTAGTTAGGATAGATGCTTTGACACCGATAGTGATCTTTGCATTGGGTTTAGCAGTGTTTCAAGTAAATTTTAATACCCAACTATTTTTGATATATGTAGTGAAAAATGTAGTGAAAAATGGTATAATGAGAATTGATACCAAGCCCTTCATATTGTCGATTCATTAAACAATTTAAAAAACAGAATAAAGTCTTTTAATTTCAATTTAAATTGGAATAATAAATATATTTTTATTCCCTTTTTGACTGGTTGAAATTTGCATTCTTTTCAATCCAACAGGTCCAGATATGATAATTTACTTTCAAAGAAAATTCCATTCACCAATTTGGCCTTTTATTTATGATATATTCATCTGCCAAATTAGAAAATGCTAGCACTTACCAAAATCAGTCCAAATCATTATAAAAAAATCTGGACTTAGTACAAAAAATTGTTCTATTTTTTTGTAAATACGTCTGATTACTAAGAATCGTCAGTAAACTCCTTAAATTTGACTGTATCATAAATATAAAGGTACGTTTTCTTTTAAAATAATAATTATATTGTATTGTAGAATGTTTCCATTATGTAATATAACACATCAAATTGCATGTGTAAGCTGAAGTAATTTTCCGCCAAGCATAGAGTCGTCCTTTGGGGAGTTGGCGAATTATCTCAACGTAAATTAGATCCGATTTGACTACGCTGTATAAATTTAAGACTAATTAAGCATAATTTACAGTACGATGAACACGGACACATATTACAGACATATATAATATTAATCCAAATAAAATATACATTTTTTATGTACATTTTATCGTAAATTGATAATGTTATTCCACTTGTAATGTAGCTAGGTGTGACTTATGTGTCTTCCGTGAGAACCGCTTTCAGACTTCTAATAAAATATGTTAAATAAAGAAGTTTTGACTCTAATAACTCAATAATTACACATATTAGAAATTTAGGATGTTTGGTGATTTTACCGTTAGCTGGGAGTTGGAGGCGGAGGAAAGAGTAACCTAAGTATTTAAATTATATTTTTATAATTATTGACTTATTGTTTAACATATTGACTGTGGAAAGGAAAGAGGACGTAACCCACAGTTTTATCAAAACAGGTTTTTTTATTATCACAATCTATCAAAGTTGATACACGCTCTATCAAAAGGATGAAAGCTGCAAACGCCGAATTAGTATCTAAATTTAGTATTTAATTTTGAAAAAGATGACCTTTTAAAATCTTAAAACCAAGAAAAAAGACTAAAATAAGGTTTTTTCGTAGACAATTTCTTTAATTAATATTAGATTATGTCAATTAAACACCAGTTTAGAAGTCTCCGTGCACTTCAAGGCTGTGTATAATTCATAATTTGCATACGGCCCAAAATCATCAAAACACGTTTTTTGCGCCTCCTGTAAAATTTTATATGTGTGTGTTACGTCCTTTTTCCTTTCCACAGTCGATATAAATTAGATAGTTTTTATTTACAACTATAATGTCATCACCTTTCTGGCAGAAGTTTATTACAAACAAAACTACCAAAATTTTGAGAGTTGAGTCTTCAAAGAGATATTTTTATATAAATTCTTTGTCTGAAATAAATCAGTTGGTGCATTAATCCAGTTTTCCGAAAAGATCATTAATTTTTGTAGGCAAATATTATTAATACTGATTTAAAGGTAGGTATTGTCTGAGTCTTTTAATAATAAACTTTTATTTGTCAGATCGGCATCAATGCATCTATATTTTGATACTATATTTATCTAAGTAGCATAATATATCGATGCCAGAGGCTTTATTCTCAAAGCTATTTTTTTTCTTTAGCTTAAATGCTACATCGTAAAGCGTACGAGAGCTTCAAATTGCATCCTATCTGATGAGAAAATAATTTCTAAAATTGGGTCATTTGCGAATACCACTCACTCCTTTTGAGTTTAAAAAAAAATTAAGCATTAATACACGTTATCTGCATACACATTAAATGGTTATATTACATTTGCGAGCACATAAAGACAATGCCAAAAAATAAAACATTAAAGGTCAGTTATGTTTGTCGGGTCTATGGCACAGTGGTCAACGTCGTTGGCTTCTATACCGGATCTCACGGGTTTGAATGCCGATACGAACAGCATTTTTCAATCGATTTATTGATATCTGTTCGAAGGCATGGATGTTTGTGATGTCTAAACCTCCCCCACTACTAGAGGTTGGTTAGCCAATCACTAGTCCCACCCTGCCCTATCCTTTCTATTCCTACTACTATCTTTGAAAAAGAGAGGTTGACTGACTGCATTGGCGGATCCAGAAATTGTCCAAGGAGGGGGCCGTTCAATTCGAAAAATAAACATCATAAAAAGATAATACATTAAAAAATAGATGATTTAAAAATAATATATCTATATAAAAGTAGTCAATACGTAATCAAGTATGTATTCTATAAAACATCGTAAACTAAGCAATTAATGATCCCATTTCACAATAAAGTTTTAATAAAGTAGAAAAATGAAGAAAAAAAATCTCCTCAGGGGGGGCCATGGCCCCCATGCCCCCCCCTTGGATCCGCCAATGACTGACTGAGTAACAAGTAAAATGTTGAGACACCTCCATTAGTAGTAGGGTATCCAATCCCGTCCAATTTTTTGATCCCGAAATCCCGGGACTGACATTGTCGCTCGGAGAAAAGATTTGGAAAAAGTACCAAATCGAGGATTTCAAATTCCTCGGTGAGCTAATCCCAATCCCGGAATCCCAGGATTGAAAATTAATCAATCTCGAAATCCCGGGATTGGAAAAAGGCTCCGGGATTGAATACCCTAATTAGTAGGTTATATGCTTCACATTGGGAGTAGGGAATCCAATCCCGGGATCCCGTACAGTTTTTGATACATTTCAATCCCGGGATTAGAAGACATGATCCCGAAACTTTTGGGATTGGTTTTATTATAAAATAGAATCGTCTTGGCTTTGTAAAATAAAACGCACCCAATTGATTGTCGAATCCTTAAATATAACAAACAATGTTCCATTGTTCAATGTTTCACAAAGCACAATTAAGATAACATATTCGAAAATAAACTCTGCAGAAGAAAGTTATAAAATGAAAAACTAGAAGTCACTTATGGTAATAAATTACATTTTAATGAATCCCAAAGATATTTAATTCTAAAGCATATTATAGATTACTGTAAATGACACTTTTGGCGATAAGAAGTTTTGTTATCAGTATGAAATGTTTCTTGTTTCTTTTTCATATTGGAATGTTGATTGATTTTTTATTTATTTTAATGCCATTTCGGCTTTGCTTTACGTTATATGCGTTGTTATGTTTATTATTATCTGTCAAATCCAGTGTGTAGATAACTTGAGTGGTGTTTCTATTGTTCTAAATATGTATGTATATGACTATTTCTGGCTGAGGTGGTAAAACAATAATAGCGTAACTCTTTAAAATTAGACTCAACAAAAAATCACTCCTTTTAGCTCCTATGTATATAATACCAATATTTATAAAAATGAAATGTGTAGCACTATAAAAAAAAACCCAATTTCGGGACTAGTTCCGGGATCCCGGGATCATAAAATTGTAATCCCGAAATCCCGGGATCGACATTTTGGCTCGGGATTGGATTCCCTAATTGGGAGCGAACATGTATTTAAAAAAATATACCTATGCAGTTTTTCGTCATTTACTCAAAACTTGAAAAAGTGTGTTTTGATACTCGATGATTCACTTAACAACTTTTGTCAGAACAGTGTAGTAATTAGCCTTACGTTAATGTAAATTTCAATGAACAATCAATACACGTCACTGTCAAAGAAGCTTTAGACCCCCACTTCACGTAAATAATATTACCAATATTGTATGCAATCATAAAACGCATTATAATTTTGAAAGGTAAGCCTACGACTTGCATTGTCAAAAACTGAATAAATAAAATATATAATACGGCAGAGTCATTGACGCAGATGATTCTAAGCAAAGATAAAAAGCTCTCAATCGCCGTGAATGAATGGATGACTTAGCAGTTCTAAGGCCATTTCCTGTGGAGACGGGCATACAAGAGTAATGATACTCATGATCAACACGGGGAAAATAAGACACGCACCAACGCCATTTTGATTAATGCCTGTTGTAGCTGCACAGCCCTTCCGTTGATAAGAAATAATAGGATTTGAATTTTTAGTGTTTTGTATTGTATGTGTAGATAAATACAATGTATTAACTCTTTCGTACAAAGAAAAGAATTTTATGAAATGTATAAATACTTTGTATTTTTATTGATATCTATCATAATAATAAGTTTAAGAGCAGTGCTTTTCAATCATATTTGAAATCTATGCCTTCTTTACCACAGTATAATTATTCAACGTGCCATCCACTGATAAATTTCAAACTTACACAATTAAAATACATTTTATTTTTTGATTTTGGGTAAATTTATATTATAATGGTATTCATGTAGAATAACTTGGATTCAATGACTAAAATTTACTACAATGTTTTATATAATTATACACTGGCTTACTAGGACTTGTCAAATGCCATTAAGTGACGTTTATACATTAGAAAAACACTGCAACTGTTTTTTATTTAAGCTGCCAGGGTTCTTAATCCTGTCCCCGCGGGCACACGTGCGCCCACTGAACTATTTTCAGTCGCCTGCTATAAAGTCAAAGAAAAATCCTAGCTCATTCATAATAATCATGTTGCTATTTGAAAAGGTTTTAATTCCGCTCTTTATTCATGTAGTAATAATTAAATCAATTAAAAAAAAACCTTAAATATATATTTTTTTAATCTGAGGTGTACCTTTCTCTGTTATCCTAAATCTTAAATGCGCCCATTATCCACAAGGTTAAAAGCCCCTGGATTAAAGTTACACTAAAATGACTTATACATATTTATTTTTATTAAGTAACGGCACATATAAATCAAAGCTATTGTAGTATTAATTTTATAATATTTACTTTGATTTAAAGAGATTCTTTTATTTAAAAAAAATATTGACTGCTTAAAAACTAATTGCAAAACAAAAATTGCCGGCAAAGATTCTATACATTTTGCGGCTTATAAAAACAAAGCTTTCACAAAATCACTTTTGACATAATTGTATAAAACTATAGTTCATGATTTTTTTTACACACGTTTCTTATACATGCATATTGGTCGCGGTTAAAAGAAAACTTTAAATTCAGGTCATTTATGTGGTAGTGAATCAAACGGAGACACTGAAGCACTATATAAAACAATATGCAACATGTCATTTTATCCAAATATTGGATAGTGACAATTTTGATTGATTGAATATAATATTTAAGTACAATGAATACCATACTAACCAAAATATTCTATTCAATATAATACATAGTACTTTTTTCTACCCTTGCCGTGTGGTAAATAATAAAAGATTATACTTTAACAATACAGCTACTCAAATACATTCATCAAACTGGAATAAATTCAGCTATTGAATAAAAAAGTAGCCTGTGGTTAAAACACAGCGTGATCAAACCTATCTCTCATAATCGGGCAAGCGTAGTTCTACTTCAATATTATTTAACATTTAATTAATCACAAAGCATTTCTCGGGAAACATGTGAAGCACTTAATAAAAAATATTATATTAAATATGTTGTTAAATCGAAAACAAAACATAATAAAAATCATGCATACATATTAATATTATATTATTTATAACCAGTTTTAATCATTGAATCTTTTCAGCGTGATTATTTAAGGTGCGATTCACGGAAAGGCCTTTTCAAATACATTTGAGAGCATTAAAAAGTGTATATATTTAATTTTACAAAATTTCAATATGGTAGCTTGAAAACAAAACAGTTAACACTCTGATAAGCTTAATTGTTTTATAATTGGTTTAATCACATATTACGACGTTATATTATCAATGTCAATGTAAAATAAATATATGTACAGTAAAAACAAATTATTAAATGTACTTTAATTTTTAAGAAACTGTCGCTTTTACAAGAATGTTCTTCTGCATACAACATATGAAAGGGTTTGAACAAGTTTGCCTTCATAATTCTTAAAAGTACCGTTCATGTAGGTATTTATTTTGAATAGTTTGATTTTCAATTTTTATTTTTCACATTAAAACAATTTGATGGGAAATGATGATTTCAGTTCATAAAATTAAAAAAACCAAGCGTAACATGACTAACAAATATTTAAAGTTCAGAACCAAAGAGTGGTATCAATTCATTTAATAAATTGTTAGATATTGACACTCAATTCTACAATAGTATATCTTCTATGCAATGAAATATTATAAAATGCATTTTATAACCATACGTGCGTTCTCGAAGTTTTTTTAAATTATTATTTAACACACGTTTATTGTCTACTTTTTTTCTATAAAACGGTTTTTTACGTCGTGTTTTTGGTAAAAGTAGAATAATTATTAGGACCTCGTCAGATTTATAATATGTCATTGAAATCACTGTACTGTTACAGCATCCATCAGTTTTTAATCTCAACCCCTCGCGTGACGTAACTTTGTTACACAGATTTATTCGAAAGGGGGTGCAACTGCACACAGTCGGAGGTCCGAAGACAACCCATGGAGGACCAAACAATGACGTATCATTAGATCCATGCCGCTTCCACCACCAACAGGGGTGTAATTAGACCCCGAACTAAGAAAGCTCCCGCGGTCTATTGCGATACCTTGCCACGGGGGGGTTTCGGGTTGGGGTGAATTTGATATTAATCTGCGTGATTTGATAGAGGATGCGACTTGCATATTTCGTTATTAATGATATAAGTTTTCAGGCATATTGATATGCTCGCTAGAAACGGTAAATTTTAATAAACATTAGTCATATGAATTTCTAAAGACTATAGAACCTCGTCGTAATCCTTTACCAACAATTATTACACAGTGTTGTAAGTTAGTTGTTGATTTATTTTCAATCAACTCCATCTCTTTTTTTATTATTTTTATGTTTGCGTACAAATACTCAATATAATTTTATTTACACCAACCCTATCATCCTGGTTTATTGAAATTGTCCCTCCCTTATCCCTTTAACCCGTAACATGCCATCCTAAAAAATCACGTTACCTGCCATGATGCCATCTCAGTTTCACTGTTTAATGACAGTATTTAAACCTAAGTTAGCAGCTAAAAAATAATTTTAAAAATGTATATATGCTAGAATACCTAAAATGATAAAAACTTATTGACAATATTAAGAGAAATATTAAATGACTTAATGGCTCAACTATTTACGATTGCATCATGGGCACGAAGGTGTAAACAATCTTTGTGTGAAACAGTGCAAATAATCTCATATACCTTGTTTTTGTAAAACTGAAAGCACAAAAAAAAATGAAAAAAATACGACTAATTAGGATCTTAATACATTTCGATATTTCATTTAAAATACCGCCATTAAAAAAATATATCATAAGCATGTATGAAATCGTTTACAATAGTTTATATGTAGCATTGGCGTCATAAAATGACAATGAATAAGTTATATAGCAATAAACAGACCATGATTTTTATGACAAGCTTTGTGTAACATTATTTTAAATTTAAATTGACTCATGAATACATGATCAGATGGGCCGTCGCAGCAAAGCTTTCAACTTGTGTACTTTTTTGAACACATCCCGTTGATTTGACGCAACTACATACGCATCACAGGACTTTTTCAATCCGGGACAACAATAGAGTAGCCTCGACAAGTAATTTATTGAAGCGGAGTTTCCATCTATAGTAAAGCGCATTGTAATTTGAATGAATTCGTATGAAGTGATATTTCGTCGATTGTGTATGGATTGAGGCGTTAAAAAAATAATAACCCACTGTAAATCTAAGTCTATCTACCTATTGTGTCTAAAGATAGTAACGAGGTTAATAATTTTTTTAGATAGATTCGACAGAAACTTTGTGGAAGTTTATTTCCAATATAATATTAGATTAAATCTATCGGTTTGTTACACTATCGAACCAATCGGTTTGTTACTCTATTCGTTGTGTTGCAAATTGTAATGCTGCTTCTTAATTAAAGAGGCGAAACACGTATCACAATCTGTAACATATGCTAATAGGCTTAAAATATAACAAATTTGAATCGTTCAAATTATGTACACTCCCACAGATGTTGTCACTAACGACCCGGGTTTCGCCTTTCGGCATCTTCAGGCGTTCAAGTGCACGGATGAATTCCAACAAGCACCTTCAGTCGAAATCTTCAATTATATTAATATAACAATATCATTGTTTGAAATACAGGAATAGCAATCATCAGTGTAAATTCGATGTATAATTTAATGGGACTTAATTTAACTTTTAACTTTATTTGCCGCCTGTGTGGCCGAGTGGTCAGCGTTGTTGGCTTCGGTTACGGAGGGCACGGGTTCAAATCCCGGTACGGACAGTTTTATAAATTGATTTTTTCAATCGATTTATGAACCTCTTTTCGAAGGCATGGATGTATGTGATGTCTTGAATTCCCCTCTTCCACCCATCCTATCCCATGAACGGGGCGTATCGAGAGCGATTAGCTTACCACTAGTCCTGCCCTAGCTCTATCATTCTATCCCTACATTATTTGGAAAAAGAAAAGTTGAGCAACTGAGTAACAAGCAGTTCACGTAGAAACACTTCTGTTGAGATAAACTCCATTAGGAGTCCATATGCTCCACATTGGGAGCGGACATGGTTAAAAAAAAAAAAAAAAAATATATACTTGATAAGTTGACTATTTCATGTCCAACAGCGTAGCCAGCTCATAGCAGAGCAATGAGGGCCCCAGCGAATAAGAAAATCTACCACTACCAAAAAAATCAAAATCAACATTTTGATATTTCATATCATAAAATACTGTCATTTTGACGTGTGATTTTCATAAATTACTTACGGTTTCTTGAAATAATAATACATAATTAAATGTCTTACATTCTGTAACCTATCAACAACTGTTAGCAAACTCATATTTAAATTCAACGCGAATAATTCTATTAACATATGTGAGGGTTTCTATACATTTCATACCGAAATATCGAAAACCTGCATTAAAAATGTCGAGATCCTACCTAGTTTCGGTAATACCGGTATTAGAATTTCTAGCTATAGCTACATTTAAGAGTAAGAAACTTTACATTATAACACGGCATGTAAATTTTTCGATTAAGCAAAATCTAATAATGGAAGTCAATGTTTAATAATGAACATTTTATACATGTAAAAATAAACATGGATCAAAGAGAAAGCCCTCCTTCAAGCGTGGTGGTTTGCTTTGAATTTTAATCTCCAACCCCAACACGCCATCTGCACGCGCTTAAAACATTTTATAATGAATATTTTCGATGCATAGTTTGTATTAACATGTGTTGAATTTACTTGAGTTGATAGATATGTCATTACTCGAGCTTCAGCGCCAGAATTAATGTCACTCCCAAAACTAGGGATAATGAAAAATATTTTATATGCATGATTACAAGTCACACCATGATCTACCCGTGTTCATAAAGTGACAAATACTTTTTCATTCACAATAAGTTGATGTATATGAGAAAGTTGAAGGTATAAGGGGATTGTGTGATGTGGATAAAATTTGGATAGAAAAAGTGAAGGTATATCAACAGAGTATTTTTACGATAACTGATTTCTACTGAGTTGCTCCATTTTTTTTTCGAAGATAGTAGGGATAAAAAATATAGGGTTAGAATAGGAGTAGAAGTTTGCTTGATTGGAAGTGTGGGATTTAATTTATATACATCACAAACATCTTTGCCTTAGAACAGTAATCGATAAATCGATTGAAAAAATGCTGTTTGTACCGGAATACATCACGGGAGCCAACGACGTTGACTACCGCGTTACGACTCCGACAAAAATAGTTTATAAAACATAGCTGGTAGCTATTTCTGTGTTACACTATACCACTACAGTGACGTACTTCAAAATAAATGCCACTTCAATCAATATAATGAGACTAGTAAGTAATGATATTACAGTCAATGATCAAAAGGTTGTTGAAAAATTCTTACAAATATTTTATATTTTCTTCTCTGTTAAGAGTTATACTTGCAGGACTCCAATTCCAAGAACTTGCATATTCTTTGGAATTTCACAATTAAAAAAAAAAAAGATAAAATCTATATCCAATATTTGAGTTGATTAACATTTAATTATGTATACCATTTCTTTAACCGTCTGCTGCAAAGATAATTGAAGCTGTAAGAATATTGTAACGAGAACAAAATATTATATTATATTTGGAAAATTAGCATATTCTTCAGTTAAAAAATGTCGACATATTCGTGTTTCGAGATGCCAAATTGGGCATTCATATCGATCGGTTGTAGTTGGTAAAGTTTATAAAAAAGTGTTAATTACAATAATATATTTATTGATATTATTAATACCAATATATATTTGATAATCAATAAAGCATACTGTTGAAGTAGGACTTCATTTAAAAATGTCAAACAGTTAATCAATTTAAAATTCGCCCACTGGTATGTAATAAAAATGAATAAATTATAATAACATTAGTTTTCAAACCTGTTCCATTTTTAAATCTGACAGTTATAATATTGCAATTGCCAACAAGTAATTAAATTTATCAGAACATTCAATTTTATTGCCAGTGCAAAAATTATTTATGAAGCGTTCTTTATTATTCCACATATTTTTAATTAAATACTTTTCAAATTATGGAAATGAAGCGTGTTCATTTGATCGAATTAAAAAATCATCCGATTTTCATAATGGAATTTCTTAATGTAAATATTTTATATAATATAAATTAACTCTTTAATAAAAAAAAAATGTTTAAATACTTTATTTTATATTGGTTTTTATAGTAGCCAATTGACAACAATTTGCATGAAGGAGCTATAACCAAAAGAATATATTTTATTATGCATTAAGTAGTGAAGGTGCGATTAGCGTGGGGCAGCTAATTCACCCAGAGCACGCTCCGTCACTTAAGCAAACAGTTTTTATCCATTTTTTTATGAAATGAAACAATTTTGAATAACGTGATAACAAAAAAACATGCCGCACTTCTCTCTCAATCTGAAAAAAGAAACTGACCGTAAAATAAGTCAAAAGTTTTTCATTATTAAAGTGTCGAACTGTTCTTTGAAAAATACATTATCACTTTTACTTAGTGTGGTATCTTTTGAAGATTTGAAAGAATAGTTGCTTGAGAAAGAAATAATTAAGATGCGATAAGATTTCATGTACCGCTAAGCAACTGGATGAATTAGGTATTGTTATTTCTAAATTACGTATTAAATTTCAAATGGATAAAAATGAAAGCACACATCACAAATTATCGTTTTACTTCTAGAGATGTACCATTTTAACTTGACTGTGGCAGAACTCAGAACTAAAATTGTCGCCCTAGGACGTGTTGACTATGGCAACGTTAATGATGCGATGGTGGCGCCCTCGCGGGCAGTCAAGTTACGCTGGTACATCTTATAGTCTTGACTCGAATGCCTAGTTCCATATAACGATAAATAATAAAAAAATGATATTTTGATTAATTATTACCTACATATATTCGAAAAACTCTCTTCTATAGCTCCACAACAGTACAACTAGAACAGTTACTAGTTTTATCTCGGTAGTGAAATGTTTAAATATGGAAATAAAGAAATATAAGCAATCTTCTCTCAGTTGCACATAAATACAAATCGAAATATCATTTTATGGATTAATAACTTTGCAATAAATTTGAATTGAATTAAGATAAATGACTAAATGATTCACTACAAAGATGAGACAAATAATAATTATCACTTGTTAACAACTCAATTTAGACGTGTCAAAACTTTGGTCAGCCATATTTCAAAACAAATGTCCAGTGCAGCTGCTGATTCACCGACAGGCGACAACCATCCTTCATCATCCAATGCATTAACGTTTAAAATGTATATTTTTCAATAACAGTTGACTGTAATTGTTTTTATGTTATGTGTAACTTCCACTAAGAACTGGCAGTTAAAACTAAAACATTTTTTAATTCTATTAGTGGAATGTATCTGTAGTGATCGATTTCAATAATTCAACCTCTCGCTTATGCTAAAGTATTGACGATATTCATTATTTGAATGAACCAAGAATACATTTCAATTATTTCAAATGGATAATTTTATTACCACTTTATATACCCTTTTCGATTAAATACATCTATCTGTTCGATACTATGCACCTATATAAAATTAATGGCATCACGATGCAAAATAAAATTACATTATTTATGAACTCGTTTAATCTGTTTCGATAATTTATTGCTTGCTATGTTTTCAATTAACGTTGTGTGCATTATTTATTTGACCTAGTGTAAAATATATTTGCATTTTAACATTTTACTTACTGCCTGACAGATATTATAGTATCTATATATAATTTATGATTCTCGTAGCTAGGCAACCACTTTGTTTTTATAGCATAAACAATTTACGTTTATACGTTTATATGGTATTGTAATTTTGTCAATTAATTCAAGCAGTCAATTACAACTCATATTGATTGTAAATTTTTTGGTTGGGGAAAATAGTTAGTATTTGATCTTTATAATTATAAATTTACAAATATATATATATAATTGTATATATAAATATATTGATAAAAATCGTCGTAAAACTTCAAAACTGCTAAGATAAATGTTGGGCTAAGTAAAGCAAGTTAATTGTATAATTATGAATTTTATGATTAATCACGATTTTTTTAAATAGTTATTACCACTGATTTTTTCCCATAAAACGTAGTGGAAAGACATTTTTATAAATCGTGATCTCCCGAAAAAGCAATTAATTACAGTAAAAAAAGAATTAACAGAACTAAGATTAGACCTACAAAATCTATTTTTCTTCAAAGGTTTCGGTATTTGTGATATCTGTCCCTCCCACTCTTGCAATCCTAAAATTAACAGTGCAAAGCGAAAGCGATTAGTTAACCACTACTCCTGTACCAGCCCTATCTTTCTATTTTTAATCTCTTTAAAAAGGAGGTTGAGCAACCGAATAACAAGCAGTTCTTGTAAAAAAAACCTTCATTAAAAAGCCATATCCTCCACATCGACAATGGACATGAATTAGAAAAAAAAGAATTTAGTTCCGGCAATTTTTTTTTTAAAAGCACTGGTTATTACTATTTATCATATTAATTATTTGTGATAATATGAATTATATATCAAAAAAGTTCTGTTTTAGATTTACCTTTCAATTTATTGTTATTGACATTTCTAATAATTGTTGTTTGATGTGATTGGAAATTGGAATAATTTATTTGCAAAATATTTTATATTCATATATTTTTTTAATGTTTTATCTTTATCTATTCTTTTTGTATTTCAATTACCAATAGTTTGTAACGCCATTATTAGTTTTACTTTACATTATTAGTACAATAGCCCAGTATTAATGTATATGCTTATTAGTTGAAAATTCTTGTGAGGAGCGAAACAAGTACTGCTTCTATTAAATTAATTTGAAATTGGTACAAATGGGTGTTTTGTTTTGCTGCATAATTATGGTAAATTTTCTTTATAAACATGGATGAGAACATCTCGTCCAGGTATGTTTTGAATGCGAATTTATGCATCGAATAGTATAATGCAATTTGAGAATAAGTTCATTCGGAGATTCGAACCTTTGACAGCGATTATAAATGGGGCAGATTATCAAAAAAAAAAAACGTAAATTTAAGGAAAATTATCATAACATAATCACACGAAATTAACTAGAGAAAAAGTCACATTACCCAGGCCATGACCAATTTCCCAAATGTCAAATTGGGGAAAAGCAATACTTTATATTTATCGACGAATCAATAAAGATGCCACTTTTCGTTAACACGTGCAAATACAGGATATGTATTCGGTAAAATCATCACTTATTTGTATATCAAAACATCCCCAGAACATAAAATAATTGTTCTGTATTGTTAATGAAGTTACCACGTTAAATTTATTTATTGAGTGGCCTTTTTTACGTCAATTTAATAGAGTTATGCCAAGTATCCATGTATACCAAAACAGTTTACCAAATATTAGTGCTTGAAATATTGTTTTTTTTAATCTGCATTTTGTGTACATTTTTTTTCGTTTAGTTTTGAGTGATTTACGGTATAATATTTCAATAAAAAATAATTGATGAATAACAGTAAATGTCCGGAGAAATCTATTTTAAGTTGTTTTATTATTACATATTTAAAAAATTAACTATTGCATAATGAGCAGTCATAAAAATTTCTGATAAATAATAAAAAATAACTTAAAATAATCGTTTGGCATTCGCAACTACAGAATAAGTATTTATTATACAACTAGTACGTAATTTATAGCATTCTAATGATATATTGCATATTGATTAATGACTTCTCGCCAGTCTTTGAAACTCAATAAATCTTTCATGTTCACTTTGATGTCAGTTACTTTTATTACGGTCTCGATATTCTAAATAGGTTAAATGCGTCACCGTCACAACAGAACTGCAAAGTGCACGTCCGGAGACCGGTCTACTGCCGACGTCTTGATTTAGCGTCGCGACGTCATGGAATGCCTCGCGACATTACACTTGTTGACAATCTATGCTCTGTACTATTTTATTATTGTCTTAAATCTTCTCTTCAGACGAAAATAATCACAATTTTTTTTCCTACGTTATTATTTATTGAACATAAACGACTTGATGTTAACATAACTCATATTCTCCAAATATCAAGTTTTGAGAAAATCGAAAAAACACACAGAAGCACAATTTTTCGGAATTTAAAAAAAGATACAAATTACCACGAATATTTATCGCACGTTTTTAATATGAGTAATACAATAAAAAATACTGATCGTCGATTGGTTCTTTCTAATCATATCATATTATTCATTTAAAAATATGAGCTTAGACTACGATAGTAATCTTTGGCAGTGGTTTTAACAGCTTACTGACCACACGTTTTTTTTATAAAATTTCACCTTGCGAAATAAAATTTTGCGAAAAATTCGCAAAAATTGTAATTTTACTAAATTCACTATAATTTGTAAACAAACTGAGATATCTTTACAAAATTTAATTTGCTTAGCTTCCAGATACTTCGCCTATACGCATATATGAGTCCGCCGGCCAGCAACTTTTGTTTTTTAATGACTCAAATACGCGTCCGCGGTCGTTAAGCTGTTTTAAAAGTGTTCAAAGTAAATTTTAATACCCAACTATTTTTTGATATATTTATTAATGCACTTAGAATTTTTTGGCATACTTTTCTAAAAAATATTAAAAAAATGGAAATAAGATAATAAACTTCTCATTTTAGTTTAACATTGACGTCAAAATATCGTGAATATAATATTTAAGTTGTGCAATGAATGTATGTAAATATATTATATCTATAAGATTCTTTATTTTTAATTGCAGTTTGTTTACTTTTAAACGAAACGAGTTGTGTATTTTATTTTGAATTTTTTGCCAGACGATAAACCTTGAAAATGGTTTGTATAAACAACTCAAATACATTTTTTTCTACTGTTAATTAAGATAGATGAAGGACAATGATATTGTCACACAGGAAGATATTTTAAAATGGTATTCACGCTTGGAAATAAATTGTTTACTTAAGCACTAACGAAATGTAAAATTTACGTAGATATAATTCGTGAACTAATAGCTAAAGCAAGTATCATGATATCGATCTAATAGAAAAAAGCAGATCTAACTATTAACTCGTCTCAAGACAAAGTTTCAATCTTTTAAAATGGAATAAAATAAAATATGTACAGCGAAAGCTAATCTACCTTATATTTAAATCACTGTATTTTAGAAACAAACTGGCGGTTTTAGCTAGAAATGTCAAAATTTAATTTCTGTGAGATAATTTAAAAAAGAAGAACGAACTATTATACTTATGTCGTAATTTTAGTTCAGAGCCAATGTCACATATCGCTCGTGGTAAAACAATACCTCGCATCACACAGCATTGACAAAAATAAAATTCTGATATATTCTGCTTGACGGTGAATAAGCAAACGATCAAAGAAAACCTCACATCAAATCGCTTGTTTTCTAGCATGAAGCAATAGTATTAATTGCCTTTATTGTTACTTCAATATATTCAATACTTCTCATACAGCATAACCATATCAAATTTGATTATTATATAGGTCCATTAGAAGTGAAGTGAGCCAAGTAATACTTTAGAAAAAAAATAGATGCGTTGTAATATTAAACACATCTTAAATTATTGTAAAAGTAGACTACACTCAGATAAAACACATTGAAATAGTGCTATCTCCGAAAAATAAAAAATAAGCAATCCACCAAAAAGTTAAGACGTGATTGTAGGTACTAGTTCACCTCTTGAGGGCTCATGTTTAAATTATGTTTGTTTAATGATAGTTGAATGATAAAATTTTAAAAAACAACACAATTTATGTGAGAATAGTGAATATAGAGTTGTTTTCGTTTCCTGTAAAATTTTTGTCGTCTGGAATAAGATGTATTGTTGTATCATCTATTCAATTCATATTTTATACGAAATGTATTATTTAGATAACTTTTATATCGTAGCATAAGCTAAGCCTTTTTGTTAATTTTATTAAACAAAGTATTTATCTACGTGCGGTGACTAAAAATAAAGTACAGTCTTAACACTTTCTTTTGATACTATTTGTCATATGAAAAATGTAGTAGCCAAAATTACGGAAGAATCATTCTCAGAGTGTGAGAAGGAAAAAAACCGCAAAAACATGAAAGCCCGCTGTAAAGTAATCTCGACCCCAGCTCGAGATATATGGCTCAGCGGTGAAGTTGTGACGCGTGAACTAAAAGTGGCCATTATTCTTATCCCGGTGGCAGGGGACGCCGTTGCGGTGGCGTCGTTTCCGGCGACGCTTGCCAGCCAGCGCCGCTCACCGGTCAAAGGTGGAACCGCTGTTTCTTTTCTGGATAACACTCCACTCGGATTGTCCCTTTTGAAAATAAAATTGCGGTCGCATAAAGAATATCGGTGTAGGGATATGTTTTTCGTGTCTGATAGGGAAACATCGAAAACAGACTCAAACCTTTTGAGTTCACCAACTCTATGTTACCATATTTTATATATTATAATAAATATAAGTAAATGCTAAAATTAATTTCATTTCATTAACTTGTTTCGATTAACAAATGATGTGTAAGAAATGAAATATACTGAAACTGTAAACTTAAACCTACTAGTAATATAATAAATGACTCTAAACATATATTTCTAGTGAATTTTATAATGAAGGATAATGTTTAAAAAAATACTAACTTACTTTTCGCCCGAACTTCGCTCCATTTCACTTCCATGGTTCGCTTCCTATCAGGTGCGAATAGGGTGGGAAATAATGTATGCCTTTGGATACAATACCATTGATCGATTTATAAATCTGTTCATTCTAGGATTCGAACTTTTTACCGAACCGTATCCGAACGTTTCCAATAGGCCTAGAATGTTGATATTATCTCTTGTTACTTAGAACATGAATCTGTAATGTTCAATTTTCAAAATATAATGAGAGACCGTTATGTATTATCAGTGCATTTTTTTTTCATGTAACGCGGTGGAACTCCGTTCCGGCACCTTTTTTCTCGACATTTTGAATGTTTTAAATCAATATTCGCAAACTTCAACATTCCTTTGAAAACTTTTGATTTTGTATGCCTAAGGACGTTTGAAAATATGTTCTTCAAATTATCTTCTGAAAAAGTAATAATAGTAAAAAATTAAATTATCAGAACTATGATTAGACTTACAAGATCGATTTATGTTAAAAAGGTGTTGGTATTTGTGATATCTATCCCTCCCACTCATTCAATCCTAAGCTTAACAAGGCAATGTGAGAACGATCAGTTGACCACTAGTCCTGTACAAGCCCTATCTTTCTATCTTTACTCTCTTTAAAAAATTACAGTTGAAAAACTGATTAACAAAACTTTCTCATAAAAAAAAACTCTGTTGAGATACTTCCATTAGGAAGCCATATTCTCTAAATTGAGAACGAATATGTATTAGAAAAAAAGGTCGAAAAGAATGGAATACCGGCACCATTTTTCTTAAAAAAGCACTGTGACAAATAAATCAATTGAAAGCGGAAAATATTATTAATAGTATACTTATTTGTAGTTTTATTACTTTTACTAGTGTTTTAAATAGTTCATTTTCTATCACTGAAAGATATGTATATGCAAATAGTATCTGTGTAAACAGATTTCAGCAGAATCATTGTACCAAAGTGACTTATATGTGTACAGTACGCGATAGTACAAATAGGAAATAATGTACGGTCCTGTCATCAGATTTCCACTGACGATGCATCTTATTCCACTGCAACGCTCCACGGTGGAAGCTCAGCGAGATAGCGAGTTGTTATATTTCATGCAAGTCGTTAAGTTTTAAAATTCATCCAGAATCAAGTTTTATATTAAAACTGTGTGGAAAGCATATTATATCGTTCAATATGAAATTAAAAATGAAGTAGCAATACATTTCGACTGCAGGCGCTAGGTGGAATTTCAATATTAAATTTGAATCGTTCAAATTATGTACATTTACACACGTTTTGTCACTAACGACCCGGGTTTCGCCTTTCGGCATCTTCAGGCGTTCAAATGCACGGATGAACTTGAACTGGCGCTTAGTTAATGAATGTATCGTGTTTACATGCGAAATAAATCTATCACTAAGTTTAAAGCCATTGCTGGCGAAAAAGATTAACCCATGGGAAATATGGCAATACCTACAGATTTGAATGGTGGGAAATTTTAAGAATTGTATTAATTTTTGTTTGTCAGAAATAAATTATGAATATATTTACTCTAAATAAATAGAGCACAATTGAAAAGCTCACCGATTTTGAATGAGCAGGTAAATCTGTCAAATTCTCCATTCATATACCCTATATGTGAGTAAATATAATCATAAAATAATTGATATGATCATTCAAAAATAAAATATAGTGTCAATTTTAGTCAGTGTATTATTTATATCATTTGTAAGCTTGTTAAACTAGAGTTTTAACTAACATTTACTTAATGAGGAAAAATTGTCACGGTAAAAATTGAAAGAGTCTACTGTGTACTGATAGAGTTTTTTTATACAGTTATAATGCTGCTGCCGTAATAGTAGAAAACATTTAAATTGTACAGTTTAAAAAAGTTTAAAACCCATTAAATTTCATGATTTATTATTTTCACTTAAAATACATTTACATAGTATAATCGCAATAGATAACTCTAACGATGAAATAAAATCAAACATTTTCAGTATAAATTATATTAAAAGATTATTTTTTTACAAAGGTATTTAAAAATAATCTTTTCAAGAATTAGTATTATAATAATATAAGTAATAACGATTTACCAAGACAACAAAATAAAACAACCAAACTTCACAAATGTCAAATTAAAATAAACATAATTTGTGCACATTACTTACTATCTATCGTATATTTTAAAATATATTATTGAACAATGTACATTAGTCATGCATAAATAAAAATTACTTTTGGAATAATAGATTTTACTTAAAATACAGTATACTGCATAACTGTAACACCATGTTTTTGAAGGGTAAAAATTGTAAGGATGTTTTTGTGTATTATTATTTAATCAAAGCCAAAACGACTTTCATCCTGAGGTGAATATTCATGCATAGATATCTTCGTTTTGCCATCAACGTATTAAAGTTTATGCTCGGGTATAAACATTTTATATTTCCTTTTGAAAATGTGTGACCCACGTATAGTTTGATAGGAGGGCGCGTGAATTTCTAGTTCGGCATTGAAATACCGCCCATTTATGTGATAAAGTGACTGCGGGAATTTTCGCGTTGCGCTTTTACGGTCTCGCGCCATTTTGGATGTTTTTCCTACTCTTCATGGCCTTCCTTCCGGTAATGGATTTAGCTGGACATGTATATGTTTCCCATTTTTTGTTTTTGATTTAGTAAAACATTCCTATGCGCGGAATTTTGAAATGGACTAACTAAACTAGTACGCGGATTTCGACGTTGTATATTTAATATTTTATTTTTAGTCATGAACGCTCGCAGAAATCGAGCAGAAATACTTCTAATGGTATACATAAATAGTCATATTTCATAAAGATTAATAATATTATAGAAAGTCACTAGGTTTAAATGATAAGTATAAAATACATAATACATAGAAATTTTTCGATGTATTTTAATTAATTTTAGTGTACATGCAATGTTCATACTATAATTATTATATTATATGAATATACATATATTTGTAGAATTAATTAATTTTTGACAAGCAACTGATAAATTCACTTGGTTCTCAACGATTCGGTTTTTTTAACTGTACGCTACTCAAGTTCAGACTTATTTTTTAATAATAAAAATACATGATTCAATATCTAGCATATTTTTTTTATAAAATATTTTTATTACTTGCTTGAATTGGTGATCAGTGAGTGTGCTTGAATCTTCTTTTTGTTTGAAATAATCAGATCATTATCAAAAATAATATTCATAAATAACATACCGTAATATGCTTACCATCCACTTAGTCCAATTATATTATTTAAAAACAATGAAAATTGTATATTTAAAACCCTCAAAATAATAAAAAAATACATTATATACAAAATAGTTCAACTCCATAACACACAACTTGTAATTCTCAAAACAAAAATAAAAACTTGTCTTTCCTATATGTACCATAATAAAAGCCAAATCATTTGGTGAAACATTTTAGTTGAATGAATGATAAAAACGAATACGTAACCAAGAAAATGGCAGCACACATTACTTGTTGTTATAAAGTATAAGTATAAACACTACAATAAAAAAATCTTTATCGTGTCTGCTTCCAATGTAAATCATATGTTTATATTAAGTGTTTCTACGAGAACTGGTTGCTACTCCGTTGCTCAACCTCTATTTTTTCCAAAGAGAGTAAGAATGGAAGAATAAAGCTAAAACAGGACTAGTGGTAAGCTAATCGCTCGCGCTACGCCCCGTTGTTTTTCAGGATAGGATGGATGGAAGGAAAAATAAAATTATATATAAAGAACGGGATACTCTTGATTCCTCTTTAAATTCAACGCGAAATAAATTAAACTCTACCGCCACGGCTGATTCTCAGTATACGGATACACAGGATACTCAATATAATTTAAACTAAATGGGCGAGCAAGTCACATTATCATTTTTTTCTATCTATCTTTATTTTTTTAAGCAAAACAGCGCATGGTTAAAATAAAGACCCCGCGCAGCTCTGTATCGGACCAAGAAGATAATGAGTAAATTCGTTTATTTTCTTGATCGTATGGCGTTATGAAAGGCAGCCGTGAAACAGCGGCTGCATACACAAAGGATGGTGTTGGGATAATCGACATTTTACAAATATACATGCATTCGAATAGAAATTCATAAATCAATTGAAAAATCAATTTTTGAAAACTGTCGTACATTTTTGTATTTGAGCTTGTGACCACCGTAACCGAAGCCAAGGACGTTGACCACTCGAACTTTTCATTTAATTTGCCACTTCATCTTTAAAATATATAATCTATATTCATTTCTGTGGGATGACGTGACAGAAAATGAAACCATCGTATTATTAGAGTATTTGATTTGTATGTCAAAAAAAGCTATCAATCTCTGTAAACGGTAAAAAAAATACAACATTCACAACGCATTAATCAATATAAAGATTAATAACAGTCCCACATTTCATTTTCCATCGTGCGTGCTAACGTCAGAATTAGACGACGTATCTCCGAATGATAAATGTCATTTTGTAGCTCGCACATAAAATATCGAAACATCCTCCCCGCCCGTGTTTCGTTGCAAATGTCCCTTGTCACGTGCAATTTGAACGCAAAACAATAGCCTTTCGCCCGGTCCAATACGATTACAGTAATGAATGTTCTCACAAATCAAAATATCGCCATCCGCTCGCAGGATCATCTGATTTCACTGTACGACTTTCAGTAAGCTCTGGACTAAAAGCTCGGTTCAACTGAATTGTGAGATTCATTCAAATGGTCAATAAAACGTGAGTATAATATTGCTGTGCTTTGTGTAACCTTTCTGAAAGATATGTCATATGAGTCGTCTGGTATCAAAAGCAGAACTATCCTATATATGTCAAAATTAAAACAAATTATGTCACATTATTCTGCTGGTTATAGTGTATGGCTAGAAATTTAAAAAAATAATAATAATCAAATAAATGTGGTACAAAAACCCAAAAGGAAATGATGCTTGGTATCAAAAGCAGAACTGTCACAAACAACAGTTTGGTAAATCAGGATTTCGACCAATAACAGAGTTACTTTAAGTCATGGGTCTCTAACCGATAGATCGCGATCGACCGGTCGATCCCAAAGCAAAATTTGGTCGATCCCGAGAGCTTCCGTGAATTTCGAAAAAATATAGAATTCACATATAAAATATACAAAAATACAAAAATTGTATTATTTTGTAAGCACATACCTATCTAATGATATGTATTTTCCATTTAAAATAAACATTTCTAAGTTTGAAGAAGGGAAAAAACCCTACTTAATAAAAATTCTTATAAGAATCATATTAAAAGTCGATCGCGAGAAAACTTAAGATTGAAAAGTCGATCCCAGGGAAAAAAGGTTGGACACCCTTGCTTTAAGTGATGTCCCATACAAATTTTAAGTTGCACTAGTTGATGAGCTATGTTTCAAATTGAGTTTAAATTGATAAAACTCAAAAAGCCAACAATACGTTTTCGTGTTTTTCTCGCAACTTCGAAAAATGGATAGTTCTACTTTTCTGTTTCATGTTTCAACTTTGTGATATTTTGAAAGTCTTGGAAGAATATTTTCAGATAAGAACTTTTTCAATTAAGACATGTCAGATATGTCCATTTATTGACGAACGAGTGTTGGAATATAATAAAAAACAACTTGAGACTTAATTCTTATTTAAGCTTACGCAAGTAGTTGTTTTCTGACTCCACTTTGGATTGCAAAAGCAGTATTAGGATAGGAAACCTACTGATTCAACACAAATCCAATATTTTCGTATAAGCGAGCGACTGACTCTCGTTCGCCACCAAACTTACGTCATTTAGATTCGTTAAAATATAAACAACAGAAAGATATTTCAAACCACAACTTAATGACACTTTGATTACTTTCTCTTATAAAACCTATGACAAACGGTGAAGATTAATTTAAATATGTCGTGTTTAATTGATTATCGTTTTTTATTCCATTTTTAATACTTTTGTTTGTTTTTTATTCCTAAATTATTTAAAGCTGATCGCCATTCTATCGTAAAACCGAAATATTACAGCTTTCAAGTTTTAACTATGTTTTGTAATTCTTCAAGTACTAAATACTAAGTAAATGCCAATTTAGCCACTACAGTGTTATTTAATCTGTTTAAAAACAATTTGGTTTGAACAAACGATTAATTGAGTCTTTGATAATTGTGACTTTACAAAATATTTGAAACATAATATATTCAGTATTTTGAACAAATATCATAATAAGATTATTTTCTAGAAGGTACTCAATTAATAATCTTTCAAAGAACTCTTGTATGATTCAGTAAAAAATACTAAGATTTAATAATTATTAATTAATGTTTCGGAAATATTATTCGGACGTAGTAACCTCCGACGTCCGGCAGGCAGCGTCGTTTTCGGGCGTCGCATGATTTACAGCAGCGCCGTGATTTACGGTTCGGGTCTTCGATGGCCGGGTATTGAAACCCTAGCGGCCTCACAAATCATTTCGCGGAACGTCCGCGCTGGCGCTGCCTCCATACGCCGGAACATAAATTTTGCGAATCATCCTGGACGCGAACCGAACACGATTCGAATCCACAGCAGATAGGTTAGTATACTTATTGCCATATTGGTTTACTATCACGAACGATATTGCGAACTGTATATTTAATACCAAATACTTTAAAACTTAGGAAATAATATATGTATATTGGACGTGGCTACTGAGACATCTGGTGAATGGGTGAAATAAACATGATAACAGGTTTAGATCAGTGATGCACAAACCGCGGCCCATTTTGAATTTTGTGGCGGCCCTAAAGCCTTCAGCCTCTCTTTCTCAAACATATTTTTTCACGTAAAACATTTATTTAATAAATCTAAGCAAGCTTTTTTTCAATGAAGGAGAATAAATCGGTTCATAGAAACAGGCTTACAAATATTATGTAAAATTAAAAAAAAAATAGTTAAAATTTAACAAAGACCAAGAACGCATTAACTTATGAATTTCATATAAATGAAACATAAATATTTCACAATGAAACGATTTTTAATAAGCAAGTACTCATAATCCTTTTTTTGTATGGCTTATTTATTTTCTAAATAACACGGTCAAAATAATATAATCGAACCTATTACTCATTATTCTAAATTCATTTTTTTTTACACGATTTTAATGCTGTTTTACATAGAACGTACACATGTTTTGTATAAAAAAGAATTGAGCGTACTTTAAATCATTTTTTTCTTTGCGGCCCGAACCCACGATAATTGTTTTATGCGGCTTCCTAGAAGTTAAAGGTTGTGCATCACTTTTTTAGATTATAATATAAAACTCTCAATTACATACAAATTCGTGCTTCTTTTTTTTTGATCAGCAATCGGTTTTAAAACACAAATTATTACAAACATTTAGATGCAAGAGAAAAGTAACATGTTACAAAGAAAAATAACTGCTTAACAGCAACAAAGAAAATGGCAGCTATTGATTGATGAAAAAAATTAAGTGACTTATTTAAACCACTACACTCACACTTAAATGAACAAACCCAACACCATTTCCATGGACAACATAGCAGCTCCGATTTTCGAAATAAAGAGGACTGATTACTATTAACCGTACATTTTTTTTGCATAGTCTATTCACCAGCTACAAACCTGCAGTTGTTATTGTCCACGTCACTGGCTAGTTTTTAATTTTCGGTTGTCACAAAAAAAACTATTGATATTGATATATATTAAAAACGATAAACGTTTTGATTCAACGGGTTGCGTAATAAATTCCGACATGTGATATGTCTCTTTGAGAAGCATCTTCAGCAAAATTATTGTAAAGTTATTTACGAACAAACTAAAACTTGTTTCTAATTCTAAGCTAATAAATTTAAAAATGGAGTTTGAGATTTTTCCGTTCTATTGGACACAGTAAGGGTATTATAACGTACAAGTATTACCACTGTAATAATAATCATAAATTAATTACATTTCTGAAAAAGAGTAAATACCAAAGGAAATAAATTTATCAATGGTGAGCCACCATCAACAATCTCGAAGAAATAAAAATAAAAATCAGCGCAAATTAATTTAATATTTTATTTAGAAAGAGTTCGGTTGATTTCTAGCAACTCCAGACTACGAAAAATGCCAAACGGACTCCGGCTTAGCAACCCTGATAATCACGATTGCGAGTGTGTTGAACATTATCCGTGGGTGTTTTTTGGTCGGAAGAACTTTTGAATATTTATTTCTCGAATATTTTTTAATATTTATGTTTCACTTTGAATATGTTCACTGTCAATACTTGGGGGCATGAAAAACAATTGGTTATTCATATCACCATTTTGACTGTAAATAAATAAATAAATCTGTATTAATCTATATATTTTTATCAGTTAAAAATGCTCGTAATGAGCAAAACCGATTCAGATCTTAATGAATAAATGTGAAATTAGTTTAGAAGAACGTTTTATTTTTCGATATTTTTCTTTGTAAAACAAAAACATCGTAAGTTTTTTTTCTCATTCAGGGTAACAAATATAATATTTTCTAGCAAGAATTATTGATGAAGACTGGATGTTGTCTGAAATTTTTGAAGATTTTAAATAATCTTGTTTTGCATGATGGATGGTTGATTAGTTCTTCGCAAAGTTCGAACATTTTTCGTTTGCATAAACTACTTATAATTATACTATTGCTCTCAATTTTGAACTTCTCTTTTGACATTAATACAATTTACTGGATAGGAATCTGAACTTTTTCACTCACCCTTGATGGTTGAATGTTGATATAAGTAACATATATCATTCTATATTATACATCAATAAAGAAAGTTGGTTGATATCACTTTAGTAACTTAACTTTTGTGAGTATTTTTGTAATCCTGACAGATAAGAATGAATAGAACAAAACTAGAAGCTTTCGACAATAAACCAAAATATATTGCGACGAAAATAACAGCTTACAATGAAAAAAGCACAATATACATTGATTTATACCGACCATTACGGTGTCACTTGTTTCAGTACGAACGGCCCAAATCTCAGCCCCTCACATATCTCATAATTGAAATGCAATAAACGGAAAGCATTACAATAAATAATATAACGTGATCGCGCAATATTTTAGATACCTACGCGTCGAGGCGTATAACATTGGCAAAAGCTCCGGGTCCATTTTTATGTTCAAATATCCCCATCTTTCACCCCGACCCCCTCGCGATATCAGCCCACAGTCCGTGGTTTATGGCCCCTCCTTTTGAATATTATTTTTATGGTTCTGCGGCGGACACGGATCCATTTTATTACATCACTTATAAATCATTATAATATACCTCCGCCATTATTCCCTTTATGGGCCCCGCCATTGTTGGACCGACTTCATTATGCGGGAACTAAGACGGATGGGCTGTGCCACTCGGCCCCAAAACGGTTAGCTGTCTGGTGAATATCTTAGCTCTGGACTTCGGAGCTCGTTCGCGAGATAATTTAATTAGTTCCGTTTGAAAGAGTAAACGGATTTTGGGGTTGTTAAATCTGGCGCTTCTTTGTTTATGAGTATTAATAAAAGCATCTTGTCATTAAGTATGCCAAATAATTTAAATTTAATATAAGAAAAGTATTCCAAAATATTTAAAAAAAAAGTTGTAGCAAAATGACAAAAGAATTCTTATTTATTTTAATTTTATATGAATAGTTGCGAATGAAATATTTCTGAGTGTATGTACATTTTGTTGTACAAATAATTCGAGTCAGTTCGAGCGTATTCATGCACTGGATAAAACCAGAAAATGCCGAAAAGCAAAACCCGGGTCGTTATCGACAAAATTTAAGTGTACAGAATAAAAATAATTCAAATTTCCATCAAGCACCTTCAGTCGAAATTCTAAATTAGTAAAAATAAAAAATTTAGATCACGCATACATATAAAATTTTCATAATGAACGGAAAAGGTGCTACTGAAACAATATTATTGTTTAATGAGCAATATAATAATAAAATATATTGATTTTCAAAGAGTCGCGTGCTTTTGAGTGGTAGCAAAATATTAAAAAGGCAGTGTTTTCCAAGATTATTGTACAATGGAACAAACATGGTCGGAAATCTGGAACAAAATAGTTCATCAAAGACATGCAATATTTTATCTGGCCCACTAAATGATTTAAGCTGGACACGTCTGCTTTAGATGTTATGTTTTGATTTTTTAAGTTGTTTATTCAAAAAAAAAAAAACTTAATAAAAGCAAAAATAATACTACAATTCTTGTATTTAGTAATGCTTCTTCAAAATTTCATCATTAAATCAAGTATAAATGAGTCCCGAACAATAAGCATCAAAGAATACAATAAAATATGCAACACTCAAATTATAATTTTTCAATTCGAAAACACTTTAAAATGTCAGTCAATAATAATTCTCATCCAATTACCGATTCGATTTGCGAGCATTTAGTGTAGCTCCGGTACTTCAGACGCCCTACGCAACTGAAGAGTCCAGGTTCAAGTCCTTCATAGGCGAGTAGAATCTGGTGACGAGGCAGAAGTCACGAACGGGGGCGCGGCGACACGCCCAGAGGCTGCGCCCTTAAAAGCTCTCTTTTGTAACTACTTCCGTTAGATGACAAAGCTCAAAGCTCGTTTCAATAAATAATTCATAACTGATTTAATTAAGATAATTCCGGCAACGGCTCGTTCATCATCTGTTTAGCCTTCAAAGAATACAAACAATTATCTATTATTTTTTCATGACTTTTTAAATATTGTGGTTGAAAAATAGTATTACATCAATAATCTGAAATGTAACAGATGTAACATAATGCATATAACTTAGAAATAACTTTTAGCAATTTGAGTATGACAATATCCCGACCCGAATGCAACATTGAGATAAATATTAGTTCCGAGACAATTGATTTTTAAGACTTCTTTCATATTTTTAAGATTGTTGATTAGAGTTGTATTTAATTTCTTTTGCGGTTTGAAATATAGGATAATAGTGGGATTTTCTGTATGTTATTATTTTTAAGAAGCTTTTGTTTTCAAACTGATAATAATTTAAAATCAATTAGACGCTAATTTTCTTTTTTAAATATCTCAGTGTTTCATTATGTAGGTTAATTAAGCTTTCTGCAATGGATTACCATCTCAAAATCGAATTTTTATTTATCTCACTATTGATTTAAGGTAGTGATAATAACGTTTTGGCGGAAAAAGAAAAACACAAACACCGTAAAAATAATAACCGTCAATTTTGTATTGATTTTCATTTAAAGATATATTTATTTCATTTAAAATATAATGTTTTTGAATGCCTGTTAAGTAAGTTGATTTTTTTTTCAGGTTTATCAAAGCGGTTAATACAACTATATAACTCTTTTGAGGTTTTCACTGTCAATTCTTGATGAAAAACCTTACATAATATTTAAAAAAAAATGGTGTAAATAACTCTGTATATCATCGGTTCATTACGCTCGTGATGAGTGAAACTGGTCTGATCTAAAATAAATATTAGAGAATTAATGAAAAAAGTGCTTTATTTTTTTATATAGTTCAAAAAATATTTTTACTAGTACGAAGCGATAAATTTAACATTTAACATAATATACAAATTAACAGATTGATAGAATTAATAAACAGTTTAGTTGAATGATGAACAATTTTCAACTAAGGAATACAAACCAAAAAAATATGAAGTTATTAATTTAGTATAATCAAAGAATTATTATGAAGCCGAAGGTCGAAAGCCGAAAGTCGAAAAGATACTCGTCTTCAATTTCTTAAATATATATTCGTTGAATAAGTTTAATTTGTTTGTACATTTATATTGATAGCTTATAGCTTAAAACCCACAAACAAATTGCAATCTATTAATAATATGTATTTTTCTTCCCACCATTTGTACACAATGCATCCCTGCCAGTCTTAGAATAAAGTGAATAAAGGGCACTTGAGAAATGTAAATGACTTGAAAGCAATTTGAAATTTAACGACGACACTCCTTCTTACTTGAAATCAAAACGGTTACCTACTTGCCGACACTTTGTTGACTACGTTACGGGATTTGTTCAATTTAGAAATAATTAGAAATTTGAAAAAATGGATAACTGTATATAAAAAGGGGAGGTAATACTGCATGATGTTTTGTTTAAGGATCATAAAATAACTAAATGCAATTATTTAGAACTTTTATTGGTCAAGAATAATTCATTTAATTATTTATATTAATAAAAGTACTAAGGAATATTGTGTTTTTAGTAATATAATGCCTTTCCACCAAGTATTGACAGTAAACGCCCTAAAAGTAATAATTTAACCAATAATTGTATGCTTATGCGATGGGGCAGAGATGGTGAACCTATCGCACGCGTACCCAAAGTAGCACGTTTGAGAATTTGGATGGCACGTGAACGATTTCCAAGATCAAAAAAAAAAAAGTAAAAAAAAATAAATTTTGAAATTTGATTCGGGTTCGGGCCGGATCCGGGTAAGGAATTTATTTATTCAGAAAAATATTTCAGACCATTTTCGTGTCATAAGTCAGCCATGATGATTTTAATTATTACCAGTTTTATAGAGAATCGTAAATTGTTGTAAATTTGTAAAAACAGGTTTTTTTCGGGCTGAAGAATATAAATCTGGGCTTCGGGTCGGGTTCGGGTCAAAAGTGTGGTATTAGGCTCAGGTCCGGGCCAGGTCGGGCCTGAGTGTTTCGGGCTCGGACCGGGTAATTTTGTAAAATTTCGGCCCGTACAGACGTGGCACGCGGACCCAAAAAGGTTCGCCATCCTGCGATAGGAGATACATAATTTTCAACGAAATAAATAATTAATAAAAAAAACTAAAATTTCTGTCGAAATGCTTCAATTGTTTTTTACGAAATATTATTCTGGTGAATAATCTTTTAAATCTTTTTATAAAATAGTATTTTATAACCAGAAGCTGTATTAAAATAAATAAATGAAGAAGCAACTGTCGTGTCAGGCAAAAGGCAAGGCGGTCACAATTTATATATTATTATTTCGCCCGTCTGTCTTTCACAATAGATCGCAATCAGCGGGTCAGTGAAATATGAATGGTGCTTTTGTTGGTCTTGTTTTTACTGTCAAAATAAATAATAACCCAAGCGAGTGTTCAATGGTCTCAAAATGGAGTGGACTTGATTTGAGTTGCAGCTGACAGATGGTGTTGCCTGCCATTATACTCGCACTGATGATACGAAATCAATTTCATTATTATTATTATAGCTGTCAGATGGAAGTAACATTTTAAGAATAGAAGTGAAATTACTTTGTTCTGCTCTCTCTGTGAATAAAATATAAATTCAATTATTGATTTCCGTTTAACTTTTTTAAATATATTAACGTGTATGTGATTATTAGAAAATAAAACGACCCCGTCCTTAACCGTTTGAATACCGCGCAAATAAATCATCAATATTCCCCAGAGACACTGCGTGTTTTTTAGAAAAATATTTTTTCCTTATATACACTCGAATTCGATATTTTAAAAACCTATATTGACTCAGTATAGATGCAACTACACATATTCATCAAAATATTGGTTATATCCTATTGCAGTGATGCACAAACCGCGGCCCTTTTTGAATTTTGTGGCGGCCCTTAAATCTTTTTCTCAAACATATTTTTTACACGTAAAACATTTATTTCATAAATGTAAGCAAGCTTTTTCCTCAATGAAGGAGAATAAATCGGTTCATAAAAACAGACTTACAAATATTATGTCAAATTATAAAAAAAAATAACAAAAACCAAGAACGCATTAACTTATGAATTGCATATAAATGAAACATAAATATTGCACAACGAAACGATTTTTAATAAGCAAGTACATACTCATAATCCTTCTTTTGCATGGCTTATTTATTTTCGAAATAACACGGTCAAAATAATATAATGGATCCTATTACTCACTTATCTAAAGTCACTTAATCTTTTTTACACGATTTTAAGGCTGTTTTACATGTAACGTATCTCCAGTGTAAAAGAGGATTGAGTGTACTTTACATTTAATTTTGTCCTGCGGCCTGAGCCCATCGTAATTTGTTTTTATGTGACCCGCTAAAAGAAAAAGGTTGTTCATGTCCGGTGTAAAGGGATCACATGCTTTCATCAGATATTTAAAAAAAGATCGGTACCGGTTTCGCCCATAGCGAGTATTATCAAACGATGATATTGCTAATTTCCGTTGGAAATAAAAGAGTTGATAAACCTTTATAAACAATGTAAAATCATTTTAAAAAAATAAGTACATACGTTTAAAAAATATACTAATTACTAAAAATTAGAATATTTCTTAAGATTTTTTTTTTCATACATACAAAAATATTGCATTGAAAAAACTACCGAAAATAAATAGTTGGCCCCTTTTGCTTTCCTAAAATAGCAAACCTTTGTATTCGTCATAGAAATAGTAAGTTGACATTAAACAAACATAAATATTTCAAAGCTGGGTGGTCTAGTGGCTGAGTGAAAAAAGTGACACATTCAGAGGCACAACAATAGAGTTTGACTGACAAGGCTAATTTAGATTTCACCCATTTTTGACAACAATAATATTTAAGGGTTTATTTTTGATAGATTTATATTCATTGGGGAATTCTTACAGTTCTACAAAACTGGAATATTTATTTTCAAGACACTTGTCACATAAGTATGCATCTGTTTATTTTAGTAAATAAATAAGGTTACTCTGACAGAAATATGTATTCATTTTAAAATATGAACACTATAAGTAGGTACTGCAGCTTGTAGAATAGAGGACATATAATTTCCCACAATTTACTATGAAAGTAGTTTTAGAGTTGTCTTATTGTGCGGTTAAAACGGTCAGATTTATAGTTTTATCTGCTTTGATGTCCTAAATAACTGTGTTTTGCCAAATATAACGCGATGTACATATTATATTTTGTAATGTAGCAAAGAAATTTTTATACTGTATTAATTCAAAAACATGTCGTTTTCTATTCACAGCAAGACCTGTCTGAAACGTTTAGGTAAGTTGTTTTATTTTAATTTTATTGCTTTTCATCTCGTAAGCATAGCTAATTGCGCTTTGATATCTATGCTTATTGAACTTAAAAAGATATACGTACATATGTGGAAATAATGTACATATTAGTGTACGATAAAACCAATATAGACAGAGATGGGATGGAGAAGGCTTGGAAGGGCTCGCGTGAGACCCCTGTTAAATTTTAGTTAAGCCGGCGAACCCTTTTGTTAAATAAAAAAAGTCTTATTTCAGATAAAATTAATACTTTAGTGCAATCTCAGACAGATAAACATATATGAAACATTCAAAAAGTGATTTGTCTCAAATTTTGTAAAATACCGTTTAATATCAGTTTATGTTAAAATCTATAAATGGAAATCACAATTTGTGTTCAAAAAATTTTTTTTCACATTAAAATTAAATCATAAAGTTGACACATTCAAACAAACCGTGATTTATCCAACACTCAAATCATCATTTCCCAAGCTCTGTATTTGTTTGACAAATCACTTTTTGAATTTTTGCTCCTCATATACTATGTTCGAACGTTGTAAAGCGAAAAGAATAGCACATATTTCTGCGTCAATCTTGGAACTCTTCACTCTTCCAATCGAAGGTAGGTAAGTTCATTTTTAGCTTGGTATTGATATTAATAATTTCTTTACGCGAAATTGAGTATATTACATTATACAAGTAACATTCGATTGTTGTAATAATTATTGCGTATAGTTGTATAGCGGTAATAAAAAACCCACTTCTTCCCCAAAACACCACGAATATCTTTGAGATTAGACCAGTTTCTTGTCAACGTATTGCCAGCTCACCAATGAGCATAGAAATGCATCTACCGTATTTATTCTGCTATATTATGTCGATTTATATTTGCAACAAGACGTTTAGATAAAGTGCTTTATTTCAATTTTATTGTTTTTCAATTTTCCTCTCGAAAATGGAACTAAATGCAGACAATAAACAAATAACAAACGAAAAATAATGTATCAAATTACGATTCCAATGCAAAGAAGATATGATTTGAACCTAAAAATGAAAGTTGCTAGAGAAACTGAAACAATAATTTATATCATGTATCTGAATTTGCTTTTCAATACTAACAACGAATAAATAGAACGCTGGTCGATTGCTCTCTCTGATAAGTTATTCAGTCGTAAAATAGCCTAACAAAAACTAATTAAATGTAAGATTTAATTAATATTGGATTCCGCTGGAGACAATTTATTCACTATAAAGTTTGATTATGAAGTGGGGAAAAAAAGGAAAGCCATCCGCTTCATTTCTAAATAAGTTCTTCGCACATTTATCTTCTATCTTTGTTTGGCATTGACAAGATAGTTTAATTAAGAGCGAGAAGTCAAATGATTCACGATGATTTTGAAATGTCCATAGACGCGAACGAATGACTCTCATTGACAATTAAAAGTTGTTTGTTTTACATTTATTAGACTTGTCTTGTGGTAAGGTATTCCTCAGATACCATCAGAAACTTCCCAACGTAGATTACACACATACCTGTTGGGAAGAAGTCGGTCATCCGAAAGGAAATAATAACGCAGTCCCAAGTCTCCGTTTACAGGTTATTAACGACGGTGAGATGTCACAGCATTGTGTCCGCGTAAAAAATATCGTATTTTAAAAAGCTCTCTTGCTTCTTGAAACCCAGCGTGAGCTTTGACAGGCAGCCTTACTCTTTACTCATCGCCCGAGAGGTCCGCATAAAATCGTCCTTTTTATTAGACACTTACGGCTACACCTTAGAGGGGGTCCGACATTTAAAATTACAGGTAAAAATGAATGTTTCACTATAATATAATATGTTTATTCGGCTCACGAATAAGACATTGTATTTTATAGCCATTTACGGGGGCCCAGTGTGGCTTTAATGTTATTTATGCATGAATTTCGACGCATTTTTTTATTGTGTTCAAATTTATATGACAGTTTTCTTTAATTGAGGTACTTCTTGATATTATTTTAACGAATTTACGACTCGTTCCGAAGGCTTTTTATTTAAATTCGTGGTGAACTTTATGGTATATCCAATTTCATAAGTACTTACTACCTTTTGGGTATTGTAGATTTGTAGGTATGATGATTATTATACCTAAACATTATTCATTATAATTAAAAATTATATCAGCTATACTCATTCATCTATTATGTGCGACCCAATACAATCATAGTCACATCTGGTCAGTGACGTTCCTAGGCTATGTGCCGCCCCTAGGCAGACCTCTAAAATAGCGCTCATTTTCATTCATTCCTTCTCATTATTCTAGGAATAAATATACACGTATAGAGGCTCGAGTCCTCTACTCACTTACACATACTCAAACAAATCTTTTGTCACTTATTCCGTTTTGCTTTCAGGTGATCTAAAGTATATACCTTATTGACAAAGATCCTCACAAATAAATATGATTCAACAGCCCATAATATTGTTCAATAATTATGAAAAAATAACTATTATCTTCATTACACATCATAAAAAGAATGGAAATTTTAAATGCACTTAAATACTATAAGTATCGAATCTTGATTTAGTATTTTGTTAATCAAAGACATCATATTTATTCTAAATCAAATTCGTGTCAAAAATATTTAGTCATTTAAAAAATCTGTGATCATTTGCCGCTCCCTAGGACTTGCCGCCCCTAGGCAACTGCCCACTCGCCTATGCCCTCGGAACGTCTCTGCATCTGGTATTACTTCAAAATTTTACACAAACGAAAGAATATTTTGGATTCATTTGTGTTTTCTATTGCGGTGTATCGGACCCAGTGGCGGCTGGTCAATGTGGCATTGGATCAATGCACCCCTTGTATATGCAGGGGCGGTTATATTTCATGAAATAATATTCAAACATAACATTTATACCATTCACTCATTTTAAATTATTCATGTATTTATTGTCTGACAATAAATCAAGGCTGTGGAGTCGGAGTCGGAGTCGTGAAAAATGAGCGGCTCGATTTTTTTTAAAAATATATATTAAATGATGTGTATTTAAACAAAATAGTCAAAAGTGTTAACATTTCATGCTTGGTTGACTAAAGATTACCTGATGGTATACATACATATATACAAATTAAAATTAAATTATTAAAAACTTTCCTCGGAGTCGGAGTCGTTAATTATTTTTAATTTGGAGACGGAGTCGTCAATTATTTTAAAGCCGGAGTAGGAGTCGTCTTTTTTTCACGCGACTCCACAGCCCTGGTATAAATGTTATGTTTGAATATTATTTCATGAAACATAACCGCCCCTGCATATACAAAGGGTGCATTGATCCAATGCTACATTGAGCGGCCGCCACTGATCGGAAATTTATGAAAATTACAGACGATTGCGAATTTGATTTTTTTTTAATATTTAGTACTAGATTTTAAGTTAATTGAATTAATTATTATGATAACGTGATGGAAATATTTTCATATTTTTGTATGCTTCGAAAAAAATATTCTTGAGAAACATTTTAGTATTTATAATCATTAACGTAATCGTAATCGTGTGAAAATGTTCAATTCTTTATCATTGAGTTGTGAATGGGTTAAAATTCTTCAGAGGAAACGTAATTAACACGTAAAACAACAATAAATTATAGACATAACTGCTTTATTATGTTAAAAAAAACTGTTTATTTGCCGCTTTGTGGGCATGCCTGAATATTATGTAGATATTAATTTTATTTATTTATTAACGGATATTTTTCTATCGGAAAGAATGCGTGCTGAAAAATCATGTTTCATTTTTTTACTACCAGCTCATTATTTTACACCAGCCTATTAAAAATTGTACTTTTATTATTAGTGAGAGTAGTTAAGTTTAATAATTTATGACGAATAACTGAATAAAAATGTTTGTAATTTTTTTGTTGCCTTTGTTCATAACAAAACTGAATAATATTTTGTATAACGATATTTTCTAGCTACGACGCTTCACTGGAGATATTTATTATTAAATATTGTTTTTTTGATAGAATATAACAGATATGGGGAACCCGCGGCCTTTTCACCACTCCGGTGCGGCCTTCTGGCCAATTCTGGAAAAAACGAGGTTTGATGATATCTGGGAAAAAAGTATAGCGAATTGAGGATTTCGAATTCTTCAGTGAGGTAAAAAAAAGTGTAAAGGATTGAATATTAATCAGTCCCGTCCTATGTTTACTGCGGCCTTATATCGAATCAGAAAAATGAATGCGGCCTTTAGAGAAGAAAAGGTTCCCCACCTCTGGAATAAAATAAACAATGTTTTTATGAATTAGTACCTACACCAGTGGAGGGGAACGTGCGGCCTTTTGGCTACACTGATTCGGCCTTTTAACTTGATCAAAATATTCACTTTGATCAAACAAATATACGCAAGCGATTGGAAAAAGAGCGTTATCCACACATTATTCCAGCTGTTATGTCATGCACTGTAATTTTAATTTTTTAACAAATAAATAAATAAATTATATGTTCAACAGTCGAAAAAAAAGGGGAGGCGGTGTCAAAGTTTTCTTTACTGCGGCCTTATGTTGAATCAGATAAATGAATGTGGCTTTTTAAAATTAAAAGGTTCCCCACCCTGACCTACACAAATCGTGGATCTTTTTGCCATTTACACTAGTCTGCCAACGAACTTATTAACTTGATTTTTGACATCATCTGTTTATTCATACATACTCTGAAAAAGATAACGTTACATACTTAGAAGTCGTTTCATCGTTTAAATTTGAAATGTTTATGACATACTTTTTGCGTAAATATGCTGGATATTATGAACATTCATTATTCGTAATAACAAAAATCCTATCCATACGAATTCAAATACATATTTAATATCATCATCGGCAAAAGTTAACGTGGGTATTCACGCGTTATTTAAAGAACAGTTGCCTCGTTTTACTTCCTTTACAATCATCGTATCAACATTGTAGTTATTATTAAATAATATTTTTGCTGTAAAAAAAGGAATTTATATTCTTCAGCATTGCGCATTTCATATGTGGCATTTTTATTACATCCTCAATTCTTCGCGATACGCCTGCAAATAATGCAAGTACAATGTATGACAGTGGAGGTGAATCTTTCAAAATATTTGCATACCTCTCATCAAGCGACTAGCAATATTGAAGATTTAAAGCTAAAATTAAAATCCAAACAACGGTATTATTCGTGGCAATTTTAAAACTGATATTGAATATTGAAAATTTTCTTTAATTATTTTAAGACAAACAAACATATAGATTTGAATGGAGTGGACTTTGCTGGCATGTTTTGCTTTTACTTTACTTGCTGAGCCTCATTATTTTTGCAGCTAACACGAGTTTTTTCTTTGAGAACTGCGTGTTACTCAGTTGCTACACCTCTCTTGCTAGGGCAGGGTTGGGGTACCTTTTCTTCCCTAAAGGCCGCATTCAATTTTCTGATTCGACATAGGCCGCAGTAAACATTGACTAGGGAATCTTTGGCCGGAAACAATTTAATGCCAATTTCTTAAGCCCAGAAATTCTGGGTCTTCAAATTCAAAAAGTCTTCCACAAACAACAATTTACAGAATAACAGAATTGGCCAGAAGGCCGCACCAGAGTAGCCAAAAGGCCACATGCGGCCTTAAAGCTTTAGGTTCCTCACGCCTGGGCTAGGGCATATGACAAATGGCTAGATAATTTCTCTCGCTACACCCAGTTGTTTTAGGACACGAACGATCAGACGGAATTTTAAGACATCACAAATATCCAAAAAAATGCTGTTCATGCTAAGATTTAAGCCCGTCACAGAAGCCAACGCCGTTGACCGCTGCGCCAAGGACCCGACAACTACTAATCGAACATTTAAACAGAATACGTTTCACGACATCTTGTATATTGAGCCATTAATGAATGTCATAAAAATATCAATGAGGCATCTAAACATGCACGTGGGTACCAAGTAGGGATTCTGAAGTCTCGGGTTTTTCAAAGTCCCGGGACTCGAGACGTGATAAAGTCAAAGTCCCGGGACTTCCCGGGACTTGGGACTTTTATTTCCCCTTCAATAAAATTATAAATTTATTAAAATTAAATATTTGTATGTATGTACTAAAAAGGGATGATAACGACACATGTATTGAAAAAATAACAATGAATTAGGTAAAATTATGACCGTTACTTCACAAATCACAATACAGCTGAAAAATAGTGAAAAACATTTGTAAATAAAACAACATCTGGTATGAACATTTAATTATAATATTTTGTAATTTTTTTTTGCTACGGTTATATTTTTTATACGAATATAAATTCATTTAAATAAATTTCTAATAACATAAAAGGAGATATCTTTCTCCTAAACGTTTTTTAATATTTTGTTTCAATTAAACTAATTTTTTGAGCGTTTTTTACGCAGTTAAACGTATACTTTTTTTCGTACGTACTTTAAAAGGCCGCCGAAAGTATGCGTTATTAAAATAAATACATTTTTTGAACACATTGAAATGAAAATATTAAATTAATTGAATAATAAAATCAGAACCTCAAATCATACACAGTATGTATTATTAACACAAAAGTTAATATTTTATTTTTGCTTATCAAAATATGATATTAAAAATAATAATGAATTTAATGACGAATCAGACAGCCGATTTCTTATTTTTGTAATAAACGTTGATCTTTCTTTTATTCTTTTCGAAAAACAATTAGTCCCAGCTGAACTGTTGATAATAAAACATTTATAATCCGCCTTGATTTATAACATAATTTTCGAGAAATAACTATCGGTTTCATTATTTCTTGGAATTCTGTGAATCCCAAGCTTAAGCGAACACGTGTCTAAGTTTTTTTGTATTTCTGCATGTCTCTACCCATCGAAAATGGTTGTTTCGTATTACAATATATAAATAGATGTTATTTGAAACTTCTACAATTATAAATCTAAACAGCTGTTTCTTTCATAAGGTCCCTTTTATATATGCATACTTAATTTTGTTGAAACCCCGGCCTTTAATCCTTAGCCTGAATATAATGCATTTTTTTCAAAACTAATCTCGAGGATAGACACCAATGTAAATTTATTTTAAATCAAAATTAACTTTTTAGGTCACATTAGCGATTGCTTGCATCCAATTTTATTTTGTTAGAATGGTTTTTTCAAAATTAAAATGTAAAATTTGGCTGTCTTAAGTCCCGGGACATTTAACAACAAAGTCCCGGGACTTACGACAGCAAAAATGCTCAAAAGTCCCGGGACGTCTCGACACAGAATCCCTAGTACCAAGTAGGGCATACAATCCCGGGATTCCGTTCAATTTTCTGATCCCGAAATCCCGGGATTGACATGGTCGCGATCCCGGGATTTTGGAATTGCATGAGCTAAAAAAAATCTGGTGGAATAGCATAGCAAATTCTGAAAAAAACGAGTTTCTGAGACAATCTGGGGAAAAAGTAGAGCGGATTGAGGATTTCAAATTCCTCGGTGAGCTAATCCCAATCCCGGGATTCCGGGATTGAAAATTAATCAATCCCAAAATCCCGGGATTGGAAAATGGCTCCGGGATTGGATACTCTAGTACCAAGCAATTGCCACGCGGGTTAGCCATCGCTGTACTAGAAGTAAATATTGATACTTGTTCGTTTGTAATTTAATTGCACCTAGAGTGAACAATCAAAGTTAAGTCGGCGCGCTGCTTTTGTGAAACATTTCAACACAGAATAGGTACAAGAAAAAGTATTTTATATCTCTTTCCATGTTTTGTTTCCCAGGAAATATCCATTATGCTGTCAACAACTTCATCGGGGGAAACGGGAATCTTGATACTGTTGAGAGAATAATACATTTTATATCGGAATATATCTGTTACATCGTGCATGATGTTGAATTATCTATCATCGTTTGATGAAAGATAATAGGTTAAGTGATGCGAGTACTGTTTTTGTATGTACAACATGATTTATATTTATGAATTTTTAGATGGTAAAACACCGACATGATTTTATTAACCGTTTGAATACCGTGCAAATAAATCATTAATATGTCCCAGAGATACTGCGCGTTTTTGAGAAAAATAATTTTGCCTAATATACACTCGAATTCGATATTTTAAATACCTATATTGACTCAGTATAGATGGAACTACACATATTCATCAAAATATTGCTTATATTCTATTAGAATACCAAGTATTTGATTTTTTAAATGTCTTGGACATTCGTGTTCGCTCGCATATATTCCGGACACCGGTGTCCGTTTGGTGTTTTTTTCAACTATTAGCGTCCACAGTGTTGAACTTATAGATATCTATGAACCTGATATGAACGAAAGTTGTTCTACGATAACTGGTTGATATTCTATCGCTTAATTTCTTTTTTTTATGTAATGGTAAGAATAGAATGATGGGAGTAGGAAAAAATAATTGGTTAACTTTTATTATAACTGTTTCACTATACTTTGTGGGTAATATGCTGTATTTGTATTTAGGAATTACTTAGTCTAAAATATATATATTTTTTATTCCAATACATTCAAATATCCTTACTGAAGAATATATCAATTGATGTGTGAAATAAATACGTACATAATCAATTGTAATGTGTTAAAATACTGTTGATTCGTGGTGGAAAAGAATATGTGTAAAACTTTGTACTACAACATATTGTAATGAATATCGATTTCTCGCATCGCGAGCATTATTAACTAAAGCTTTAGTATTTCGTAGTAGTAGTAGTAGTAGTTTTATTATTTTTTTAACAGTGCTTTGTTTTCATGGTGTTTTGTTTGGAGTCGAAACAACGGGTAACCCCAACACCATCTGTGAAATTAAATCAAAATACAAAAACATTGCATTTAGTAAATATTAAAAAAAGCAAAAACAATTGCACATTTTTTAAATTGGAGTCGGACTATTTGTAAATGTTGGAGTCAATTGGAAATTCTTTTTCACGAACCCACAGCTCTTATTTAAATATATATTTTACATAAAATACCGATTCATTTACCACGATGTGATGAGAGAAAGAAAGATTGTTTGTTGCAAAATACAATGTTGTACATTTCTTTCGAATAAACAAGAGCGATGTGAACATTGTGAACCGACGCTATAATGGATCGGAAGAAGGAGGCCGACAAAGCGCTTCGAAACGTTTTTATAACTAACGTCTTCATATTTTATAGTTTATTAGCACTGTTGGTATCGTAAAAAGAGCTGTGTTTATTATTTATGACGGCCGGTTACAACATTATTACGAACGTGTTTCAAATAGCAATAATTAAAATTTATTTATACAGCCCATGAAATAATGAGCTGCGCCCCTGGATCTAAAACTTTTTTGTTCGAATTAAAACCAATACTTATGATGAATACGGTTATTTTTTAAAATCAATTGATAACTGTTTTATTCTACTGGTTGTCAGTACATATACATCATCATTGAGAAGTGTCTTCAGATAATTTATTTCGATACATAGGAATTAATTTCATATCTTTAACATGTTCATTTATATGAGGCCTTATTAAATTTGAATCGTTAAAATTATGTACATTCTCACAGATTTTGTCACTAACGACTCGGGTTTCGCCTTTCGGCTTTCAGTATATTCCATAAATACTGCAGACGGTTAAATATTATTGTTTTTATTACTGTCGCATCGTTTCGGCATAAATTATCATAATTGAATTAAATACTATTTTACTTTGCGTTTCAAAGTGTTAACGGCCACCCGAAATGGCCGCAATAAAAAAATCAATATCTAAAATAAATGTTATGGATTTATTTGTATTATATCAGATTTCCCATAGTTTTCTATTTTACTGATTACCAATTCTTATTCATCACCGAGAGAGCTTGGTAAGAAACAATTAAGCTTAAGAACCATTCCGTTTTAAAATACTCAATGATTTAAAATTTTCTGTCGTTCCAGAGTTTTATGATCGCTGAAAATTGAATGAGAATTTCACTAATGAGTTGAATGGATAGATCTATGTCTGAATATGAAAACGCGGCGTCTTTATAATCCAATTTCATTGCGAAAACCGGCATTGTGTGTGATAGGATATATCATATAAATTAATAATTATTTCTCTTCTAGCATACTAAATAGATTACTATGGAAATTCAATCGACCATAATACTATTATAATATATAATATAATAATCGAATCTCAAAATATGTATATTTTTAACCCATGTTAACTCCGAATGTGAAGCATATGGCTTGCTAAAGAAAGTATTTCAACAAAAGTTTTCCTACAAGCTCGTTACTGGAAAGCGGCAGCTGGTGAAATCGTTTGCTTTATTTTATATTGTTAGAACTGGCATGGATGTATGTGATGTCTTGAATTCCCCCGTCCCACCCATCCTATTCTATGAACGGGACGTATCGATAGCGATTAGCTAACTACTAGTCCTGTCCTAGCCCTTTCCTTCTATTCCTACTCTTTTTGGAAAAAGAGAGGTTGAGCAACTGAGTAACAAGCAGTTCTCGTAGAAACAGTTCTGTTGAGATAAACTCTATTAGGAGTCCATCTGCTCCACATTGGGAGCGGAAATGGTAAAAAAAATAAAAAAATAACCCATGTTCACTCCGAATGTGAAGCATATGGCTTGCTAAAGGAAGTGTCTCAACAAAAGTTTTCCTACAGGCTCGTTACTGGAAAGCGGCAGCTGGTGACATCGTTTGCTTTATTTTATATTGTTAGAACTTTATTATTAACCGTGTACGTTCCCAATGTGGGGTATATGGACTCCTGGTGGAGTTCGTATCGCAAAAGATATTTTTTTCTACGAGACCTGCTTGTAATCATTCAGTGTTTCAACGTCTCATTCTTTCGAAGAGAGCAAGACTATAAAGGATAGAACTAAGCCAAGAGGCCTGGTTTGACCAATTGCTCTTGCTACGCACAGCTATTTTAGGATTGGAAGGATGGGAGAGAATTTTTGGGTTAACCACTGCACCATGGATCCGAAATTATATGCATACTTTTTAAAATTAGTTATTATTAATATTATTTTTAAATTCATATATTCGTTTAATTGGTAATTATGCAGGGCAGTTTTAGTAGATATCGTCTAAAACAGGGCTTAAAATGGGTTCCCGGTAAATTGCTCGAATGGAAATTGCTCGAATAACAAGATAATCAATTTGTTTCCGTTTGTTTTGTCCGTTTGTTCTGTCTTAGCCCTAGTCTTCTATGTGTTCTGGAAATATATAGAAACAGTTTGAGTAACTAATTAATAAGCAGTTCTCGTAGAAACACTTCTGTTGAGATAAACTCCATTAAAAGATCATAAGTTCCGCATTTGGAGCGAACACGGTTAAAATAAATACTTACGAAAATTATTTTTATATTTCACTCTCTAAACAAGTGTCGCACAAGATAAAAATGAAATTCGTAGAAAAAGTCGTGAAAAATCGTTTAAATAACCAAGCAATTCGAATAATTTGTAATTCGAGCAATTTCCATTCGAGCAATTTACCGGCTACCCTTAAAATGATAGCATAATCAAGGCTATTCGTTTTTTTCGTGTCATTTTTGAAAACTATACCCCGATAAATTGAACGAACGTTTTAAAAAACACATTTAGAAGTATGTAGTTTTTTTTATATATAGAAAGTGTATTTAAAAATAAACATATTTTGACAATTATCGATGAACGAAATGACATTAATATACATATATGATTAATACGATTATACCTTCATAATAAATGTCCATATATGACATCATGCCTTACGATGAAATTCTGTTAAAATGAGATTTATGACAATGGAAATTGTGGAGAACTGTAAAATTAGACGACTTAAGACTAATAAATCGTGAGTAATTAAAATTGACATTATTTGAAAAATTGCAGCGAGAAGGTCAAAAATAAGACGTCATTTATTTTATTATCCACTTCGAAGGCTAATAATCGTAGGATAATATTTATGCATCATTAAGTAAGTACATTTATGTTACGTTTTTTAAAATATATAATTGCTTTACGAAATATTTTTATTAATATTATCATTAAATATTTAAATTAATAATACTTGTATTAATTATACGTATATAGTGCTAATGGACCTTTCGCCAGTAAGATATTACCGTCGACCAATGCAGCTGTTAGAATGTTGTTTCAATATAATAAATTCTCCTGCTTGTTGTTTTACTGATAAATCATTCACCTTTTTATAGTAATACCAAACCTGCAATTAGCGACCGAATATGATAAATTCAACTCACACCCCCTTTTTTAATAATTTATCTACCGATAAATATATCCTTAATTATGTATACAACATTATCAAACCTTTCATGTTTTAATTTATTATATCGATTTGAATACGTATAATTTATTGTTTCATTCCGTTAGCAAATTTTATTAAAATACCAGCTGGGTTTTTTAAGCATTTTCGATTAACATTAAATCAATAATAATTATGAGTAGTTCATTTAATTAATCTTGAACGAATTATAATAAAAACAATATGAATAATAATTATGCTGTTATCGATTAAGTACAGTGTAAAATATGATAGGAAATATTTTTTCCAACACATCACTCACGTAAAGTTTAAATTTCATTAATCCAGAAATATGGAATATATGTTTAAAATGTCACATTGAAGCTATTAAAAATGTTATATTCTTTAAAAATATTTTTTATACAAGACAATTTTGCACACCGATTATTCCTATTTATACTCAAATATCTAAAATGATTAAATAATATCTTCTGTCATGCTTTCTTATTACAGAAATTACTTATATTTTTCGGTTATACTATAAGCATGTTAAATATAAATAGGAATAATTGATGTGCGGAGTTTTTTTGTATGTACAATTCGTTCGCCCGAATATAATCTGATTAATTAACATGATAGTTTGGCTGAACACTTAAAATATTATACAAACGTACATATATCGTTTTTTCTGGTAAAAAAACTTTAATGTCACAAATATTTCATTCGAGAACAACGAAAATTTTCATTTCGAATACCGTCAAAATAATAACCGCTTTGGAGTTGACTGATGTCTTTCATCTTTTACAGATATAAGAGCTCTTGTTCTATTTCTCTTTCTTCTCATTTATTTTGTTTTTTGATCGTTTTTTACCGAATAGTGAATAATTATATAATAGTTTAAAATATTAAAAAAATAACAATCATTTTCAAATTATATATTTTCACATTTTCTATCTACTGTGTGAGGTTAAATATTGAATATCAACGATTTTCTTCAAAGCAACAGAGAGCTCGAATGCAGAATCTCTTTTTTGGTTAGTATGAACACTATTAACAATAAATAACACTCTTTCGACTTTCTATTTTTTATCAAAATGGGGACTAGGAGATCCGTGTATAATTATTTTTTAGCTTGTCAGTAAAATAGGATACGTTCAGAGCTAACTGATAATGATTTTTTTCAACCATTTTTTAAATAATATATTTGCTAAATGTACAAGAAGCCATAGTGCTCCTTAAAAAAAACGTGACAGACAGTGTCAGACAAAACAATGTGCTCACACGTCAGAAACAACGAAACGAAATAACTCGGCAAAACAATCACGAAAGACGTCACTACCGGTTGAGGTGACAGCCAGCGACACACGGATGAACACGGATCACAAAATTCATGAGACTTTTCCATACCAAGACACGAGATGGGATTTCCAGCTGTCGTTTCTTGCTGATATAAAACAACACACTATAGGATGGTTGAAATTATTCATTACCTTATTATAAATGAAATATGTGAAAAAACAGAAATGTTACAACGCTGTCAAAATGATAAAAAAACATTGAGGATTGGTTAGAATAAGATTCAGTTGGTTCAGGATTCCAATGTATAAGTGATGCAGATGTTTCATTGTCAGTCAACTAGAAAATAAATAAATTGAAGAAGCAAGTGTAAAACAAACTATCAATCACACAGTCAAAACCAGTGGCGGCCAGTCAATGTGGCATTGGATCAGTGCACCCCTTGTATATGAAGGAGTGGTTATATTTCATGAAATAATATTTAAACATAGCATGTATACCATTTACTTATTTTAAATTCTTCATGCATTTATTGTCTATAATAAATATTAAAAATTGTCTATAGTAAAATAAATGTATAGACAATAAATACATGAAGAATTTAAAATGAGTGAACGGTATAAATGTTATGTTTGAATATTATTTCATGAAATATAACCGTCCCTGTATATACAAGGGGTGCATTGATCCAATGCCACATTGACCAATCGCCACTGGTCAAAACACAACACATTCACAATTCGGTCATCATTTGGATGTCGTGCTTCGACTCATAGTTAATTGAAAACAACACTATCGTGTAATGAACATCTTTTTTTAAGTCAAAATCTCCACTAAGCGAATCTGATTTTTCGCGACTGTAGCTGAAAAGCTCGCACCTCACTGTCAATTCTTATGGTTTTGTTACCTTTTATCTAAGTGGATTCGTTGCGTATTTCTTTCATACAACTTACCAGTTGACTAACGCATCTTTATAGTAAAGCTTAAAACATGTGGCGTAACTATAAAATCTGTGCCCATATTCAAAAGTTCACTATTTTTTTATATGACATACATTTGGTACTCGCTGGGTCAAATGGCTCCAATGCGTTGCATATTCCCGTTATATGGTGGTTACGCCACTGGTTACAACGTTCACAATTAATTTAATTTAAGTTTAATCCTGTCGTAATAAAAAAATATGTATTACTTGTGTAACCATGAAAGCAAAATAAAATAAAATTGTGATAATAAAATTAAAGACTGTTTTCCTTCTAATACGCTATAACATTACAAACAAATACAACTAAGTTGTTGAGTATCCCACCACCACCTGTTATGTGTATGCAGCCGCATTTCCACGGCCGCCTTCCATAACACAATGCGATCAAGAAAAGAAAATAAATTATTCCTCATCTTATTGGCCCGATACAGAGCTGCACGGAACCTATCTTTTAATCATGCGCTGTTGTGCTTAAAAGATAAAGATATAAAGAAAAAAGAGAGTGTGACTTGCTCAGTCATTTATGTAGTTTAAATGATATTAAGTATCCTGTGTATTCGTATACTGAGAATCCGCCGTGGCGTTACAAACAAATAGTGAAATACGTTTACTTCGGAAATACACCCCTCACTTATAGTCACCGTGTATTTGTAAGACATGTTAACCCTGTATTGGGGTCAAGCTGTCGTGTTTTGCCATCAATGGTGTCTGTCATACTGATTCACGCCACTGACTACATACTTCATATTAATATCGAATATTATACGAATGGATTTTAGCGAAGGAAGCTTAATGCACACCGAAATGTTATTTTATGTAATATTACATGGATTATATCTGAGGGTTTATGTAAACCAGATACCCCAATTTTGGTATCAACATGTATTTTATCATTTTAATTTGTAGCAAATTTTGTTGCATTTGTTTACCCACAAGACGATAACTAGACTATCGATGGCCATACGTTGACAACACGTAACCGACATTTTTTCATAAAATGTGTTATGCATATCATTTTGTTTGTTTTTTCAAGCTCTACTAAAATATTGACATCTCGTAATTTATAAAAAATATTTTTCATTAAAATTGTTTTAAAGTTGAAAACACGTAACAGAAAAAAACCCCCCAACAAACTGTCAGAAGATAGTAAAAGAGCTACATCGTTTTCCTATTAATTGAAAATAGGTGAGAAAAAATTCCAACATGTTTTACTGAAACAGTATTGGAGAGTGAACAGTCCGTAACTGAATTTAAAAAAAATATAACAATTATGTAAAAAAATTCTATTATTATATGGATGAAGTTCAAAAGGTTCATTGAATTGATCAAAATACTTGGAATTGTTTTCTCGTATCATCATAAAAGAAGAAACAAAATTAACATTGTTAACTCTTATCAAAAATTCTTGTTAATAAAAACTTTATTTAATTAATATAGCCGCAACAGATTATTTTAAATAAACATAAAAATTATTTTACTTCAAAGTGTCTTTCATTTTCATTGATTTCCCAATACTTCCCGGGGTTATGGGAGAATTTTTTATTTTGACATATTTTAAAAGTATATGTTATACATAATATGCACGAAAAAACAACATAGTCATTAAAAATTGAGACATGTTTTATATTTATATCGACTGTGGAAAAAAAGACGTAACCAACAGTATTTTCAAAACAGCTTTGTTCGATAATCACTTGATACACGTTCTATCAAAAGGATGTAAGCTGAAAATACCTTTATCCTTAAATACTATTAGTATCTAAACTTAACTTTCATGTTTGAAAAAAGAAGGGCATGTAGAAATTGCGATCAGGAAAAAAAGTTAGAGAAAAATATTCAATTAATATCAGATAAAGTCAATTAAAAATCAGTCTCTATGCACTTCCAAGTGTATATTTTATAATTTTAATTTGGCACAAAAACATAAAAAAGTTTTTTGTCTTCTGTAAAATTGTGTGGGTTGCGTCCTCTTTCCTTTCCACAGTCGATATGTAAATATATAAGTGTATTTTTCAATAAAATCAAAAAACCTAATTCAATGATATTCTCTGGCTGGAAATAATTAGACTTCCTCAACATTACCGATAATTATTTTTTAAGGATTAGTCAGCAATCACGTTAATAATTTTTTTTAATACATATTATTATAAAATAAGAGGGTTTCGTCTAATAAATATGATCATGTATTTTACTATTTTTTATGGCGTAGAACTTATTACAAGTAATTTGCCTACTATGAACATAATTTATCAGTGTCATCGAAGATTTTTTTTAGGCGAACGTGGATGTAAATATAAAACGTATAATATCGCAGATACATACATCAGATATGAAATGAATTTATTTTTTAAGATGTGCAAATACTATACCTACTTTAATCAAAATTACACTATCATGGTAAACTCTGTGAAATGTAAATTTGATCATGATATAATATACCTAGGGGTTTAAATAATTTCAAATATTGAAATGTGAGGGCACTTTTGTATAAGCACCCCTGGACAAACGACATCATCATAATACGAAAGGACAGGAAAATAAATCTATTTGTGTTCTCCACTTTGTTCCTTTTCTTCCCCCACAAAGTCGTGTCCGTGTTGCTGTAATAGACATGTACGTTACGCCACTGCATTCGCCGACAAATGAACTATTGTTACACGACAAAAACGCCTACATTTATAAAATGTCAATTCGAAAAACGTACACTTATTTCAAATAGGCATAAGGGCTAAATTTCTAAGAGCTTGTTGAATAGACTTGTGACATATGTTTTAAATGCAATTTGGTGAGTTTCTTTGACAGTTACATTCCGTGGTTTCCTACTGTAATGCGTTTTGAATGATTGACGTGAACCAATGAATGTCAAACTGTTACAATAAAATTATAAACGCTTGTCAAATTATAGATCATGATTTTTTTTAGATGATTATTTTATAATAGATCACTTCTGTAGCCCGTGCTCTATAAGTCAACGTCGTTGGCCTTAGTTGCGGTTCTCACGGGATCGAATCCCAATCTGATAAATTTTAATCGATTTGTGAATTTCTGTTCGAAAAAAGGTTGAGTAATTGAGTAACAAAGAGTTCTCGTAGAATCCAAGTATAGTATTTGTCTATACTAGTACAACGTTTGTTAAAAAAAGATTGTATAAAATATGTGACCGCACCATTTATTGCTTCGATACCATTGGCGGATCCAGGGGGGGCATTGGGACCATGCCCCCCCCTTGAGGAGAATTTATTTTCTATTTTTCTACTTTATTAAAACTGTATTGTGAAGTGGGCTCTTTAATTGTTAAGTTTACTGTGTTTTAAGAATACATACTTAATTATGTATTGAATATTTTTTTATAGATATATTATTTTTTAATCATCTTTTTTTTAACGTATTATTTATGTATCATGTTTATTTTCAAATTGAATGGGCCCCTTGGGACAATTTCTGGATCCGCCACTGTTCGATATATGAGGCAGATGCTCAAACGTATGTGATATCCACGTGAGAACTTCATCTAAATTAATTGATATTTTCTAATGCGGTATCGAGGAGCACTACAACAAACAGTTTGAGAGTCTGTTGATGGACAGTGAAAAAATGATGATAAGGATCATCTACATCTAAAGTGACGTCTAAAGGTAGGTTCACACTAGTCTAAACAATAATATAATGCGATGTGATGCCGAAGACGTGTGTGGTAATTTGTTATTTTGGGGGTGAAAAATGCAGCTGCGCTCAAAGCTAATTGTCATGCTATTAATTAAATGTGTCTAAATCACAACTATTGAAAGTTTGAGAAGTAATTTATCATTATAATTGAGTACACATGAAGAACACCGATGGCGAGAGTAATCAGTATATAGATACATTATATTATATAAATGAATGAAATTGCTTTATTCATGTGTATAATGTATGAAGAATATTTTCTTTAAATACTTAAAAAATAACAAAAAATAATTTTAATTAGAATGCCATTGCGTTTTTTTTTTTTTTTAACTTTTTTTAATGCATTTCTGCTCTCAACGTTGAGCATATGGTTTCGTAATGGACGTATCTCAACAAGAGTTTTTCTACGAAAACTGCTTTTTGCATAGTTGCCCTATCTCTTGTTTTCGAAGAGTGTAATAGAGATAGAAGGATAGGGCTAAGAAGAGGAATTCTCTAGACATCACAAAATCCCATGCTTTCGAAAAAAAATCAATTAAAAAATGTTGTTCATACCGGGACTCAAACACATGAGATCTGTCAAGGAAGATAACGACATTTGTATTACCATTGTGTAAGTTAAATATTATTATATCGTCTTCGTTTTGAATGTTTTTGAATTGGACAAAACAAATTATTTTATTGAAATGTCTAGTATTATTGGTAATATTAAACATAAAAGGTCAGAGGTGGGCTGCCAATATCTTAACAAGGGGCTCGGTAAATGTTATCCATTTTTTTATCCATGTCCGCTCCCTATGTCGAGTATATGGCCTCCTAATGAAGGTATCTATCTCAACGAAGGTATTTTTCTACGGAAACTGCTTGTTACTTAGTCGCTCTACCTCTCTTTTCCAAAGAGAGTAAGTAGTAGGGATAAAATGATAAGCATAAGACAGGACTAGTTATTAACTAATAGTAGCGCCCAGTTAAATTGAAGAATCGGAAGAGTGGAAGGCAATCTTAAGACATCACAAACACCCATTCCTTCGAACTGAAAATAGATAAATCGATCGAAAAAATGTTTTTTCGTACTGGGACTCACGGACGCCCACAACGCTGAATGAAAAAATGAAACGACAAATAATTTTCAAATTTATTCATCTACAAAAATTGCAGTTATGTGATGATTTGATATAAGACGAATGATTTTCTTATCTTAACAAGGGGCTCGGCGGCCGCGCCAAAATTTAACAAGGGGCTCGCGCGAGCCCTCCCGAGCCCCCTCCAGCCCATCTCTGTAAAAGGTCATTGCCACCAGATACATTCGCTAAACACTTACGCTCACAAACTCTCTCTATCTGTAATGCGTGTGTCGTGAGCAGTGGCGGATTACCCTATAAGCGAATTAGGCGCGCGCTTGGGGCTTCAAAAATAGATTATATTATATAACCCATATATTTTTTGTTCAGATTATATTATATTATTACTATTTTAAATGGGTTTTCTTGACATTTTTATGTTACCCGAAAAACAGAACCTCCAAATCCTGGGGTCTTTCGTGTTCTAAATCCGACACTGGTTCTGAGAAGTCGAATGTGGTGTTTGCTAGCGACACACATTAATGGACTTCATCCATTGTGATTATGACCCCTGTTAAAAAAAAAAACAGATATATTAAATTAAACTTTATCAAGTCATATTTTTATTTGATTATTGAAAATTATTTGTGTATTGATTCGGAAGCCCTGGATAGTGTTGACTGTCGACAGCCAAAAGAGTTTATAACATCTCCATACTGAAAAGATGCAAATATCCTCTGGTAATTGGAGACTTAAGACTTTTTCGATTCGTTCTGGTGGGTTTTGAACCATGATGCATGTCGCTGTTTGGCAGTGGGCGATGTGTTTATAGGAGCTGACAGATTATTTGACGACGAGTGGCGGTGGGGCTCTTTCATCTCTTCCGAAAGTCAAGGATCGGGTTTCCTCGGCATATAAGGCCGAGTTTTTGTGTAGGATGCATATCAAGTACAAACAAAAACTTAGACAGTCAATTTATTCACGATAAAGTGATTTTTTTATCCAGCGATAATATTTTAAGAAAGGTTTACTTAGCATGAGCATATTAGTGATCTCCAAACTCAGAAAGGGTAAAGCATATTTTTTAAATCAAAATTAGTTATCGGGATAACTTATATTTTCATCCAAAGCAAATACGAGGCATATTAAAGATTGTATAAATAAAACAATAAAATACATCTAAATTCCTGACTATAATATGTAGCGTTAGAAAATATTTCATGCTGTCTTCAAAATTATTTTGCAGAAAAAAACTTATTATTTATGTAAATATGATTTCTCGGCATTTATTTATCATAAAATTAACGAGTGTCAATATTGTAAGAACAATTATCTTGTATTTGGATAAATTTTACATGAGAGACAAAATACGATATTACTGCAAAAATAGGAAAGTTGTTAATTTGGTATTGCGATAATTAATTAATGCGTTCCGCGTTGAAAAAAAAGATATGTATAAATACAAAATGTACAATGATATAAGAGTTATAAGAGATATATATATCTTTATCTTATCTTAGTATCTTTATCAACAACAACAGCAAAAACGTGGTTCATACAATATTGGCGACGATATAAAAAAATCTACAACAATTATTTAGTACAAATGTTGAAATTTGTTTAGATAAATTAATACTTGTTTTATCTGTATTCTCTGAAACATACATTTAATTGAATTTTCTTCAGTGTGGATTTTATATATTACAAATAATGATTATATTTCATTCTTACTTTAAAACTTACCTCAGATTTAATAAAAATATAAATAAATAAAATAATATATTTTGAATTATTTATCTACGCTGAAACCGACACACCCAACAAAAAAAAGAAGTAATTCAATTTTATTTATCATTATATATCGGAAACAAAAAGATATTTATATATATTTTTAAGTTTATATTTTGCTCTCCTGCAAAATAACCAATATCGAATAACTGCTTTATTTGTTGGGGGTGTCGAATGAGCTGATTTTAAAATGTCGGTAATAATTTTTTAAGCATTCGATTTTTATTACAATTCAATCAGTTTGTAAATGTTAATTATGAGTCAACGATTAATTTATTAAGTATGCTTTCTTAGTGTCAACACGTGCGAAAAAAATATGGTCACCCTAAGATTATTAATGGCCACAGATTTATAGTTTCCCAAATTATTACATTACGTCGCATGCCATGTGGTGAACGTCAATAAAATACATGGATATAAAACAGGCCACCATATTTTGACAGTAAATTACAGATATTTATTACAAATTATTAATATTTCTAAATTCGTTAAGAAACGGCCAATTACAATTTCATTACAAGCTATAACTATAATGTCACCTTAACAGTTTATGTTGTAGTTTTTATAAATACATTGCTTTATTATAAAGAATATTTTGTATCATAAAATAATTATTCATAAATGTATGTAATCTAAAATGATGACTGTCTGGTCCTATGGCGCAGAGGTTAGCTTTGTGGACTTTCGTGTCGGAGCTTGAGCTCCAGTGCAAACATTTTTTCGATCAATTTATCGATTTCTGTTCGAAGGCATGGGTATTTGTGATGTATAAAAAATCTTTCGCGCCTTTACGATCCTTTAATAATTGGGCGTAGCGAGAGAGCAATTAGTTAACCATTAGTCCTGCCCTAGCCTTATCCTTGTATCCCTACTCTACTACTCTTTGAAGAAGATAAGTTGAGCGACCGAGTAACAAGCAGTTCTTATAGAAAAAAAAGCTGATGTTGAGATATCTTTATTAATAGGTAATATGATCCACAGTTGAAGACATGAACAAGAAAAAATAATCCAGATTCAAACGATAATAATGTCTTGTATCGTATTTTTATTGTAATTAATGATTTCTCACAAAAACATTGATTTCACTTTCGTGTGATTAATTATAGTTCGTTCAAAAAAAAATATGCATGCAAAGCTAATTAATAATACTAAACACATTTTAATATTTACAATATTTCGAAAAAAATATTGAACTCAATTTAATTACTTTCAATCAAGACTTTTATTTATAGCTATGTTGATGTTTCTGCTTTTTTCTATTGTTTCGTTATATTTTTAATGTTTTAAATGCTAGAAACTATATAATTGAAAAAAAAAACACTTGAACCAGTCTTTAGTAATTATCTATATTCAGCATGCGTATTCAAGGTCTCTTCAAAATTTTCAAAAGAAAATGGCCGTCTTTTAGTGACACTTATCAAATTTCAGTCACACCAATTTGGCACTGTTAGGCTGAATGGGTTAAAGACGATGTTCGGCGCTTTGTATTTTGTGAGATCGGCGAAGGAAGTTGGTATTATATTGTCATCGTTAATTCTCTCCCATTGAATTTATGAAACCGAAAGCTTTTTTACAACGAAAGCACTTGCTCGTTGGATATTCGATAGTTTTGTCAGCGCTGTTTATAAGTTGTATAAGTCAGAGTCACTCCCACGTCGCGTCGCACCGTCCCTCCCCAGTGCCTCGGTGTAATAACCATAATAAAGAGTAAGAGAGCGCAAACACCCATAAAGCTTTTATTTATGGCCGGCTTGAAAGAGACATCCAACGAGCATGTATGGGGACAGGCAGTAAAACGTTATGACTATTGCTTGCATATGGCCGTAAGCATTTTGTCGTGTTTCTGTTTTATTTAAATCATTCCCTGTGGGGTTGTATAATCCGGCTAATGTTGCGTACTTATGTATCAAACGGAGTCGGCTGCTTTACGGCAAGGTGGTCTATGGTTTTCTCATATCATGAATTGCGTCAGTGACAACATGACCAAGTTATATTTTTTAAATATAATTTAATTTGAAAACTTCGTTACTTCACTGATTTTGGAATAAATTGGATTATCAAAGTTATCAAATGTTTAAAGTAATAGAAATTTACATACAGATCGCTGAATCCATCGTAACTAACCCTCCAAGAACGAGCGTGACCATATGGTCACAGTAAGCACTGATGTCTATTGATTCCACTATTCATCCTTTTTCTATCTGAATATCATTGCTTTCACTCATATTTGGTTAAGAAGGGTACAGACTTCAGTTAGTCATCAGCCGCGGGAACAGAAACGGCCACCAAAAGCACATGCGATTTTTTGAATTTCCGTTTTTTGAATGGATTTTTTGAAACTGTTAGTTATTTTTTTTACGAGAACGGTTTGCTACTCAGTCGCTCAACTTCTCTTATTCAAACAGAGTAGTAGGAATAGAAGGATAAGACTAGGACATGACTTGTGGTTAGCTAATCGCTTTCGCTAGGCCCAGTTATTAAAGGATCCGCATCACAAACACACATGCCTTCGAACAGAAATCGATAAGTCGATCGAAAAAATGCTGTTCGTGCTGCGAATCGAACCTGTGAGATCCGTCACGAAAGTCCTCGACGCTAACCGCTGCGCCATAGGACTCGACAATTACTTTGAATTTAATATGACATACCGGTGATGATATATTGAATATTCGTCTAGTATTACAATTCCTGGTAACACCATTTTACCTTTCTATAGTCGATATATACATATAAATAAATAAATTTTAAATGCATTGTGTATTTGCCTTGTCCATGGGTAGCCAAACTTTTGATCTCTGCGGGCGATTTTATTCGGAAATTAGTCGTATCGGTCTACTTACACCGTATATGCTAAGTTGTCATTAAAAAAGAAATTATTATGTGTATAAAGAGGAAACTAAATGGCCGTATGTGCTAAACTGTCATAAAAAGTTAAGTAATTTAAAGCACAATAAAATGTGTATGAATAGAATAGATAATAAAAGACGCACTCAATTCATGTTTCAAAGCATCAGGCGGGCGACAAGGAACGGCTACGCGGTCGAAGACTAAGCTGCTATGCCATGTATTGCCGCATATTAGAATAACAACAAAAATAAACAATAAATAAATATATATTAATACATATTTAAAGACGCTAAAAAAAAATATCTTTTTACTTCGAATCTGCTAAATTCACGTGATCGATAATTATTATGATTTATGTAGATTGGGTCATTATTGATTTTATAAATAATATAATAATATATAACAAACAAATGTTCTTATGTTTGCTGTACAAAATAAACACAAATACGTTTTTACGCGAAGGTAAACTATATTTCAGTGTGCTCTAATTAATTTAAAAATCAGCTTTATTTTATTTTCGTGTATTTTGTAAGAGGAGAGAGGGAACCACCCGATTGAGCCTGTTAGTGAGTTCGCCATTTTTAACCGAGCCCTAACTGAAATAATTAATGACCCACTGAATCAAGCAACATTTAAACAAGATAAAACATCTAGCTGCTTGCTTTATTTATTGGTCAACAATCAGTATGGCTTTCTTTAAGGAAAGTGTACTATGACTTTTTCAATAATTACTTCATCAATTTCTCGCTAGTCTAGTTTTGATTGTTTGAATAAAAAAATATCTTTATATATGCTAATACCAACATTAAGATATGTCATTAAATATAGCAGTACGCTATGAATGCTAAAACCAAGAATTTTTGTACAGAATTCTTGAGAACAAAAAATATTTGTTATTTTAAAAATAGAAACCGAAGTAGGATTTTCTGATAATGTCGGAGTCAAATTGTAAACCAGTAAAAACGTATATAGTTGGGGAGATTACAGTAAATAAATAAATCTTTTGAAAGTGATAAAACATGATAATCTAATGTTAACTATGTCTAGGAAACTAGTAAAAAATGTACAGGGGCTAACGATTTTCCGATTAAAACCTTTTCCTTAAAGTGGGTTGTGCTTTTGCTTGTTTCTTTGTTGTCTTTTTGACATCCTTAACTTTTAGTTTTAGCCCAAAACATTAGTTTTATGACGTGTGATATCTGGTTAAGCGACTGGAAGGGGTTTCGGTTTGAATTCTGTAGTGGATAATAGGGATGTACTCGGCGTAGGAAGAGGTCCCGCCGCCCAAGGCGTTTTTCGAATTTGCCGCCCCCCCCAATAATTCGTCTTTTTTTTTAAATTACTTCTATTTTTTAGCTATGAGATTATACTACAGGTTGCTTAATTTTTTTTATTCATAAATATAATTTCTCCAAAAATATTGTATATTGTTATTTTTGTTTCTTTTGGATTTTTTTCAGAGCAGGAAAGCCACAGAATTGTGCCACCCCCTCCAACCATCCCCCACCCATGATACGCCACTGGATGTATTCTTTTCAATAAAAACCCTTGGTTTTTATGGAATTCTTGTTGGTGTGTTTTTGTGGCGGTGCTGTGTCTGTTTGTTTTCGGGTTTGACTGTTTTTCTTGGTTAGCTCAGAGTAGATGTTACTAGAATTGGTTGGTGAGTGCAGCTAGTTTCTTGTTTTCATCAGTGAAGACACCCAAAACACTATCAGATGTGCTTCACCACAGTTGGCTAAAAATACAGGTTGGTCGGAATTTTTTGCATTTTTGTGTGAGATGCATGCAGGGCCGACGCCACCATACAGGCGAAATAGGCAACCGCTTAGGGCGCAAACCATTAAGGGGCGCATGAATGGAGGATTCAAACTATTTTTATATACTCTAATAATAATAAATAATAGTACGTTTTATTTTATTTTGTTCGTTATGATTATTTATGTATCGTATTCTATGTGATTCGAAAATTAAATGTTGAGCGACTGGGTAACAGTTCACGTAGAAACACTTCTGTTGAGGTACATCCATTAGGAGACCATATGCTCTACATTGGGAGCGGACATGGGTAAATAAAAATAAAAAATTCTAAAGATCTCGAATTGTTTTGTTTCATTATTTAGAAAAAAAGACTATTTGTTTAAGGAGGCGCGCCAATAAGCGTTGCCTAGGGCGCCAAATAACCTCGCGCCGGCACTGGATGCATGTCAGCACAGCGAAGGTTCAGTGAATCAGCAGCAGACGGAATGGGAGTCCCTGACATCTGTGGCATTGGTTGTCGTCAGATATTTGCTCAGAGATTCGACGGCGATACGGAGGCTGAAAATGTTTTATGAAAATTAGTGTACCGGAGTTTTGCGGCTAGATCCTGTCATCCTTTGAACGCTTAGAACCGGGTAGCGAGAGTCTATTCGTTCAGATTTTATTTTAAAGTGGCCATCGCTTACCTGCAATATGGTAAACCGTATTCGGTTTTATTTATTGTTCAGTATTCCCGATAGTGTTTATGGACTCGCCATGGGCAGGTGTTTGCCTCATTGGCTCGAGATACACACGCGAACAAGCAGTTATTAGGTGATGTTTTATACTTAGAAGATTTATTTAGATTTTGCTCTCACTTAATACAAGTATAGATAAAAAAAGACTAATTATCCATATACGAAGGTAAATTTCTTACACAGAAAACCTATCATAAATCGAGAGATGAATAATTTACCACGTTATTTATTACAATTTTCCTAATATGGGTGCCTAGTACCTTGTTTTTATAAAGTAACCTTATCAGATATGGGCAAGCAAAGATATCATTTATCCAGATCGAATGTCTAATTACCCACCTAAGAAATTCCGCGGGTTTATTAATATCTGGGTAATGTGCATCAATCGATTCGATTCAAGCGGTCAATCGATTAGCCCCACACCATGGGATCATTCTAAGACGGATAATGAAAGTGCAGAATTATTCAAGTTAAGTCTAACTCACGATCGTGTTTGTTGGCCACGCTAACGTAGTGTCTACTTGGGGAATTTCGGCTTTATACAAAATAATGTATTTACATCTTAGCTTTTGCTCTTGAGAAAAATCTGACAATAATTGTTTGAAAGCTTTGAGCAATACTGTTAAACGGAATTTGCCTAGAAACAAATGACTGATAATCATTCGCTGGAGACCTTCGAACACCTGTCTACAAAAATTTCTTTGTAATCAAGATACACCAGCGAACTGATTCTCAAATACAACCGAATCTCTATCTTCCCTTCTACCCAACCTTGCATCTGCAACCACGCGCTACGGATTTACAGCTGCGTATCCCAGACCACAACAGCTCGTTTATAGCTCTCAAATGATTGCCAGGAGTGTCTTAGGACTGCAGTGGTATAGTGGGGCCAGGTCGGACCAGGTAGGCGACCTGGCACCTGAAAATGAGCCAGGGCGCTCTATCACCTTTTTGACTTGTAACTTAATTCTCAAGTACATACAATGAGTAAAGTTTTTTTGTTTAAATAATTGCGTGTTTTTTTATTGATTTAATTGTAAATACTTATGACTTTTTTTTATTTCGGACGGATATAAAAAAAATCTAATAAAATAGGGAAGAAATCAATGACCGACCTGGTAACTATTTATTTACCACTAGCTTAGGAGTAATTGTCGAAAATAGTTAATATGCACAATAGTGTTTAATAATTAAAAAAATACTATTCAAAATACATATTTATTGTGATTAGGATGAAGGATTTTTGGTATTATCCAGGACCTGAAAGTTGGCAAAGAGATTTGTGGGTGACATACTTGACATGGGCTGAATACAGCTAAGATAATAAAACGTTTTTATTATCTGCTGTATATCAAGTCTCTATTAATTTATACTGCACATGACCTTTCAATTCTCTTTTTGCAATGCAATCATTAACGTATCAAAACTTATACAATATTTAATACTGAAAGTAACGGCTGGTTTGCGTTCGCATTAATCATTGATCCTTCCTTATAGAGGGTATAATATATTATGCAATGTAAACCGGAGGTAAGTTAAAAAAATAATTTATAATTTGAATACGTTTACAAGAGAGTAACAGCAGTTCGGCTCGACAAGGCTGCGTACCTCTTAAGGCGGGACGCGTAAATCATATTTTTTTCTGCCCCACCTCCCTCTTTGATATTTCAATGATGATAAACGAGCATTGCGTGCAACTTTTCCTAAGGCCTAACGTGTTAATTAACCTTGTTTTAAAAATGAGTAAATCAAAGTGGCTGTTTCCCCAGGCGCGTAGACAAGGGGGACACTCTCACAGTCGAGAAGGCAATGAAATATGAATCATAAAAGTACTAATAAAAACAATTTCTTTTAAATAAATATTCCATAAATTTAATGCATATCAACAAAAATTGATAACTTATTTTTTTTTTAAATTTTTTAAATTATTTTTAAATTTAAAAAAAATATATATTTGACATTACAGCTTACGCCAATGCGTCAAATATTTTTGAAGTTGAATGAGAATTTTTGAAAGTCACATGAAATTAACTCAAGGAAAATTGACTTCACAAACACCCATGTCTTAGATATCAAATTAAAATTGAAAAAAAATCCAATTTAACATTGACCTTGCCGGGAATCGAACCCAACCCACCTGATTGGCAGAGCAAGCTCTAAACAACTAGATCACAGCGGGCGACAAATTTTTATCCATGTCTGCTCCCAATGTGGAGAATATGACCTCCTAATGGAGGTATCTCAACAGATTTTTTTACGAGAACTGTTTGTTACTCAGTCGCTCAACCTCTCTTTTTGAAAGAAAGTGGTAGGGATAAAAAGATAAGGCTGGAACAGGACTAGTGGTTAACTAATCGCTCTCCCTCCACCGGGTTGTTAAAGGATCGGAAATGGTGAGAGGGACATCACAAACACCCATGCCGTCGAACAGACATCGATAAATCGATCGAAAAAATGCTGTCCGTACTGGGACTCGAACTCGTGAGATCTGGCAAAAGCCCACAATGATAACCGCTGCGCCATAGGACCCGACCAATAAATAAAATTGATAATCGATAGATAACCAACCAAATTAAAGAAAACAATCATTTTTGATCGTACATATATTGATAATTTGTATGACAAAATTTGTAAGAAAAAAATAGTGTTATAATTTATGCTTTATTGCCGGCTGTGTGGCCGAATGTCAACGACGTTGACTTTAAGCACGGAGGTCATGGGTTCGAATCCCAGTACATTACAGTTTTTAAAGATTGATTTTTTAATTGATTTTTGGATTTCTGTCCCAAAGCATATGTGACTTATTGAATTCCTTACCAACCATCGTATACTAAAACAGACGTAGCGAGAGCGATTAGCTAACCACTAGTCTTGTCCTAGCGCTATTTTTCTATTCCTATTATCTTTTAAAAAAAAGAGTTTGAACAACTGGGTAATAAACAGTTAACTCTACTAGGAGACCATATGCTCCACATTTGGGAGCGTACATGGATAAAAATAAATATACATATGTATGTATTTAAATAAAAACATGTGACCACATTGCCTTAACTATTTCCTATCATAATTTTAATAATATGAAAACTTGATTCATTCGTTATTGTTCCTTTGAAAATCTTTGTGGATAAAGCCGTAATTAATGGCATCATAAATTATTTGTGATGCAAAACTCAGTACAAAAAGATAAATATAATCAATATTTTGAATGAATGCTGATAAATCTTAGTAAATATTTCATCTGTCCAACATTAAAGTAGGTAATTGATGGCGCATCTTTATCTTCGTTTGTCTCAAGGTAAAGCGCTATTTATTTGAAAGGTGAGAGTGTTGAAAAACAGTTTTTTTAACGTAAATATAATAAAAATAAAACAAGATTTAATTTATTTAGATGTAAAAACTAAGTGATAATTTTTCGATACAATAAATAATTATAGACTTAATAAAAATACCACTTGTATCTAATATAAACCATATCATTTTTTATGCGATATTTTGGTTTCAGTAATTGACGCGTATAAAAAACCTTACTTTCATATAATATGATAAACTGATGTCGAAAATCAAAATATTGCGTAAAAAGTATCGAAAATGTGTGAAAAATCTCCATTTTTTTCGTAATTCAACCAATAAATTCTGTAATGCTTGCATGAAGTTAAAGAGATAAAATTAGTGAAATTGAAAGTTATAAAAATACTTTCTTATGAAAACTCATTTGAAGAGCTATTTGAATTCCGATTTGTTCTTTGGACCAGCGGTGGGCTGCCAATATCTTAACAAGGGGCTCGGTAATTATTTTTTTTCATCCATGTCCGCTCCCAATGTCGCGCATATGAAGGTATCAACAAAAGTTTTTTTTCTACAAGAATTGTTTGTTACTTAGTCGCTCAACTTTTCTTTTCTAAAGAGAGTAGTAGGAATAGAATGATAAGGCTAAGACAGGACTAGTGATTAACTAATCGCTCACGTAACGCCCAGTTGAATTGAAAGATCGGAAGAGTGGAGGGAAATTTTTAAACATCACAAAAACCCATGCCTTCGAACAGAAAATCGATAAATCTATCGAAAAGATGCTGCTTCGTACTGGGACTCGAACCCGTGAGGTCCTGCATGGAAGCCCACAGCGCTGAATGAAAAAACGAAGGGGAACTAAGTCTTGTTTCATAATAAAATTTAACCATCGACAGAAATTGCAGTTACATATGTGCTGATTTGATCTAAGATAAATGATTTTCTTATCTCAACAAGGGGCTCGCTGACCGCGCCGAAATTGAACAAGGGGATCGCGCGAGCCCCTCTGAGCCCACCCCTGCTTTGGACTACCTGATTTTTTGTGAGTAGTTTAGAGTTGTACAACATTGGTCGAAGCTTTGTTAAAGTTGAAACCATATGGTCCGTATGTTTCATGTAAACAGTAAATGTGGTTGACGAAGAATATAAATGATTGCAGTCGAAAATAATAATTATCCTTTGATGAACAGAACTGCAATATCATAGCAAAACATCGTCTTATAAATAACCTTAAACACAATACTCGTAAACTTTCGATCATTACAAAAGAGCGGAGCTTAAAGCTCGCGGGCAATTCTTTAATCGGGCGCCCCTGACAGTGGCTGCGCCTCAGCGTGCCCCGCGGGGGCTCATTGAAGCCCCCCGTCTGGCACGTTCAATTCATAATATTTATGCCCTGATAATGTGGTGGACGGGCACAACAGTCGGTCGACGGGAATCGCCGCAGGGGACGAAGCCTTATCAGACATTATGAAGGGTGGAGGCGAGATCCAGGCCAACTCCGGCGATGAAGCTTTTTTCAATTACACGAGCTTTTGAAGACTCAAAAAAAATTATCAATAATATCAGCGGAGATGTGAGCACTTGGCTTCTAATTGTATTATTTTTATCGGTAATGTAAATAAGTCATTAATTAACCAAACTTCTTTCCGAAGAGAGTATAGAGATAGAAAGGATATGGCTAGGGTGGGAATAGTAGTTAGCTAATCGCTTATTTTAGACATGGAAGTGTGTGGTAAGTAATCTGTTGACACTACATACATCGCTTCAAGCAGAAATTGATAAACCGATTGAAAAAATGCTATTCATACTAGGAATTGAACCCGTAAGATCCGTCACGGACGCCATCGATGTTAACCACTACACCCAGTGGCGGATTATCCTATAAGCAAATGAGGCGCTCGCTTTGAGCCTCCTGATCTAAGAAGCCTCAAAAATAGCTTATATAATATAAACCATATACTTTTTGTTCAGATTTTTTCTATTTTATTTGGAATTTTCTGATGTTTTTACGTTATCCGAAAAAAAGGGCCTCCGAATTTTATTGCGTCTGGTGCCTCCCATGTGCTTAATCCGCCACTGACTACACCACGAACCCGACATGTCGTTGTACAAGTAAATTTGAATCAGGTATCAACTCTATCGGTGGCTGCATTGGATGCATAGATGAATTCATGACAAATCTTCGAATTAGTCTTACTTAGAGGTAAAGAAAAATAAAAAACATTTTTTAGTTTTAAAAGCTAAACCTTACCAAGTGTGAGTAGTTTATACAAAAAATAAATCATTGAAATATTTTGATTGACGTGAAATCTGCACAAACTGACGTGTGGTCTTTTCGCAAATATAAAACTGTCAAATGCTAGTGCTTTGTCGTTGATTTCCATCATGGCCGTCAGGTTTGTGAATTGTGAATGCATCCAGCAAGTTAATTGTGTAATTATTTTATTAAGTCGGTGACATTTTCTCACACGACCGGGAACGGTGTCTGGTTTCATTAGTGTACAGCGCTTCGCCGGGTTTGTCACTTTAAATAATAACCCCGAGACACGCACTATGCATTATTTTTATGATGGTGTTCACACTAAAAAAGTATAAATATGAGCGACAAATAAATGACATTTAACCGTCGTGAAAACTTCCTATACCTTATTTCAATTTTTTTTCCATATGTTGGTACGATCGATGTTTCTTTGGTTTGATTACAATACAGCAGTGGTGTAGTGGGGCCAGGTCGGGCTGGGTCGGCGACCCGGCACCTGGAAATGAACCAGGGCGTCGCCCTGTCAACCTTTTGACTTGTCACTTAATTTTCAAGTACATACATATAATTTAATTGTTAAAACTTGTGTTTTTTTTTAAACTTAGTATGGATATAAAAAAAACAAAAAAAATAGGGAAGAAATCAATGACCGACCTGGTACTTATTTATTTACACTACACCACTGGGCTTAAGTATAATCTAATGGTGCAACTTATCAGTAATAACAGTTTTTTTTGAGGACTGGAGATACACTACAATGGATACAATCTTAAATAATTAGAAAGTTTTTGGTAATTTTATTCGGGTGATCGTGATACAGTTATTAGTAAAAATATTACCAGCTGTCAGTGATAACTGTCAGGATTCGCTCAATATGTTTGATGAAAACGATGCACAGACGCAGAAAGAGTGTGTGTGTACTGGACCATCAAAATACGCTTACTTGTAGAAAGACACTCAACATTTATCCTCATCTGATTAACACTCTCCTCATGCGCATGTACTAACAGTGATTGTGCATGTCTGTGTATAAAAATATAAACATAAATAAAGCTAAATACCCTAACGTTATTTGCCGAGAGATTATTTTATTATTTATACATTTAAGGTCAGGCTCGCAAAAAACAATTGATTTCTAGTTTTAACTTATAAATTAAATATTATTTTTGAATGTATAAATACGAGTTGAACAAAGTCAAGACGGAGATACGTCTTTCTTTTAGACCAGTGGTTCTTAACCGGTGCACTGCGAGCTTATTGCAAGTGCACCGCGAAAAAATTGGTAAAAACGAAAAAATCCGCAAAATAGTAAAAACCGAAAAATCCGCAAAATAGTGAAAACCGGAAAAGTCAAAAAAAATTATGGCCACATTTTTTCCGACCTAATTCTGGTGCACCGCGCCTTTTTTCCATGTACAAAAGTGCACCGTGACTTCGAAAAGGTTAAGAACCACTGCTTCAGACCAAGGGTGTCCAACCATTTTTGCCCTGGGATCGACTTTTCAATCGTAAGTTTTCTCGCGATCTACTTCTTACATGATTCTTATAAGAAATTTTATTTATGGGTTTTCCCTTCTTCAAACTTAGAAATGTTTGTTTTAAATACGAAATACATATCATTTGACAGGTATGTGCTTAAAACATAATTCAATTTTAGTATTTTTGTATATTTTATATTTAAATTATATATTTTTTCGAAATTCATGGAAGCTTCGGGATCGACCAAATTTTGCTTTGGAATCGACCGGTCGATCGCGATCTACCGTTTGGACACCCATGCTTTAGTAAGATAAACATAATATGTAAATACATAAAAAAATGTTTTATTAATACGCAGCATTATTATCCAAGTTCTGCTTACTTTAATAAAATAATAATGACAGTAGCTAACCGGATTATTATGAGGGATCTGAGATATGTTGTATTTTTACAACCCGTCCATTGCTGTCCGTTTGAATGTGAGCAACGACACGTGGATTAGCCGCAAAAGAAATGGAATCGCAGTAGCGGCACAGTGGACACCGTCTATTTGGATCTCGTTGGTGTGACGGCCCGTTTGAACAGCTCCTGACGTTGGAACAAATCGTGGGAGACGTTTCAGTCTAGCGCTGGGACAGTGAGTGTCAAACTCGGATTTATGGCGTCTTAGTTACATGGATATTTGAAGACACCAAGGCTTGAACGTATTAACTGCGATTTTGACAGAGCTGATCTCGTGTACTTTATGAAATAAGTTTATTATTTACTATACAGTCAATCCTGTTTTTATGCGGTTTTTTATGCGATTTCGAAGTTATGCGGTTTTTTATGTTTTACGATATATTTTTTTAAAAATATTACATCGAGAGCATTAGTTTAGCACATGAACTTAGCGAAGAAAGGTTTGATACCTTTAGCGAAAATTATATCGATGAATTACTTACGGATAATGCTATAAGTGACGATGATGTCATTCATTTAACTTTAACTATTGACAAAAGCCAGAAAACGATGACGAATTGGAAGAAGTTCCAGTTCTTTCACTGCGAAAATAATTCAAGAAGATCTCCAACTTTTCAGTAAATTAGAATGATTCATTCTAAATGATTCAAATTCTGAACGATCATTCAAGTTTCAACGATAGCTTAAAAAAATACCTATGGGTGTAACAAACTGCATTACCAATTAATTATCGAAAACGTAAATCTGAATAAACTCTGATCACTAATTTCATTGTTAGAAAAAAACCATAGTTTTATGAAATTGATGCAGACTATTTCTTCCGAAAAATAGTGATTTAGAACCACATGCTTTAAAACACACTTGAATTGTCATACAGTGACTGAATATTTTTAATATTTTTACGCAGTGTTTTTTCTCTAATTTTCCTATACTTTGCGATTTAGTGTATATTTTAACTCCCTGTTTCAAAGTTATGCGGATTTTAAAATTCATGGAACGCATCCCCACTTTTTGTATGGAAGTCATGCCTTTTTTTGTGCGATTTTTTTAATGCGATATTTCATGGAACGCATCTACCGCATAAAAACAGGATTTACTGTATACGTATTTTGTAGCGTCTTGTATCGTCGTTGGCTTTGGTTACTCAGGTCGCGGGTTTGAGTACCAATACGAACAGTCTTATAAATTGATTTTTCAAATGATTTATGAAATTCTGTCAGAAGTCATGTATGTTTGTAATGTTTTGAATTCTCTCGTTCCACTTACTTTATTCTAAAAGCCCGTATATCGAGAGTGGTCAGCGAATCACTAGTCTTGTCCTATTTCTATTCTTCCATCCCTACTCTCTTTAAAAAAAGAGAGGTTGAGCAACTGGGTAACACGCAGTTACTGTGGAAACAATCTATTTAGATAAATTGCATTAGGAGTTCATATGTTCCACTTTGGGAGCGGATATGGTTAAAAAAGAGTACATGCAATCGCACAGGCTTTGTATAACTATGGATTGTATGCGACAGTTGTATGTGGGAATGTCAAGGGTCTAAGATCCCTTAACATTATAATATTATAGCGAATAAATAATCTATGCCGTGAGGAGCTCGGTAATTAATAGTTTGTATCAATATATTTTTTGTTTAAATTTTCGGTTAAAATGCAATCATTGCTCATTATTAATACACTCCGATAGATAGTGAGTTGGCGGGGAAGAAAATTTAATATTATCATAAAGTTTTTGAGTATCGTTTTTATCACTTTGTAAAGCTTTGGGTCGTTATGGCCCTCAGTAGGAGTCGCTCCGGTTCGTTTTACTGCCACGACTTTTATATTTAGCCGATGTCTGTTACTAATTTGTCCGGGCTTTTAGTTTCCAATGAAATTACGCTATGAAACCTTTTCAAGCGTTTCAGCGAAGAAAAATAATATCACATCTAGTTAAGCCCAAGTATTTCTTTGGATGTATATAATGTGAACAAGTTATATAATAATATATCTGATGTCCAGTTTTGATTATTATACATCAAGCGGCTAATTAACTATTAAATGAAAAAAATGATTACGATAGGTTAATTAAAATAACCCAGGGCTGTGGAGTCGCGTGAAAAAAAGACGACTCCGACTCCAACTCCAGCTTTAAAATAATTGACGACTCCGACTACGAGAATTTTTCAATAATTTCATTTTAACTTATATATATAAGTATACCATCAGATCATCTTTAGTCAGCCAAGCATGAAATGTTAAAACTTTTGACTATTTTGTTTAAATACACATCATTAAATATATTTTTCAAAAAAACATCTAGCCGCTCATTTTTCACGACTCCAACTCCACAGCCCTGCAATAAACATTTGAAAATAATTATTATTTTCTATACTATTTCTATAAAAAAGTGACTAAACGTTGTATTTCTTTACGATTTCTTAATTTCACGGACAAATTTAATTGAACCTATCATTAATATTTTCTTTAAAAATGTACACTTTATCTTTTTTACACAGATTTTTTGCATGTAACGTATCCGGCGTATTTACCGTGTGAAAGAATTGGCTGCAAATTTTTTCTGAGACAATTGCTCAAAACTGAAATATATATCATGTATTTTCACAAATAAACCACTTAACATAACATACCTGGAATTCTGGACGGCAACTTAAATTCCTGAAAAGTCCAGGCCATTCCTGGGCGGTTGGTAACTCTATTGGAAACAGGATAAGGTTTATATTTCTCATTAAAAAAGTAAAATTATTTTTATACAATTTTATTGAGAATTCATATTGAAATGCAAATTGAAATTGATTTTCGAAGGTTATAATATTATGCGTAAGTAGAATATATATATTTAACCAAAATTATATAGTATGAGAACTATATATAGATATAACAAGTTCACTGATTGGATATGCTACAGTTTGTATCGTTAATTTATGGAAAAATATTTATCAGTTTGGATTTACTCAATAGTAATATTTCAATGTTATTGGAACCCGCTTTATTGTGATCATATTTACATAGTTCTCATTACATCTAAAATAACAGGATGTGATAATTTTATAACTAGAATACGAAACAAACACGAAAAAATTATCATACAAGAATTTTTATCTATGATTAAGATATGAAATTGATTTAAACATGCGTTCAAACGTAGAAGTTAAATTATGACATATTTGATGTTTCTTTCATTTTTATGACTGGTTTGTTTATGATTCATATATTGACATAATGTTTCGATTTAAATTGCCGATATGGTCAGTCAATAAAAAGCAATCGAAATAATCTATGATAGTTAAAATTAATGTTCGCTATAATACTAAAGCTAAAAATTCATAATAAAATTATCTTGGACTATTTTATGATGTGTACTCTGTAGTGTCACATCAAATTAAATGAATCAAATAGCTCAAAAAATAAAACATACATTTTTAATAATTCTCAATTATATTTAATATGATCTGGACCGGTTTCGCTCATGACGAGCATTATCAAGTGATCATCAGTAATATTCCACTTAAAATCAGTTGATAATGTTCGTCATGAGCGAAACCGGTCCTGATCTTATTAAATAATAGTGGGAATTAGTACAAATTTACATATATATTTTTATTATAATGCCTGTCCACTAGAGCTGACAGTGAACACCACAAAAAAGGAATCAGACAGTTTATTTAAAACGACCGAAATCTTGCTTGTAAATTTTTTAATTTTCAGTTATTAATACTTGTTTTAATACAAAGTAATATCGTCTTTTAAAATCACTGACAAAACATGACAGTAAAATTCGTTTCAAAAATACATATTTCGCCATTAACCGTAATGTAATTTACGTGCAGAAATGTAAAAGTAATTAATCGAACGGGGGCTTGTAATATTACAGCTTTTAAATATGCACAATACTTTTTCCGATACATTCATCAACAATATATTTTTTAATTGTAGTTAATTTCAGCAAATAAAAATAAAAATTTAGATTGACTAAACTTATTAGATATTATGAAAACTGTTACTAAGTAAGAAATATCATTTTTTGGTTACCTCATGTATGCTTAAAACATTTTTATATAAATGAATTATTAATTTCTGCGAGAGATTGGAGAAAAAAATATTACATAGTGAAGCACGGTGACATAATATTTTAATATAAAACAGAGTTTTATCAACCAACGTTTGGTAGGCATTAAACTATCACAGAATTATTTAACGAGAAGCAGAAAGTTTTAAGTGTTACTAAGCTCCGCACATCTTCAAGCTTTTTTCCAGCGGGGAGCTTTTTCACCGTACAACATAACTCAAGCGAAAGCACAGCTGTTCGGGCTCTGTCGTTTTGCGGCGAGAATTGCCGACTGCGACTGTTTTGAGTTATGGCCCAATCACGTGTTGGGTACAGAACTCTGTGGCCGTGTGGTAAAATAAACATATTAATTATTATTCAAAAGACATGGTGGAGAGTAAAATATTTTTGAAACACCCGCCGCACTAAATCAATCTCAAACGTCTGTGATAAATGCCGAACGGCAAAAAAATAAAACATGGCTCTTTAGCCGCTGGCATAGTTCGTTAATTTTGATGACATGAGCTGAACGTTGCTTTTCTTTCAATTTCGGATTGGCCTTAATATTCAATTTATGCTCTTATCTGACGACATTCAGGATGCGACGTTCAGTATTAAGTGTCTGACACTATAAATTTCTTTACATATTAACAAAAAATATGTTATTTTCTAAATTACTTTTCAAGACACATTGCACAATCAGGATTTAATAATTATCTGATATTTAAATTGCTGTTACGGTTTTGGGAGGTATCAATAACAAAAACAAAATCTTTTCATAGAAACTATAAACATTAATTTATTTTTATTAATACCTTATTATAATCTTTTTCGATTCAATTATCATTTAAAAAAGTATTTACAAAAATCACTTTGTCCCATATCCTTAGCACTAGGGCTTATACAAAAACCGACTTTTGAAAAAACCGGTTATCTAATGTCAATATTGTTCGAAATCCGGTTTTATCCGGTATTCAAAGTTTTACAAAAAATAGATATGTAATTCAATAAAATAGCGAGAAAAAGTTTAATTTTTTTATGTTATTTATTTATATACATAATAATGCACAAAAAGACATTATTTGGTGTTAATCTTCAGAAAATATGATTTGAGAAAACACAAAGCGTCCACTGATCGTTTTGTAACAAAATTTCTTGATATCGAAAATACCCTTTCGCTGGGTAATGGTCTTTAAGCCATCAAATAGAAGATCCAAATTTTCTGTCCTTTTATTTATAGACTCGTTTATGGAAAATTCGGCACAACCGGTTACGAAGTTGAAAAACCGGTTTTCGAATATGCAAATTTTGCTAAAAAACCCTACTTAGCAGGTTCCGTTCGAATTGTGACAAATTGTGGCAAATTTTCATGCTAGCGATTTTGAGTTGAAATAATAAATATTTATTGACTATATATAATGATTTTTCACATACCGTACATTGATTTCGATTAGGATTTTTTTTCATCCGGTTTTCATACGTTTTTGAAAAAGTTTAGTAACCCCTGGACTATGTTGTCTTTAGTAAATAAACAAAAAAATACAGTTGAATTTTCTATTTTTGCAATAAACATAACAGAGGTTATAACATTACCAAGTAAAGAATCTATCTAAAAGAAATATTATCTAATGTACATTTCTATACATCCTGCTAAAAAAATCGTCAAAAAAATCAATAATAATGCATATACGAATGATTTAATTATAATAAATTGGATCAGTATACTGCTATGTGGCGACAGCTGTCTATTAAAACGCACAGATAAAGCGAGTTATATGTTTTAATAAAAATAAAATTCATCTTAATAATAACATCACGTAATATAGCGTTAACAGTCACTCGGGGTACCTATGTTCTGTCAGCTAATAATGTATTTTCGTACTTGACTATAAAATAAAGATACGATATTGATTTTTAAATAAATAACAATATTCATTTTAATATATTGATGTAAATTATTACAGCTCATTAGGTCGTTATAACATATATTGATGTCACTTTTAGGGTGTTCACTGACAATACTTAGTGGAAAAGCATTGTAATAAGAATACAGTATTCTTCTGTACTTATTTCCACTTTTATTTATCTAGATCAGTACCGGTTTCGCTTATGGCAAGCATTATCAACTGATAAGTTTATAATGCTCGCTATGAGCGAAATTGGTCCTGATCTTTATACATACAATTATAAATAAGTACGAAGGAAAATTGTGTTTTTCTAAATTATATTTATGTATTGTGTATGTTTGATATTAAAAATTAACATATTTTTACGAGCCAAACTTTATCGGTATAAAATCATTACTATAGTATAAATAATGAACAAAGTAAACACAACTTACTATATGTCATTGGTACTTATATTCCCAAGTCGTTAGCTTGATAAATGATTTAAGGACTTAAGTTCGTTATTTATGTATATTTCACGCATGTTGCAAGTTGCATCTGAAAGTGATAAAAAGTTGTAAACATATTATAAGTGGGATGAACATAAATCAATAAGCGATAGTATTGCACAGCCCCTTTGAAAAAAAATTCCCCTCTTTCAACTGTAGACACTGAAACATTGCTTTGAAAACTAAACCTAAATCATTCATACTCTGGGTAACCAACCATACATGGGTATGCACTATGCATCTTTTGAAAGATCATTTGTTGTGATACTTCCATTAGAAGGCCATATGCTCCAGATTGAGAGTTGGCATGGGTTAAAACAAAAACTATTTTTAAATTAAAAATTCGATAGAATTTTTTAAAATTTATGTCTGCTCCCAATTGGGAGCGTATGCCCTCTTAATGGAAATATGCCAACATAAGTTTTTCTACAACTACTTTTTACTCAGTTGCTCAACCTCTCTTTTTTCGAAGAGAGTAGAGACAGCAAAGATAGGGCTAGCAGGACTAGTGGTTGTCTTATCTCTCTCGCTACTCTCCGTTTTTTAGGCATTAGAATGGTGGGAGGGGGGCAATTTTCAGAAATCACAAACGTCCATGTCTTCAAACAGAAATTCGCCGCGAGGTTCGGTATGGAAGGCAACGACGCAGACCACTGTGCCATGTCAGTGGATTAATGATTACTTTTTGTTTTGTATACCGATTTCGTTTATACTGGTCTTAAAGTAAATATATGCCTTTGATCGTTTCGTGCGCTGTCTTTGTATGACACTATCAGCGACCGAGTACCCACCCCTATTTTAGTCGCAAATCGTAAATGTACAATCTAGGGGCGGCTCAGTTTGATCAGAAAGTCATATTTTATTGTAGCTGTGTCCCGTTTATGAGTCAAAGTTATATTCTGAAATATTCGTTAATTTGAATAACGACCGCGAGTGTGAATTCCGAACGTGACGTCCCACGTGGGAAGAAGATTTAAAACGTATGTTTATCGCATTAGAACATTTCCGACTAACTAATTCAGCCCATCAATTTGCCTGTCGTCGTATATCAGGCCTACTACTTGAGCTGTATCGCGTGCAATGGTGTATATTATGTTGCGTCAGAGGTGCGGAAATGTGGTGCATTAATTAATTCTTAATTTATATTTTTAAAAAAGTTTCCTTTAAACTAAAGTACTGAGCTGATTTTCTAAAAAATATTCTACACGTTAATTAATTTAATTTGATCTATTGCATATGAAAACTACGGTATCCGGTGAATTGCTCGAATGCAATTCCTCGAATGTAGAATTCCTCAAATTACAAATTCCTAGAAATGCAAGTTTCTCGATATGCAATTGCTCGAATATCAACGACCTTTTCCACTCGACCACAGGCAACTTAAATAAAAAGTATTTTTTTATTATGACTTTTTTTGATTTATGGTTTTTATTTCTCGACTTGTATAAATATTTTTTAAAAGAATGAGTAATAACAAAAAAATGTTTAAACTTAAATCCTTTTTTTATAAAAAACTTTCGAGGAATTTTTAATTTGACGTTCGAGGAATTGGTTATTCGAGGAATTTGTTATTCGAGAAATTTCCATTCGAGCAATTGCATTCGAGCAATTTGCATTCAAGTAATTTACCGGGAATCGAAAACTACTATCATATTACGGTAGCAATGACAATATGACATTTGTCGGGTCCTTGGTTCACGGTCAACGTCGTTGGCTTCCGTGAAGGATTTTATTTGTCTCTTGATGTACTGATTTCTGTTCAAAGGCACGGATGTGATGTCTGAATATTCCAGTCTACCATTTTAATCCTAAAGAATATATAACAGGGTGTAGCCGGAGAGAATAACCCATTACTTGTCTTTCCGCAGCCCTATCGTTTCTATTCCTACTTCTATTGAGAGGCTTAGCAACTGAGTAACAAGCAGTTTTCGTAGGAAAACTCTGTTGATATACCTCCAATAAGAGGTCATATGTTATTCATCAGGAGTAAATATGGATAAAAAAGTTACAACTTGTATTTAGTTCAATAGTAAAATTGATCATAAATTAATCACAACTGTTTACATTTATGTCATTTAAATACTTCAACGCCCCTCCCCGCAAGTAAATACAAAATTTCAAACGTACACTTTTGTTACTGAGAATAAATATGAGGAAGCTGACGAAAAGTAATCAACGCGTATGTCATACAAGATTGACACATATAACAAATTGCATTACTGCAATATGCAACATTGAATTCAGCCTGACGTCTAAAATAAAAAAACCGCCCAGATTTTTCAAACGCTCCCAAGAGGTAGTTTACGACTACGATGTAAAAAACTTCTTTGATGCATACGATTTTTCTTTTAATCAACTAATTTCACATTCTCTGTTCTCAAAGATTTTTTTCTGACAAATCGTTGTTAAGTCATTCATTAATCACACCAGTTTTCACCATAACAAAAACCGTAAATCATATTGTAATTTCGTCTAAATAAAATCTTCGAAATGTATATTATGTAGTAGCATAAAATATTTAAATAAGTTTAATAAAACGCTCAGTGCATACAATGGTAAATTCTTTTTTTGTCGAGTTATACCTTCAAAGTATAATGTGGTGTACTCCTGCGGCTATAGGGTAACCGGGAGATTATTATTTGTACTCATTATTTTAACGCACTACCGGTTATCGCTACGTTTTGAAAACAGGCTATATTTCATATTGTTTGTGACAGTTGAATATGTGAAGCGATCGTAGATTAAACGCCAAGCTTTGAAAGTTCAACTACTGCAGCGCTGCTTGTAACTGATTATTATTTGTTTATTAATAATTGATACAGTCAATGTGAATTATTTAAAGTCCATCAATACGACAGATAACAATTTATGACAAACTGGCGATTACGTAAATTTATTTTAACCGATTGTGTTGTTTGTAATAAGCGGTCAATCGTTTATATATAAATATAAATCCGTGAAATACAATCATACTTTATATTTAAATTATAAAATATATTTTTAATTGTTAGCCTATTATAAACCAAAAGCTATTTATTACCACAGATTTTCAGATTTATTGTCAATTAAAATTTAAATATTGACTGACGGTGTGTGTGATTTAATAAAAATTATATCTGCTACTGTCGCCCGCTGTGGTCTAGTTGGTTAGAGCTTGCTCTACCGATCAGGTGGGTCTGGGTTCGATTCCCGGTAAGGTCAGTATCAAATTGGATTTTTTCAATTTTAATTTGAGATCTAAGACATGGGTGTTTGTGAAGTTAATTCTCCTTGAGTTAATCTCATGTGACTTACAAAAATTCTCATCGAGTATATCTCGTATGATCTTTCAACTTCAAAATATTTGACGCATTGGCGTAAGCTGTAATGTCAAATATTTTTTTAAAAAAATTAAAAATTTATAATTCGAGTTTTTTAGATTGACTGTCATCCATCCTGTACAGTGGCGGATCCAGAAATTGTCACAGGAGGTGGCCATTAAATTTGAAAATAAACATGATACATAAATAACACGTTAAAAAATAGATGATTAAAAAATAATATATATAAAAATAGTCAATTCATAATTAAGGATGTATTCTATGAAACATAGTAAACTAAACAATTAAAGAGCCCATTTCAAAATGATGTTTTAATAAATTATAAAAATGGAAAATAAATTCTCCTTAAGGGAAGGGACATGACCTCTCCTATGCCCCCCCCCGCTTGGATCTGCTAATGAAATACACCGCTATCCCCTTACGTCAAACTTAAAAGCCTTGTAAAGCACTCGATTTGAACCGTTTTTCGTTTGTGAAAGATTATTTCAATACATTATAAGATTTATATCGAAAAAAATATTATATCAACTGTGGAAAAGAAAAAGGACGTTACCCACACATATAAAATTTTACAGATGGCGGAAAAAACGTGTTTTGATGATTTTGGGCCATATGCAAATTATGAAATATACACAACCTTGCAGTGCACGGAGACTTCTAAACTGGTGTTTAGTTGACATAACCTATTTATTAAATAAATTATCCAGGAAAAACCTTTATTACAGTCTTAAAAGCTAAATTTAGATACGAATTCGGCATTTTCAGCTTGGATCCTTGTGATAGAACGTGTATCAAGTTTGATACATTGCGCTAATCGAAAAAAACCTGTTTTGGAAAACTGTGGGTTACGTCCAGTGGTGTAGTGGTAAATAAATAGGTACCAGGTCGGTCATTGATTTCTTCCCTATTTTTTTTTTATATCCGTCTGAAGTTAAAAAACCAAAAGTTTTAACAATTAAATCAATAAAAAACGATTAAGAATATATGTACGTACTTGAAAATTAAGTTTTAAGTCTAAAAGGTGGCAGGGCGGCGCCCAGGTACATTTTCAGCTGCCATGTCGTCGACCTGGACCGACCTGGCCCCACTACACCACTGATTACGTCCTTTTTCATTTCCACAGTTATTATAACATGCATCAATTTTTGAATCTCAGTACGAACTTGTTAATATTTATTAAAACGTATAACTTTTATTTTATTTCTCTTATGTCAGTAGCAAGATAATTATTAACACGCTACCTGCTGAATAATTTATTAATCTACACTTCACATGTCAGTAAAGAGAAACGAAACGGTTAAAAACAAATTATCGACATTAAACTCTCATCTTGAGCATTAAACACTAGCGTTTATGAATTTATTTTCCTACAAATGAACACGTTTAAATTTAATGTTTTTTTTTTATTTATAAATTACACGTTTGTACGTTAGTCTTATGGCTCTTATGCCGTTCGTCATGTCACCATTTGACTTTATTTAATTACTTCCTCCCTCTAACAGAATTAAAGAGCACTTGGATGAAAAGTGCGTCGTGTATTTCGCTCTTGAATGCAAAAAAAACATACATCAGTGTCTTTTCTACACAACGCATACTGCAATAATTCTACACTTTATAACGGGGGTTATCAGTGGTTGGTTAGGAAAGAGCAAAAATGATTAATGCGTAATTTTACGTATCATATCGACAAATTTTAAAGGATGCACAAAAAATGTATTTTGATGATTTTGGGCCATATGCAAATTATGAATTATACACAACCTTGAAGTGCACGGAGACTTATAAACTGGTGTTTAATTGACATAATCTAATATTGATTAAAGAAATCGTCTAGGGAAAACATTTTTTACAGTCTTTATTCTTGGTATCAATTTTCTCATCTTTTTTCAAATTTAAAAGCTAAATTTTGATACTGATTTGGCATTTGTAGTTTACATCCTTTTGATAGTACCTCTATCAAGTTTGATACATTATTATTATCGAAAAGAGAGCTGTTTTGAAAAAGACTGGTTTGCGTCCTTTTTCCTTTCCACAGTCGATATGCTTAACTCGACAAATTAATAAAAATTGAGTTATTTTGGCGCAAAACGAACATTTAAAGTCAATCGCTCTCTCCGACTTAATTTTTACTCTTCATTTATTTTTTACTACTACGTAACGAAAACAAATGAATTTGAGGTACAGTTTAAAGAGGATTCTTCACAAGTCATCCGTTTTCTCACTCTACCTGCTTCTGGTATAAACAAAGAAGCAAGAAAGCACAAAACTCTCAACGTCCTAATATTTTCAAAGGCGAAATAGTCACGTTCGTTTACATATGAGCCCTCTAGAGGTGAAGTGAGCTTACTAGTAAAATGGTATAACTTTTTTCTTACACATTTAAGTACAATCAGGTTTTCACGTGGTGTTTTGGTAGATTGCAGATGTTTATTTTACGAAGAAATTACTATTGCAATTTGTATTTAAGTGAGGTTGCTTCACTTTTACGATACTTTAAGACGTGTAGAATATTACAATGCATCTATTATTTTTTTCAAAATATCACTTAGGTCACTTCACCTTTAATGGGCCCATTATTATATCGTTTAAATTCATTCATTAGTTTTTTTATTATGTTTAGTGTATTCCAATTATATTATAATGTATTTTACTACCAAGCCATCAATTTTGGAATATGAACAAGTGACGTACCATTCCACATTTTAACATATAAAAACTGAATATTTTTCATGATAAATTATTATGATTTCGAAAGGTCACTGAAAAATTTAATAATTTAATATGACGCGGGCTTTGTATTAACGAAGCCTGCTCGACATCTATAGGCCCTAGAGGTCTATGAGCCCTGCGCAGCGCTAATTGCTATACCGTGTTAATTATCTGGTCTCTTATGAGTGGACAGGAAGTACTGCAAAGTGGCCGGGGGTTGAAAGTGGCCAGACGTGTTTCCTTTGGTGAAAAATTCCTTTCAAAGAATCAGCAGCGTGGAAGGATTTGATTTGAAACACGTGTGGATTTTAATTTTTAAATTCGCTGGAGGGTGAATATTTTGTTACGCATGAAGTATTTTTTTTTAATAAATTGAATAATAAAATACGTAAATATGTGTCGGCTTTACTTGCAAAATAAAGACATACTTCGGAAGGAAATGAAAGTAAATGAAATTGCTTTCTATCTACAATGAATAAAAAATTTGATCCAAACATTAAAAAGTTTGTCTTCAAAATTTTATAGAATAAAATATTCGTGCATCCGAGAATTTTTTGATTAGTACCAAATATATATTATATTGAAGACAGTAGAAAAAAAAGACAGGCATTTTTTCAATCGATTCGTCAATTTCTGTTTAAAACATAAATATTTGTGGTGTCTACAAATTGCCTCTTACCTTTCCTATCCTTAAAACGGATGCAGCGAGAGCGATTATTATTATATCACTAGTCGTGTCCTAGTCATATCCTTCTATCCCTACTCTCTTTGAAACAAGAAAGGTTTAGTAACTGAGTAACAAGCAGATCTCATAGAAAAAATCTTTTGACATACCTCCAAAACGAGCCCACATCAGGAGCCAACAAGAATTTTAAAAATCCCTGGGAATCATTGCGTGTCATATTACCATATAATCCGATGTTAGCTATGCCATAATTAATACGAATGCGGCAAAGCAATTATGATTATGTTAGGTCAACTATTTGTAAATTATTTTTTATTAAATGCTTGTAGAGAATATAGAGGATTTATTATATTTACTAATTTTAAATTATTTTATCCGCTTGCAATGTATAGTACATATATGGTCGAATAGAATGCTTACTTATCTTAACAGAAATTGTTAGAAAATAAATATTTTTCTACAGTCATTCAATCTCTCTTTTTAAGAGAGAGTAAAGATAGGACGATTAGACTTATTATTAGATTATTGGTTAGCTTATTGCTCTCTATACAACCCGTATTGATGATCAGATAGAAAAAAAGAGAATTTGTACACCCAACAACAAACATTAAAAGAAAATCAAATCCCATTTTTTTTGACATTTTAACTACAGTACCGAAATAAAAATAAAACGTATTTTACATATCGCTACCATAAAGCAAAAGTGAGATAAAGTGAAAAAAGACAATTTTAAAATAAATATGCCAATCAATTGCTGAAAAATATACCATTACAATGAAACATTGAAATATTTTAATTTAAAAATTAAACTCCATATTTAAAAGAAAAAAAATACGTTCACAATTCTTGAAATTGTGATGTAACTTAAAAGCTTCATCGAAATTTGTAGAATAACAATTATTTATTATCATAAACCGTAAAATTAACTAAATAAAACCATGATAAACTAATTTAAGAACTACGACACAAACCTTAATGTTCAATTATCTCGAAATTAGTATTTTCAATTTTTGCCACTGTTGATAATATGTTAGCGATGAAGGGAAATGTAAAAAAAAATCATGAAGTAATAACGAGTTAAAAACTAATTTTGTCTGTTATGTGATATTTCTCATTAAAGTTAGCCGATTATACAGATTGTCGATGCGCAGGTTTGCAATCACTGCATGTGTTCGTTGTGCAAGGTAGCCTCGCTTTATCGGTCGCAGTGATTTATGTTTCCCATAACGGTTTGTGTAAAACTTGTTGTTAACGTGCAATTAGCATACAGCATTACAGGTGTTAATAGTCAGAGTTCACCTGTGCACCAAGCTACACACGTTTGCTTCACAGACATACAAATCGTGGACATTTTGCGACCCACTCGGAAACAGCGGTGCCTATAAACATAGTTCGTAAAGGAGATATAGTGGGGTTGTTAAATCAAAATATGATGCTTATTTTTTGCGAAATCAACCCCACTAATTTTCAGTCAAATGCTTTATTATTACTTAAACTATATAAGTGGCCGAAGTTTTTGAAAACCTTCTTGATTCCATGACCAATTTTATCTGTAGTTCGATATATCCAGAAATACAATTCTTTAGTTTACGTGGACATTTCAGTAAGGCTGTAGATTCGTAGTATGCTCTGACTGGAGTCGTGGTAAAAAAAAACTGATAACTTTGAATTTTTTAAAAGAAAAATTGTATTAAAATTGTTCGGATCAACTGCATGCAACTAAGCCTTAAAAAAGTTGTGATTTAAGCTATAGTCGGAGTCGTCTTATTTATTAACGACTCCATAACTTTAATTAATTATAATTATATAAGTAACGATAAAATGGTTTTCCAATTTACTGATAGAGACCTTTCTGCATTTTTTTTAAATTAAAAAAATACATTTAATTAAAATTGCATAACATTAAATTCGCACAAAAAGACGACCGAATGTATAAATTGTGTTTTTATTCCCTCACATATATTTAATAAAAATATTTACATATTTAACAGTTTAAACACGAATGTGTTTGTTACTGACAGCATATAAATCAAAGCTTGTATATAATTTATCACTCATGAAAAATAGTCAATTTTGGGATATTTCAATGTTGAATTAAATATGTGATATATTGTAATAATTAATACTGTTTATATGTATGTATACTAAACACGTTCTTAATCAGTGTTCAATTGTTAGTAATATGCATTTAAACATTAATAAACCAAACCACCTGATTACATCATGATGTTATAATTAATTCAAAAGTTATAAAATTTGTTGGTAATTCATTACCACTGTACAACTTTCACCTTATTATACAAATATTAATAAGTTCCCCGCGGTACGCTATCCGCGCAATTTGGAAGTTAAATGGCGAAGATATTTCTCAGAGAGGCATATCTTGACTTATTCTCCTCTACATTTTACTACACAGTGTGTTTCTGAAGCAACTTATTACAATCAAGCTTAATTTATTATTAACTGTTCGCATTCATTACCTGATTCAAAACTATTGTTTTTATTAAAATATCCTTTGTTTGACAGTTATTCTATGTGTGTTCTTTTTTGTTTTTCTTTTTACAGAAATAATTTTATTTGTGTATAATTTGTATATTAACGACAACTCAAGCAAAACCGGTACTCTATTTTTTAGAAGTGAACACATGAAGTGAACAATTCCTATCAACCAGTTAATAATTACAACCGATAATATACCAGAGATTAAATCATCACAGAAAAAGTTTTTTTTGTAAAGTAATTTTGTATTTAAGATATACATATAATATTTAACGAAAAAAATACAGTTGAAATATCAAAAGTTTGCCTTTATAAAAATGTTGTTTTAAAAAAATATAGTAACTATTAATAATACTAGATTAAATAAATAGTAGAAGTTAAAATTGACAAAAAAAATACATATTTTTTTGTAGTTTCGCCCTTGTCACCCTAATTCTCTGAGTAGATAATGTCATCAACGTTCCCTCTAAGCCGAAGGGTTAGCTGCGCGGAAATTTCAAAGGCTGCGCGGACCGATCAAATATTAATTGAGCAAATGTCTTGTAGTGCGCGCCAACTCGGAATGAAAGCGCGGGGGCTTTCCAACTGCTGCGCGGCCGCGCACGTGCGCAACTTAGAGGGAACGTTGAATGTCATTCTCCTAAATATAAATATATTGTCTTTTACAAAAATTAAAATGTTCACTGACCATTAGGGCTAATACAAAAACCGAAGTTTTACAAAAAATGGATAATTAAATTAAAATAGAGAGAAAAAGTATTTTTTTAATGTTGTTTATTCAACTCAATGCGGACTGTCTGGGACACACAGCTGTACTCGATTAAGACCAAATGCCACTTGTTCAACGCTTGCATTCTGCCGGTACTGCTTTACGGTTGCGAATCATGGCACCGGACGAAGACTCAGAAAAACCGTATACTGAGCTTCGAGAACAGATGCTTGCGTCGGATAATGGGGGTGAGGTGGTTTGATTTTGTGAGGAATTCAGAGATAAGGGAGCGTACAAGACAGCGTCCTGTCACGTCAGTGGTTATGGAGAGACGTTGGAACTGGCTGGGTCACGTGCTGCGGATGCCTCCGAAAAGCCTCAATCCTGCCTGCCTTTTCTTTCGACCGGTGGGATTCCGGCGTCCCGGACGTCCGTCGGGCACTATCCATAGGATGTACTCGGCGGAACTGAGGGATGCTGGCATGTCATGGGAGGATGCAAAGCAATTGGCAGGAGACAGGGAAACATGGAGGTGCCGCGTGGCGGCCATATGCTCCACATAGGGAGCGAACATGGCCAAAGAAGAAGAAGATTTATATACATAATAATACACAATAAAAAATTGTTTGGTGATACTCCTCAAAAAATATGATTTAAGAAAATACAAAGCGTCCACTGATCGTTTTGTAACAAAATTTTCTGATATCGAAAATACCCCTTCTCTGGGTAATGATGTGGGGCATAAGGTCTTTAAGCTTTCAAATAAAAGATCCAAATTGTTTGTCCTTTTGTTTATAGACTCGTTTATAAAAATTCGGCACAACCGGTTACGAATTTGAAAACCCGATTTTCGAATGTCACAAATTTAGCCAAAAAACCGGTTATTGAAAACCGACAAGCCCTACTGGCCATGGCCCAACGAAATAAACGAAAATCTTCTGAGGATTTTAACAGCTGGTTCGCCACCGTGAAAACAATTTTACGTCACAAATTATACTAGCTCGGTCGTGACTTTAAAGCCAATATAAACAGTTATAATTTATAATTTGAAAGAATGACGTTTAAGGTGGTAAGGAAACATTAAAAGGTGTGTAAATGAACTCTTTGAAGTTTATGGTCGTACAACATCAAGAATACAGAGCTTATGTCAGAGATGGCTGAAACAGCAGCATTGGTAGAAAACTTGGTCTTGTAGGGTTTTTTAAAAACTAAACTTGTGAAATTCGAAAGTCGGGTTTTTCAACATGGTATTACGGTTTCAAATAGTGGAATTGATGTTAACTTTTATTTAAAAACCTTCATGTTTTTACTGGAAACCGCTAATGTTTCTTATAAAACGAAATAAAATATGCGGTATTTAGGTTTTAGATTAATTTGAAAATATGTTTTAAGTGAAAACATATTTTCCCGAAGAAGAATACTGAATAAAATAACAGTGTTTAAAATAAATAATTTTAGTTACATAAAAAAAATACCTTTATTGGCAATTTAAATTAAATTTTCATTTTTGTTAAACTTCCGAAAACGGGTTAAGTTGAGTTTAAGGAAATATTGTAATTGACAAAAGTCAGTTTTTCTGTAAGCCCAAGTAGTTAATAACATCAAAGAGAAATGTTTTTTTTTCAATAAATTTACTTTCTTGGTGTCCTGTGTTTTTATTTTAAGAGGCATATCTTACACCGCACCCCAGTTCCCTCATAACTCAGCAGGCGCTCAGTTAAAACGTCTTTATTAATCTCGCGAGAGAAATCTTTCTTCGGGCACAACTCTTTAACACGCCCGAGCCCGACCAACCTCCTCCCACCTCATAAACTAGATAAACTGCCAGCTCGGCAATTTTTCTCCACGCTACATAGCTCGTTTAGATTCTTGATACAATGTGCTCCTCGAATAACTTCTAGTCTTTGATATTTGGATTGAACATAATTATTATTCTTCATTTACCGTTGATTTTTTTTTAAAGAAACGTAGGTACGTTACTAATTCTCTTATGCAAAAATTAGTTCATATATAGCTATCAGAAAAATGATAATAATGATAATATGTTCAATGTTGTCACTCTTATATGAAAATAAATAATATCCCTCTACTATTTTTACCATATTATCTTTTATTAGATTGGTGATAAAATATTGATCAACTCATTGCCTAGTGAAGTGGACATTTTTGGTGATAGTATTTGTGAACTGTTTGTGAAATTTTACTATTTTATTTCTTGATTTTTTGTGTTGATTTTTATGTATTATGTAATTTTATTTTATATTCTGTGTCTTTTATTTGTCAAGTACATGGTGAATTGGCGTAAGCTGTTATGTCATGTACCATACTTTTAATTTTAAACAATAAATAAATAAATGTACTTGTCATTAATTGTCTCACCACCACCTGTAATATGTATGCAACCGCAGTTTCACGGTCACCTTCTATAAAGCATTGACGATAAAGAAAGAAAAATCGAATTTGCTCCTCATATTCTTGGTATAATTCAGAGCCACACTGGACCTTTTTCTTCAACATGTACTATTGTGCTAAAAAAGAAAATTTAAATATAAAGTAAAGAGTTAATGTAAATTGTTTAATAAGTTAGTGTGAGTGATATTAAGTATCCTGTGTATCTGTTCTACTCCGCGTTAAATCCAAAGAGGAATCAAATACAACCCAAAGCTGCCCTTGGTTGAGATCAGGTCAACGTGACCTATTGGGCCCATATGAGGACGGACCGCGGCAAGTAACTTTGCTCTTTCAGCAGTTATCTCAGGGCAGTCTAGGAACATCGATCGATAGATGGATTAATGTTGTAACTTTTACAGTGTAAAATCGGTAAATGGATTCTTTTGTGCACGAATCCGTCAGCTGCACAAGCCGAATAATATGACATAATATGTAGGTTCTTTACTATTTCATTGCCAATGATGAATTGTTTCTTTTTGAGTTTAATCGTATTCTTTAAGGCCTAAAGATTCGTATGGTAAATTAATAAATCTATTCCGGTTTCATTCTATGATAGACATATAATATTTAATATATTTTAATTTAAATTTGAATCGTTCAAATTATGTACATTTTCACAGATTTTGTCACTAACGACCTGGGTTTCGCCTTTCGGCATCTTCAGGCGTTCAAGTGCACGGATGAACTTGAACTGACGCTTAGTAAATGAATGGTTCGTGCTTATATAATAAATAAATGTATCATTGAGTTTAAAGCCATTGCTGGCGAAAAGAATAAGCTCATGGGAATGCCCAAAGGTTTGAGTAGTGAGTGGTTTTAAGAATTATATTTATTTGTTTGTCGGAAAAGGTTTTATGACAATATTTATATAGGGTATAGCAGTGGAGATCCCGACATATTCAATATTTCATTTAAAATCGGAAGGCGATGCAGTTGTGCTCTGTTTACTTCCAAAATTTCCTGGAAAAAAAGCTTATGGCCGTCCGTATTTGGGTGAAATTTCACCAAGCACCTTCAGTCGAAATCTTAAATTATAGTTTAATTTAATTTATATTATTTTGTGTTATATAATTTTTATGTAAATAGATAAAACAAATGGTTATGAGTTATATTGATTATATATATCTATGTTTTGATGATACATTTATAGGTCGCTAGTAGTATCTCTTTCCTTGCCGTAAATATTTACAAATTGTAAATATGTCAGCTATGAAAAGTATGAGCACTTAATCATGACAGAAAATTTAATACTTACCACAGCGCCCGCCTTCGGGTCGTACGAAATAATAAATTTCAATAAAAATGCGAAAAACAAACAACGCTTTAATGTAGCCACTCTGCAAAAACACGACACTAATATATCATTTTCGCAACAATTTATCAAAGAAATTCTGGCAACGCTAGAAAAACGAACATGTTGTTTTCGGCCGAGGAAAAGCCGCCCATGCGAGTTATTCTGGGGCGGTTAAATATGAGCGGGAGGAAGCAGGGCGGTAAAAGTTATAAGTCGACGGCGGGAAGACGGATGGGCCAGGGCGGGCGCGTAAATCTAGCCAGCACTGGCACTGCCGGGACCGCCAAACTCAGACATGTGGTCTGCGATGTCTACGCCGCTACGATGGAAGTGCTACGCGCGAGGTGTTGTTGGCCTGTCGCAATTAGGAGTTTTTATTAAGAAAAATGGTTGCAAGTGGAGAGGAGGCATCGTATTTTAAAATTAAGCTTTAATTTATGACTAATTATGCGCATTCATTTTATAACACTTGCCGGAAAACCTATTAATTTCGTTTACATAGCTAGAATTATATTTAATTTTATATACTTTATTCAAAACAAAAACATTACTACGTACAATATAGCAATCTTAATAATTAAAATAGTCAAAAAAATATCAAATAATAAAACAAGAACTGATATCCAATTCCAACATTCCAACAATTCCAACATCCAAGATTTGAATGGTGACGAAGACAATAAATAACGTTACAATAAACACACTTTATTTCAGTTAGTAAGTTATGAAATCGATTAAAAAAGAGTTACAGTTATCTTTACACACTGGTTAATGTATTTATTTTATGAACACCGTTCGCTCTCGACGCAGGACTCGTCAAAAAAGAAGTCGACTTTTTAGAACAGGCTGTAAATTAATTAGAGCAAGAAAAATTTGGATGAAGAAAATACTCGATAGATTATGACTCATAACCATACCATACTAACTCTATAAAGATAATTTTATAGCCAAGATTTTTTTTTTATTTATCGAGTAAAATATAACTTTATTTTAGTAGGAGTGATGTATTATGTTTGTTTGTTCAGTTAGTACATTTTATAAACTAAGTATACAAAACCCACACATCATTTTGAGGGTGTTGCCAAATAACTAGAAACTTTGTATACATGAAAAATTGTTACAAATTAAACATATTGTTACTTAACACGATAACAATATTTTTTTATATTGATTTCTGTGAAGTCTGTTTTCTACACAATTAAAAGCTTGTTGGAAAATTCGTGTTAAAAATAAACATGTGTTACTTACATTGTCACAAATAATAATGAAATGTGTATTTCAAAACAGATGCTTTAAATTATACAAGACAATGTTTGAATGCAAGGTTAATAATGTATATTGTGAATTTATTTGATATAATATAATGTAAATCTTCTTCTTCGATGACACTACTACCCGAGTCCTGGCTTCCTCCACCACATAACTCCATCCTCGGTATACCATTTTAAAATTTAATTTTAACCTACCGTTATCTTTCACGATTCTGCCTTATCATAGCATCGTTGATTTCTCCGTCGGTCTCATTCTATCTGTTACTTTAAAGGTATTTTTTTGGTATCCGTAGCCCTGGCATACTTCGTTTTATGACATATGCCATAATAGATAAATATAAATAAAAAAATATAGACCAGTAGTAAAACGACGGATTTCACGAAAGACTTCTACAAATTTCAGGGCACCTTTTACGAATTACCTCATATTTTATGTCTCTTGCAAAATATTTCAATCAGCATCAGATCTCATATCCGACGCTACGAGTCTCCCTTCACTGCATTTTATTTGGTCCCCTCAGACGGCCGTGGTATGATTTACGGGACCATTCGGGCCTTTGGAGAGCTTTACGACCGTTACGCCGTTAGAGCTTTTTATCGTCGGCCGTTTTTAATATAATATACACCGCCGCCGGTAACGGCCGTTACGGGACGAGGTAACGGCGTTAATGTGAGATTTGTGGTGCAGCCCGCTGGACAGTAAAGAGAAATTAGAACTTTAGCCGAGTGATAGAGCGACGAATGTGTTTTATTGGTATGAAAGACGTTTAAAGGGGATGAAAAATCGTGCAGCCAGCACATTTTTATCTTTATATAACATATACTGAACTACCAAAATACTTTTATCATCACCAAATAAAATTTATCCTCATTTCACTCAAGTCATATTTATTTAAGTTATTACACAAGATTTCGAAAATCATTGCAGAATATCGATTTATTTCTGCATTAAATATCCTGCTCGCGTAAAGTTTCTTTGATTGTGTCACTTGGCAACTATGTTAACTGCATTTCTTAACCCTCCAAGGAAGAGCGTGACCATATGGTGACACTAAACACCGTTGTCTATTGATCCCAATATTCATCCCTTTTCTACCTGAATATCGTTGCCTTTACTCATATTTGGTTAAGAAGGGTACAGACTTCAGTTAATCATCAGCCTCGGGGACAGAAACGGCCACCAAAAGCACATGCGATTTTTTGAATTTCCGTTTTTTTTAATGGACACTTTGAAACTGTTAGTTATTTTTTTTATCAAAACATCAAATTATTTACAGTTCTTTTGCTAATATATTTGCATTGAAATTATGTTGACCCAAAGTGGCCAAATTGTAAATATTTTTAAAAATTTCACATTTAACTATATTTCAACCCCGAATGTTTGCGAGCCCATACGGTCACTTTTGTTTTTTTTTTAACCCTCTGTAAAAATTTCATCCAAAAAAAATCAGTTAAAGCTCTCAGTAAAGAATCTACCTACATTGTTATACTGAACGTATTGCAAAAAAAGTTTCCATACAAACACACTAAAGATTTTCGTAAGTTATGTATAGTTTTCTTTGTTTCTTTTTCTCGTTCTTTTCCTTAAGGTTAGACGTAAAAGATTTGCTTAACTTCTCTTTTCAGTAAGGAAGCGACAAGCGGTTATCTAATTGCTCTCTCTTACCTCGTTTTATTTATAATTCTTCTATTCGTAAAAAGAATCACAAAATAAAAATGATAAATAATAATTTCATCGCTCCATTATTCACGTCACGTCACCCCTCCAGGTCCGGCTGGGTCTGCGGACAATCGAAACCGCCCGCCCATAAAGCAAATAACAGCGCACTGTGGAGCGGCATTTCGTCGAGCTATTCTTTAATTATTTCACGCGTTTCGACAGGCAATAATTAAGAGCCGCGAGGTGGGCGTAGACCGAATGCCTGACCGGTGAAAATATTATTGCGAGGCAAAGGGCTAGCGTACAAATATATAATTAATATTTACAAAAGCTGTGCTGACCAATAGGTTTTACATTTGTGGGGTTGTAATACAAAACGTGCTATTTCTAAAACTCGAACTTTTTAGTAGAGTCAAATACTATAATATCGAATAACACAAACAAAATAACATTTGCATAAACATATGATTTCCAATTTGAAAACGGCAGTGTTGTAGACATGTTATATTAAAACTAACATGATCAATCGATCCCTTAGGTTTGAATTACTTAACTCAATATCGCTCATTTTGGAAATAGTACGTTTTGCATTATAGCCCCACATTTATATCATTAGAAATACCCCACTGAAAAAATAAATTATAAGCTTTGGTAATGTTTAAAATACCGTTACTACACTATAGCATAGTCAACTGTATGGCTTAGGGCAGGGGTGGGGAACCGTTTCTTTTCTAAAGGCCGCATTCATTTTTCTGATTAGAATAAGGCCGCAGTAAACATTGACTAGGGAATCTTTGGCCGGAAACAGGAATTTACGGTCAGAACATGTCAGCAATTTACGAATTTACAAAAATGTACAGAATTACAGAATTGGCCAGAAGGCCGCACCAGAGTAGCCAAAAGGCTGCAGGTTCTCCACGCCTGATTTAGAGGGTTGATCTAATCAGTTTTGGTTTTCCAAACGATGTACGGATATGTGCTCAAATGATATCTGTGATGGTACATTCCTTTTCATCTACTCAATCGTAAAGACAGGTAAAATTAGCTAACTGTTGATCATTACCCTGTCTTATCGTGGGCAATTTTTTTAAGCGCCTTTGTATATTTTTGACCATATCCACTCCCAGTGTTGAGAAAATGTATTCCTAATGGAATTTATTTCAACATAAGTTTTTCTGGGCGAGTTGATTCATTCTCAGTAGCCCAATACTGTTCAGTAATTAGCAGTTCGTAAACAGGTGGATAATTTGTTATTGATTTTTTTGTATAAAACTAAAAATTATATAAGAGTTTAAGTGACACTATTAGGTAAATTGCGTTTTAAACCAACAATTTTTCAATATTGCCAAGGGCGTCAGTCGGTGATAATTTTTTTTTATCTCATTCGCCTGATCTTTTTTATGGCATGTGCATTTTAGTGTTTTGACTTGTTGTCGTTTGTTCTACGTGGACCCCGGTTGAGAAACGCTGTTCTAGATAACTGAAAGTAGTCAGACGATTTTATCAGGATAGGCATGTATTATTATTTACTAACCGCATTGAAGGAATTTCTTTTTCGAAGATATTACGAGACTAAAATTTATGAATTGTCGGTTTCGATTTTTTGCCTATTACGGGTCGATGTGATGTGCAATGGTAGAATAATAATTAAATTAAGACTATTACTAATTATTTAGTGTACATATTGTTGTTGTGGAGTTAATTTTGAGATATTTGGTGTACAGGGTAAATTTTTATGGCGTATTATGTTCGGGGAGACAATATCAGGGAAAATTCATACAAATTGGAAGTGCAAAAATGCAGCCGTCGCCCACCATCCATCGGTAGACATTGTAATTTTGAAATATTTGTTATGGCAGTGAAGTCGCCAGGTGTAGCAGATAACAGGCCCAGGCCAACTGTAATGGCGGGCGTAAATCAAAATGCAGCCGCAGTTGTATTAAATAACGCTCGCAGGAAACTGTAATATGTTCAGCAGCGGCTTTGTGTTGGCGCTCAAGTAAAAACATTTATAAAGAGAAAGGTTTACGACGGCTTATTTATGCGCTTTGCAAGTGTATCCCACACGAAGCCAATATGCAAAATCTTGAGAAAGAAGCTACTTATCATCATCAATAACAAAACTGCTGATAGTGTTTCCACTATGCAAAAAACTCGTACTTTAAGATATTCTTACCGAAATTTTTCCTCAGTATCCACTGTCAATTCTTGATGGAAAGTCATCTTATTACAAATACCCAAATACTTTTTGTTTTAATTCCAGATTACATATCACAAATAAGTATCGTTTTCGCTCACCGCAAAAAATATCAACTGATTATTCCTGAAGGTTTTTTTTTTATTTTTTATTATTTTTTATAGCGTTTTTTAAAAATATATTTGAAAATAGTCTTTACCTTAATACATATATATTCTACAAAACAACTGAAGCAATAAAAAACACGTAAGCTATCCTTAATACTAAAAAAAAATATTATAATAATTGAGTTTGTGAATATTAAATTTAATACCTATGTCACTTAACAGATTGACCACGCATCGTTTGTCTGTCAAATCTCACGAAAGACATTTCAAAATAAATTCATATGAGCATTATAATTAACACTCAGAGAATTAAAATAACATTTTCTGTGGACCATAAAACAGAAAATTTAATCGGTTTCGGTGGTGAATTGAATTTATTTGCAGTTAAATTAAGGCTCGTGTTTTTCTGGTCAGAATATTTATTAAATGGTCAGAATATATCGGTCAGAATAAATAATCATAATTTAAATGATTTTTTTAAAAAACCTAACCTAACCTAACCTACTCACCAAAATTGTTATTAAATATTCTGACCATTTAATTTGTTTCCTTAAATTAACTTAATTTAACATGATTGTTAGTTCCGAGAATAGCGCTATTGTTCAACTTGTAATTATATCTGTTTTTTATCTCTAAAACGTATATTATACTAATTAATAAATAAAATGTAAGTTATTTACTGTTTTTTTGCATGTAAACGAGCTATAAACACTTTTCGCAAGCCGTTCTTGCTTGGAAAATTTCATATGTTGATGTGTATTCAAGGACACTGATTACTGTGATTTTTCATTGCTTTTCACACACCCTCTGCTTAGTTCTAAACGCCAAGAAAACAATTTATCAAATACAAGTCTTCTCCAAACATTATCTTTCTATTATATCACCTCAGAAAGGAGAAGTTAAGCGAATGAAATTTTTTATGTATTACAAAATAATATCTGGCACAACAGCTAACAGCCAGTTATTTTAAAGTTTAAAATCACATGAAATCAACTTAATGTGAATTTGGTAAGTACTTTTCTGTCAACTGACCAAATTATATAATTTATAACCTAACCTAATAATATAATTGAGTATAAGATTTAAGCCATTTTTATACACATCATTTAAATTATATATGAAAAAAACCCTAACTTAACGTAAGTTAACATCTGCTGATTATTTTACTGTATTCTGTAGAGCAGTAGTTCTCATGTGCGGCCACCAGAGGATTTTGCTGCGACCAACAACAGTTTCATAGTAAATCAAATAAATGCAACTGCTATTGTTATCACATTTAGTGCGGCCACGAGACATTTCCATAGGACCGCCGATGCTTATAATGCGGCCACAATGAAATTTCACGTGAGAACCACTGCTGTAGGGTGAATGGTTTGATTGTTAAATGTGAATGAGGTAAGTTCAATAGTGTGACAAAAAGCTAATTAATGAAATATTAAAAAAAATATAATAAAAATAATACAACTTTTTTAGTACTCTTTCCACATAAAATTTATTTGATCAAGACTGGTTTCGCTCATCAACTGATAAGAAAAATATATAAACAGTGCTATTTATACAAATTTAAATTGAAATAAAAGGTGCGAGCAACTATTAACAATGAAAAGGATTTACAAATTACATTATAATTACACAAAATTAAAATGCTTAACACCTATAACATACAATTAAAAAATCGTCAGACTAATAAATAAAAGTGGCAAATGATTAAAATTTGGGAAATTGTTAACAAAGTGAAACTCTACGATGAGCGAAACCGGTCCTGATCCAATAAATTTTATGTGGGAAAAATACTAAAAACGTTTTATTATTTTTATTATAATGCTATTCCACCAAGTATTGACAGTGAACACCTTAAAAGTGATCACTTTTTGATAATGCTCGCGATGAGCGAACCCGGTCCCGATCAAATAAATTTTATGTGGAAAAATTACTAAAAATCTTTTATTATTTTTAACCTTAAAAGTGATTAAAAAAATATATTATAATATAATTTTAAAGTAAATTTGAATTTTTGTATAGTCGGTAAAGAAGAACTCGGATAGAATAAACATCACAAACAACCATACCCAACAACTCAAATGCATACTAAATATGATATTGATCCTGCCAGAAGTTGCACCCAGACCCAGCTGATCATTAGGGTAAAGCTTTTACCGTTATACCACAAAGTCCGATATCAAGAGTCCATCTGCTACACACTGGAAGAATAAACGGTTTGGTAAGTAGCGTAAATACATTTTGAGTTAATTTTGAATAGATTTCCTGAAATTTAATAGAAAAAAAAACAATTTCTTTAAAAAATCATTATATGACAGTTACACCACTGTATTGCCATATTTTAATATTGCCAGTAATGAAATTCTCTTGCGAAGATTATAATATAACAATTATACATTCTCTTTATTAATAAAACGTGTTGGTAATTATTGATAGATTTTTGAATAAAATATCAATATCAACTGGATTATATTATCTGGTCATTAAGCGGTATCAGGAAATGAAGCAGTTGTTTAATTTGACATTAATTAACTATTTGAATGCTAACTGTTACGTCTTAATGTGTGCACGCTATCAGTATTCAATATCAATTAATTGCTTTGAATCGGTTTTATGAAACAATTTGCAATAAATATTATGATAAGCATAGCAGTTTTTGCTTTCGTTTCTTCCTTTGCTTACGTATAATTAAGTCTTTTTATGTTTATCTTTTTAATTGGTCTTGAAGTTATGCGGTTCTCGTAAAAAACACTTACTTAATCGAAGTATGTACCAGGGTTTCGAACTGCTATTTTCTTCGTTCCGGTTTTCGTTCCGGTTCAAGTAAACTAATATATATCTGCAGTGCCGGAGCGCGGGTATTTGGCGCCCTAGACAATGTTTATTGGCGCGCCCCTTTTTAACAAATCATCCCATTTTTTTTCGAAATAATAAAAAACAAACAATTCAGAATAATTAGATTTTTTAAATATTTCCATATCCCCTCCCAATGTGGAGCATATGACCTCCTAGTGGCGATATCTTAACATAAGTTTTTCTTCGTGAACTTTTTGTTACTTAGTCGCTTAATCTCTCTTTTTCGATTCATATAGAATAAGATACATAACTACAACGAAAAATACATATTGTTATTTTTTTTTATTAGAGTATATAAAAATAATTTTCATACTCCATTTGTGCGCCCCCTAGTGGTTTGCGCCCTAGGCGGTTGCCTATTTCGCATGTATGGTGGCGCCGGCCCTGTATATCTGTTCGGTTCTGGTTTTCGTTTCGGCAAAAATAACGGTTTTAACGGTTTTTGGTTTACGGTTCAGCACGAATCCAAAAGCCCAGGAATTTACCGATTTGCCCAAAATATCGCCGTGACTCGCTTCTTTTTTTTTTTTAGCTCACCGAGGAATTTGAAAATCTCAAAACCCTATAGTGATTTACCGATTTGCCCAAAATATCTCCGTGGCTCGTTTTTTCGGTTCGGTTCCGGATTTAGTTTCGGCAAAAATAACGGTTTTAACGGTTTTCGGTTCCGTTTCGGTTCGAAGCCCTGGTATGTACACTTACATCAATTAATTAAAACTTTAATATTTGCGATGTATTCGGCGGTAATTTTGTTTAATATGTTATTAACTGTTTGAATATCGCGCAAATAAATCATTTATATATTCCAGATACCGTGTGTTTTTGAAGGAAATAATTTTGCCTAATATACACTCGAATTAGAAATTTTAAAAACATTTATTGACTCAGTATAGATGGCACTACACATATTCATAAAAATATTGCTTATATTCCATTGGAAAACATACGAAGTATTTAATTTTTTAAATTTATTGGACACCCGTGTCCGCTTGCATATCCTCCAGGCATATATGTATGTCCGCTTGGGATCTAAGCGCCTTAGACGTGTATTTTATTATAAGCAAAATATTTATTTCACTTGTAGTCATAGAGCCCGCTGTAGTCTATCTAGTTGGCTAGAGCTTGGCTCTACTGATCAGGTCGTTCTGGGCTCAATATCCTGGGGGTCAATATCAAATCTAAATGTTTTCAATTTAAACTTGATATCTGAAATGTGGCTGTTTGTCATGCCAATTCTTCTCGAATTAATCTCGAGTGGCTTCCAAAAAAAAATTCATCGAGTTCATTTAAAAAATATTTGACACATTGGCTTTAGTTGTTGATTACTGCCATAGATGATTTATTTATTTTGTATATAAACTGTGTTTCATCAATTAACCCATGGTCAATTTTAAATTATCGCTTATTACCAAGTTTTCGCCACTACTATGAACATTTAATTCGGTTTCTCCAATGATTTACCTCAATATGCAAAGCGGTTATATTATCCAAGACGTATTGAACAGGCGTAAATTATTGTTTTCTCATAAGACGTACACTTTTAAAGATAATAAATTCTCGCGATAACCTTTAGATGTATTCGTTGTGCAAATAGAGGCCGTAATAATTAACTGCCTGAGAAAACCATAAAGATGCCGCTAGATTCGCAAAGGCGATTAACTAGTTGTGCAGGGATTCCCTGACTTATTTTCCGATTGCTAGTTCAATGCTTTGCGGGAAATCTTTATTTATATTGCCCGGTTCAGTAAAGGAAAATATTGGATAGATAATTTTATGTAGAGCGTCTGCTTTTTTAACACAGTTGAACTGTCATTAATTAGTGACACTACAATTATTATATATGGTATATTAATTGTGGAAAGAATTATTATACAGTAATTTTTTTGTTTTAAAGTTGATTATTATAATTTTTCAGATTAACGTACGTGTGACGATCGGTGTAAAAAGTACGTTTTCCACATCAAAAGAAAATCGCATGAAAAAAAAATTAGTCATTATTAAAGTGAGCTGTTTTTTTGTTTAAATATTTATTATAATTAATAATACAATTATTAACGTGTTTTCCAAATCATACATTAACTACGCAATTGTTGACGATTAGAGTATGCATTTTACTAAATTAAAAATGTTGATAATCTTAAAAAATCGACAATTATTTGTCGAGTAAATCAGTGCTTTCCAACCTTTTTCGTTCCACGGCCCCCTAAATCTAAAAAAAAAAATCGCGGCCCTCCTCAATTGTTTCCGTAAATCGTTTTTTTAGCTCACCGACGAATTCGAAATCCTCGATTTGCTATACTTTTTCCCGGATTGTCTCCGTAACTCGTTTTTTTTTTAGCTCACCGACGAATTCGAAATCCTCGATTTGCTACTTTTTCCCTGGAATCCAATTTCTCGATCCCGCATTCCCACGGCGGCCCCCTTAAGAAATTCCGCGGCCCCCAATATGGGAAGCACCGATTTGACAGACTTAAATATATAGATATTTGTACTTTCTACTGAACTTCGCGGCCCCTGCGAGGAATCCTTCGGCCCCCGAGGGGCCGCGGTCCACAGGTTGGGAAGCACTGGAGTAAATCGTTACCATCTTAATTAAACAGGTGTTGAATGAATACATTCTATTGAGGAGTCCATGTTACAAAAAATGAATTGAATGGAAATTGATAACAAAAATATTGAACAAACCAATCATCAAGTAGATTGTTTATAATGTTTTATATATGTATTTTTTTTCAACAACATATAGAGTTGAAAGTTGAAGAATATATCTGACATTGGACGGTGTTGGAAGTCATGATCGAAATTTCGTAGCAGTCATTTAAATATTTTGGCAAAATACCAAGATAAAACATTTGTAACACCTACTTTGTTATGCAGACGTGAATGATAGTTAGTGTCGGTAATATAATATATCTGCTACGTTCATTAGAACACATTAATGCTAAATTACTTGTCGATGTTGAGTTATGATTGGATTGCTTGGCCGTCCACTCGTGTAGTGTAAATTATAAGCATTTGAACTTTTTCCAACACGACACGTTAATGAATAGCAATTTATTCGAGTGTTTATTAAAATGCGTCCAGATAAAATCAATCAACGGCGACGGTGAATATATTTTAGCTTTTCGTTAGCTGGCGTAATTTTTATTTTTTATTAAAATGTCAACGATTTGCATGTCCGGGCGACCCGAATAGAAAATTGATTCGCATGTCATATGAAATTAATTAATAGTCTCTGTGGTGAAAATATTACATACGCGATATAATCGAATAAAAATATTCGGCAGATGAAATACACTTTCATTTATAAGTGAGCTAATATTATACCTATAAACGTATTATTATTTTGCATACATATACTTGTAAGAGTTTGAATTTTAAATGAATGACTCTTGTTAATGAGTAGAAAATATTTTGAAACACCTGGTTTGCTGCTATAGCACGAACTATGAAACCCTGTTTGTACGAACATTGATTTCACGTTTCCCCACTATTTAATCTCAATTTCTGTGGGTAACTAACTAACTATTAAAAGCAAACTTTTAAGTTTTTATTTTAACGCATTTTACATCTGAAATATTCATAATTTAGGTTTGCACATTGAGGCCTGAAAATGATATCTTATTGTCTTATTGACATATGTTATATATATATAAATAATGAAAAAATATGAAGCTAATCAATTTGATGATATACAAAGAAATCATATATATCAATATACGTTTATAAACTTGACTTTTTCTTATAAACGTAGAATCAGGGGTTCACAATATTAAACAATGCCTAATAATTTGGCTAAGCAGTCACATATTATAATCATAAAATATTATTCTACCTAAGCATTATTAGTGGCCAACTTTGTTAGTTTCCATGATGGACCTCACAGGTTTTCACATTCTCTCCCACCTATTCAATACTAAAATAACGGGGCGATTAGTTAACCGGATGGCTGCCACAAGCGTCTTAAGGCGCGAACATTTCCGTGAACGGTACGCCAATCATACATAAAATGACGTCTTTGGACGCACGCTTTGAACGGGATTTTACTAACGTAAATCAATTATGTTAAACATACAACTGTGTCGAACACACAACGACATCTATTGGGAATATCGTCCTATACTCACAATTGAAACAGTTTTCGTTTTTACTACTTGAAATGTAATTTGAAATATGTCTGTCTCCGAGTATGAAGATGGCGCAAAATTCAGGGGTGGCAGTCATATTATCTATAGAAGACTATTAATTTTCTGAAACTTAGTGTGAGTACATTTTAAAAATTAAACTCAAATAAACAATTACTTTTGAAATAATATTTAGTTCGCGTATTTTCTATGACAAAATTTGTGACAACCCTGATGTGTCATAAAAATTTTAACATTGTTATTATGTATAAATGGCGGCACAATCGCATCGGCGCACTCTTCATTTATTTGGTAAGTTTTAACAAATAAACTTTAAAACATTTTCAAAAACGATAAATTAAAAAAAATATATAATTGCAATTAAACTCGTGGCGTGCGAGGTACCGCCATACATACACCTGCTGGCAGTTAAAAGGTTAACCACTAGTCCTGTCTACGTCATTTCCTTTTTATTCAACTCTCTTCGAAAAAGATAGATAAAGCAATAAACAGAACTGGTTAACTATTTTCTATTCGGAGGTCATATGCTCCACATTGAGAGCGGACATGGATAATAGAAAAAAATCTGTCATAGATTATTTATTATGTATACACTGAAATTTTGCATAATTTAGATATTGAGGCAATTTCATGTTACCTACAAAGTAGTTAAATATTCGATTTTTTATATTTAATGAAAACTATTTATTTAAAATTAGCTGACAGATTCATGTTTTATGAATCCTTTTTACATTATATGAAATAATTATGTTTTAAATAAAAAAAAATATCAAAAATAATTTTAAATTTAATGCCTTTATTATTTAAATCAGTTGTTTTCATCACAAATCAATTAGGCAATATTGAAAAATAATTAAAATACGGCATTGATTATATATGCATACAGCTCTGCATAATTTAAGCAGTTTTAAATTAATAAACCACGGGAGAACTTCGAATTGATCATTAAATTGTAAACTTTTTGTCATTAGTATCTTAAGACAACTTTATTGGAAGCTAATCACTTTAATTAAAATTCAAAATAAATTAATTACTACTTTGATTAGTTGAGTTGGATTTTTTAAATATTGATGAGACGCGAATTTAATTACTAGAGTTCTGATATTGTTTTTACAGAGAGAAATGTGTTGGGAATTATTTTTTTATAAAATAATATGAATATCTTCTTTCTACTGAAAAACGCATGTATGGCGAGGGTGCCTCATTTTATGAAAAAAAAAGATTATATTACGCTTGAGGCATAACTCTTTTTCATTTGTTTATATAGTGTGAAAGTTCAGAAACGACAAAAGATGGAACAAATTTGTAGCCATTCAAATTTAATTCTGATTAGCATACTCTGATTTTTTTACATGTAAATTGCTCGGATATTCAACTGCTGAATATCTTTGGATAGTACTGCTTTCTCTTTACCTGAGAGACTTAATGCAATCTTTTATTAACAGTTTTCGATTATAACAAGAAACTCTAGAATATCAAACACACCTGGTCCAAAGATAAGAGCAGAATAGCTGGTGTCGTAAAAATGTGAAAGAACAGATATAATAAACATCAAAATATACATTATTTCACGTTTCAGCCCTTTTTGCAAGCCTCAAAACGAATTTCAGTTGCTTGAATTACTATTGATTTAATTTGTATTTGTTTATATACAAGGAAAGATAGATGATACTTTTACAATAGAGGTAGTTTTGGTGACAGGGGTGCCTAAGTATTTGATAATATTGTTAAAATCAACTGCATTCATTATTTTTAAATTATTTATTAATCATCTCAATCAAATATTAGGTTCCGTCTCACAGCTGGCAGAAGATATGCTGAAATAGAGACAATTGATCTAAATGTTTACAGTGATAAAGTGTAGAGACGATCCTAAGTCTTGAAGAGTAAGAGAAAAACGAAGACACGGATGCAATCTAATTTAGTTATGGATCCTTTGGCTCAGAACGAGATCACAACAGGATGAATGCAAGACGTCGGTCTGGTAAAAAGCATCGCTATGTTAGCTGTCTTTGTGGAAAAGTTTCCTACATTGGCATCGGTCATTAACAATGTTCTGAACCGTTGGTGAGCATAAATTAAACGAAAGCCATTTATAAAGTTGTGGATAAGATATGTCCATGTCGCATCGTAAAGACGCGTCGTTAACACTCCGAAGTCCGACGGCGGGGATGTCTTCAAACAACCCATGTCATTACAGCACTTTACTTAGGGGGCTATCAAGTTTGACACTACGTGTTTTATTTCTTCTATTTTTTCTACATTTTCGCTGTTTTAATGTTGGATTAGCGGAGACTACCAGTCTTGACATTTCCTTAGAATGTGATTTTATCGACCTTATCATTTCTCTTACTAGAGATTATAACTCCTTCATTATTTTTAGCACAAACTTGTTAGAAAGGACGAAATTTAAAGCCTAGCTTTTTATTCTAAATGTCTGCTCTCAAGACATTCATATAATTGAAAGTTCTTCAAGCTAGTATGGTACGAGAAAAACCCAAATGAAACTGTAAGTCCGTACTGGAATATAGCGGGTACATCCAGTGGCGGATTATCCCATAAGCGCAAGAGGCGCGCGCTTGGGGCCTCTACATTTTGGGGGCCTCAAAGATAGCATATATTATATAAAACCTTATATTTTTATTTCAGTTTTCAATATTTATTATTATTCTACGAAGAGGTTTGCATCACTTTTATGTTATTCGAAAAGGAGGACATCCAAAATTGATTGCGCCTGGGGCCTACAAACTGCTTAATCCGCCACTGGGTAAATCGTTGATTACCATAAGAAGATAGTGGTTTGGTAGCTTGAATTACTTATTTACCCTTATTTAAATAAGCACCTTTTCTTTTTTCAGATATTACAACTAATTCGAAGATGATCAGTCAAAAACTGAGTGGTATTCAATTATACCACTGAGTACGGGCTGCTTAAAGAGAGAAAGCGTCGATTCGTTTACTAATACATGGTTGAATATACAATTCTGTATATTTATTATTATATTCGTGCAATCGTATTCCACTGTACAGTGGAACCCCCAATTACACTACCTCGAATTACGCGCTGGTTTGAAATATTCGCCACAAATCCCCCAATTGCACGGTCGCATTCCATTGTCGTTACTACGAGACGGTCGTCTACCGCGTATACAGTCAAATGTTGGCTAACATCTGTGTATTCAAATCGTGCCAGGCTATACACGCATAGCTGGGAGTCTGTCTGTGTGCGGGATTTTTCACGCGCTTTGCATTTTATCATGTAGTAACTAAATATTTCGTCCTTTTTTTTTTTTTTTTTGCAAAACTAAGGGAAATTTTAGTTTTGTATTTTCTGCGGAAAAAAACCAAATCCCTAATTTTGTATGAGATTCACACCCCCAATTACACAGTCCCGACTATAGTGTAAATGGGGGTTTTACTGTAGTCAGTAGAAATATAAGAAAAGGTTAGTAATTTCATGTATTTTCCCGTTATTGATATGTTATAAAGAAACAAGATATCGTTTTATATCTGAATATAAAATAGTCGCTGAAAATATTAACATATTATCGGCTTGGAATTGTTCCGATAGGCATAGAACAACTTCTTTTCTTAGAAATACTCTTTCTCGCGAAAGTGTAGGATGCTATAAAAAAAGTTTCTGAATACTAAAGCGTTTTTACATTCAAAACACAAGGTAATTGTGTTGTTTAAATATGCAGACTAGTGGAAACTTTCAATGTTTTATTCCTGGTATAGGCGGACCCCAATCTTGGAAATATACATATATTTATCGAGTCTAGGAAAATTTATCGACGCAATAATTATTCACCGCCAGAAATTTACCGCTGTATCAAATGATCGAATAACCAATTTATAGCCTAAGTAATAGTACATATGTATATGATTGTTGAAATAAAAGTTGTATAACTTGAAAAGTAATAATTTTTTCTTTTGTATTGTTTTTTTTTATTATTTTGATCAAGGCCGGTTTCGGTCAACACGAGAATTTTCAACTGATAAAATAATTCATTTTGATACAGAGCTATTTATACAAAACCAAAAAGACTTCGAAAGAGAAAAGATAAGAGGTTTACACCATCTTAATTTTAGTAAATTTAATATCAGTTTAAATTTTATCATCTTGTATTATTGTTTCCAAATTCATTTCACACTTTTATTATCAATTGTTTGTATACAAACTTATTAGTCTTTCTTGGTAATGTATAAATAGATCTGTATCGATATATATTATTTTATCAATTGAAAATTCTAGTTATGAGCAAAACTGGTTTTTATCCTATAGATAGAGAACTAATTTAGTTCGCTCATGAACCGCCTACGTAAAGTAACAGCTTTGATAAGTGACCTAGTGTATGTTAGCTGTTTGAACTGTCTCACCATCTCCGCCCTAACAAGAAGTTTACATTAAAAGGACAACAAATGGATGCAAGATCGTTGAATGCTCACGCACGCTCACACCAGTAAATCTCGGTTCAATCCGATTTAGGGTTATTTGTCAATAGATTTACACGTGAGTACAGTTTTTACATGTCACCTCGAAAGCGTTACGATCCACAACTTAGGGCACAAGTTCGTGCGATTGGAAGACTTGCATCAAGTCGTTGGGTAGTTTTTGAAACTAAATTATTAGCTGCTTTTGCTTTATGAAAGTTGCAGTATAGCTTAGGCACGGTCTAAAATTGCAGACTGTCTCTATATTATGCACCATTTATATTAAATCACCAATTCTTCAGATATTGAGCCACATAGCTTAATAGCTAAGGGAATTTCTTTCTTACTACACAATTGTAGCCGTATATTTTCGTGTGCACTGTTAGTTGAAGTGATTCATATTATTCACTGCGGACTGAAAGTGTGCAGTTTTTCTGGGCTTGTTGGTCGCTTTGAAATCATATTATGCCTTGTCCTGTTTCAATGTATATCTCTGCAATATTCTAAAAAAAGCTTCAAGCGTATTATTAGTAGACTTATACGGGATATATTATAGCATATGTTAGTCTTTGGAAAGTTTTCATCTCACTCTGCACGATAAATATTACAAATTGAATTATAAAAAATATATATACAAAAAGCACGCCGCCTGCGTGGTCGAGTGTCAACGTCTTTGACTCAGAAGACGGAGATCACGGAATCGAATCCCAGTACGGAGAGTTTTTATGGATTGATTTTAAGTCGACCTTTGAATTTCTGACCGAAGGACCCTCCTCTCCCATCATTCGGATCCTTCAATAATTGGGCGTAGCGAGAGCTATTACCTTACCAATTTTTTTTTTTTTTTTTGGATATCAAATTTATGGAGCTTCAAGTACCAGGACGCGCCAGCGTCAAGGTTCTTCCAGTCTCCTTCATCGATAAAGATTTTGAAAAATTGTAAATTGCATCCCCTTACCGTCGTTCGCAGACGGAAGGGCGCGATCACTACAGAGATAAGAAGTTCACGGGAACTCCATATGCATTATTTTGCAAATCACATTCCATATGCTTCCTCCATACTATATCCGTACATGTACACACACATGCGGATACATACATACACACATACAGTATACAAATTGTTTTTAAACAAAGAGAGTCATTTTCGTGATGCTAAGTTCGTTCTAAAATTGACAATTTTATACGATATAAGATCTATGGAGGGTCGTCGAGCAGGACTGCTCTAATAATCCTGTCCTAGTCCTATCCTTCTTTCCATACTTTCTTTGAAAAAGATATGTTGATCAACTGAGTAACAAAAAGTTCTCATTGAAAAATATGCTCCACATTGTGAGCGGACATGGATTAAAATAAATTCTGTACATCGTTGATTGATAGGATACAATGAATAGTATTGAAAGTAAATAACAAACAAAACAAAGCTGTAAACCATAATCAAAAACTATTGTATGTAGATATTGTATTATTTGTGAAATTTGTGTTCAATTCCCGAGCGGGAGATATCTAAATGTTGTGTTATAGTAGCTCACGATTCCACTGTACCTATAACTGTAGAGCTTATCAGAAGCAAAATACCTGCGGCTACTGAAATTCTATACGCAGGTATCACAGGCGCACGGTTACCAATCGTACAAGGGTTGGCACCCTCAGAAGAATGGGATGTAAATATTACATTAATTAAAAGCATCAAAGTTTTTTATAGCCATGTCAACTCCCAGCGTGGAGCATGTGGAATACTTACAGCGCATCTAAGCGGAACATAGCTTTTCGAGATTGGTCAATCCTTCAACTTACCTCATCAGTTGACAACTCACCAACTTTCTACGTCAATCCAGCGGTGGACCGCCAGTACGTTAACAATGGGCTCGTTTAATCTCAAAGCGATTCTCGTTGTTTTGGGAGGAGTTAGTTTTTTTTATCACTCGTACGAAATTATAGGCAATACATAACTTTTCCTGTTCTAAGCTCAAGAAATGCGACCCCAATACCCACATTTTCTTAAATAACTATTTTAATATGGGTGATACAATGTTTATAATTATGGTATTCTTATATCATAGTTTTTCGGATCTTTTGTAAAAGAAAACAAAATATTCGATCGCTAGTTCCGTCTCTATTAAATAAAACAGAAAAAAAAATCAACTAAATAAAAAAGATCCTCAAAGTAGAACAAAAAACGGATTGATGTGTACGAAGTTAAAGATAATAATTTATGTATCCTCGAATACTATTCTCAAAAAAAAACACAATATCTTACTTACATCGATGCCTCATTTTATATAAAAACGCGATAACGCAAAAAAGTTGAGAAACACTGGTATAAGTGACTCTATAATTACACAAAATTAAAATCATCAAAGTTTAATAAATTTTAAAAGGTGAATGATAGTTATTATAAACATAATTAAAATTTGGGATTTTTTTAACAAAGTGAAATTCTACATTACTTAAGTAAATAACATCTTTATTTTTGGATTGGAAGGGTGTGAGGGAATTTTCAAACGTCAAAAACATCCATATCTTTAAAGAGAAATCAATTTATACGCTGAAAAAATGCTGTTTCTACTGGTACTTGAACTCTAGAGATCCGTCACGAAAGCCAACGACGTTGACTACTGTACCGCGGATCCAGCCTAATCTGCTGACAATAAAAAAGGACCATAATTTATAATATTTTTCGAAAATCAGGAAAAATATAATAAATGGCAGTAGCTTTTCTTTACGGATCAATGATTGCAACCCTTGTCTGGTCGTATTCATTTTATGTACAAACCTAACGACAAACCAGCCGGCCGTTATCGCATAACGAATAAATCACATTTCGTTAGTTTCCTGTTCAGAACGAGCGCCCAATGCTCCTTGCTCCTTCCTGCCTCCGGGCATACAGCCTCGCTCACAGCCTTGTACCCTCACATTCGGAGAGATCGGTGATTGCTGGAGTGAGTGCACCAAGGTTTCAATTTGGCTCAGTTCAATCTCTTCGTCTTGGAATATAAGCTACCTATGTTAGAAACGAAAAAAATAACCTGCTTCTTTTTGGCGTTATGTCATATTTTTAAGTAATTTTATTTTTGGTTTTCTAAGTCATCTTTTAATAATTCAATTTTTTTATAATAAATAATAAATTGTATTGATGTTCTACTTGTTTATATACCAATTTTTTATATAAATGCTGTGGTTATTTCACAGCTGTCTTCCAGATAACTAACTATACACACATATATATGGATTAGCGGCCTAAAAGAAGCAAAGCTAGGAAATTGATAAACTCAGCCATCAAAGAAATTTCACTAGATATTTTCATGGTATATGAATTACGAATGTGTAACACGATAATCTAGTCATATATTCTTCCAGGACATTTTCTCGGAAATTCTAACATTCCAGATATTTTATTTTGATACAATTCACTTCTTAATTTGAGAATGTGTTAAGTCATAGCAAGTGGAGGTAGGTAAAACGTGGATTACTCAAGGAAAAAATACATCATTTCAAAAGATGTCTGTTTTGTTGAATTTCCAATGCGATAAAACTATGAATATAAGGTAAATTTTAAAGTCATCATTTAAAACTGTAACTTTTTTCCAAAATGCGGTTTCTATTTTTTTGAGAATAAATATTTAGTATATGGTATTTAGTTAAAAAAATATGCTCTCTTGTGATTGTTGTAAAACCAAACACATTGCTATATTTTATTATATTCATGTGTATATTTATTAATCAAATGGACATTAGATACATAAAACTACACCGAAAACAGTAAAAATATAAATGTTTTTAGTTCTAAAATCAGTTTTACAAAAATTGATCTTTATGACTGTGCTGCGTTTTTTTTAATAAAACTTATTGATTTCTTTCAATAGAAATTTGTACATATGAGTTTTGTTAGATCAAATTCTGTGACGTCATTTAAACCAATTTAATTTTTACTATTAAATTAACATCTTTCCAATAATCAGTTTTAAGGTGTTCACTGACAATATTTATTTGGCGGCAAGACATTATGTTCGAAGAATAAAACACTCATTTGTACTAATTCCACTTCTATTTAATATGATCGAGTCCGCTTTCGCTCATCCGTTGATAATGCTCGTCATGAACGAAACCAGTCTTGATCATATTAAATACAAGTGGAACAGAAAATATTACGTCTGTCTTATTTAAGGCAGATATTTTCTTATTTGAATTTCATTTATACAGCCATCGACTTAAATAAAATTATGACGTTAATATGTATCGAACCATTTTTATTATCCGAAAAACATATCATTAAAATGCAATGCGTTAGACTACTGTACCACCAACTGTTTCAAACATGCGATATTAAAAGAACTCGTGGGCCGTTTATTTTGGTTTTATGTGCGATATTGAATATGAATCGATGTTTTGTAGTAATGTGTTTGCTTTTGTGTTTTATCGTGTCTTTAAAACTGGTTATGTGATGTCGCGAGTAGGTTTTTACAATTCCGTCCCAAATTTTACATGCCACGAAAACATTCAATTTATTCCCAATCAATCTTGTTTAATGCAACTTTTTATTCTGTATCGACGGTTTTGGGTTGCAATGCAATGTTGTTTTCGACTAGACGTTCGTGTTTTGTTTTTGTATTATATTTGTATTGGAATCGAAATAGTATATTTTTTATTAATTTTGTTTATGTTTATGAAAATTGCAAAAGAATGACAAATTGTGAATTTATTACCTTTGAAATGAAGAAGAAAAACAGGATATAATAGAATATTTTATAGTATTGCACGGAAAGTCAACTGAGTAAGCTCTTTCAAATTCTACTAAACTACATAAAAAATGCTGTATTATTACTTCAAATTCAATTCCAATAACTAACTGTATAAATTACTAGATATTGGAAAACAGTATTCAAACATTTCATTTCTTAGCAACAATAATTTGGCTTTTAAATCTTATTTTACGCGAAAAAAAACCTAAAATTATCTGTTTACAATTTTTTTTCATATGATGTTGTTGATGCAGTGACACTTTAAGTTATTTCCATAAATTTGTTTGAGACAGATCATTATAGCAATCTAAAATTGTTTTTATATTTCTCACTATGAGATAGTATTATTTCCTTTTGTATAAAAATATAACCTTTTTATGATATTTTTTATAGAAAAACATTTATTAAGTTTAGCTCCATTGAAAGTTTTTTTTATAATATTAGTCATCATTAGTTAATAATCATATTACAACACTTTTACGTTCGATGGTGGATGAGAGTTGTATCGATATATATCTTTATCTGATTGATAACTAAATGTATTACAAAAACGTCTTTATTACAAATAATAATGGGCCGATTAGAGGTGAAATGAGGCAATGTGGTATTTTTTAGAAAAAATAAGTTAGATGCGATGCATATTCTGCACATCTTAAAGTATCGTAAAAGTGAAGTAACCTCTGTTAATACACATTTCAATAGTGTTATTTATCTCCGTAAAATATATATATATAATCCACCAAAACAACAAATAAAGACGTGATTGTAAGTCCAAGAAAAAAGTTTTAGCATTTTACTATTAATTTTGGATTTACACTGAAGGTGATTGATAGAATTTCAATGTAATACTTTATGCCTGGTTTGTGAACGAATTGTTAGCGTCGTTGGCTTCTGGCTCGTATCGTAGTATAGAGAGTTGCATCAAATAATTTTTAATAGATTTATGGATTCGAGTTCGCGGATATCGATATCGAATACCCATACGATACCCAAAAACGGAACGATTAGCGAACCACTAATCTTGACCTATCTTCATTCTCCTATTATATACTCTTCTTGAAATAATAGTTTAGAAAAGTAATGTAAGTAAAGTTTTTTTTTATAAATATATATTAGATAATTAATAGTTTTTTGATTAGCGGTTATCATATTCACATTAATAGATGATAAAATAATAATCAAAAATATGTAACATTTTCCTCTTCGCCCAATGCTAACGGCTTATTTTGAATCGCATATTTCGTTCGTCCAATTGGAACGGACGTCTTTTAATATTCAAAATTCAAATTTCCTGGCTTAGAACTGAAGCATCGTAATAATATAAGATAACTTTATTTGAAATTTTGCATCGCTACGAAGTTTTTTAAATAATCAAATATACTGATTCGAAGCTATAATTGTAGGGCTGGGGTAAGATTTTTTGTCAAGAATCAGTGCCATTGATTCGATTATTGGAAGGTATGGTTATATTTTGCATCCGGCCATGAAATCTTTTTAATTTCTATAATAAATATATTTGTTAGCAAACTTAAACATTTCAATTATTCTAAAATTATATGAGCAGAGCATAACTTAGGGTAGAACAAATACGCCCTTATTATATATCCAATATGTCAGTAAAAATCAATAATTCTACTTTATTAATGTTGTGATAGATGCCACTGTGCTATGGCCATCGGCTTATTCATTGGTAAGTTTTATGTAATCAATAAATCACGTCTGAATTAATATTTTTGATTGCGACTGTTTTCCAACAAGACATAAATAATCCGGCTGTGTTTACCTACTTTGTAATGGGACATATAATACAAGTTGAGTACTTAAGATATTCTCAGATCCCACGCGATGTCACGAGCGAGACGCGATGAAACCGGCAATTTATTGCTTAACTATCGATGAAAAACACGATGAAATCCCAAATTTACGATTTGAATAATAAACACACTTAAAAACAGCCATAAAATAGATACGTTAAATAAACTACCATTTTATACTATTAACAAATTATATAGTCCAACTGCAATGAGGCGCTTGATGACTTGAATATTTAAAGTAAACTTATTCTTGTCTTTTGCCAAGGTGGGACATTTACGTGGTTATACTGGAAGTCGCGACTGCTGTAATGACTATACGTGAAAATAAGACGCTGATAACTCATCGCTGGAAAACTCACCAGCACGTCATTTGACCGTGAATATTATATATCGCAAGTAAATTATAAAGTTTTTTTTTATTTATGACGAAATATGTATCATAAATATCTCGTCGTTATTTATGATTGGTGAAAAAAATAACAAATGAATCATAATTGTCCGTAGTGTCTCTTTACTATTTGCGGAGCCGAAAGAATTTCATCCAACCGTCAATTTGACCGATTGACCGCATGGCTTTTATAAAATATTATGATACAATATAAGAAAATATAGTAGATGTACACATATACGAACATTCATTGTAGAAATGTTTATTTTTTCAACACTTTATTCAATCATTGCCTTGAATGGCTTAAATGTTTTACCGTGGATTTTTCACAGTAAAAATCTGTTTACAGTGTAAACTTTAAACCTACACGGCTATTCTCATATTAATAAGATTTAGACAGTAATTTAGGTGGATGCCAAATTCTCAATAATATTTTATATTTGGTTTTTACGGTTGGTATAACTGAAACGTAATAGTTGCGGCCCATGTTAACAGCTGGTTTTTTAGTATATATTCTTTGATTTGTTTGACTAATTAATAAAAAGAACGTAATAGAAAAAAACTATTCAAATAAAAACTCGCCAAGTTGTAAAGCATATTTATTTCATTACAATCATTCTCAAACGTATAGCGATTGATCATTATTAATCAGATATTAAAAAAAAACGAAAGAATTAAATGAAATTCTATTGTTAGTTACTGTTTGACAGATAAGTATAGCGACAGTAAACACAGCCGCAGTTATTATATTTAATTTATACCAATCGTAAAAATTAAATACAAAAATAATCAATTAGTGCATCTTAATAAGTCTAAAAATAGCCGGCCCGCTACAACAATATTGATTCGGTGCAGGCTGGCAATAGATCAAGCTTAATGATTTGATGTAAGAAATACATAAATATCAATGATTTTCTTTCTCTTTTATTTTAAAAGGCAATCTTTAAGATTTAAATACTGAATTAACATTTTTAAGTACTTTGGTTAACGTACGGTAATTTTCATTGGGTACGTTTAATTATTTACATTTTTTGAATACTGATTTTGTAAGAAATGACGCGCCGTATTGAATGATAATGTTGGAAACTGGTAAATAATGGGCAATGATAAGACATTTTAAATAGACAATAACAAATGAGGTGTACACGGCCATTAATCTTGGAAGTGTTCAATGGAGAGATATGGTGTGGTCTGCCCAATAAATAAATGTTGAATAGTTATAAATATTTACTTTTAGCGTTTTTACTTATAAGCCTGAATTTATTGCCTTTCATTAAAAATAAATTGTAGGCCACTGTGTTTGTGTTGGTACAGCATTGGATCGGTGATTAGAAGGTCCCTGTTTCGAATGGCTTCTCGAATTCGTTACTATGAAAATATTACGTTTTTTGTATTATATAATTACACATAGTTCCATTTGTCGAAAACATTATAACAAATATACACCATCCCCCGTTTTATGTAGTAGTTATACGTTACGGAAATTAATTTTTGACATTAAACATCAAAACATTATGTCAAACATAAAACAAAACTAAAATTTATGCATCTTAATTTTCGTTGCTGTTTATTAACATTCTAACTATTTTCTTCGTACTTTCGACGGATTCGGCGGTAACTTTGTGGAAGTTCATTTTAATATAAATAACTTAGATTTCGTACTTAAGCAAGCATTTGTAAAAGTAGTTGTTTGAGGATACCTCTGGAAGAGGCGAAACACGTGTCACAGTTTGTAACACAAAACGTGGAATAATCTAAGTTATTTTATTTTATATTATTTTCTTCGTATCTAGCTCGATATCGCTTTTATCGTCATTCGAAGAAGTGTTTACTTAATTCAACGATTTGCTAAAATATTAGTGGTATATAAATTCTTTGTATACTTTTTCATACTAATACAAGTATTTCGCAGGTATTTTTGAAAATTTAAAGCATGTTCCATAATTGGATCAATTTTAAGCACAGCGTTGACAAATCGCATATTTCTTGGCCACGTAAAAACGTACCACATTAATTGGAGGATGAGTGTGCAACAAGTATGGCAAATCTGTATAAATTAAAATCACACAGAATAATATTATTATATCCAATGAATGAAAATACTTTCCGGAAAAAGACAATATCACTACGTAAATGTATGTATATACATAATATCACTTCACGGGTACTTTGTTACTTAAATCAGTGCTTCCCAACCTGTGGGCCGCAAAATTCAGTAGAAAGTACAAATATCTATATATTTAAGTCTGTCAAATCTTTGCTTCCCATATTGAGGGCCGCGGAATTTCTTAAGGGGGCCGCCGTGGGAATGCGGGATCAAGAAATTGGATTCCGGGGGAAAAGTATAGCAAATCGAGGATTTCGAATTCGTCGGTGAGCTAAAAAAAACGAGTTTCTGTGACAATCTGAGGAAAAAGTATACCAAATCGCAGATTTCAAATTCCTCGGTGAGCTAAAAAAAAACGAGTTACGGAGACAATTGAGGAGTGTCGCGGATTATTTTTTTTAGATTTAGGGGGCCGTGGAACGAAAAAGGTTGGGAAGCACAGACTTAAATAACGTGTTTGTTTTATTGTAAACGACCTAAAATATACAAAATTAATAAAAAGTACTCTGTCAATACTTTAAAAATCGTGTTTAATGTTCAATATACGCTGGTTGTTTAATTATCTTCATTGAATTTTCATTATAGTTTTTAGTAAACAATGTGAGAAAGGATTTTACTAAAACATGATCATCATGAATTAATCAGCTATCATAAATCAATGAATCCTATTTTGAATAAAACTACCTAGACTTTAAAAGTTTCCGATATATATGTATTAAACATTGATACTTCTAAAATTATTATTAGGGTCACATTTCACTTTGCAATTGGTAAATATCTTTTTGTTTTAGCACGCTCCTACGTCGTGTCTTTCAAAATAATAAATTCAACATATTTCCACTCGTCAAATAATACTAATTATATTGAATCTTTACTAGACGTCTGAAGTAAAAAATCGACGCTGATGGATTGATAAGTGTGTTAAAAAACGTGAGAACGGGACTGTGCTATCCACAAAATGTATATTTTGTATGGTAGATTTGTTTTATTTTATTCAAAATACTTTTGTTAGCTAGTTATCTTGACAGTGCACCATCGTATAAGTAGTCAGTGTTAAGAAGAAATAAAATTATTATAATTGTTTGTTGAATTAAAAACATTACTTACATCTTTTATATTATACAGCTGTAGCTTGATGACGGATCTCAATTTAACGGACTTAAGATCCAACTGAAGAAACATTCGGTCAACAGTGAAAAACATTTAAAATATCTTAGTTATGTAATATAATATGCATATTCAAAACACAGTGTCACCTCTTGTAAACAAGGATCTGCGCGTGATAATCACGACAATCTTTCTAAACTAAACTTTAATGCTAACAATGAAGTTTGCAACGCTGGCCGCTTTTTCACACAGCCACACGGCAGTTTCGTTTATTTACTTGAAATGAATAAATGCAGTTTTTACTCCACCAATAATTTGAAGTATGGAGTTTCGTGACTTAGTAAATGCGAGCATTATGTCATTAGAAAGCAAACTTTACATTGACTTTTGGGGTAGCATAAGTGAACACCTCCTCACCTTCATTAGTCTGTTTATTCCAAAGTAAAAACAATTCAATGTTTTGTGTATGGTTTGGTATATGGGTGGTTGTGATAGGTGTTTTGATTAGCTTAGCAAATTACACCGCTCTTTTTACATACAATCAATTCACAAATATATTTCTTACATTTCAAATAAACAGCGCTATCACATAGTTACCATATGTTGAACATATTAAGAATATATTTGATGAAATGTTAAGGTAACATGTGTATGATACAATTCCATTCATAAAAAAATAGTTCAGAAAATCATTTAATCAAAATAAGAGCAGGTTTATAATGACACAGAATAATCTAAAGCATCCGGTTATTGCCATGTGGGCTTATAACATCATACAGTATAAATAAAAAACAACAATTAAAATTTTAATAATTCATATCTGACAGGACCGAAAAAAAGTCACTCTTTGTTAAATCACTGAATATACATAACATTCACTCGTGGAGAAAATTTATCACAATATTAATACAATTTTACTGACCTAAAGTATTAAATTGAAAAATATATACATATTTGAAGACAAGACTTGATACGGATACACTAGCATAGTGTTCCGCAAATGGAGGTCCACGGACCCTTTATTGAACGATTTTTTTTTTAAGATTTTTTTATTTGACAAGGAATCTTCCAATGTTATATCGCAACAACTGCTGTTGCCAAACCTGAATATTTTTTTAAAAATGTTGTTTAATTATTGAAATGGGTTTGCGTATTTGAATACGAATGGAGCTGTGGAAGTAAAGACGAGCTTTATTAATTGAATAGTGAAGAGTGAGGACCCGTGTAGTCTGGTATTGGTTAGTTTACCAGACCACCCGAAAAAAAGATATCCATGTATTTAAAGTAGACTGTCTTATTTATTTTTTAAATTTACACCTTTTTAATAATATCATAATAATAATTTAAGCAAAGCAAGTTGCATTTTTTTTCACAAGGGGTCTATGAAACTTTAGACACGTTATAGAAGTACGTCTAACGAGGCCAAGCAATTCTTATTTCTCTTTGACAATATCATCATCAATCACCAAATATTAGTTTACTTCTTAGTTTTTCTGTCTTACACTCTTTTTGACTTATTTTTAACGTTCTCTGAGTAATAGGAAAATGAAAATTACACTTTAATATCGAATGTGGAAAGGAAAAAAGACGTAACCCGCAATTTTCCAAAACAGCTTTTTTTCGATAATCACAATGTATACAACTTGACACACATTCTATCAAAAGGATGTAAGCTGAAAATGCCGAATTAGTATCTAAATTTAGCTTTTAAGTTAGAAAAAGATGACTTTGTAAAAAAATAAAACTAAGAAAAAACACTGAAATAAAGGTTTTTCCAAAACAATTTCTTCAATTAATATTAGTTTATGTCAATTAAACACCAGTTTAGAAGTCTCCGTCCACTTCAAGGTTGTGTATAATTCATAATTTGTATATGTCACAAAATCATCAAAACACGTTTTTAGCGCCTCCTGTAAAATTTGATATTTGTGGGTTACGTCCTTTTCCCTTTCCACAGTCGATATTATTAAAAAGCGGTCTTGACATAAATTTTGTTTACGAAACACAATTGCATAATTATGTATTCAATTTGTACGAAAAAATGGAGAAGTAAAGCTCATTTCTGGTGCGTTGGTAAAGATATGTAGTCGACTTATTGACAGAATCTTTCACGAATTTGACGTTCCTTTCACGCGAGGAGTGTTGAAAAAATGAAAACCACGAAATGACCTGAGCGAAAACAAAATTATACCAGTTTGCGCTAGAGGTGGTGATTTTGTTTGATGTTGGAGTGTCAGTAAACGTAACTGACTGATTGATGTGCTGTGTGATCAGAAAATAATTTATTTCGTTGATCACTGACGATGATGGATGATTAGTGTAGATTATTTTTTAAATATACTCGTGCATGTAATGTTAAGTACAACGCAAGGAGAAAATTATCGTGATACATTAGTATTTTTTAAATAAGATTTGCATGCATTAGATCACCGAACTAGTTTTTCAAAACTTTCAACGGTTACTTAGACGTAATTAATTACGGTATGCAATTTAACCACTTGAATACCAAGCGGACACCGGTGTCCGGAAAATTTGCAAGCGAATACGAATGTCCAAGACATATAAAAAATCAAATACTTGGTATTTTAATAGAATAAAAGCAATATTTTGATGAATATGTGTTGTGCTATCTATACTGAGTCAATATAGGTTTTTAAAATATCGAATTCGAGTGTATATTAGACAAAATTATTTTTCTCAAAAACACGCAGTATCTCTGGGACATATTATGATTTATTTGCGCGGTATTCAAGCGGTTAAAAAAAGCTTTCTTGTTATAGACAGTATTATTTCCATTACGTATCTGTAAAAACGACAACATACTCGCGCCATAAAAAACAATACATTATATAGTTTTCTAATGCTTCAATACTTTTTATGGATTCGGCGATATATTTGTGAAAGGACATTTTTAATATTAAATTAAATTTGATAACTTTGTTATTCCACCTTTGTTACTAAATGTGACACGTCTTACGCCTTTTTAAGAAGCATTATCAGACAGAACTTTGCAAGGTTTATAAATAAACTAAAACGAATCAATTTTTAGTTTACTCTTAAGCCTTGCCATGTTCTGTCTGATGACGATTTTTAAAGAGTAATTCACCATCAAGTGAAATAACAAAGATGTCAAATGTTATATGATTACGATTTACAACGTTCGAGTATAAAGACGACAATCGCTTCGAAATGTCGAGTAACCATCAATCCAAAGAAAGACTCGAATATTCATAGATCAATAAAATCGGTCGGAGTAGAGCGAGATTTTATTCTACTTGGTTTCACCGAAAGAGTTTAAATACCAAATTAAATTTCGTTCATTGAAATTTTACTCTTTGTCAATTTGTTTGTAAAAATATGAGTACTTTTGGTGTTTTCCCTTACCACAGATTTTATTCCACCCTCAAGAGTCAAGACTGAGTATGGCGTAGAGCTATTTTTCATTTCTTAGCCTCATACTACTATCTTTTCTACAGATGAAAAAGATACTGTCGAATTTTGATTAACACCGATGTCGAACACGCAAAAGAGAAAATACTTGTTTCCATCTGTCTGCCATAAAAACTCCTCCCAAACGGTGAAATTTGCACATGAAATTTTGGCTGCCACTTCGAAATCAACTGTGATTTTTTCGTCTTCCAACATTCTACTATTAAATATTTATTCAATTGATGGACTCAATTTTGTGGGTGTAACATGAAGTATGGCTAACTGTGCTCTTTCAACCTTTAACCTTATTAATTTTGAACTTTTTGTTTGTTATTTGATGTACTGTCTACGGTAATATGTACAGCTTTCGACTTCATATTCAATTTAAGCCAGCATTTATACCGTAACAAGCCAGGTAATAAATACTAGTGATCAGGGCCGAATTTAGATGTTGGGAGGCCTTAGGCTATTATTTCACATGCGAGACTTCCAAACCCAAATGTTAGGAGTAGAGAAAAATGGAATGGATGTGTTAATTAAAACAATACAAAAGATGCATACAATAATATTATAATGAAATAAAATTTTCTTTATATGATATATTTATATATAAACATATCCAGGAACAAAATATCTCGATTGGATTCCTCCAGGAGTTTCAGGTAAATCCGGCTCTAATACTGATCCATAAAAACAGTAACAACAAAATCCAATAAAATCATTAATATTGGAACTGTTTGTTGTACAAAATGGACGGCACTAACGCGTATATATGTGGCAAAGTATTATTTTGGCATGCAAGTCAAGTTCTTTAAAGCTTGGTTAGAATTTTTAAAGAATAACTCTTCGTAATCATGGGTATGCCTACGCTATTTTCGGCTTTAAACGCTGTGGAATAAATCACGACGTAGCTACAGAGTAGATAGATGTATGAATCGATTCGGCGAAGAAGCGCCCGCCACCCGCGCTGTTGCCTCTTATCGTGCTTCAGCATCAGGGTCCGACGCAAGGTCCAGTCGTGTATCTTGCCACTAGTGGTGACTGCATTCTACACCAGCGGCGACGAACGTTTTGCAACGGTTACTTACTCATTTATCACATTTCGGATAGCAAAATATACAACAGACGTTCCCATAAAGAAACAACAGTTGGCAAAAATAACATTTTTTGTCAACAAGAATGCATGTGATTTTTGTCTACTCCCATTCAAATATGATAAATATTCCAAGTGATAAAATAATAATGTAACGTAAAGTGAATTAATGAACGTAAGAATATTGATGAGATACTCTCATTGTCTCCAATAAGGCATCCAGTTCCGGACAATTTTTGTAATTCCGGAATTTTGGGATGACAATTTTTCCTATCCCGGATTGAACATTCACCAAAACGACGCGAAACTTTTAATTTAGCTCTTCCAAGATTTTCGATTTCAAAAACCCAGGAATTTGCGGAATTGTCAAAATTTAAAAAATGTGATTTTCTTTTTTTAGCTCTCGTGAAAGTAATTTCTACGCTGTAGTCTCCAACCGGTCGATCGCGAAGCAAAATTGGTTTATTCCAATTACGAGTGTGTGAATTAATTAAAAACTGCATGAAGATTTTTTTATTTTTTATTATCCACGCATATCTATTACGTTAAAAAATTTATTTAAAATATTCTGGTTTTACTCATAGTTAACGATATTTTGCTTTTTAAAATTGATGATTTTGTTTTTTGAAGACCTAAAAGAAAGAATCAACTGAAATTCTTTCTAGAAGTTGATCGCCGTGAAACATTTAGATAAAAAGTTACCTTTGCTATACAAGGATTGCTTGGAAGACAGATTCATGAAAACAGACAGTAGCATGCAAGAATTGTACTATTTTTAGATTTCCAATTGATATTAAAATACTTGATAAGATTTTCATTTTAAAATAAAAATTAAAGAATCTAATGATCACAAACCTAGACAAAGTAGGTATACCTTGATCACATTACTAAACATATTATGATTTTATGAATACTTAAAGTTATCCAGTACCACAGGTTAGTTATCACTATCTTATCTCAACACGCCACGACTGTGGTATACCCAATACCTCTCGCGAACGCGCACTGTGCCATAAAGTGCATTTGAAATGCACTTTTTTGCATTCAACATTCTATGTTGTGGCACATTGGCTTTGTCTTGGTGAAGATTTAGTATGAATAAATCATAATCTGTGAATAAATAACATTACTTTAAATGGAATCATAAATACGTCTTGGAGTAGATTACAGATTGTGGTTAATAGCATTTAAATTATTATAGATAAACTATTTCACTCCACTACTTGTTTTTTTACTTTCGTATTATTGAATACATGTATATTTATGACCATACGAATTGGGTTTTTCAATCCTTAACTGGCTATTTTAAATATATATTCACTGTTTTTGTTTATTTGTATAATTAAAGCAATCGATTCCGCCACCGTTAGTAAACATAAATATTTCAAACGAGGCAATATGTTTCGCGATACCGCCGATACCTAATGCAATCATATGGATAATTTCGGACCTAACATAAATATCTACAAAAGCAGTTCGGCCATTTCTGTTAAATATTCGATCCGACCGTAAAATGTTTCTTAAATCAAATACACATTATTGTTAGAAGTAAGGCATTCAATCCTGGACCCTTTTTGTCTAATCTCGGGATTTCAGGATTGACACTTTTTCATTCAACATAAAATTGTGTATTTCGGGATTAAGAAATTTTTCCACTATTCTATTAGTACTATCACAATTCCGGGATACCAAAATTGGACGGGATCCTGGGAGTGGAGACCTTAGTTGGAAGCAACGTTCCCTCTAAGCTGCGTGAGTGCGCGGCCGCGCAGCAGTTAGAAAGCCCCCGCGCACTCATTCCGGGTTGGCGCGCACTACAAGACAGTTGTTCAATTAATATTTGTTTGGTCGGCGCAGCCTCCGCGCAGCCTTTGAAATTTCCACACAGCTAACCTTTTGCCTTAGAGGGAACATAGGTTGGAAATAGAAAAAGTCCGTTGAGAACTATTGGGTATGTCTTTAAGTCGATGTACGCTTTAAATCTTAGCAATGCATCAAAGCTATTTAAAAAACCTTTTCTAAGCAGCTGTTCAAAATTCAACAAGAACTCGTTGTTTTTTTAAGACTAGTAGATAGCAGGAAGCCATTTTTTTAAAGTGTCGTATTATAGGTGTGCCTTTCATCTTAATATGAGCAATTTTCCTATTCAAAAAATTATTTATCACTAGATAATTGAGATGATTTTGGAAACATGTGTGAAAATCGTTTCGACGTATTGTTTGTTGTACAGTATGAAACATGTATGTATGTATGTCGTTTTGTATGATATTTATACGACGATAATAAATTTAATATCTAACAATTTAGTTGAAGTAATCATTAAAATCAATGCAATGTTAAAATTTTGAGTCGGTTTGCTTTGTAAGGCGGCAATAACACTAATAATTATGTAGTGCTGACATTTATAGATTTTAATTACTTGATTGATAGTTAAGAATAAAATGTTTCATAGCAAGTCTTAGGTAGCTTAAGATTAAAGTCTTGATTTAATACTAATGCGTTGCACGACAATTTATTAATACATTACAGCTGTACGTGAGTCGCGAAGTGAAAGAGAAACAGTCGTTTGTCACTTACAATTCAAAGTGATAATAACATAATATATTCTACCGCCTGTCTTTCGAGTACCGCTGTACGCGATAAAATGAATGGCTCGCGGTGACGCCGAGGGCAGCGGAACAAGCGGCTCCCATGTTGAGCGAGGAGTCAAACAAAACGGTGACCCTCGCTAAATCATTTTGTCAAGTGCACGGTGCGGCGAGCCCCACTAGCGGCCGGAGCAAAAGTTCAAATCGCTTCGAAAGACGATCGCTGCGACGCGATTGGGATGGTGTTATGAAATTCTTGGTGCATAAATCCCTGCTTTCTATTTTACTGCAAACATTGTCATTTTGCGATCGTAGTAAATGGTTGAAAGGTAAAAAAGTAAGTATTTTAGCTTTAAAAACTTCTGCGTTTTTGAAAGTATTTGATATGTTTATAGACCAAACCATCCATACGGATTCTTGGTCTTCTATTTATTATTTTTTTATCCGGTGATTATGCTTTTTGAACAATGATGCTGTAATAATATTGATATTTTCTGTTAGCTTAATATGAACATAGATTTCAATGCAAATTTCCGCGTTGTTTATCTTATCTAACTGACTATCATTTTTTGTCCGACAATGAAATTTAATTTAATATTATAACCTAATAATAAATTCACACATATTTTGAGTGCCTACATTTTTTAATTCAGTCCATCGAGATAGGTACTCAATTCAATTGAGAATTAAACTTTGTATAAAATAACTTAATACAACCACATTGTAGCAGGCTCATGTTAAAAATATATTACGGTTTGCGTACGGAGCTAAATTAACGGTTTCAAAAGAAAACGTGATGCGGTCAATCGGTTACCAAAATGAAATAAGTATAGAAGGTATTTTTTTCAAAGAGAAAGCCAAAAGTCGTGTATTACAAAATAATTTCTAAGCGTTATCTTGACCTATTGTTTCATTATTAACAGGAAATAGTGATTGATAAGTTGTGCTATTAAATCTAATGGCATACAACGTTATCGTGTTGATTTTTTTAAATCTCAAAGGATACAAGATGTATAAGGGTGTTTGATGGAGCTCTCTTTCCGATTTAATTCGTATGGATATTTCCATACGAATTATGCCATCGAGTCAGTAAATCGCAAATCGCAGATAAACTAATCAATGGAGTGGTAGCGCAAATTATTCAATTGTCTAACGTCCACAATATTACATCCATTCAGAGAATAAGGAAGAGCATTTTGATCTTGCAGTCTTGAAGTATAACTTAATTTAATAAAAATAAATTAGTAATCAGCAAATCGACGGAAACCATGAAATGTTATCATTATGTTTAATTCCTACAACGAAAAAAAAACGATGATTTTTATGTTTAATAAATAATTTTGTGAATGTATAACTCTTGAGAATATAATAATATTTGAGCCTATTAGAGGTAAAGTGAGCCAAGTGGTATTTTGTAAAAAAACGTGTTAGATGCGTTGTAATATTCTACACCAGTGGTTTCCAACCTTTATGTTACTACGCCTCATTTAAAAAAAAATCTTCGCGCCTCCCCATCCTTTATTTCAATATAATAATAAAGACACATTTTAAAAGGTGAACATTAAATATGGTGAACTGTTCGCGCCTCCCTTTGCAATAGTGCACACCTCCCAGATTGAAAATCGCTGTTCTACACATTTTAAAGTATCTTAAAAGTGCATTAACCTCATGTGTTATATTTGTAAAATAAAAATATGCAATCCACCAAAACACCAAATGAAGACGTGATTGTACATGAAAAAAGTTTTACCATTTTACTAGTTGGCTCACTTCATCTCTTAAGGACCCATACCAAAACATTTAGTTGGTCATCTACAGTATAAAAGTTAGTGTTAAAATATATTTAAAATTCATTTCTGTAAATTGTATATATTTTTTTTAATAAAATGTTGAAATGTCAGATATTAATTAAGCCAGGCACATTCTGATCGTTGCGTGGATTGTTTTACACTAGACTTCAGATGCTAACATGGCGCTGGGATAAGTAAAGTCTGGCAACCTTTAGCGGAATGTTTTTTCTTCCCACTGCTTCAACAGATCGGCCAGGTGTTTGTATCAATTAGGGGGTATTTACTGCTAACATTACATCAATTTACCTCGCACTAACAGCTTACAAGTTGCAAGGAAAGCCATTTGAGACTAAGGAAAATTGGCCCAGTATAACATCAGATACTAAACAGCAAAGTACTTTACGGTAACAAGAAATTTATTATTGCTTTTATATAACAATCATAAAGGGATAATATAACAGTAAAATTATAAATAAAGACGTTGATAAATTCACTAGGTATTTCAGTAGATTCATATTCCTGCGAGAAAAAATATGGTGGTCCGCAATATTTTTATATATATTTTTAAATAAATATTTGGCATTACAGCTAATGCTAATGCGTCAAATATTTTAAAGTTGAAGGATCATACGATAAAAACTCGATGAGATTTTTTTTATTGTAAGTAACTCGAGATAAACTCGAGGTAAATTGACATCACAAAAACCCATGTCTTAGGTCTCAAATTTATATTGAAAAATCTCAATTTGACATTGACCTTGCCGGGAATTGAACCCAGACCCACCTGGTCGGTAGAGCAAGCTCTAACCAACAAAATAACAGCGGGCGACAATATTATTATTGCAATAACGTAGTTGTATCCAAGAAGCCATTAATTTATTTTAAACACTCAGCAAACATCCCTCTTAGTATTTTTTTTTTAATAATGTCGTATGATTATTATTCACTGTTTTCGTGTTAAAAATCATTTAGTTGCCCTCGAGATTCTAAATTATGAGCTTAATGGTTCATGACGTCATAGGGCGCTGACTTTCCAACATGAAACTCTGGGGTCACCCCGATATCAAATTTAAAAAATAGATTTGAATCTGAGATCTGTCATGAATATTTTTGATGTCATTTATCCTTCTAGTGGATACGAAAAATCAAAATATTTAACCCATTGGCAATTTTAAGAATGAGTGCCAAATATTTGTTTTTATTCTATTAAATTTATATACCTAACAAATTCGGATAAACGACTATTTTCCAGTTCGCTATGTTCTTCTTTCTCGAGTTGATTTGAAGATGATGAAGGAATCCAAGTTTCAGTTTGATATTTAATAAGTATTATGTGGCTACTTATTTTCGCACCTGTTTAAGTTGGTGGTGTTGATAGTTTTTAAGGTAATTGCAAAAAAAACATCCATTTGTAAGGATCGGTTTTTTTGTTGATAGTACACCGAATTTTTATCATTATTATCGATGGTAGTTTAAGATAATAATACTGACGATCTTAAAAAGATTGTTTTCCAAAAACAGCAATATTGCAGCGATGTAACAATCTCAAAATTTAATAATCACCGTAACTATCCTGGCCAGTTCTGGCCGACGGAAGATGGTGCAGGAACATAAATCATGGCCCAACAATAAGCCATTAAGGACCGCACCGATGCGGCGAGCTGGCGGCCGCGACCTCTTCAGAAAACCTGCCCACCACCTATACAATACTGCGAACTGCAAAACTGTTCGTTCAGATCTAGATTAAGGGATTAAAAGAGCCAATAAAAAATTATGATATACTGCCGAAGAGCACGTGGAGCGCTGCGATTGGTCTCGACCTGTTACGCCAATCTCACGGATCGTTTTGTAGAAAAACAATATTTCCGTATTGAAAGTATTTGTTGGCGGGCCTGTTGGAGAGTGGTCAACATTGTTGGCTTCGGTTGCAGTGCTCATGTGCTTGAATCTTAGTATAGAAAATTTTATAATTAGATTCCTTATTGACATTTTGATTTACGCACGATGGCATAGATATCTGTGATAATCAGCCACTTATCCTATCTTAACAACTTATGTAGTGAAAGCGATAAGCTAACGACTAGTCCTGTACTACATACATATAGTTGTCCAACAATACGAACTCTGAAAAAAGAGGTTGATTGACTTATTGGAGAATAGCTGGCGTAGAAATAAGCACATTAAAAAAATATATATTTGACATTGCAGCTTATGTGTCAAATATTTTTATAATTTAAGATTTCGACTGAAGGTGCTTGGTGGAATTTTAATATTAAATTTGAATCGTTCAAATTATGTACACTCCCACAGATTTTGTCACTAACGACCCGGGTTTCGCCTTTCGGCATCTTCAGGCGTTCAAGTGCACGGATGAACTTGAACTGACTACATCGCCTGAAGATGCCGAAAGGCGAAACCCGGGTCGTTAGAGACAAAACCTGTGGGAGTGTACATAATTTGAACGATTCAAATTTAAATATTTTTATGTTGAAAGATCATCCGAAATAAACACGATGGATTTTTTCGCAAGTCATTTACGATCAAATAGAGGAAAATTTACATAACTATACTCAAATTTATATTACATCTCAAATTTAAATTTAAAAAATCTAAATAGGACATTGAATTTAACAAAAACTGAACCAAGACCCTCCTGACCAATCTACAAATATCAGCTTTTACCAACTAAGCCACAAAGAGCGACATTGGCATTATGATTTTACATATAAGCTCCACATTGGAAACGGTCATTCTTATAAAAAATGTTTACGATACTGCTTATTCTTGTATCAGTCAAACTTTGAAAAAAGTTGAAATTTTCATTAACAAAACTTTATTTAATCACTAGTCGAACCCGATTTTAGAAATGGAGAGAAATCGCCCCATGGGAGATTACTATTCGAAGGTACTTACTTACTGAAATTTGGTGTCAATGGAAAAAATATAGAAAATAGTAAATTTCAGAAAATTATCGTTTTTCTTTTTTTTATTTATGAAGTTATTATGAGGGCTTACGTTTTCTAAGCGTTGTAGCAAAGGAAACATATTTTCATCTACATTAATAAATCTGTTACATTATCCGCGTGCGACGGATCATTTTCAATTGTTTCTAACTTTTCAGTTGAAGGTGTTATCTCGCTAAGAAAAGAGGTTCTGATAGTTGTATTAAGTTGTGAAATAAGTACAAATTGCGTTACATTAATTTAGAGTTCGATATTATGTAGTGAAGAGAGTAGTTTTTTTTATTTTATTGAAACATTATTTACATAATTTCCACTTCGTCCCTGCGCTCTCCATCGTTCCTCAAACCACTCCCGCATGTAACCACCGCGTCTGCAAAAATAATTTATGAGGTATGTCTTTGCGCGGCGATGACTGATGAATGATGATCTCTCAAATCTTTATGACTGAAAGTTTAGCATCACTTTCATCTTTCATCCGCACGCAGGCGGCTCGAAATAATGGGCGTACAATTGCGTGTTTTAAAAATATGATTTATTCTTGCGCTTTCACGGTATTCCATTTTTCTCGACGTGGGATTGTTTGCCGATAATTGCTGGTCGATCCCTAAGTCTTTTGTGTTCGGATAATAGATATTTTACGAGTTCTTTGGTTCTTTCTTTGCACGGCGCCAAATTGACTTATGATGACGTTTTGTGAATTAATAGCTGGTTTAATTATTGATTTAGTGTATGAAAAAAAACACGTTTTTTTTTTTAAAAGTTGTGCAATTTATTTATACCAGTTTCCAGGGCTGTGTAGTCGGAGTCGGAGTCGTGAAAAATGATGTAAATTTAAACAAATAGTCAAAAGTGTTAATAATTCATGCTTGGCTGACTAAAGATGATCTGATGGTATACATATATGTAAGTTAAAATGAAATTATTGAACAATTTCCTCGGAGTCGGAGTCGTTAATTATTTTAAAACTGGAGTTGGAGTCGGAGTCGTCAATTATTTTAAAGCTGGAGTCGGAGTCGTCTTTTTTCACACGACTCTACAGCCCCGCCAGTTTCCCTTTGTTAGTTGTCAATATTTATATAGATTACATCATTGTCAATTTAAAAAAATATATAAAATTTTATCCTTACAAAATATTATGTCAAATCGGAAAATCGCTAATTTTGTATGTAAATACTCGTTTTTTTTAAAAATAAATAAACACATTCGGAAAAGAATGATTATTCATTAGAACGGCTAGTCACGCGTTAGTTAGTTAATTTTATTGAGGTCTTAGTTAGCGTAAGTTTACTCTTTGAAATTGTACCTATATATTGAATGTTTTTAATGGATTCCCTTCATAAATTTCCCATATTTATTGAAATCAGTGTATCGTTCAATCTGAATGTTTTATTTGCCCAAATGTCTCTCGGATAGGGTTTCCAATCACGGGATCACTATAACACGTAAACAAGTTTAACAGGGCTGGAATACTTAGTCACTGGAAGACGTCTTACTTTTTGAAAGTATGAAGCCAAAAAAATGGCCAGTTCGCCAATAATCTCAAGCAACTGTTGTTTATGAAAATGATATTTGTCGCCATGGCCGTTAGCTGTAACGCAAGTTTTTTTTTAGTATTAAAATTAGTGATATGTAAAAAAACGAAAACGTTAAATTATGGTAAATGATTAATCCCGGGTTTTCGGGATTGAAATATATATAGTGAAAACCGAAATCCCGGAATCAAAAAAAGGTCTGAGATTAGATTTCTTATCTGGGAAATATATGATAACCTCAGTTTCAAAACCTACCTAAAGACCATTTTTGATTTTTTTGCCAACATGTTCTCTATTTCAATATCTAAATCAGGGTGGGGAACTTTTTCATTTCTAAAAGCCACATTCATTTGTCTGATTCATCATAAGACCGCAGTAAAGAAAATGTCGACACCCCCCCTTTTTTTCGACTGTCGAACGTATAATGGCTTTTTCCAAACGCTTGCGTGTAATTTTTTGATCAAAGTGAATATTTTGATCAAGTCAAAAGACCTCATCAGTATAGCCAAGAGGCCGCAGGTTCCCCACCACTGATCAACACAATCAATACATTTTCAATTTCAAATCCTGTGCAGAGAAAACGCATATAAAAAAACGTGTTCAAAACCTATGCGAATCCAAAAAGCCCACAGCAGTTTTTTGCACTTTTTCAACAATTTTGGTTTTTGGATGTAGGTAGATTTCAAAACTAAGGTAGTCATATATGAAAACATTCAAAACCAACGCGGAAAAGAAAATTATGTATGTTAATCAATTTTTAATTTATTTGAAGTGAGAAATATTTGCCGACACGTTATTTTATAGAAATGTAGAGCAGACATTTTTTGCATGTAATTATTTTATAAAAACGTGCATCAAAATCTTAATCATTGAAATTCGTTGACGTGCCTGTCTGCCATGTTGATCGAGTAAAGCAGTGATTGATCTTCATCGCGGGGCATCAATCATCGGCCATATCTAATGTGGACTGCTACACCTCTCACTCTTGGAATAGATTAACTTTGAAAAATTATCGCGTTCGATTAATCTTATTTTTGAGAAGCGTGCATGTTTGGATGTGTGTATGTCAAATGAATAATTATTATTATGTTAGACGGCTGATGTGACTGATGACGTCGAGGAAAATGATATAATTTCGCTACTAAGCCATCATTACGACTACTGCTTGCCATCCTACAACCACTTCTGATTTTCCAAGATGTGAGGATATTATAAATGGCGGTATTCAGTGGCGGATTCGTGGTCGATTACGGGTTTCAATTCCAGTACGGATAATTTTTATTCATCGATTTTTTAATCGATTTATTAATTTTTGTTCGAATGCATGGATGTATATATGTCATGTCTTGAATACCCCTCCCACAAATCCTATCAAAAAAACAAAGCGTAGCGAGAGCGATTAGCTAATTACTAGTCCTATCCTAACGCTCACTATCCTTACTATCGTTATAAAAAAAGAGAGGTTGAGCAAATGAGTATCAAGCAGTTCTCGTAGAAACATATTCGTTGAGATGAACTGCATTAAGAGTCCATATGATCCACATTGCGAGTGAACACGGTAAAAAACAGTATTCAAACATTTTTTACATGATGAGAATTGTGAGTGTCTCAGGAGCAACTAAAATTCTGAGAATCTCCATTTTATGCTCTTATTCTTTTCAGATAATTCAACGTTGTACTTGAACGCCACCACATGTTACATGTTTACAGTTCAATATACCGGGGCTTGTATCATAACGTTACATCTAACACGTCGTTAAGTTATTAAATGATTGCCACGACTATGTCAGATAAAATTATCCCAGACTTGGTTGCTGTACATTTATTCTCCACCATCCGTGCGTGCTTAACGCTGTATCCAACCACCATCAACCTGTCGCAGATTTTTAGTTCGAAATACTATGAGTATTTCATTTACGTATTAACATTAAACTTTCAAACCATTGCCATGAATTCTTCGGGAGTATTTACCCAAGATTTGGTTGCTCCGCAACAAATCATGTCAAAATTATTATTTTTTGTAAATTATAAAATAGATACGCATCTTTATGAATTATATTGGTTTGAGACTTTGGTACTCGTTTTTCGAATGACATCCCAAATGTTCTTAACCACTCTAAAGCTAACGACCCACCGGTGTGTCGCATACCTACTAACCACACACGCTACCCACCAGTGTGTTGTCATTATTACGACGTCAATACATATTTTTTAGAGTTTGCATCATTGATAAAGGGTCCGACATCTCTTAAGGACTCAAATATTAAGTTTTCATTTATTAGTTTTTAGAAAATTGCTAGCTTACAGGAAAAAAACGTTATTTTTTCTAGCTGTTAACGGGTTAAAGAAGTTTATGTTCAACGATTTAATGTTTTGAATTTATTTAAAATTGTTTAATGTTATTTTACGTCGACTTCAAAGCACAATACAATGTGAACGTGACGAAAAGTAGTAATTATTATACATAAAAAAAGGTTTGCTACTTTTAAAATTAGTGTATAATTATTAAACATTGTTTTATTATGTCCGCTCTCAGTAAATAATACATGTATGGATTTCTCGGTGAAACTTGTCTAATAAGAACTGTTTTTCATTCGTTGTTAAAACTGAATGGGTAAACAAATATGTTTGAAGTCAGGAAAGAACTTGTAGTGAGCTAATTGTTCTCTCTCTATGCACTGTTTCAGTGTCAAATATACTATACTACAACCTAAGTAAATGTAGCAAAGTTTTCTTAACCGTGGCCTCACTGCTGAGCCCAAGAACGATGACCAATAATCAGTTTTAATATAGAATATATAAACATTATGTAATTATTTTTTTTAAATCAATTTTGTTTCTGTTTGATTATATAATAACTTTTACCAAAATAAATTTTGTTATAATATTTCTGTTATTTAATCTTCAAGTATTTTATCTGAGTAAAGATTATTTTAGAAAAATGTAAAATTTTCTTATGTCATCATTCCGGTTGAGTGGATAATTATTATAATGGCTTCATTAACGTGTACATTTCGATTATTTTCAAGATGTAGATTGTGTGATCTAAATACTGATTTTTAAAAAAGTTTCACGAGGTTAGGCAATAAATAACACTCTAAGTAAACATTCCAATATCATCATTAAGTCAGAATTCTTGGCTTTCTACCAATTCGATGAAATGTTTATATGGCGTATTTGCAGATCACACGCGATTAAATCCAATAAAAATGTCTTCAAAACTCGATAAAATTGTTTTACATTTTTCATTCGAACGGAAAAATTATCTGACTTGTATTCTAAAATTTATTAATACATATACAGTATACACCATAATACACTATTGAAGACGTTGATAAGTAAAGCGGTAATAATAAAAATAATGTTAGTAGATTAAATTTTTAATCCATCAGTATAATATTAAAATGGTCTATAAACATAGACCAGTCAATAGTGGCACGAATAAATCAGATTTTACTCATGAAAAAATTTGAATAGCACTAACGCCTTTTTGGTATCAATGCGATGTTCATCTATGCATTTTGGGTTTTAGGTAATGGCAAATATTGTAATTTAAAAAAATGTAATATTTTATAAATATTGTCACCGTTCGTGTAAACGAAAAAACCTTTTTTGAACACTAATTGTGATTTCCATTCATAGATTTTATTATGGACTATCAGAACTGATATTACAAGGCATTTTTTCAAAATTTGTGACAAATCACTTTTTGAATGTTTGCTCCTGAAATATTTAAAAATAAAAAACAATAAAGAGTGCGAAAATATCTACAGCAAAAAATAATAAAGCACAATCAGTTCGATCTTTGACACTGTATTTCACTAACTTATTTTCTAATGTTGGTAGTGTAAGATGATGTAATAACACTTTTTGATGGTGCACAAAAACAGCTCCGAGGGCGCATGTGCACATGCATGCACACGGTCAAAAACTCCTGTATTACAATATTCGACCATTCTTGTCATTTGTATAATCAAAATATCTTCAACAATCATATTGAATGATTAAAACTGCATCAAAGTGTCTACTATTAAATGAATTACTTACATACATTACTTTGGGAAAAAGATAACAGGTATTCACTTAAAATAAACTTCAACACGCATTTAAAATACCAAAATTTTCGACGTAATTTTAATTCTTGTAGCCGGGGTATAAATTCGAGGAATGTCCGGTGAAAATATTCAACGGAATATTTGAAGTATTTCCAACTTGTCCCATGTTTGTTTTTTATCTTGGTTAATCTACTACATAAATTTCTCTAAAGGAGATAATGTGGCTACATTTCCACCGATTCAGGTGGGTCTTATAACTTGCCTAATGTGACAGAATGCCACGTCTTATTGTAAACTCTTTGTTATTCTAATTTATCCCTTTTACGTTGGGTATTCAATATATTACCCAAAAATAATTATTATACCATTAAAACATTTGACACACCATGAAACTTATGACAACAGCAAGATGTGTATTGAATTTATTTAATAGAAAGCATACTGTACCACACTGAATTGTTACGCATTTCATTCACTACCTATGGAAAATTATATTCGATCGCGTATTGTTAAATCCTTATTTTCACATAGATTTTATTTTTACTTTCACGAGATAAAGTACAGTGCATATCATTAAGCCAAAAAATCTTACATTGAAAATACGTAAAAGACACTCGTAACTTAGCGATTTTAAACACTGTGTTAATAAATTCTTGGTTGCTATGCGCTGAGTATTCTTGACACAATTCGTAGGCCAAAAGTTGTCTTTTGAAATATAGCTAAAACATAGCAACATATTCAAAAAACCTAACTGCACACCCAGTAAACTTAAAAATATGTAGAGCCCTAAAATACACTTTCTCAATACTATAATTAACGACTTAATTAACTACACACATCGAAAGAAATGATTGTTTTTTAGTCGATTTGCATTGACATCTCATTTTAAATGTTTTGTGACTTGTCTGGCTACACACCCCCGATCTCTGAATTGTCTTCGAGTAGTAAAAACCTTTTCCACTAATTTACTCGCTATTAGTAAGAAAACGCACAGTAATTGAAAGTTTATAATAATTATAATGTTTCCACATCACCATTTACTTGTTGCTTTAGATTTATTTGAATCCTCCCTGTCGTTGTATATCCTTGATTATTTCTAGTGAACGTGATCAAAATTCTTTACTTGAGGGCAACAAAGGGCTGCCAATACGTTAACAAGGGGCTCGCTTTTTATCAGTTTTTTTTATTATTATTGTATGCAATATTTAAATAAGCAATTGATTATTACTTCATACACTTATATGTAACAATATGCAATTAACTGTAAACTTATCAATGTAAATTTCCGAAAATGTGTGCACTGATGCTGTCATAGATAATAAATAAGTCAGAAATTGCAGTTTTGTACTCATTTGATCAGGGAATATTGTTTTCTCTTAAATTAACAGGGGGCTCTCCGGCCTTGGTAAAAAATTAACAAGGGGGTCGCACGAGCCCCTCGGAGCCCTTTCCAGCCAACCCCAGCATGAGTGCTTGGAAACAAAGGCGAGAGTTTTTATAATCTTAAAATGTAGGCATATATTTTTTTAAGATAAAACGTATGAAAAAAGTATTGGGGAATAAATATTTTTATTTGTGTTATCTTGGTATTTTAATATAATTTTCATTTTTTTTTAAATCCAGGTTAATAACTGATGTGTTTGCTATACGGAACTATGGAGACTGCCGCCTCTGTTAAAAACTGGATTTTAGTTTTTCAATAATATATATTATATATAACAGCCATATTTAAAAAAATGACCTATTACTATGACAGAATTGCCAGCTCTACACGATTCTATTCTATTCTTTGTTATATTTAAAAAAAATAATCATATGGATTTGTATTCATTTTTTTTAAATTATTAAAATATAAATAAAATGGAATTTACTACAAACAAATTTATACGTGAAAAGGTGATAAAGTTAAAGTAATTTATAACAGTGCGTATTTATAAAACAGCATTTTAAATATATGGATATTGGCATTTGAGAATGGTTGTAAAAAGTGACGGATGTAATGATCAATGATTCCGTAGTCAAGATTATTAATGGCGCCGCAGAACTCAATTAAGCATAAGCGTCATTTTATGGATACGGAATGATTTATCGGTCTGTTTTATTTTAATAATAAATAATTGTTTAACACGGCGCTACGATATTTCGAGCGCGCTGTACCTCCATAATGGTATGTCCCGTGGCCAAACAGCGAACACTGAGCAGGTACAGGGTGACCCGCCGCGAAGATAACTCGCCGGACATAATTATGACTTTATTTGTGGCTTGCTCGCGTGAGCTCTGATTCGGCTGAACTGGGATGAAATGGATGATTTAATAAAAGATAATTATGGTTCTTTTATATAAGTATTTATAAATATAAATCATTGTTTACCAACGCATATCTATTACTCTTTTTTTGACACAAATCTACAATTATATATCGATGATCACCGTGGCCGAGTCAACCAGTTCTGTATATTTCCCGAATGAGTTATTTTTTAAATATAAATGATTATGTTTCATAACAATCTTAGTAGAACTTGTCGAAAAATATTTCGAAATGCAAAAGTAATTCATTATAAACAAGAAGATAACTATTGTTTTCGATTGAATACCAAGAATGTGGAGTCGACAAAATTTGCAGCAATTCCGGTTCCAGTCCGTAGCGCACTGGTCAACGTGTTGGTTTCCGTGAATCATCTCATCATATAACCGCCCCTGCATATACGAAGGGTGCATTGATCCAATGCCACATTGACCAGCCGCTACTACTCTCATCGAATAAAATAGAGGTTGAACAACTTAGTAACAAGTAGTTCTCGTACAAAATTGTCTGTTGAGATACCTCCATTAGAAAGTCACATGCTTCATAATGGGAACAGGGCATGTATTAAAAATATACTTTTATATTTTTTAATTATATTTTTAAAAATTGCCATGTTTTTACTCCGGTTGGATTTTAACTTCACCTAAAACACCACGCCTCCAACTCTGACTACACAGATCTGTTGAATATATAAGTTTTAAAAAATGATTAATTCAAAAATAGCATTCTAGAAATAAAACACGATTGAAAAATTAATGGCACCGATATTTGATTTGACCAAATGGGTAAAACTTTTTCTTAGTTTTAATCTGATTCGACCCTGCAGCAAGCGAGTGCAGCGCGCAATAAATTAGGACCCCTGATAAGTTACAACCAATTTAAAAGTTGTTTAAATGAGTAAGGAATGAGATGTAATATATTTGTGCCCCGTTGAAATATAAATGTAAGTTTGTTCTCTACTAGATATTTATGTGAATGTCTGCAGTTATAAAGTGTTCGGTGGAAGCGGCGGACATAAATAAGGACTAACGCCGTTCCCCCACCATTCATATCAATATTACTTACTCGCGGCTTTTGTTGTGGTGCATGTTTTTGCGGCTGGCCATGCCTAAAATGGCACGGGTGGATCGACGATGCAAAACGGTCATTAGTCATTTTTTTTTTTTTAATTCATACACAATTGCAATCATGTATTTTTCTATTGAAGAGTAGGGAACCTGCGATCTTTCGACTGAATCACTTTTTTTTATTTCACTGCTTAATTCATTTAGCAAAAAAGGTACATTTTAAAGGATGTCTAAATGAAGTTTTTTTTTGATACTGCGTTATTTGATAACAAATATATTATTATGATGTTTCAGAAATGAAAAAAAGTCTAGATCCAGCGGTGGGCTACCAATACGTTAACAAGGGGCTCGCTTAATCTCAAAGCAATTATTGGTGCTCTGGGAAAGGAGTGACTTTTTTTATCACTTCTATGAAATTATAAGCAATACTTAAATAAGCAATCGACTGTTACGTAATACACTTATAATATGTAACAATATCCAATTTACCGTAAACTAAATAATGTAAATGGCTAAAAATGTACTACTGTTTATACTGGAGCTGTCGTAGATAAAATATAATTCAAATTGCAGATATATACTAATTTGATCGGAAAATATTGTTTTCTCCTAAATTAACAAGGGGCTCACCGGCCTTAGTAAAATTTAACAAGGGGCTCGCGCGAGCCCCCTCCAGCCCACCCCCGTCTAGATCTATTACAAATCAAATCCGTACGACGTATAGCTAGGCAAAGTTTTTATTATACTTTAATTGGTTTTGTTTTTTCTTCGTTACTGCTCCACTGTAGTATACATTAAATGTGTGGGGTTCTTTATTATCCTAATTCCGTCATCCAAAAGTGTATAAATTTCACGAAAGCGAATATAGGGCAAAACACACAATTATTGGCCACTTGAGGATTATTTCATCTGTATTCATGTGTTGTGAACATATATCATAAAAAAGGTGAATTGAAAAAATTCATGTATCAAATTGTATATTTGTTTATAACTATGTATCTATAATAATATCACCTAAAAAAATATTTTTTACGTTATTTAAAAAATAGTCACAAAAATGCAGAAATCTACAATTATTGGCCACTTTTTTCAATTATTGGCCACCAAAAGATACAATTATTGGCCATCTCAAAATAAACATTAAAACGTACGAAGAACTAACTTATTTAATAGCCATTTTATTTTATGATCTCACAAACGTTTTACATACCTTTGAACAGAAATGAAATCCTTATGATATTTACAAGAAATCAAACTTATTTCACGATAGTGCTCTGTACGTCGAATGAAATATTGAAATATTGCAATGCCAAATAAAACAGTTTTGTGTTTTTCCAATGAAGGAAACCTTGATGAGTTTTTTTTAATAAGTTATCACGTAGAAACGTTGGTTTCATATCTTATAAGTCTACATTTTATCTGCAAGTGGCTAATAGTAGTAGGTTTTACCCTACTGAATATCTATTTAAAACCTGCGTGTGGGGGCAAAGCTTTTATGCACTAAAATAGTAATAATATATTCCTCAAAACTTCAGATTAACAATCTTGCACACTCAAAGCGAAGTTTACGACAAAAACATAATTTACAGCAAGCATCCTTGATGGGTTACCAAGCATATATTAAATACTTATTTTATCCTTATAAATCATCATTAAAGGTGCTATTAATTGCGAATGTTGCCATAATTTACGCTAAAAACTCTCAAAAGATTTATTTTATTGCCATGCGAAAAAACTTTCGGCCGTCAACCACTAAATAATAAGCCAAACAAGGTGTGTGTCAAGAGTCATTGCAAACTAATATTTTTATATGTAATAATAATATTGTATACTCGAGTCTAATCAGTCGAGTGCGGTTGCGGTGCTTACGGGCGGACAGTTCCTTAAATTAAATTTTTAGTAAAATGATGGATTTCAGTCATGGATGAATTGTTAAGAATAAAAAATATCCTTTACACCTTTTCAATACTAAACTCGCGAAAGAGTGAAAACGATAATCTAACCACTATTCCTGTCCTAGTCCGTTCTTTCTATCTCTATTCTCGCCGAAAAAAAAAGGTTGAGCAACTGGGTAACGAGTAGTTTTCGTAGATAATTTTTTTGAGATCAACTCCAATCCGAAGAGTTAATATGCTCCACATTAATAGTTTCGTGGTCATCTATATTTCGATCGGTCTCGTGTTTCTTTGCATCGGGTAATAGTAATAATAGTGTATTTAAAAAAATATATTTTAGTATTACATCATGTAGATTTAGATTTTAGAAATCGATTTGAATACTATTCGCTTTATCTCACAGTTGCTTTTTTCATGTAGCGATATTGTTTATACGTAAAATCAAACCATTAATTTTAGTATTTTTAGATTCATTTATACTTTTAAAAAAACACATATAGGCTTCTTAAATCTCTCCCTAGAATTAAATAATCCAATTTAATGATAATGATAGTAGGTATTTCATTTTATTACTTTTTGTAATTTGTAGTATCTGTTTCTTTGGAGCAATCTCAAATAATCCTCCCATAAAAGACTAAATAACACAAATCCTTTGAAGTTTAAAATTTATAGCACTCCATTGAAGACAAGATTTCATTCAAATTACAATAAGTCAAGCGAATACCTATAATGTTGATAAATTAATGAGATACGCCACGGTGCCGAATTTTTGAGCGTTGTTATAATAATATTATATTCAAGAAAGCTTTGCATAAAAAAATTAATACATATGTACGTCTTTCTAGAATTATTTCGTCGAACTCCTCGCTGAAAATCATAACAATGAAATAATTTACACTATCAGTAGAAAGTTTACATTTTGACTAATGTCATAAATTAATAACATTATTATTATAAATTAATAAGCTTGAATAAAAAAAATATCGTATCGAGTAATCCTTCTAATTTGCCTGATTGTTTAAAAATTAAAGATTCTTGTTATTTATCAAATAGTAACCGTCAGTAAAACAGGTCGCTTTTCTTTGTTTTGTGGTTAAATGGTTACATATCGACTGTGGAAAGGAAAAAGGACGTAATCCACACATATCAAATTTTACAGGAGGTGCAAAATACGTGTTTTGATGATTTAGGGCCATATGCAAATTATGAACTATACACAATCTTGAAGTGCACGGAGACTTCTAAACTGGTGTTTAATCGACATAATCTAATATTAATTACATAAGTTGTCTTGGAAAAACCTTTATTTCAGTCTTTTTTCTTGGTTTTAATTTTTTACACGGTCATTTTTTATAAACTTAAATGCTATATTTAGATACTAATTCGGCATTTGCAGCTTGAATCCTTTTGATGGAACGTGCATAATGTTTTAAACCTGTTTTGAAAAAACTGTGGGTTACGTCCTTTTTCCTTCTCACAGTCGATATTATAAGTTTACTGGTATTATTTATGAAATGGATATTAAATCTGAATCAGATATTGCATTATTTTCAATACAGTAATGATTTACCTATCCAATTATAGTTTCATTAAACATGTTCAATCTTCGCTTTTTTAATATCAAATTTATGTCACAAGCTTGTGGCAGCTGATTTTAAAACAACTTTATCATATATCAAGTTTATGCGCCAAATATTTTGAGTTGGAAGATCATACGAAATAAACATGATGAGAATTTTTGAATTTCACTCAAGATCAATCTGAGAAGAATTGATAGTTTTAATTGTAAAAAAAAAAACACATTGAACATACTGGGAGCTCAGATCCGCCCGATATGTAGAGTAAAGCTCTTACCAACTAAACTACGAAAACAATATAAAAATAGTTTATTTGTAAAGATCAAATTTCTATTCAACTGGTCAAAATATTTAAATATGTATGTACTATTATACCATCACGCAGCGGTGGGTTGGCAATACGTTAACAAGGAGCTCGCTTAGTCTCAGAGCAATTCTCAGTGTTCTGAGAAAGGAGTGAATTTTCTTTTTACTCCTATGCAATTATATGCAATACTTAAATAAGCAATCGATTGTTACTTAATACACTTATAATGTGTAACAATATGCAATTTACTGTAAACTTATCAATGTAAATAGCCAAAAATGTACTATTGTGTATACTGAAGCTGTCGTTGATTATATATAAATTAGAAATTGCAGTTAAATACTAATTTGATCTGAGAATATTGTTTTCTTATAAGTTAACAAGGGGCTCGCCGGCCTCAGTAAAATCTAACAAGGGGCTCGTGCGAGCCCCTCCGAGTCCCCTCCAGGCCACCCCCGCTCTCACATGTATGTGTGACATGTATAATATCAAGATATTCTAAGAACGTCTTTGTTTTTTCTTTTGCCATATCCCTAATTCTCTTGATACAGCTGATGCAGGCTAGCTAGCAGTCTTTATAAATCATGCTTTACAACAACTTGTTACTGAGAAGCTTTTATGATTTTGTAAATTATGTTTCACGTCACAATGGTAGTCATAGAACATTTGGACACTAAGCCTAATGTATGATATCCTGGCCGGTTGGTAAACGGCTAAAATTAGTGTAATAATATCATATTTATGAGTTTTTTTTTCAATATCCACTAGCTGGATTGAGATAACATTACCACTGTGTCAATCTGACGTGTTTAAATGGTTTGTAACCAGGGCTGTGGAGTCGCGTGAAAAAAAGACGACTCCGACTCATCGTTCCCTTTAATTTTTCTATTGTGTGTGCGGACCATTAACTTCTGTGAGTAGTAAATTTTCAGCAAAATAAAAATTGTGCGCAAATATAAAAATTTGGTTAAAGAAACTTATTTTTACAATATTTCTATGCGCAGCCTTGTGCGGGGATGGAAAAATGTGTGTGGACACATTTTGGGAGGTGTGCGCGCGCACACGTGCACACCTTAGCGAGAACATTGCAGTCCGACTCCGACTCCAGCTTTAAAATAATTAACGACTCCGATTCCGACTCCAAGGAAATTTTTCAATAATTTCATTTTAACTTATATATATGTATACCATCAGATCATCTTTAGTCATCCAAGCATGAAATATTAACACTTTTGACTATTTTGTTTAAATACACATCATTAAATGTATTTTTCAAAAAAAATCGAGCCGCTCATTTTTCATGACTCCGACTCCGACTCTGACTCCACAGCCCTGTTTGTAACGTAATAATCGTTTTAGTTCTGTTTGTGGACTACTGTATTTTTTCAATTCAATGGGTAAATCCAGAAATTTGTTTCCCATGCAACGCGGTGGAACGGCGTTCCTGTGTTTTTTCTCAGAATTTTTAATGTTTCAAATCAGTATTCGAAAAAAAATCCTTTGGAAAGTTTTGATTTTTTTCTAGGAAACCATTGGCCGTTGCTCTCATATTAGGAAACACTGGCTAAAGCCTTTGTGTTCGATACTTCATTGAGCCTTCGATCTTCATATTGCAAATCAAAAATTAATAGCACTAGTTCCAGTTGTTCCTAGAGATGAATCATATAATACATATATAGATAGAAAAAATGTCTACCAATCATAAAATTAATAGGGCAAAGCGAGAGAGATTGGTCAACATTTAGTCCTGTAGTAGTCCCATCCTCCTATCCTTACTATCTTCGAAACAATTAAAGGTTCAATAACAAGCAGTTCTCGTAAAAAAACTTGTTGAAATATTTCAATTAGGAAGCCATATTGAGAACGAACATCGATTAGAGGAAAAATCTTCACAAGAAGTGAGTTCCGGCACCTTATTTTTTCAAAAAAATGCACTGGATAAATCTATAATATTATTGTGGATGATAGATATTTAATGATACTTTGATTTTTTTTATCCATGTCCGCTCACAATGTGGAGCAGATGCCTCCTAATGGAGGCATCTCAACAGAAGTTTTTTTTTCTACAAGACCTCTTTGTTACTCAGTCGCTCAAACTCATTTTTTTTCAAAGTGAGTAGTAGGGAAAGAAGGATAAGGCTAAAACAGGACTAGTGGTTGGCTAATCGCTATTGCTACAGCCAGTTATTAAAGGATCAGAAGGATGGGAGGAGAGGAAAATGTTGAGAACTAATCGCAAACACCCAGTCTTCGATCGCAACTTTGAATTTAATAATTCTCAAATTCACTGTGATCTTACGGGGAATCGAACCCAGACCTGCGTGATCGGTAGAGTAAGCTCTAACCAACTGGGTCACAGTAGGCGACATAATAAATATTGTATTATTTTTTTGTGGTTCAAGTTCACCCCCCTCCCATTAAATTGCAAACTTTTTCATTGTGCAAACAATAAAATAAAATTGCAAACAATAGTGCAATTTTTGACATTCAAATACTGAAGCAGCAATATAAGCAATATAATCTTTTATATGGTTTTTAAAATCATTTAGAAGCAGACCCAATGTGGAGCGTATAAACTACTAATTTAGTTTAACTTAACTACAACTGTTTATTTCTTAGTTTTTCAACATATGTTATTCGAGGAGAGTAGGGATAGAATGATAAGGCTATAACGGAACTATCACTAAGCTAATAGCTCTTGCTACAGCCTTTTCGTTTGATTTGAATTAGAGGTTTCACAGCCATAGCGCTTTTACAAAGTTTTTTTTAATATTTACTTTACCTTATTTTGACAACATTTTGTTGCATGGCATTTACCTGCCCATTATTCCGACGCGTTAATAATTATTATCCGCTAAGAAATCGTGACTTCGCTTATTATTACTTTAATGTTCATGTCTTTCATTGCACTAAAATAAATCAAAACCCACTATTAAAATATGCCTGTCAATTTATTGTTAGTGTTATGACAGAATTCCAACAGGCCCCCAGTCCCAAGTGAGATATAAATTTAATATCATTATGACAACCGGTCGTATAAGAAAATGGCGGTTAATTATTTATTATTTTGTTTACGGCTCAGCAGAGCTCGCAAACAATGGCATACGTGTAGAGTTGTGAAGCAGAAGATAAGTTCAATAGATTGTGAAACTTTAGTATGTATTACCAATCCGAGAGATCGATATAATCATACCAAATATCAACACCGTCATAATATTGTTGTACAATTTACCAAGATTCTATTAAATTCAATACAAATTCCAGTTTTGCTCTTTGTTGAAAGGATTGGTACCTGGTAGGTATATTAGGTTGTATTATTTCTTTTGATTAACCGCTTGAATACCGCGCAAATAAATCAATAATATGTCCCAGAGATACTGCGTGTTTTTGAGAAAAATAATTTTGCCTGATATACTCTCGAATTCGATATTTTAAAAACCTATATTGACTCAGTATTGATAGCACTACAAATATTCATCAAAATATTGCTTATATTCTATTAGAATACCAAGTATTTGATTTTTTTTTAAATGTCTTAGATATCCATGTTCGCTTACATATGTTCTGGACACCTGTGTCCACTTGGTATTCAAGTGGTTAAATACGTGTATTTTTGTAACTGATTGAGTTGTTTGATAGAACTTGATTTATATTATAACTGTGTTTTCTCCCAATGTTGAATATATTTACTCGTAAGAGCTTCTATTAACAGACCTTATTTGTAATTCATTTACTTAGCTTTTTTTCAGATAAAAGGATAAAATTATGAAAATATGAGTGGTTGACTAATCAATCTCGGTACACCTTGTTTTAGGATCGAATGATGGAAGATTATTTTAGACATCACAGGTATTCAATGTATGAAACTGACCATACTGAACAAATGAAGACAACAACGATGACCACATAGTTACAGGACCGGAAAGTATATAAATAGGTTAGAAAAAAAAAATCAGACTTGCGCCATCCACGAACGAATGAATCCAAATGACCTTATCTTACTAGAGAACTATGGTCACTGAGCGAATTACTAGCATTTACACTTTCCCACTCTAACACAACACTGTGAATATTAGACATAATGAAAAAACAAATGACTCGGGGAGATTCAAACTAAAATTTATCATCGAGTCGTTTTTATTAATATTCTAAAACTGTTTTGTAAACGAAAGATAGAAATAAAGAATTGTAGTTATGACTAATAAAATTACATCAGTTAATTTTCCAATAGGAAAGATTTTTTATATTCATGTATGTTAACTGCCAATAATAAACATACCTAAATAGATTTATATTTCAATTTAACTCTAAAGTAGGATGGTCTTTGCTATAAGAAATTGTTTTTTCCAATTTTTTGTTGCTATAATTTAACTGAGTTGGGGCAAAAAAAAACAAATCTCTCAGAGAAAATGCAATAAGAATTGAACCCTGATTTATTAATGTGCATTACTTAGGTCAGGGATGGCGAACCTTTTTGGTTCCGAGTGCCAAAAATCCACAAATAATATTTCTCAATTGTGTGGCGTGCCCAAGCAGTAAAAAAAATAACAAAATAGAAAATATATTTATTTTTTTCTGAATTTTATTTAAAACTTAAAAATAACAATAGTGTCTTAAAAATAAAGTCATTATCAATAAAAATACACATTTTTTATATATTTTTTAACTTAATATATATTTTTTTATCTTGGAAATCGTTAGCGTGCCATACAAATTCTCAAACGTGCCACCTCGGGCACGCGTGCCCTAGGTTCGCTATCCCTGACTTAGATAGTGAATAGAATCGAATGAACTTTTTATTTTCTCTTCAATGTTCCTATTTGTATCCTTTTTTGAAACATATATTACTTACATACATAAAAATAATAAAACATTTTTAGTACCTTTTCCACAAAAAAAAAAAAAAAAATGATCAGGACCGGTTTCGCTCATCGCGAGCATTATCAAGTGATAAGAAAAATATATAAACAGTGCTATTTATAACATAAACATAAATTGAAATAAAAGGTGCAAGTAACTATTAACAATGAAAAGGATTTACAAATTACATTATAATTACATACAATTAAAATGCTTAACACCTATAACATACAATTAAAAAATCATCAGACTAATAAATATAAGTGGCAAATGATGTCAATTATAAACCCAATAAAATTTTGGATTTTTTTTAACAAAGTGAAACTCTACATTACTAAAGTAAAGTAAATGAGTGAAACCGGTCCTGATCAAATAAATTTTATGTGGAAAAAGTACTAAAAATGTTTTATTATTTTTATTACATATAATGCCATTCCACCAAGTATTGACAGTGAACACTTAAAAGTGATTACTTGCATACATTTGTCTTATACCAATTCAATATTTTAATAAAACAACTTATATGTATATGATAATTTTTTTTTCATAATATAGCATAAGTTATATAACATGTATACGCGAGCAATCTTAAGTTTGACGTGTTGACAAAATTTTATATAGATTGTTTACAACTTAATATTATTTATTTTGCTTGTTAAAATGGTTTTATTTGATTTCAAAAAAAATATCTGTCGGCACACTTCTCTATTATTTTATTTGACGCTATCGAGTGGCAAAACGAAGAAAAGTCAGCGGCGCGGAGGAGAAAGGAGATGAAGAAAAAGTGTTTGTTGGCTTGAGATCGAGAGGGCGCCGCCTATAGACAGGATGATTAATGGGCGCCGCCTTCCACTAATGACTTTTGTTCTTCAAATTGTATGGTACTTGTTCAGCCACTCGACGCAGTTGTCTTCTCGCAGATCTATCTTCGTCCAAAGGACGGGAGCTTTCAGGTGAGCATACACAGATGGATTATTTTACATATAAATTCATACCAAACCCGTTTTGCCTCATAGTCTCTAACATTAGATTAATATTGATTTGTATTAAAAGATAGTGACAAAATATCGTGTCGCCATTTTATCTATCTCGGTTTAAATGAAATAAGCATGGTATTTTTTTGAATTTGAAACAATTTTGTAGCAAGAAGTGTGAGATAATTAATGATCAATTGATATCTCAAAAACATTGAAAATAAAGTAACCCAGTTGTAGTATTAAGGTGGCAATATATACTTTTACAATTTTAAAGTATTTTTTTTGTATCACGATTGGATGTGACCTTTATAAGACTTGTAAATTGTTGTTTTAAAATATGTATTTTTATTTTCTATACACAGTTTTATGATAGGTGGTCATCACCCAAAACTTCAGAATCATCGAGGTATTCACTCTCAATAAAAATACTTTATCAAAACTATGTATTTATATTTATCACTTGATAGTGAAGCCTGTAACAGTTTCAAAATGCCAGTTTATAATCATGCGTTATAAAACATAAAACGGTGTCATTCCAAATAATAACTATATAAATTAATAATAGCTCCGAAACCATAATTTATTTTATTGCTGAAGAGTTAGAATTTATTTCATTCGTAAACCTTGCGATGTTGCGTGATGATGATTCTCAAAAAAGCGAAACACGTGTCACATTTTGTAACACAACACGTGGAATAACGAAGCTGTTAAATTTAATTTTAAATTCAAAATGAACATTCAAACAGATACTGCTAAATCCATCGAAAAAATAGTTACAATTTTAACATGGACACAACTGTATAACATAATCATTTATTTATTATAAAATCATTCGTTTTCTTTCTCCAGCCATGCTTTCAAACGTCAGATGGAGTGAGAAAAAAACGAATTGCCGTTAGATTTGAAAAGGAATCTAATGATTATTAGAATTGCACATCAAATTATTTCATGAGTAAATAGGCAGAGTGGAAAAACAAATGTTCGTCACCAGGGAATATTTTTAAAGAGAAAGAATATATGCTTTTTGAGAGGTATAATCATTGGTAAGAAAAAAAAAACTCTGAATGCATGCATTTTGGTACAAGATTTCAAAAAAGTCATTGCGTAGTGATAATACTATAATGACCGAACCAGAAGGAGAAAATCAATGTATTATATTACAAACAATTGGATCGTGGATTGCGTATTGAATGCGCCATGCTATGGACTCAGCTTTATATAATATGTAATAACATGTAATGTGTGTCCCTTAACGTCTTAGTTTTTAGAGGTGTAAAGCGAAAATGACATGATTATAATGCATATAAATATTAATAAAACACGTTTGAGGAGAGGGCAACAAGGGAAAATAAATTATAGAATAAAATGTATTAATTTTGAAACTGAAAAGGCATTTTTAGAATAAAAATATCTGACCAAGATTGACAGATTTTAGCATTAATAAACAAGGCTTTTTCGATATTAAATTTCAAATCAAAGGAGTAATACATTTAAATAGTTTATGAAAAAATACCTTTTATGTTTGATGTAGACATTTTTTCGTGAAATCGGTAGTGATTTATTAGTGCGCTTCATTAGTATTTGCATATTTATTTTATATATTTTTAATAAGAATTACCGAAAGACTTTTTTTATATTCGTAGGCTATTGAAGTCCATATTTGTATATCCATTTGCAGCTCTTTTCACTCCATATCAAAACTAGCTCATTCATTCGGGAATCATTGCACTTTTCTAATAATCCATCCATCACTCATCCGTGTGACGGCAGATGTTGCTTATTACGAAGGAATATTAAGAGCGGATGCGCCGCCGTTTTCGCCCTGTCAACAAATAATGAGCATAATTGCAGCAAGTCCGACGAGAGGAGTGACATCAGCGCCATCAATCACCGGTGGACAAAAAGACAGACGGGAAAATGCCCCCCGTATGCACGCCTCGCTCACGGACAGACAGAAGGACACTCTTCGCCTTTTCTTTGTCCCTTCAAAGGAGTTGCGAGACGGCAAAAAGTGACTGGTATATTCGGAAAGGGATTTCCAAGATTGGATATATTTTATTAATAATCTTGGGTTTGATTTGTGTACACTGATTACTGATTTATGTGCTGTCGTTGGAGGCTGTTGTCTGAATCATGGGAGTTTTAAGGAAAGAGTGTGACATAAAATAATTTATTGTTGCACCTATTCAAAACATTGTATAAATCATATTTCCTAGTTATTTTTTAAGACTAACATCAATAATGGATTGAAGCCGAGATACACCACTGTATTCTTTAAAAACTGACTTCCAATATTGTTTCTTTTGTATGGGAAAAGGGATATTATTGAAAAATATTATGTTTATATGAATATTTCATTCGGTTTTAAGCACAAATGCGTAGGTATTTATAAAATGGATTTCCCCCTGAATTTTTTGGATAAATTTACTGCCAATTATCGCAGTCCAATGTGCCTTCTTTTAGAGATACATATATCCTTTAATTACATGCAAATTTGTTGTCAATCAAACTGCAACGTGAAGAGTATTTCCTTTTTGAAATCTCAATGTAATAGTATTTCCAAAGGACGGAGGACAACTTCGATATCTTTAAATGGTAATCATAGAAATGTTTAATTCAAATTCAATCAATAAAATAATGTTAAGAATCATTTCACATTTCACAGAAAAAAGTGAATATATAAGGAGAGGAGGTTAAGATTAAGTATTGGTGGGTTTTTTTTTATTTTAATGTATTTATAAATTATGTTCAAAAGAGTCGGCTTCTGAATATTTCATAGTCAGATAATAATCCGACTAATTAACTTTATCCTTAAATCTTGTGATGAAGTTACTAAATAAAATTTAAAAAAATATCGTGCTAAGCTATATATTTTTTTTTATATTCAAAGGCATGGATGGACGTGGGTGAAGTTTTTTTCCCTCCCCATCAAGACACTTTCCGATACCGGAAATGATCTTACAGAGAGCGATTAGCTTACTATGAGCCATCTTCTAGCTAATTATGTGTAATTTGATAAATTTGTTATTCCACTTGTTGAATACACAACAACTGGAATAAAAGTCCCCGCCGAATCTATCGAAGATAATTATTTGTATGAACAGTGATTAACATACAAAATATGTTGAGATATGAGTAGATACATATATTATGTATCACAATTGCAGGGGACATGTTTGCAAATATTTTATGTTATGTTAAAATTTTATATTCCCACATTCAGAGTGCACGTAGATCTAAAGAAATAATCTTATTTATGCTAGTGAATAAATGAATGAATTCCCCAAGGATTGTGAAGTCAAAAAAACTTTGAAGGGTCTTGCGAATGTCGCGTTGGAATCTCCTGACGCAGAGAAAGATATTACGTATGATTTATCGAGCAATTTGTCATCATTTAATTGAAAAAATGGACGAATACGACTCCGGCTGAGCACAGGATAGTTTTAGAAAGTTTTCCTTGAAGCTGTGCTTAATTAAATCAAAAGAACGGCTGATTAATTGCACTTCTAGTGTTCGATATTAATTCACTCAAATGTTTGCAGCAATTCATTTAGTCGGCTGCTGCATTTGCCAATGATAAATTAAAAACAATTTATAAAACACTTCATAAAGTAGAATTGTAATCGTTGATTTATTTCGCTTTGAATAAATAAATCATTGTCAGTTTTAATGAGCGCAAAAACATCGCAAATATATAGCGGGTAAATATTATATGTATCTTACGTAACTGTGAATCTATTATACGTATATATAGTCGAATTATATTACAGTAAGTTGGACCAACGCCATATTATAAACATGACAGTATACCATTTGGTTTTTAATCAGTTCCTATATGTATATCCGGAGATGGACAATGAAAGGATGGAACTATTGAATCCACTACCACCTTTGGATGGACTAGTCGACCTTGTCAATTTGGTCACAAAGAATGTTCCTTCTTACGAGACGTTAAGTGCGAGGAAATTTCAAAGGCTGCGTGGACCAATCCAACAAATGCGCGGCATAATTTGTCATATTTGATGTAAAAATAGTGTTATTTTTGTTTTGATTTGCATAATAAAATTATTATCATTTCATAATTTATAAATAAATTTTACTAAGAGTAATAAATAAAATATTTTTTTTTGTGAAAAAATAAAACCAAGCACGCATTTAGAAAATTGCCAGAACGAAATAAATAATAAGTCATTGATAAAGTTATAAACATATTTTATGAATTTATTACATTTTTTTCTGGTTTTTCACGTCGTTCTTTACAACTTATCCTCATATTATATACTCCATTTACATCAAGAAAAAAAATCATTTAAATTGTCAAAATTTTCAATTTATTTTATGAAAAAATTGATGTAAAAACACCGAAAATTGCTTTGATATTAAGCGACACCGAAAATTGCTTTGATATTAAGCGAGCCTCTTGTTAGCGTATTGATAGCCAACAACTAACTATATTGTGGTTTTATATACATCACTTCTATGCAATACTTAAATAAGCAATCGATTGTTACTTAATACACTTATTATACTATGTAACAATATGCAATTTACCGTAATCTTATCAATGAAAATGGTTAAAAATCTACTACTGTGTATACTGAAGCTGTCTTAAATAATTTATAAGTCGAAAATTGCAGTCATATACTAATTTGATATGGAAATATTTTTTTCTCTTAAATTAATAAGGGGATCGCGCGAGCCTCTCCGGGCCCCCTCTAGCCCACCCCTAATATTAAATTAATTTTGAATATATGTATTTTTTTTCTCAATTAGTAAAATGTTTTATGATACAGAATCGACTTTTTTATTCATAGAATCAAATCATCTTAAATTCACTGATATTATACTGCAAGTATGGCATTGTACGTAAACTGCTACTGCAGTATGGCGGTTGGCTTGAATCTTTATTACTTTGATATAAATTTTATACGCCGTTGAAAACTTGAACACCTGTCTAGTTATAAAAATCTACGGACATGTAATGTGGTATTTATATTTGTCCGTTCTTTCAACACGGTAATGCAATTCAAACTGTTCTACGAGTAATAAATATATCAGCCCCGTAAAGAACGATAAATTACGTGGCCTGGCCTGAGATCAACTCCCGAAGCGGTCCCATGAGTCTAACCAAAATACCCAGTCAACAGAAATCTGGAGCGAATTTAGTGTCATAATATATTGCCGGTCTTAATAAACTGTTATTTCTAATAAAGAGCCAAAGATAAACGTGGTCAAATGATAACTGTGTGCTGCTAGGGGTCCAAATCAAATATATATATATTTAAATTACACACCAAAGTAACCAGAAAATATATAATGCACTAAATTCATCTGATTATCAGAAGTACGAAGATTATTTTACTTAGATGAGGAAATATTAATTGTGAAATGTATTCAAATAAAAAAAAGACGATCGTTTTTTTGTCATTTTTTCAATTCAATTATTCACTGGCGTTCAACTTAGAATAATAGTGGCGTAACTCAAAATGTATATAAAACACCGGTTTATACTAACGACACGTTAAAATATATTAATATTATTTTATTTCATCCCATAAACACAACTTGTTCTCGACAAAAAAAAAGTTTTTTTTAACAATTTTACTAATTTTTTTATAGAAACAGTAAAGTATCCCCTATATCAGAATTTAAGGATTCAGATTCATATAAAAATATTTTTTTATGTATATGTACTTATGTTTAGCATTATTATATTCAATAATACAGTAAACTAATATTAAAAATAAAATAAAAAGTCTTGCACATTATTCTAATAGCTAAAGTTGAATGCTGTTTCTATTTAAGAAAACTTTGTTTACCTCAAAACTCCTAATACTACAGTTACGCCACTAATATTTTAAGTGAAACAATGGGGGGCTTAGGGTAAGTAACAAAGGCGAAACTAGAAAAAATATATATTTACTGTCTATTTGTTTTATTAAGTGTTATATAAAGGTATTATTTTCAATTAAAAATACAAGTTTTATAAAGGTAAACTTTTTGAGCTTTCAATTGTATTTTTTGCCGTTTTTTTTTATAATATACCTTAAATACAAAACTATTAGACAAAAACTGTTTCTGCATTTTTCTAAAAAACATTGTTTTGTAGTTTCACTCTTATCGCACTGAAGCTCCGAATTATGACTAGCAATTATTGGTGGTCAAAAATGTCACATTAATTCGAAGCGTAGAAAGACAGTCAGCGTTTAAATGTTCTTGTAACAATCAAGTGGTTACCGACTCTCTTAATCCACTGTCATGTGTGAACCACATCATCGTTTACTTCGATTGTGGCTGACACTGATACGCCTCGACTGAGCAGCGCAAACTAATAAAATCGCCACTATAAATCATGTCATCGTAGATTAATCATCTAATGCCACATTAGGCACACATACAAGCTGATATCTTTTCGAAGATTTTATTATTTGATGACCTTGAATATAAGATATAATGTACATGAACTGGAAACGTAACTTTGGGGTTAGATGGAAATGGCAACTGAAAGAGTGTAGTAAGTATCACTGCAGTACCGGCGCAATGTTATTTGGCACCCTAGGCAACGGTTATTGGCGCGCCCCCTTTTTAAAAAACTGGAATATTTTTTTATATGCATCTCCGCTTATGACGTGGATTATATGGCCTCCTAATGGAGGTATCTCAACATAAGTTTGTACATAACAACTGTTTGTTACTCAGTCGCTTAACTTCTATTCTTCGAAGTATATAGAATACGGTACATAATAATAACGAAATGATACAAGCATAATAAAAAACGTACTATTATTTGTTATCAGATTATAAAAAAATAATTTGATATCTCAATTTATGCGCCCTAGGCGATTGCCTATTTCGCCTGCATGGTGGCGCCGGCCCTGTCACTGACAAGAAATCATGAAATATATTCAATGTGACTTGTGATCTGTTTTTATTTATTTAATTGTACATTACTTAAAAATACAAATTATAAATTTATTACTTTTTAAATATAATAAAATATTAACATGGATACTGTAAACAAATATGATAACTTTGAAAATTGGCAAGAAAGTCAATCGAGTAAGCTCCGACAAATATTATTAAGTATATAGACAAGTTTAAAGACAAGAGTTATAGATATGAGTGAATCCGTTCCTGATTTAATAAATATTGTGGAATAAGTACAAAAAAGTGTCTTTAATAGATATCTAGTTTACAAAAGAATCTTGTCAACCTATTTTATTTAAAAATATGACATGTTGCCGCTTTGATATAACTGAAAAATCGTCATATTTTTGTTTGTTTGTAGAATACATAAATGAATTCTTTCATAATTATATTAGAGCATCTTGTTTCAAGGTAAATATTTTAATAATACCAGGGTAAGAAATTTAAAAAATCATGAACATCAATTCTCGATATTTTTTGTGTCAATTCTTTATCGATGTTTTTGCATCAATATAACACATTTTTATCGACAGTTATTACTTCCTTAAAATCAATTTAGGTAAGTATTTTATAATATTTTACAAACCGGATTTTTTTGTTTGTTGAGTCTGTGCGCTTGCTTCTCTGATCAATTGTTACCCTGTATATAAACATATTCTATTCAAAATTATAATTTCCTCTCAATTTTGCACAATGTTGAAAAGGTAAACAACAAAAGCTCTGGAAGGCTTAGTACAGCGTACAGGATTATACGTGTATGGCTTTATATCAGTGTTAACAATAATAATACAGAGAAAGCCCTACAAACCATCAATCATTGCCAGCCGATCATAGGGCAATCGCTCCGGTCTGATAACAGGGGCGCATTATGGATTTTAATCACTTCTGAATGTACCTATGTTGCTACATATATCATACCCAAAAACTATTAATCAATTTTATTGTTCTGTAAATTGCTTATGAGAAAAACAGGATATGCTTAATTTTAGTTAACATTGGACTATCGTATTTGAGAGCAGTGTTTATTCATTTAAAAAAAAACTTCATTAGTTCTCCCCACCGGTGTTACACTGTTGAAAAATTTTCAATACTTATTTAACTAAATTAATTGAAATTTTCCATAATTTTTTATTGAGTTTGAGTCACAAAAAGTTGGCGTTACATTACTCTTGGTTAGTTTAGAAGACGATGACAAAAAAAACAACTCTGAATAGAATAATGTATACCGTTATAATTTTATTTTTAGGCAATATGTACGCAGGTAATTGGAGTTCGTCATCCAGCAGTGGATTGACAAATGCCAAAATACAATGGACAGATTATGAAATATCAATGTTAGCTAAAACGTGGTACGGTTGTTTTTTTATAACACTCTAAAAAGACGGTTTCGTTGGCTAAATTGGTCAAGTCTAAAATTCGAAGTCTTGGGCATGGCTGTTTAAGGTGTCTCTCTCTGGTCTTGTCGCTCATGGCGGTCAAGAGTAGCGTTTCCTGATCCGGTTCCACGGAACCACGAAAAGTCTAAATATAGTAAATAACATTTAAATTTTAAAATAAAGTAGACGTGGTTATAATTTATTTGATATGGTTTTTACAAAGGTATTGAAAAAGGTCCTTTTATGAGAAGCTTGAAAAACACTGATGATAACACAAACAGGATCAATTTATTTTTAAGGATATACCTTGTATAATAATTTGGGAAGCTAGTGGTGATAAAAGCAAAGTTGGCACGCTAAAAATATTTTACGGAGATAAAGATTATAGATAAACAGCATATTAAAGGGTTCCGCCACAAATATGATTTGAAAGCCTTAATCTAGTGTGCTTTTGAAGCATTTATTTATAAAGTTAATTTAAAAACCTATTCGGTGCTTGTGTAATGAATAATATATTTTTGAATAGTTAAATTGAAATTAAAGCATAATTTCAAATCGTAAATGGACTTACACTGGACTGAAATAGTAAGACAGGTATGATATGCTGGTTCTACTCTGATGAAATATACTTAAAGCCAGAAGCGGAAGGCGTCTATCAACGCCAGGAGGACGACAGCGGACATTCAAGCACGGTGCGCAAACATTGTCAAGATCGTAACAGACTGATTGCCTTACCTTTGCTTTCCTGTTTTTTCAAGCCATCTTGTCTAGTTTGGTGAAACTGTCACCATGTAAGCCATCATCAGCTGCTGAACGAAGATCCTTCCCTCTTCGGCATTCATTTCTAAACGATTTTAGACTAATGGCAATTTAGTGAGTAATTGGTCGTAGACATACGAACATTCAAACGGGTATTTCGTATTTAAACGTAACCTTATCTAATCTGTGGCTCAAAGGCTCATCTTAAGTCCACACTTTAGATATTTTGACTTTTTAAAATGCATAATCTGAATCAGCGTATTCAATTCTGCACAGTGGTAAAAATTTGTATGCCTATTATAAATATAAAATAAAGATAACACTTTAAATTGTATTACAAGTCCACTTCAAGTCTAAAAAGTCCTAAATACCATAATTTACATTCGTCGTTGGCTTCACTTATGGAACTCTAGAATTAAAATCCTAGTAAGGACAGTTTCAATAAATTGATTTTTAATTGTTTTGTGGATTTTTGTCCAACGACATCGATGTATGTGTGTATTGAATTGAATTTCCTCCCACCCACCTTGTCTTAAAACGGGCGTTGTGAGAGCGATTAACTAACTACTAGTCCTGTCCTAACCTAATCCTATCATTATATCATTACTCTCTTTGCAAAATGATAGGTTGAGCACCTGAGTAACAAGCTGTTATATATAAAATATCTACCTTAATCTAAATACCATATTGTGAGTTACCATGATTGACACGGTCGCATATAAACCACGCTGACTGTTGTCTATTATAATTTTAACTAGATCAATTAATCTGATAGACGAAACAATTATTATTCATATATAAAAATGCCACAACCTCTCATATATAATCATAACGACCTCTTTATGTTTGCACAGTTTTCTTTTCACATAATAAAGGAATCTTTCTTACAACATGTATAAAAAAATATTTTTTTTTTATCTTTAGATTTCCGAATTAGTCAACGTTTTTTTCTATCCATCATGTACTATATTTCTATTATAAACTCTATCCAATGAAAACTTACATTCTTAATATCCCTTTAGTCTTTCAGTCTCAAACTAGCCTTTTTATGATGCTGATACGATTGCAATGGTATGTAAATTATATATTATATTTCTCACCTCTCGCCTATAATTAATATAATAGACGTTGTACCAAATACTCAACGAAAATACATTTCCGAATTAATATAATAATGTGTTGAAGAAGATAAATCACGATCTGCCCGCGGTAAGATTTACGGAGTGACCAGGGTCCGGTAATGGCTCTCCTGTAATTAACAGGGAAATGGTTTGGCCATCTTCTTTGCGCCACCCCTGCGTGGGGGCAATCTATCATTCTAGAGGGGGCAACCCTTTTGATAGATTATTCTACACGGCTATTGAATAAAGATACGGTATCAGGTTCCACAAATCAATTCGCACAAGTGCTTGTCTAGAAAAAAATCGCCTTTTTACACTGAATTAGACAGGAAGGGACCAATGTTTGCTTGTAATGATGTATATTTTTGCTTACTTACTTACAACACTGTCAACTATGTACTTAGGTACATTTAATGTACAGTGGAACCTCTCATAACGAGTTTAATTCGTTTCAGAATCTTACTCGTTATGTGAAACACTCGTTATGCGAAACAATTTTTCCCATATAAAACAATGTAAAATATAATACAATAATGCGTTGCATGCCGATTTTTTTTATTATTATTATTTTTAACGTGTATTCAAGTAAAATTACATACTTAAAAATTGTTAAGGAGCGTAACAACCTGGAATGTGATTTCGATTTGCAAAACACGATAAAGAATCGACTAGCTGATGCTTCTTAATGTACGATGCGACACTTTCACATGCTTTCAGCCTTTATTAAATTGCGTCAGGAGATTGTTTATTTGTTACTTCCTCCTCGTTCACTAATAAACTCTCCTCCATAACTTCTTGCTGTGAAAAATAATGCAACTCCATAAGCTTTTCGGTGGTCAGCTCATCAATATCGTTGTTATCCACCTCCGGTCTCATGGTATTGGCCAAAGATGCAATCTCGCTGACTGTAGACTCCACAGATACTATTTCAAACCCCTCAAAATCACATTCGACAACGCTACTTGGCAAAGCTTCTTCCAAGCTGAAGTGAGGGTTCTCTTGGTAACTCCTTCCGACGCCTTGTCAATCATCTTGAGGCAAGCAACGATGTGAAAGTGATCTTTCCAAAACTCTGCGTCACTCTTTATGCGAAATATTGCTCGTTAAGGGAGCATTTTTTTCCACAATCTGTTCTGCTCGTTATGTGAATTACTCGTTATAAGAGGTGCTTGTTATGCGAGGTTACACTGTATTTGATTTTAAAATAAAATCGAAATTGATAACTTCTATATTCTACCGATTGTGTTACAAATTTTGACAAATGTTTTGCCTCGTTGAAAAGCATCTTCATACTAACTTCCGTAAGATTATTTTTTAATAAAGTAAGCATTGATAAAAATTATTAACTTATGTATGACAAAATGAACGAGATTTTTTTATTTTTACTAAGCAAATAGAGAGTGAATAACAAACTACCAAATTAAATTTTACATTCAAAAAGAACTTTAACAAAGTCACCGCCAAGTTCACTAAAAATTTGAAAGTATTGTCTGTGTTAGTTGGTTTTACTATTTTAACATTTAGCTGAACTATAGTAAAAAGCTTGTAAATTTCACTAACCGCTACTGAAGAGAGGTTTTCAAAAACAAACAGACTTTATAATACGTTTAAAAAAACGTTCCTTCATCTCTTAGCTATGTATAATTTAATTAACAATGTTCCCTTCAATAATGTCAATAACGTTTGAATAAGTTAACTTTTATGGTGTCCACTACTTGGTGGAAAGGCATGTAAATTCTTTTCAGTGCCAATTGTTTATTACACCTTTTTATTTCAATTTGTTTTGTATAAATAACCCTGTCAAATTCTATATCTTATCAGTTGATAATGCTCGCAATGAGCGACAATGGTCCTGATATTGGTAAATAAAAGTGGAATATTGTATTTTTCTTAATAAATTTTGCATAAGTTGTTTATCTTTTTTAATATAAAGCAGGGATTCGAACCGGAACGAAACCGTTAAAACCGTTATTTTTGCCGGAACGAAAACCGAAACCAAACCGAAAAAATAACGGTTTTTTTCGGTTTTTTCACGCTAGTATTTTATGCAAATCGATAAATTACTATGGGGTTTTGAGATTTTCAAATTCCTCGGTGAGCTAAAAAAAAAAACGAATTCCTGAGCTATTGGATTTGAGCTGAACCGAAAACAGGAATGAAAAAAATAGCAGTTCGAAGCCCTGATATAAAGCTTTTTCACCAGGAATTGTCATTGAATGCCTTTAGTGACTCCTGTATTACGCATGCCCAACAGATTCTTTATACCCCGCTTTGTATATGCATTGACGTTATATTACATTTGGACGTACCTAAATGTTCCATGTCGTAATTGCAGAAGTACCCATACACAGGTTTTGAGGACAGAGAGTCTGAGTGTTCATTTAATTTCGCATAGCATGACAGACCACAAAGCAAAGTAGCCGTGTCGACGTCTGGCGGGAAACACTAAATATTCATTTGGGCCAATCTAACCTGTCGCAGTGTCCCGTCGGGGAGCGCGCGGTTCCGACATAACCGCTCGGCCTAATTCAAATTTATTGCGGCGCAACACAAAAGAGGATATTACCCGGTGCGGCCAAATTACCCCGGTCACTCTGAGCTGTGAGAAAAGTTCAGCGCGAAATGAGATACGCGCCGCGTCCGGATTGGTGCCCCCCGCACTAAGTATTATGTAAGTGCTTGTTACTCTCCCATTTTACATGACCAAATATAAATGTCCAATGGGTTGGGTTAAGAAGTAACCAACTGCAAAAGCTCAATATTAATGCATCAAGTTGAAAGACATTGAGGTTCAAAGTTTGGGCTTGCTTTTTGATGCTATATTTGCTATGATGCTATAAATACCGTATCAGTTCGGAAATAAAACAATTTTTCATCCAAATTATATAATTTTTAAATAATTCGTGCTACATGGTTACGTTAAAAAAATATTGAAATGTTCCTTTGTATTTTATTTCTCTGTTTAAACACCTGTCTGGCGCATTTGGGTAAAGTGACGGCCCGTTGTAACCTTATCGTTAACAATTCGATTTTTATATTTTAGATTATGAAAAAATGAGTGAGAAATAATTCACACAATTTTTACTTTGTAAAGAAAAAATCAACAAGTAATTTGAAAAAGTTATAGTAAACGTTCCAATGATAATGGAAAAATGCCACATATATATTATAAGATATAAGTGATACTTCAATAAAGAAATCTAAAAAAATAGACTTTTGTCCTCTTTTTAACTTTTCAGGTCAGCTTCAAATAAACATGAGGGAAAACATGGTAATTGATATAGAAATTTGAGGCCCTCATTCAAACTTAACGTAACTCAAGTTCCCTCCACGCAATGTGTTATATTGGGTATGTAGAAAAATAGGCACCAATTTTTTTCTGGGCCCTCTTGCATTGCATACTTGACTACTTTAAGGTGACTACAACGTTGTGAATCGTCACCTCTATCCAGTGAAGTTCCTAGGCTATGTGCCGCCCCTAGGCCATGCTTAAAACAGCGCTTTTACTATTTTTATAAATATTTTTTATCTGCCGCTTATAGTGCTGAGATCGATAAATGTCATATTTAAAGAAGATTTTTGCGATAAATTTAAATACTAGTAGTTTAGCAATCGGTAATGAAAAAAAAATTGTCGGCATATTTTTTATCAATGTCTTTAAGCCATCATAATTATTCTAAACCAAATTCGTGTGTCAAAAATATTTAGTCATTTAAAAAAAACTGTGATCGTTTGCCGCTCCCTAGGACTTGCCGCCCCTAGGCAACTGCCTACTCGCCTATGCCCACGGACGTCTCTGCCTCTATCGTCTCTTTTATTAGACATAGTTGACGGTGGTTGGTTAACTGTCATTATTTAGTCTAAAAAAAAACTTTTAGAATATTTTTGTTTGACCATTTCTAGCGGGGTACGGATATCATATTACGAAATAAAATAAGTGAAATTGATGGGGAAAAGCAGACAATACTGACAGCGTATGCAAATTAATGAAATTCCAGATTCTTTTCAGGTCATGGAGCTCGTAATTGTTTATTGGTATGTGAATAATCGCATGATAAAAGGCACATTAGTTTTATTTATTGCATAGCAGAAGCGTCATAAAATATTTATCCAGGCATTTTTCATTACTTGAGCGTTTCATTAAAAAAAAAGGTTATTAAAAATGAAACGATTGATTAACAAATCAAAGGGTAATGTTTTTTTTATTTGTTAGGCTGATAACATTACCATATCTACTCCTAGATGTCTTATTGACACTGCCTTGAAATCAAAAGAACAGTTTTGTCAAACATTTTATTCACGTGAAGTAATTTTTGTGAGACATTTGAATGATTATTTTCAACATTTATTTGATGATAAAAAAAAAGAAAAAAAATCTTGAAAATCGACATCGTAGACCAAAGTGAAAATACATACATTTGTATCTAATTATAATAGACTTTTAGTATGTAAGTACCATTTAAATTGAAAAATTATACGATATTTAATCAATTGGAATTTGACTAATGGCAGTCCCGGTGCTACGTGCAAGCAGAGCAGGCGATCGCCTGAGGTGGTAAATTTCGAGACGCGCACAAATGCCTAACCACCTAAGAGAAATTTACAAATTGGGCGGAAAAATACAATCTTGCCTCGGGCAGCCAAATGTCTAGCGCTGGCGCTGACTTATAGTGTGTTCGTGATATAATAGAAAAACTATGTAAACAATAAAACAGACAGTCCTGTAGCCGACATTAATAGTATATATCAGGGTTTCCCAAACATTTTCTGGAATGGAACACTTCGCAAGTCCGGAAAATACAACGGAACACTTAGTTGAATTTTTAAGGTTTTTTTTTAAACTGTGTTGCAGCGTATAAAACCATTTCAATTTTTTTCGGAACACCTACTCTGACTCCGCGGAACATAGTTTGGGAAACCCTGATATATAATATTATAAAGTACCAATGAAAAAATATTAACAAAGTTTATAAGTATGTATACGAAAAGAGACATCAAAATATAATACGTACTTACTATTCTAAAGGCGAAATGTATCTATTAACTAACTTTCATTTTATTTAAATAGATATTACAGTTCAAAAAAGCACTCATCTTTCGAAAACCGCAGCGAATTAAAATATCTATTATTAGGAGTACGTACTAAGAACATGGCGTCTTATAAAAATGTTCGCTGTTGATTTACGACCTTTATAAAGCACATCATACAACAAACTAAGCAATAAATATTAATACAATGAAAACATGATAAAAATACCATGCAAGAGGCAAGCTATAAACAATTTGTCTGCCCTCATAGCGGGGACTGTCGACGTGACAAGTATTCCTAGCATCTCAAGTGATTTATTCATCATATTTAGGGAGAATACCGCCTAGAACTACGCTTCCAAACATTACTGTACTATTAAACAAATTAATAAGTGCTCGTTGCGCCGGTTGTGAACAGGAAGTCAAAAATTTCTGACGAAACGATGTGTAAACCAATTTTATTGTCTATAAGTGTGTTATTAACTGCATACAAAAAATACGAACGTATCAAGTAGGGTTTGCAATACATGTATGTATTACCGAATCCGGGATCCCGATATGCATGATGCTTTTTAATACTGAAATACCGGTTTGGAAAATGCAAAAATACCTGTATTGAAAATTTCCCAAAATGGTAAAATGGACGTCAAAAACCCATCAGATATTTTAATAAAATTGTTCGCGATGAATTGAAGTATTTTTAAATCAGTTAAGAGTTGTATTAATATCAACTTTCACAACAACATCAGGTTTCAGAATAATTGATGTTTTTTTATTATTTTTGATTATTGAAAATTGATTCTAATTCTATAATCACAACAAGTGGAATAACAAAATTATCAAATTACTTTTTATAATAAAAATGAACTTCCGCAAAGTTATCGCCGAATGCATCGAAGCCTTGCCGAACTTGCCTATTTTTTCAATTAGATTTTTTCATTTGTATTACGAACTGAAACTAAAATACATTATCTAGTAATTATTGAATTATTTTCATGACACATGTAGAATGGTATACAAATAATTCAGAATAAAAATGGACCAACTCGATGAAATCATGTTTTGAGATGATTGGATTCAATGTTAATATATCATAAACAGTTCATTCGGAAGTTTAGATATCGAGTATGGGTGCTTCATAAAACTTCAATATCATATTGGCCTAAATCCTAAGTATATCAATATATTTAGGATTTTTAGAACATCGATGTTTCCCTTCAGCATCTCCAGAGTCTGTCTATAAAAAATAGTCGAGTTGGCTTAATGTCATTCTGGAGTTTCCATACAATGATGAAGTTTATAAATTTCATGTACTTTTTTAAGTATTTTTTTTAGCAATACGGTCAGGAGATACAAAATATTTACGAACCCAGTTAAAATGAGTACACTTTTTCTTTACTTTAACTTATTGTCTCAAATCATGACGTTGATGATGATACCCTCTCCTCCCTTCAGTTGTGCCTTGATCGATACATATTGAGAAACACTGTTTTTTGGAATGTGTTAAACATTTTTTCAACGTTGATTTCTCAATAATGTTACTACGTATTAATTTTCATCTTGAATGAATATTGTAACTTATACTATGCGCAGTAGTTGAGTTCTAACACTTAATGCTAGACAGTTGTATTACATATTACATTGCTCTTAATCTTGTAATCTTGTAACAGTGATGTACGTACATTCTTGAGAAGTTTTCCTGTATACTAAAAATAAATTCAATGTTGTATATAATAATTATACCTGTCGAGATAATCAATGTCTTCCGTTTGATTTTTTGATATATTTTTTTATCCATGTCAGCTCCCAATATGTAACATATGGAAGAGGAATCTCAAGTTTTTTTACGAGAATTTTTTGTTACTCGGTTGCAAAATTTCTCTTTTTTCAAAGTGAGTAGGGATAGAAAGGATATGATAAAAACAGGACAAGTGGTTAGCTAATCGCTCTAGCAAGGTTCCGACATCTTAAGATTTGAAGGGTGGGAAGGAATTTTTAGACATCCATACCTTCGGACAAAAATAGATAAATCGATTAAAAAATTATGTTTGTTCTGGTATTCGAGCCCATGAGATCCGTTACAGAAGCGAACGACTTTGGCCACTGTGCTATGGACCCGACATACATGATGTTTTAATGAATTAAAAAAAATCTATTAATGTTATCATTACAAAAACAATCCACTCACATAATATCATCTCGAGGAGAAAATATGTTTAATATAACCGGTCGATGGTCATTTTCTTAAGCCTTCTTGACTAAGCTGAAACATGACAACGAATTATTACAAACGTGTTAGAGTAAGTAGGGTTGAATACACGATTCGAGTTGTCAGTGGTAGGTTTAGATACCCATGTTTAATTTTCTAATTTATATTAGTTCGTTAGAAAATGTTTCCGTAAGGTGTTTGGGGAAACAGCTTAATACAATCGAAATCTAAGTCCCAAAATCAATCAAATCAAAATCCCAAAATGAAGTTTTTTCCATACCTCTTTTATTTTGATTATTATTTTATGCTTGGACTAAATTTGATATTATTAGTTTTAGCAGTTTATGTATGAATTGCAAAAAAATCTTAACAGTTTTTAATGTAGACTTTTAATGAAGCATGGTAAGTAAGGATAAAGATAGTAATATGAGATATGGAAGGATTGAGAGGTGGGAAATCGATACATTCGAACAAAAATCCATATCGCTATCCACAAATACGTGAATTCTAAATCGGGAACATAATGAGCTATATCGCATTCTTAATAGCATAAGGACGTATCTATCTAAATGTTCGCAATTTTGAGATATTACAGTTTTACTTAAATTTACATCTTTGGGTATTAGTAACGATGAAAATAATGTAAAACTTTTTGACATTCTTACTTTGTTTTTAAATATTTTTTTCCCCAAAGATGCATTATATATATTATATTATTCTAGTAAAACCGTGATATTTCATAACTGCGAAAATCTAGATACGCCCGTATGTTATTCAGCATGCGATGTATAAATAACAGTATAACATCTATCACAATTATTTATTAAGTCAGTCGTAAATAATTGCTTTATGCTGGAAGCATTTATTCAGACACTTTGTCGTCTCTTTCTTTTATGAATTAAACTTTTCACGCTGTTTATCACATGCCAAAACTTACATTCCACGATCAGTTTACTGTCTGACAGTGGTATATGGTACATAATATAGTTGGCAATGACATAAATTTACGACATAAAAACAAGCTTTAGGTATATCCCATATTTTGTAAGACAATAAAAAGTTCACTCGATTCCCACAGTTATATCTCATGGATAAAATAAATTACGTAATTCAATATCAATTTATACCACTTTCAAGATGTTCACTGTCAATTCTTGGTGGAAAGGCAGTATATTTTAAAATAAAACACAAGTCTGTAATAATTAAAACTACAATAATTTATTTCGTTCATCATGAGCATTTTCAGTTAGAAAAAAATACATTGACACTTGGTATTTATATAATATCACTAGCTGGCCCGACGAACTTCGTACCGCCTCAGAATCAATAAATGTTGTGTTCATTTATTGGATGAATTCAATTCAGTTTGAATGGATACTCAAAATGAATTAAGTTCAATAAATTTTCAAAATTCAAAATGAAAAGTATTTAAACTACATTAAAATGATGTAATTCACGTGGCACAGTCGATAGATTTAAAGGAATGCAGTAGATCAACGATTTGATTTTGAATTGTGAAGTTTAAATGATCCATATGTTTTTTCTTAGCCCCAAGAATTGCTCGTTCACTCGACCAATTGCGATTTTTGTGATTAGATGTTTGGGAACATTTTGTTGATGAAGCCGTCCTTCGTTGAGACGAAATTGCGAAAATTCGGCGGAATCAAAATCAATCCGTTCGATTCTTCAACAGGAACACGGCCGTTACCGACGATAGTCAACAATTGCTTAGAGAAATCTTCGGCAGATGGATCGTTTAGAAATGCAACTCGCATGTTTGTCGTTAGCTGAAGTTTCTTCACATAACGCTACAGAGTCGATAATTTGAGGCAAGCGTTTATTTCATCGGCAGCGGTCGATCTTTGAATGATTGGTAGTGTTTGTCAGAAATCGCCAGATAGTAGAATCATTGCGCCTCCAAAACATCTTGAGTCATTGCACTGATCTTTCATAGTTCGGTTGAGTGCTTCCAATGCGCATTTGTCCATTCATCCCAGGTGATGATTTTATTTGCTTCCAAAAATTTGGCCATTGCTGAGTGTTTCACAATCTTGCATGTCGGTTTTACAGTGGTTTGAAGGTTTAACGGCAATTTCAACGCTGAATAAGCCGTTCGGTATCCTTCTATCTACGTTGCCGCTATTTCAGAAGAAGAAACTGCTACAGCAGTTTTATATCTCGCGCGAACAGTGGCCATAATCAATGACATGAGGAATGTCTTCCCAGCTCCACCGGGCGCATCGAGGAAAAATAAGCCACCATTTCCATCATCAATTGCCTTCATTAACGTATCTCACATTTCCTTCTGTTGGGGGTTCAACACTGGTACATTCGTTCAAACTGATTGCTTCAATGCATTTCGATCATATTTACGTTCACGTTCCGATTCTCGATTAAAAGCGTCGTTCATTCCACGATCTGGCGTTGGCATTCCTAACTTGACTAACAAACTGCCGCATATAAGGCAACACATGTCTTCGATCAAAAACAAAGCCTGGTTATGTATTTCTTCATTCATCTCGAGATCGGGATTCCCTGAACTGACATGAATTCGATGTAAAATGTATTCGGAAATGTCATTCTTGTACTTGTTCCACAGTTCACGGGGATTCGATGGGAAGCATGTCAAAATAATGATAGAAAATAATGTGCGTATCTGACTTGGAGATTCAGAAACTATTTCTTCAGCGATTGTCGTGTCCTAATGATGTATAGTTTTCAAGCAAATTGAAGTATTGACATACAGCACGAAATGTTGGGCACACTACGCCATTGACAGTTTGAAGTGATTTAAATGATGCCGGCCCACGAACATTCACCAGCAACAACCGCAAGTAGAAGCATTCGTCATTCTTCAGATTAACTGTGTTAATGCGACCAAGAGCATCAGTAAAACGCACATCCGGATGATCAGAAACCGTATTGCCTTGCTTTTGACGTTGAATTTTTTTCGATGAAGCGTTCCAAGTGTAATAACGTGCCACCTCAGCAGGGCTGTCGACTCCACAGTGTGGAGTCGTGTAAAATAAGACGACTCCGACTCCAGCTTAAAAATAATTAACGACTCCGACTCTGAAGAAATTTTGCAACAATTTCATTTTAACATATATATATATGTAATACCATCAGATCATTTTAAGTCAGCGAAGCATGCAATATAAACACTTTGGACTATTTTGTTTGAATACTTATAATTAAATATATTTTTCAAAAAAAATCGAGCTGCTCATTTTTTACGACTCCGACTCCGGCCTAAATAACGCAACACCTCGACTCCGACTCCACAACCCTACACCTCAGAATAGAGCAACATTCGTGGAAACGGCAAGCTTCGTTTTTGCCAATCAATCGAATACATCCAGCATCGAGTATCCCCAAAGATGCGATGCTTAACAATGTAGTTTATCATCAATCAGCGACCGGATTTTTTGTTTGAATACACGTGCGGTTATGTCGTGCCGATTACTTGATGTTTGTCCGGGGAGCAGCAATTAAGCAATTTCTATCCATTTCGGATTGCACGTAAAGGTGATGAATAGATCTTGACGATTGTAATGAAGAACATATGTCATTGCATCTTGCGTATATGCATGCATATGACGCGAGTTGAAAATGTACGTCGCCGGTAGAATAGCCAATCAACCAACATTAGCTGCGTCTCATTCGCGCCACATTATTAACCAATCTAAATACACTGTTCCCGCTATTAGACATGCATCTCGTGTTTGACCATAATTGGATAAATAGATTTTCACACCAGAATGAATTATCGGAATTAAAACTTTATAAAAATCGATGAAAACTCAAAATCGCTCCTACATAGCAAGCAGTCAACTGTCAAAGTTGCAGTCAACGCCATCTCGTGGATATAATTGAAACAGCATACAACGTCGTGTGTCCGCGTTCCATTGGAAGAAGTTCAAATTTCAAAACAAAATGTATGGAGACATTAATTTTCTTCATAATTTATTTTCCGTGATATTTTTCCGATGTTTTAATGTTTATTCTGCTATTCTCGGCGCATACGAATTTAATAAATCAAATATCATTGAAATCCGTTTTGTAATTCTCGAGATATACGTGGTGTAACTAACCCCACTTTGTTTTATATATATAGATATAAAACTAATATTTTTTTCATGTCCAGTCCGCTATATCGATTTTCCACCGTACTACATATAAGTGGATAGAAACCCATGATACGCGTGCCACTAAGCGGCACGACCGAAGGAATGACAATTAATGAAATTTCTCGAAGCGTTTACAATTTTCGGAAACTAAAAAATATCAGAGATTTATGAAGTATGAGTATTCTTTACTCAATAATTAAAGTCGGCTACATGGCACAGTGATCAATGTCGTTGGCTTCCATTCTGGATCTCGTGAGTTTGAGACCCAACGGGTTTCAATCGATTTAACGATTTCTATTCTAATCCATTTCGATCCTAAAATAACGGGGTGTTGCGACAATGATAAGCCAACCACTAGTCCTGTCCTGTCCTATTTTTCCCTTCTACTCTTTTCGAAAAAAAAGGTTTAGCGACTGAGTAACAAATAGTTCTCGTAGAAAAAAGTCTGTTAAGGTACCTATATTAGGAGGCCATATACTCCACACTGGGAACGGACATGGATAAAATAGAATAAAAAATCAAACGCATAATGAGGTTCATCTACAAAATATAGCGTAAGCCAAACTACTCAATGATGAAATATAGCATATATGCGGCGAAGTAATTATTGTAGGTATTTAAAAATCTGAATTTTGTATTAAATTACTATGAACCGAATGCTAAAATTTATTGAAAGGTGAAGAAAGTCTGGCGGGCTTATATAACTACGTATTGTATTTCAAATGTTTTTTTTTTATAATAGTGTTTTTAATATACATATGTTTTCCCCTTTTTTATCTCAGTAGCACGTGGAATGACCAACACTAAAATTACTCCAAAAAATATGTGACTTGTCACTGTGTATAATAGATTGCCAACCACTGACTGCTCTATACTATACTTTATTCCATATTTAAATATTTACAACATGTAAGTCGTCCATTTGGTAAGTGGTGACTTGTGACAGTTGAAACATGAACTCAAATACAGTAGGTCAGACAATGGATGATTAATCAATTGAATACGATGTACGAATTTGTCCCTTCAATAATCGATAGTCACCTAAGTTCAATCACAATAATAAATTATATTCCAAATCAGTTGCTGAAATGTCTGAAGCAATAATAGTGATTGATCTGTCATCTTAGAGGGGTTATATCCATGCAATGTCAAAATCTGTAAATTTATTTGTTTCATATAGTGTTGCCAGCTAATTATTTTAATACGAGTTATTATATTGAATTTTAAGGTAGACATAGCGTGTATTAAGTATAGCGTGATCAATCGTAATATACAACAAAAAAAAATTAAGGTTTCAAAAAAATATCGAATATTGTATAATGGGTTGATTGCGCTCTTTTTCCAAACGCTTGCGTATAATTTTTTGATCAAAGTAAATATTTTGATCAATTCAAAAGGCCGCATCAGAGTAACCAAAAGGACGCAGGTTCCCCTCCACTTATGTAGGATGCTTACAACTGAATGATCCTGAAAATTTCACGAAGAAATACGTATTCGTAAATAAATAGTTATTATTAATACCAATTTAACATTGACATTATAAGTCTTCTAAACCAGAGGTTTCCAACCTTTATGTTACTGCGCCCCCCTTTGAAGAAAAACATATCTTCGCGCCTCCCCATCCTTTATTTCATATAGTAATAAAGACACGTTTTAAAGAGTTAATAAATATTTTAGACTATTCGCGCCTCCCTTTGCCATAATAGCCCACGCCTCCTCGGTTGGAAATCTCTGTTCTAATCAGTTTTGCATCAAATAAGTAGTACTTGAATTTAGTCGACATACATTTGATTCACGATTTCAAAATCACTGAGATTTGAGAAAGACTTATGTGGATCGTTTAGGCATCATCCAATAAACTTTAGAAATATTAGGGCTTAATATTTCCAGCAGAGCATGTTTACGGTCGGACACTGTAATTTTTTAAAAAACCATGTCATGTTTTTATTGCATGATACAATGAATAAAAAAAATGGAGTATGGTTGTGTCATGGACACGGCCGTGTGTTGTACGTGAATAAGTCTCGTAATAGGTGATATTACGCCCAATTTTTATGTTGCCGGCACTGCTTGACTCGGTGATATGGTGTTTTAATGGTACTATTCGATTGCTCTTGAGAAGCCCTTTCCAACCATATGCGATGTTTGTATTTTGACATTATATATTTTTGATATATTTTTTAAACACCTAATAATAGTCACAGTCATAATACTACACTAATGTTATATATATAATCGATAGATTTTATCAAGAGCTAACGATTAAAACTTAAACGAACATCGTAACTTCTTCGATTCAAAAGTTATATTAAATAGAAATCTCTATACGCAGCAAAATTACCTCAAAATGGCGGCGCTACCCCTCCGCCCCCCGCAATGTATCACAGTATTTTTATAATGCAATAAATTCTTTAATTCTTTAGCTATCTAGTGGTGTAATTAAATTTTGGATAGCGATGATATATATAAAACTGCAACACCAAACTATATCCCCCGATTTCGTTATCATTCGTTTTTTTGGATTGCCTCCCTATAGAAGCAATTTTAAAGACGTATTCACGTCAAAAAGCAGTATTGTTCAGTTATTTTGTGGTCGAAATTCAAACGATAGTAGAGTTTTTTTACTTGTATTGTACTTGTACATAACTATAAAAATATAAATATTTCGTACATTTGATTTTAACACTTAATATCAAATGAAGTATCTTTAACGATTCTAAAAGAGAGTGTTGGCAACTGGAGTATCCAGTCTTTTGGTCCCCTTGTTCCATTGTCATACAAATTGTAAATTAAGTGACTTAAATGGCGTGTAGCATGTTGGACAATCATTTATACGGAAAGATCACGGCCTCGGCGTCGCCTGAATTGATAATTTAACGCTGACGTCTCACTCGGGAGATTATTATTTTATCTCGGAATTGAAATTAATTTTATTCTCTCTACCCTGTCGCATGTTCTTTATTATGTGATTTACTGCAGCCTTTACGGAGACAATCACACAGTAATCAGTCAGTGTTTATTACTCAAACGATTCCCGCGAATAGGACATTGTAATTTATTGGTATTTATGACTGGCAATTGATGCGAGATGTGGTATTGACTCAACGTTTCATATCCAAATTTGATGATAATAGCTTCCATGATATAAACTATGAACGATTCAACATCGTCACTATCACATCACCGTTATACTGCATTCTAGGTAGGGTATCCAATTTCGGGATCCCGTCCAATTTTGTGATCCCGAAATCCCGGGATTGTGACAGTACTAATTCCGGAATTTCGGGATTGAAAAAAAACAGAAAATTAAATTTGGAAGAGCTGAAAAAAAGATCTCGTGCTTTTAATTTTGGGAAATCCGCAAATTTCTGGGTTTTTGAAATCGACAAAAAATTCTTGAAAATGTTTGAAAAATCCTAGGATCGCCGAGCAAAAATTTTCTCAATCCCAAATTCAAATTTATACACGAATTTATTAATTGTCAATCCTGAAATTTCGGGATCACGAATAGAGTCTAGGATTTAATTCCCTAAATCTAGGTATGTTGAAATTTTAGTCAAATATACTTGATAAGCACAAAAACGTTGTTTTAATTCTGACACTGCTTCGTTGTGCAAGTAACTAACACATTGCTGTTTAATTAATATTCGAAATTATTGTTGACTAAATTAACATTGAAAATGAAAATGCTTACCTATAAATGTTGTCACTTTTAAGGAATTCATTGTCAAAATTTAGTGAAAACTGGATTAAAAAAATAAAACACTTTTTTGTACGAAACTAATTCGACGTGTATTTATTAGGATCAGGGTAAGTTTCGCTTACCACGAGCACTTTCAACTGATAAGAATGTAAAAGTTTTGTTTCTGTAAAAATGTTTGATAATATGAGGTCATAATCCCCCGTTGAAAATATGTACGTACAATTGTATTAACCGTGACCGTTTCCGGTATTTTACGAAACTGTTTGTACATTACAATATATGTATGGATCACGAAATTATCGTCCGCTACTGCATTGTACAGTCATTCAATCACGCCTGTCAAAGCAAATGAAGAATTGTCGTTTCTAAACGAACGCATTGACGGTTCGTGTGAAGGGATGTTTCAAGACAATAATACTTTTGTTAGTACTTCTGAATCATGTTTCATCATCATTTGTGACACGGCGTCGTACAATTTACTGTGACAGCTTCTGTTTGTTGACGGGAGAGGTAATAGCTGTACTACAGTGACGTACATAAGTTATCAATTTATGCAGGTACTCACACTAAATATTTTTCTTATACCAGTTTAAAAAAATAAACGACAATACATTCTTAAATCGATGGCTGCCACAGACAAGATATCTCGTAAAAATTTTCGTGCTCAACACGTCAGTGACGAGTTATCTCGCAAATAACTAATTAAATTAATAATTGCAAATTATAGCCGGCGTGTTAGGTAATTACAATTAATTGTCTATGGCAGCTAAGAGGCTAAATACAGCGGTGAGCTGCCAACATGTTAACAAGGGGCTCGCTTATTCTCAGAGCTATTTGTGTTGTTCTGAGTAAAAAGCGATTTTTATTTGATGATCATACTTATAAACGTAAACACAATAATTTTTGAGGCAATCGAATGTATACTACTTTATAGTTAAACTGTCGTACATAATATATATATCAGAAATTATGGCTTAGTACTGATTCGATTTGGAAATATTATTTTTTTTCACTTTAACAAGGGGCTCGCGCGAGCCCTTGCGAGCCCCCTCCAGCCCATCCCTGGCTAAATATACAATGAATCTTTGGGCATAGAACTATTATAATAATACAATTTTGCGTTAAAGGTGTAAAGTAGACATGCACAACCTTTATCTTGTAGCGGGTTTGGGCCGCAAAGAAAAAAATAATTCAAGCGACGCTCAATTCTCTTGACACGGGGGATACGTTCCACGTAAAACAGCCGTGCGAAAAAACCGTGTAAAAATTATTAAGTGAATTAAGATAAATAATTGATAGGTTCTATTATATTATTTTGTCCGTTTTATTTCAAAAACGTGAAAGTAAATAAACTATGCAAAAAGAAGTTTATGGGTACTTGTTTATTAATTAAATTGTTTTTTTTGTGAAATATTTAGGTATATTTGTTTTATTTATATGTAATTCAAAAGTTAATGCAATCTTGGTCTTTGTTAATTTTAAACTAATTCTTCATAATTTGACTTAATATTTGTAGTATTAAGCCGCACAATCAAATCCCTTCATTAAAGAAAAGGCTTGCTTACATTTATTATATAAATATTTTACGTGAAAAAAAAAATATACATTATGTTTAATTTTGAGACAAACAATTGACGGCCGCAACAAACTTCAAAAAGGGCCTCACCAATCTCTTTGATAACGTAAAAATCAAAACAGGTACGTTACAACGTTTTACGAATACAAGATTCTTTTTGCATCATTGCTCATTATTTGAACAATAATTTATTTTAAAACGATATTTTATTTTAAAAGAAAAATATACATATTTATAAAAAGGACGCTTAAACATAAAAGTGCGCGAATATTTTAAAAAATATGCACTTTTTTTCTAAATTAAATTTATGCAAGGATAATCCGCAAACCGGATAATGAACACACGTATAATCATTATAGATCAGGATATTTTTATTGTTTTTTTTTTAATTTACAAAAAATATTTGGCATTAAAACTGTTGGCATTAACAGTGTCAGCCACAATCAAAGTAAACGATGATGTGGTTTACACATGACAGTGGATTAAGAGAGTCGGTAACCACTTGATTGTAACAAAAAAAAATAAACTCTGACTGTCTTTCTACACTTCCACTTATTGGGACAATTTTGACTATCAAGAATTGCTAGTCATAATTCGGGGGCCAATGGCGAAACTAAAAAACAATGTCTTTTTTAAAAATGCAGAAACAGTTTTTGTCTGAGTAGTTTTGTGTTAAAAACATGTTATATTAATATTTATTTTGTAGTTATTAGAATTTTTTTAAATATTTAACATTACAGCTTAATACCAATGCGCTAAATAATTTAATGTTGTAAGATCATACGAGAAAAACTCTCGATGAGAATTTTATTGTAAGTCACTCGAGATAAACTCATGGCAAATTTACATCACAAACACCCAAGTCGTATGTCCCAAATATAAATATCTAAATTTGACATTGACCTTACCGGGAATCGAACCCAGACCCACCTGGTTGGTAGAGCAAGCTCTAACCAACTAGGCCACAGCGGCCAACAAATATAATATTTATTTTCCGTTAATTATTTGTGAACATAAATTAAGCCATCTGTAGTAAAATCTCATAATTTACAGTTTAATAAAAAAGAGCAGGAATAAAAAAAACAGTACCCTTTGCTACGCCACTACAAACAATTATCGTAATTCTTTAAGAAATAAATACTTTTAACATTTTAACATTATTATTTACTTTTTTTACTGGCTGTGCAATAAATACCAAAGGTTTCAAATTTTATTTGATTTAAGTAATCAGTGAGTAATTATACCCATAGTGGCCATAGTATTTAAAATGTTTAAAGGCTTAAATTAATTAATTGAAATCTTAAAGTAGGGAATCAAATTTAATAATATGTCAATAATAAAGTGGCCTGTGAGAAATGTACTGCATATTACTGTATATTTTTATCTATCACTGTATGATAGTAGAGCTTAACTTATGTGCACATAACAAAAATCTTTATCTCCGAAAAATATTTAAAACCTGTCTTAAAATAAAATAATTGAATTGTAAACGCTGTTTTCATTTTTACCCTATTTGTTGTAATTTACATAAATATGTTCCCCGCCTCTGTAGTATATCCTAGCGTTTTAAGCCACGCAAGTATCCACACGTTAAGTCAATACATTTGTAACTTCATATTCATACAATTATAATTAGATGTGGAACAATAAGTCAAAATTGGCCGCTTTATTCTCTCCCACGGCGTGTCATAATACAATATAATCGCCTGCGGTATGCTGCCGACTTCACGCATGACAGGTCTATTGTCATATAGATGCATGCGACGCCGCGGGTGACATTTTTTTCCGACGCGATACTATCATCAATCTCCGTCGCGACGGCGTTGATTGACACGTGACGTTTTTGACAGCCAGCCGGCGCGACTTGTCGGTAAAGCAGGGAGCATTTTTGAAATCGTGCAGTGCTCACCCCGCGGTACATTGTATTGTTTTTGCTCTTTATTGTGGTGTGCTCTGTCGCGTGAAATATTAATTGACAATAAGTGGAATCCTACACGCAAGCCGTAACTACGATATGGAATGCAAATAAACACTGGGAACATATTATATCATGTTATAAAAGTTCACTAAGCGAGCGGTTGTCAAGCTTTCTGACCTTAAGCATCACTAAACTTACAATTTTGAATCTCGTGGATTGGATGTTAACGTTAAATTTTTAAATGCTAATAACTTTTTCACACTTTTCTGGCACAACAATCTAGTGTTTACCTTAGTATGTCCAATAAAGCTTCTTCATTCAGCTAGGCACTCCGCCTTCCTACACCAGTGGCTGACCTCAAGCACACTCAAACAAAACGGTTTAATTATAAAAACAAATAAGTGTACTTTTTTGCTGTCTGCTTTAAAAAAGTTAAGGTATGAAATTTTGGCTTCAATGACGTTGCTGAAACTACTTCGGGGACGCTTTGGCGAATGCTACTTTATGTTGTTCGTAGGCGCAAATAAGGGGAAACTCTATCTTCTACTAAAAAAATAATCAAATAACTTTTAGGGTGTTCACTGTCAAAGAAAGGTATTATATTAAAAAAATAAAATACCTATTTGTACTAATTACACTTGTATTACTCTATCAGATCAGAACCGGTTTTGCTCAAGACAAGCATTTTCAACTGATATGAGAATACAATATTAAAGTCTTATTTATACAAAACAAAATAAAATTACAAATAAAGGTACAAACTATGAATAACTATGAAATAGTACATTATATTGACTTAAATTTAAAAAAAATATTACCTCTCAGACAAAAGTTCAAAGCTCATCAATGAATAATTAAGTTAAAGTGGGGACTAACGATAAACTCAATGTGTACATATTGCAGTCAAAAAAAAAGCATGATACATTAAAGCTCTGATGGATATGGCGGAATTTGGCTAACATTTAATTTGAATCTGCATTGTAATCAATCACGATAAATCCGTCAAAATATGTTTATTGTCACTACTCAAAAATTATAAATTTGATCAGAATTCTTTCTGCAACCTTTAAGTTTCTCTACGAATCGCTCCTCCGAAAAAAATATTTATGACTGTCGCCTATGGCAACGCGTTGATTGGAAAGTCTTTCGTTATTTCCTAGAGATTCCTTCTAGATTTTTAGACATACGGTCCGATTGGTAATTCTTCACTGCAATTTAATAATACATACTCGAATCGTATTTATTATTTAAATTTAATAACAAGTTTCCTACCAACAGTTATATTCTTTAACTAACATGTTTTGATTTATTGTTCGTTATATATTGCTCGTTTTCGACTCGGTAAAAGTTTAACCCGAATGCATATGATGAAAATTAATAGTTCCAATAGTTATTAAGGATATGTATTGAGTTTATATTATATATATTATTTAAAAAAAAAAAATACGTTACAGCTTACGCCAATGTGTCAAATATTTTGAAGTTGAAAGATCATACGAGATATACTCGATGAGAATTTTTGTAAGTCACATGAGATGAGATTAACTCAGAGAATTACCTTCACAATTTCAAACAGTTGACTATTTCCTCCTCATATTTGAATACCTATTTTATCTCTATGTGTAATTAATTGGTAGACTTATACACAACCGTAATTACTTCCTTGTTTTATATGCTATTCAATCATTTTTTTGCTATTTTTGTTATGTTTTGTAATCTTTGAATACTTTCTAATAAAAATAACTGTGACGCCTGCGAAGGGTTTTTTTTAATTCATCATCCTATTTATTTATGTGTAACAAATATAAGTATATTTTTTTTCACAGTGTTTTGTTACTATTTTTATTTGACTTAATGTATAAAATACGTGTTTATTATGATTTATAAGATATATAAAAACTAAATATATATTTTGTTGTCAAAGTCTACTAATTTCAACACTCTAACACTCTAATTCTCAATAAGATTTCAATCAATACAATCTAAATAAAACACTGTCAATAAACTTATTATACATTCTATGCCAAAATTTGTTTAATCTTTCTTCTTTCTCAGCGTCTAGTTCAATATCCCTGCACAATTTGATTGTTGCATAGTTCACAATCTCGGCGAGCTGTTTGTGTGCACCGGTGATTTGACGAGATGGTATGTTGTTGATTGATAGATGCGGTCCACTGTTTAATTGTTGAGTCGCCTCAGTTTTAATAATAGTTTCACTGCCCTGGCTGATCATTCCTTTACCTTTTATTTACTGATGTGCAATATTTTTTAGCAAACATAAATTACATCATAAAAGAACGACCTGAACACTTTCATATTTAACCTTGTCAACTAGACATTATATGATAGAGTTTTGATCATTAAATAGGGGAGGGGAAGGATTAAGAAAATTGAATTTTTGGTTTATTATAAATAATATATGTTTATATTTGTCACGAAAACAATTCTTCACGGAAGAGTCTGGCACAATATATCAATAAACTTCAAGAATATTTTGCTATGGACTTGAATTTGATATTATAAGAAAAATAAGACTATTATGCAGAGCGAATAAGCACCTCTACGGACAAACTGTCAGCATCGTGAAACTGTCGAAATTCCGCGAAACCAAATGCGTTGAGTCTCTTGCAATGCTATGTGTCTAGAGTCGTGATGCACATCCGGCGACGGCAAACAATGCACCCGTTGATTGAACGTCAATCAGTTGCATCGAACTGTGATGCAGTTTCATAGATCGTTAATCAAAGGGTTGATGCAATACATATTATGTTCGAATCGGATTCCAAGAAATTTGCCGACATAACATGCCCGATATGCTATTGTATTTTAGAACTACTACAGCTAGCAATAAGTTTAATCCATTTTTCAAAAATAGCTGCGTAGATTTTTTGTTGAGTCACCACGGATCGTATACTTCGCGGAGAATAGCGTACCTTCTTGTAATAATCAAAATATTGATGAAATATAATTTGTTGTAACTACCGAGTGTTCCGGTTCGTAAATTTTCCGTTTCGATCTCTGGTCTCCGTATTAAATTGATATCAGTGGCCAGTGGCGGATTATCCCATAAGCGCTAGAGGCGCTTGCTTGGGGCCTCCAAATTTTGGGGCCTCAAAAATATCTTTGTTTCCATATATTTTTAGATGTGAATGTTCATTTATTTAACATGTAACACTTTTAATAAAGAATATTTATTTCAAGGAGTGAGGCCCTAATATTTGATTCTAATTTTGGTAGTCATTTTTGAAATACCGCAATCCAACTAAAAAATATTCACCAAATACCATTTTTTTTGAAGTGACACATACATGAAGCTATTTTCTTTAATCTATACAAGATGATAATTGGCAATGGGGTTTTTATGTGTTAGAAACTAGCTTGGAATCTGATATGCGCCCTAAAACAAAACGTCTCTCATAAGACGTCCGAACAACTAAATTTTATTTTCTAGATTACGAGTTTCTACTCGTAATTTAAAATAAAGTGGTTCTCACGTAAAACTTTACTGTGGCCACATTATTAACGTTAACGGTCCTATGAAAATCTCGTGAATCCCAAAGATTTTATAAAAGTATACGCTGAAACGCTCAAACCAATTTTGCTGAAAATTCAATTCATTGCATTCTTAATAAAATATATTTATCTTCCAAATATTTTCAATGAAAAAAAAAAGTATTACACATAACTTATTTATTCTAAATATTTAATTTTGTACAAAATATTTACATTTTCCTATTGAAAATCAACGTTCCTTATTTCACGAAAATTGCTTTGAAAAAAATCCAAAAGGAAAAAAAATAACAAAATACAATATTTGTAGAGAAATTATATTTATAAAAAAAGCCACATGTAGTGTAATCTCATAACTAAAGCAAAAGAAGTGGAGAATTTTTATTTAAGTGGGGCAATTATTGGGGGGGGGACGGCAAGGCAAATTCAAGAAACGCCGTGGGCGGTAGGACCCCTTCCTACGCCACTGAATCAAGCTTAATAAGATTTTCAAATTATCACAGTTCGCATTATTACAAGCATTCGGTATTATTTATTATACTGTAAACAAATATATAGGGAGCACCCAAGAAAAAAATAGTCGATAATAAAACGATCATGTTATTTGAAAAATAGTTCACCGAAATAAATAGATCCAGAAAATTAGATATAATTATTTTTTAGCAATTATCCTCCATCTTTAACTACGAAATGATTTTCAAAATATTTTGAAAGACTCCTTTTTTTTATTCTCAGTAAGCTTTTTTTTATTCCGTGTTGTACTCAAATTTGTACGCACGACCACCGGCTACGATTTCACAATCCTCTTGCAGAGTGTATTCTATGGCGTTACATTTATTTATTTTTTAATTTGAAGGAATGTCCCATGGAGACATCCTTCATGGCTTAGTTGTAGAAAGTAGACAAAGACTTGATCAAAGATTTATTATTTCTTATTATCCTTTCCGCTGATATGAACACTGTAATTTGTTTCTGCTCTAAGATTTTTTACCATGTCCCCGCCAAATGTGGAGCATATGGACTCAACATTAGTGTTTCTATGAGAACTACTTGTATCTCCGTTGCTCATTCTCTCTTTGCTTCTAAAGTGAGTAGGAATATAAGAATAGGGCTAGGCTAGGACTAGTGATCAGCTTATCGCTACATTTTCACGTTAACCCTTTGAGGAGTGAGTAAACTGATTCGTTATTACCCATAAATATTTTTTTAGAAGCTATTACTGCGATTTTGTTTATTACTGTATTTTTTCTCTCGTCTGTGTACATGTGACACTTTACAGGCGTCGATTTCAAGAAAGGAATCGATCCCAAATGGTATTTTACGCTCAATATTATATGACTACCAAATTGATTACAAACCTTAAACTTTTTTTAAAAAACCTTTTTTTTCATTTATAAAGCATGATAAAACTTATGTGGCGACCAAAAATCACTGATGGATGTATCTAGTATCCATATCTGAAGAAATAGCAAATATTCAATACAAAATATGAGGATAGCAATAGATAATAGATGGCAAGATACTTAGACGTACGGGTACGGCGATACACATCAAAGGGTAAGATGGGTGGGAGGGGGAAATTCAAGACGTCACAAACATCCATACCTTCGAGCAAGAATTAACAAACCAATTTATATAACTGTCCGTACTAGAATTTTAACTCTTAGCCTTCATAACCGAAGCCAAAGACGTTGTCCACTCGACCACGCAAGCGCTCTCACAATTATTACATCAATATGTATTTTTTTTGCTTCACCAAAACAGACATTTCTTTCATTTTGATATTTTTAACGATTTTTTTAACCATGTCTTCTACCAATGTAAATTATGTAGAATCTTTATGGCGTTTTTCTCAACAGACGTTTTTATAAGAAAACTACTGCTAAAGGTTACTCAATCCATATTTTTTTAGGAAAGTAGAGAGAAAGATTAGGTTAGGAGAGTATAAGTGATAAGGTTATTGCCTTCTCTGGGATTTCATTTATCTGCTTTGTTTGGGATTTCATAAGTGGAAGGGATTTTTAGACATCATAAACATCCATGCCTAGGAACAGAAATCAATCTGTAGGCATTCTCATGAGTTAATCCATTTTGCCAACAAAAGCCTTAATTTTAGTGATACATTTATTTACTGAACGTCCGTTCAAGTTCATACGGGCACTTGAACGCCTGAAGATTCCGAAAGGCAAAACCCGGGTCGTTAGTAACAAAACTTGTGAATGTACATAATTTGAACGTTTCAAATTTAATATTGATATTCCACCAAGCCCCCCCAGTCGAAATCTTAAATTATAAAAGCATTCTTTTACACTCAGATGCGGATAATTTTGTCTTTTTTTTAATTTATTTTTTTGCAGGTTTGCAATTTTGCCATGAAAACGCCGAATATACTTGGTATTGAAAAACACCAACGATTTTTTTTACAACGTGTTCTGCACTCCGAAAAAAGGGCCTCTAAAATTTATTGCGCCTGGGGCCTCGCCAGTGCTTAATCCGCCACTGTCAGTGGCGGTTAAGACATTAAGAAGCACCAGGTGCAAAAATATTTTGAAATTCCATGTAAAAAGTAAAATAATTAAAAATATATGGGCTATTTATCATATGAGCTATTTTGAGGCCCTAAGCGCGAGCCTAATTTGCTTGCTTATTGGGTAATTCTCTACTGATCGATATTTTAGTCAAATACACCAGTGCTTCCCAAATTGGGGGCCGCGGAATTTCTCCGGGGGCATGTTTTGTATTGAAGAGGGCCGTGGATTATTTTTTTTCAGATTTAGGGGTCGTGAAATGAAAAACGTTGGGAAGCACTGAAATAAACAGTGCTTTAAATGAACTTAGCTAAGCATATACCACCCAGCTTTCATTTTTGCAAAATTGAGATATTCAATTAATCAAGATAGTTTACACAAAAAAAAATATTTGCTGAAAATATCTTACCCCAAAGATAATCACAAAACTATTATAATGGTCGTTTTTCTAGTTCATAACTTTATAACTCTTGAAAAAAATAGCACAATATTACTTCAAATTGTTTAGGCAATTTTGCTATTTTCGCTCCGGATTGATTAATAAATCCATGTGGATTGAGTGTTGTGCTAAAAATGGTTTTACTGCCTCCAACTTTTCAACGTGTTATTCTCATCTTGACAGTTTTGGGGTTGGATGGCTTATGTTTTACTAGGTATTTTCAAATTTGTTTTATTTTGTATTTATATATTTAAGAAAGTATATTTTGACAAGATTTCCTTTCATTTTAGTGCTAATGTATATATATGTATATATATATATACATATATATATTTAAATCCATGTCTGTTCCTAATGTGGAGCATATGGCCTCTTTATGAAGGTATCTCTATAGTTTTTTTCTATGAGAACTGTTTGTTGCTCAGTCGCTCAACCTCTCTTATTCAAAGAGAGTAGTAGGAATAGAAAGATAAGTTCCATTTATTAAAGGATTTGAAAGGGTGAGGGGGATTTTTTTAGACATCACAAACACCCACGCCTTTTTTTCGATTTTATATATTTATTTTTTTTACCATGTCCGCTCCCAATATGGAGCATATGGACTCCTAATGGAGTTTATCTCAACATAAATGTTTCTACGAGAACTGCTTGTTACTCGTTGCTCAGCCTCTCTTTTTCCAAAGAGAGTAGGAATAGAAGGAAAGGGCTAGGACAGGACTAGTGGTTAGCTAATCGCTCTGGATACACCCCGTTTATAGAATAGGATGGGTGGGAGTGGGGAATTGAAGACATCACATACATCCATGCCTTTGAACAGAAATTCATAAATCGATTGAAAAATCAATTTATAAAACTGCCCGTACTGGGATTCGAACCCGTGCCCTAGTTTAACTATTTTTTGTTGTTTGTTGGTGTTTTTTTGTTTTAACATTTTGGGGTGACGTAAACAGAATCACGTTAAACATCAACTGTGTTTGGTGGAGTTGTATGAAATACCACTGATAAAGGGAACATTGATTTTAACCCTGTCGAGTCTAGTACGGTGAACTTAAAACGTGTTAAAAATTGAAAGCGCGCCAACTGGAGCGAGTAAACGCCCTTCCGGTCCATAAAGGGGAGAATACAAACGCAATTATGCTCCACGTCAATCAAAAGTTATTCACAATAGCCAAATAATACACGTTTCAAAAGTCACCATCAATCCTTCCGACTGCGCTGATGATGACCACTTATTTGTTTACCGATGCAAATGAATTGCTTTGTGTAAACTCGTGAGAACGGAATAGAAATAATCACATTTTGACAACATGTCTGGTTTGCCAGGACCACTGTGGCCGAATCAACCCGACGACTATTATTAACCGCTTCAGTACTGTAAGGCCACTGGTGGCCGCTACATACAAACGGCGTGAATACCGTAAGGCCACTGAAGACCACGAATGTAACTTGAACATAGTAAACTATATATATCATTTTATAAGTAAATTTTTAATATTCATAAATTCAGTCCTATTTTTTAAAACTATTCAAAAATTACTAGCTGTAAGCCCGTTGACCTCAACGGGGGGATTTTTGTTGCATTTTTAAGTAGTCAGAAAATTACAAACCTATTTATTGAATAAGCCAGAGATTCTAAAAATAAAATAAATATATCGGGGCGTATATCGACAGCCCTGCCCTGTAGTATTTAAATTGTAAATTATTTAATTTTTGGAATAATGTTAAGTTTGCTAACAATTATTTTTCCTATTAGCAGAAATAGACCTCGTAAATTACCTAATTTTTGGAATAATGTTTATGTTTGCTAACAACTATTTTTCGAAGTAGCAGAAATTTCGTAAATTATTATATCTTTGGAATAATGTTCAAGTTTGCTAACAATCATTTTTCATAGTAGCATAAATCGATCTCGGCGCATATATCGACAGCCCTGCAGTTTTTAAATTGTAAATTATTAAATTTTTGGAATAATGTTCAAGGTTGCTAACAATCATTTTTCGTAGTATATATATTTTATTCAACTAATTTTCAAGTATGCTAACAAAAATATTTCGTAGAAAAAGAATAAGACCCGAGGACATCAGTACGCACACATTTGTGAATTGTGAATTGTTAATTGTGATTTGTGAAAAGTGATTATTTTATCGACTATTAATATATAGATTTTGGAATTTTTAGAATAATCTAATATTCTAATTTTTAGAATAATTTAATATCTATTGAACTTTTTTTTCACTTCAATGGAATGTGAGAAAAAAGTCGGAAAATAAATGGGCAAAGAATTAAATTATATTTATATAAAAAATGCAATTTTCACATGCAAAATATTATAAATTAATTGGACATTTTATCAAAACAAAATTATCAAAATTTTGACTTATTCTCCAAATAGAACTTGTTTTTTAGAATATATATAATGAGTTTTACTGATGTTATTTTACTAATCATACTGAAACTATGCTTTCGCCAACAACTAACTATACCACGTATGTATCTAGATTAAAAACAAATCTTGAAATAATTGCGTCTTATATTTATTTTTTGAAAAACTTATTTGGCTAGTCAATCGGATTTTGTTATTTTGATAGCATTTATTTTCATACGATCAAGATGTAATGTGATTTAAAAAGAAAGTTTTCAAAAAAAAAAATGTTATAAACCAAAAAAAAACGCTCAGGACATCCTCAGACAGACTTACTTTCAGTAAGTAAAAGTAAGTCTGTCTGAGGATGCCTCTGAAAGAGGCGAAACACGTGTCACAGTTTGTAGCACAATACGTGGAATAATCTAAGTTATTTTTCATTTTATATTCAAATGAACTTCCAAAAAGTTACCGACGAATCCATCGAAAGCATAAACAGTGTATTTTAGAGAAAAAATGATTGAAATTATGCAATAAAAAGGGTGGGTTCAGTTCACTTTTTCCCATCATCCTAACTTGCCTCACTTTGCCGTATTTTAATCTCGTTGACCCCAATCTATCAAACTATTTCGCTTACTTTATTTATATTACTATTTGAGCATAAATTTACCTTGTCATTCATTATTTGACAATATTCCATTTTTGAATCTTTGACAATCGAAGTCAGTAGGAATCGAAAATATCGTTCCATTTTCAAATTTTTATTTTAAATACACTATTTTTATCGCCTTGATATTTATGACGTTAGCTCAGTTGATAGAGAGCTCGACTGGTAATCCAGAGTTCTGTGTTCGATCCACGGTCGCGGCGTTTTTTTGTATGAATTTTTTTCAGCGATTTGATTTGTTTCGTCAAATAATAAACAGTGTATTGGGAAAATATGTCTTTAGTATGAATAAAAAAAATAATTAATGGCGACAGCGGGGCAGGATGGGGGGAGGGGGAGGAGGACCGTCTTTCTTGACGTCATCGAAAAGGCGAAATCGCGACCATATACAAACGAAAAAAGTATGTATTTGGTATGAATAAAAAAATGGTGACAGCGGGGCTGGGGCGGAGGAGGGGGAGGGAAAATCGCGGACAATCATTCAGACGGACGGACATTATCGACTATTAATATATAGATTAAAAACATGCGGTAGGTATGTGAGTTAATGTTTTTTAGTTTAAAACATCGCGGTACTGAAAAGGTTAATAATATATTTTATAAAATGACGTATGTATACGGTAATGAATTGAGACTAGATTAAAATATATTGTTTATAATATGTTATAATGCATAAGCCCGATTTCTTACTGTTAATACTTTGTTTTTGACTATATTCGCTTCCCTATGAAAAGCAAATGGCCTCCATGCGGCACCTTCATGATTCCCTGTATTTCGCCAATTATTTTGCTTCCTCCCTTGACATGACAGCATCTTCCAGTTCCACTCTATGGATAGTAACCGACGGTCGTCTGTGACGTCGGGGTCCCAACGGTTGGAAGAAGAGACAAGCAGGTTCTTTCTGGAGGCATCCGGAGCAAATGACCTGGTCAGTTTCAAGTTCCAACGTCTCTCCGTAATCATTGATGTAACAAGGTGCTGTCTTTCTGTGTGACGCGTGTTTATTCTATGTGCCTCACATGTAACATTTGAAATTATGTCATTATCTTCAACTTTCTATTTTGCAGAACTGAGAAACTTACATATTTTACGAATTTACAATTATGTCTCAACTCAATTTTAGGTCTGAAAATACAAAAAACAAATGAGCAAGTTGCGTGAGTTTGGAAAAAAACGGGTGGCCCATCATTGAGTATTCCATTCAGAGCATTCTGACAATAAACTCTTAACAATTTAAAATAAGAAATGTTGTATTCGGAGAAAATTAGTATAATTTTGATGGCAGTTGAAATACATGTAATTTTTAATATGAATCTACGATTGATGACATTCATCGAGTTAATTGAATTTTATACATTGTATATACCCTGCAATCAGTGCCGAAGCGAGGTTCTTTAACGCCCTAGGCAACGGTTATTGGCCCGCCCCTTTTTAAACAAAACGACCTATTATTTTTTCGAAATAATGAAAAAAACAATTTAGAATCATTAGAAATATATTTTTTTAATATATTCATGACCGCTGAAATATGTGGTCACCTAATGGAAATATCTTGACAGATGTTTTTCTCCGTGAACTGTTTGTTACTCAGTCACTCAACCTCTCTTTTTCGAATCATATAGAAAAAGATACACAATTACAACGAATAAAAACATATTATACATCAAAATTAAATAAAATGTACTACTATTTATTATTATTATTAGAGTATATTAAAATAATTTAAATACTCCATGTATGCGCCCCCAATGGTTTGCGCCCTAGGCGGTTGCCTATTTCGCCTGTATGGTGGCGCCGGCCCTGCCTGCAATGCTGTAAAAAAATCTATCCGTTTTTATGGATCCACTAGGAGAAACCATAAATCAAAATTATCTCCAAAATATATATATAAATAATATCTAAAAAGAAGCAATTGCATTATTATTGTTAGATATTATTGTGAATAAGCAGCCCTGTCAAATCACACTTCACAAGTGTTAAATTTGTCAAATGCTAACTATACAGCGACGTGAAACATTTGATGTTTCACGTCTCGCGAAATGAAACGAAAAAAATATTAATTTTAAATTAATAGAACATGGATACAAATTTAAATCATTTCAAATCATTTGATACAATTAATAAACTACACATGTGGCAGTAGTGTTTTTTTTGTATATCTTAAAAAAATGTAAAAAAGTTTGAATACAGTTAATAGTGAAATAAAGTTGATATTTTTAACAGAAAATATACGAAACTCTGGCTGAAAAATCATACACGAATCTAGGGCAAGAAATCTTACATTACAGAGCTATACACTGCTCCGACTCGTTCTTTCATACAGTTAGATTCCGTTCCTGGGCCGACTTTCTAACACTTGCAGTATTTGAGGGAATATAGTTGCAGTAGATTAATGCGCTAAAGCGGGAAGAAGAAAAAAAATATTTCTTTTCCAGGAAGAATTTATCAAAAAAACTCCGATGGCCAGGCCACGTCCTAAACATCAGACTCTATTTATACACTTAACTATTACTTACCATTCTAAAAACTTCATCATAATCGATAATGTTTAACGATTTCGATTCACATATTCGAAAGCTTTACGTTATTTATATTTTTTTTGTAGCCAAAAACAGCTTTAATCTTAATTGAATAGATGTATAACTATTTTCAAATTATGTAAAAATACACAACATATTTCTAAACTTGATAAAGCGTGTTAAAATTTATTGATCTGCATTCATAACTAAACACAGCCGATTTTTAATAACGCCTTCTGCCAGTGTACCGATGATATATTCTCCGATGTTTTTTTAATCTGCTTAGGCATGAATTTCAAGGTGTTCCATTCAAACATTTTCAGGTTATGTTAATTTAAATTTTATACATTGTATATTGGGTCTCATTCGTATATCTATTCGAACACCTCACGTTGCAGACCACTGCTCTATTTAACCTATTTAGAGAGGTGACCGCGAGATGAATTGAGAATTGACTGCCCAGTTTGAGTAGGTCTAAATGCATTGGCAGTGCACTATAACATGGCATTTGATAGTGTGACAGACGTCTAGTACAGAACATTCAGGTGTCGAGGGATATTGGACACTTCAATGTGTCACATTCAAATATCTGACAATGGCAGGGACTCTCATTTAATACACCATTCCGGTTTCAATTAAATAATTTTATAACAAGACACGTTTGCTATTCATTTTTTTTTATATAATAAGGCTAGAATGATTCAACTGCATTAAATAATAGAATTTAGTTTATTTATTACATCTTACGCTTCAAGGTTTGGCTTTCTTGTGTCTTGGAATAACAACTACTTAGTACTTAGATCAAAGGCACTATTTTGAGGTTGAAAGCTACTTTTTATTTAACCACTTGAATACCAAGCGGACACCGGTGTCCGGAACATTTGCAAGCAAACACGGATGTCCAAGACATTTCAAAAATCAAATACTTGATATTATAATAGAATATAAGCAATATGTTGATGAATACGTGTAGTGCTATCTATACTGAGTCAAAATGCTCCCAATTTATTTTCACGTGGGCGAAATTATGAGCGAAAACTTTTATTTCTAAAAACTTATACCTCGCTTAGGAGGTATGAGTCTCCAGTTCCTAGGGCCGTTCGATTGATCAACTCATTGCCTAGTGAAGTGGATGTTTTTGGTGATAGTATTTGTGAACTGTTTGTGAAATTTTACTATTTTATTTCTTGATTTTTTGTGTTGATTTTTATGTATTATGTAATTTTATTTAATATTCTGTGTCTTTTATTTGTCAAGTACATGGCGAATTGGCGTAAGCTGTTATGCCATGTACCATAATTTTAATTTTAAACAATAAATAAATAAATAAATAAATAAAATAGGTTTTTAAAATATCGAATTCGAGTGTATATTAAGCAAAAATATTTTTTTCAAAAACACGCAGTATCTCTTGGACATATTAATGATTTATTTGCGCGGTATTCAAGTGGTTAAATGCTTCATGGCGACCAACTTTAAACCAGAATATTATAAGATTTTTTTCGGTCCTTTTTTAGTTATTCAAAGTTAAAATATTGATTTTAAAATTCAAAACACCGTTTAATATCTGCAAAACAAAACTAAAACATTATTCATATATTTTTTCATTCGTATGGAAGGAAAGAAAGAGTTTAAAAAAATATACATCTTTTAATTTGTTAAGACAATCGGACATGGAATCGACAAAATTTGCTTCGCAATCGACCGGTTAAGAATACTTGTAATAGATAATGAAAAATATACTGGTTTCGATAAATCAAGTGAGAATCAAGAGATCACGCATTGAGTTGATATTAATCAACTCGAGGAGAAAATAAATCCCGAATATGTTCACAATATCTATATATATAAAACAAAGTGGGGTTAGTTACACCACGTATATCTCGAGAATTACTGCAAGGATTTCAATGATATTTGATTTATAAAATTCTTATTTACCTAGAATAGCAGAATAAGCATTAAAACATCGGAAAAATATCACGGAAAATAAATTATAAAGAAAATTAATATCTTCATACAGAACAAAATTTTCAAATGAGGAATAGGTCAAATAATGACATGTTGTTTTATGCTCGGTTCAGGTAGATGACACTAGATGGCACTGTATTTATACGATAGACTTTTAAATAATTTTGAATTTAGAGTATAATCGATGATATGAAATGAAAACGAAAGAAAATCGAATACTATTGAAATGAGGTTATGTTTATAATTAGGTATGATACATTTTTTGACAACAATATTACGATGTTTGCACGAACGTTTGTATCGAATTGACAATTCAAATTTGATGTTCGATTGTGTTCAATTGTTTCGATTTCATATCTGTCAAATCTCTGGTCTAAATATTGACATTACATTTAAATGTGTTTCGTGCATTAGGTGTGATTGTTTGTTTGTTATTTATTCAATGTTCTTAGATTAGTTTTATTTGGAATTAGAAACTGTACTCTTTTCACTTCAATTAATACTATACTATTTATATATAGAACGTCAAAAAAATATTTCGTGATATTTGACAGCAAAAGTACATTGTGAATTATATTACATAACGTTAGTAAGCCATTACTTTATGGTTATTTTTAAATGCATACTGCTACGTACGTAATTCCTGTGTCCACTGTCAATACTTGATGGAAAAGCATTCTATATTTAATTAAACGGTTTTTCTCTTATATAATGTCGAATGCGAAATTATTAACAAAGAAAGTTTCAATTGACTATTTTTATGAAGTTCAACGAAAATTGTACAATTTCTTTTTTATGTTTTGTCAACAATTATATCGACTATGGAAAGCAAGAAGGGCGTAACCCACACATGCGCAAAAAAGTGTTTTGATGATTTTGGGCCATATGCAAATTATGAATTATACAAAAACTTGAAATGCACGGACACGTCTAAACTGGTGTTTAATTGACAAAATAATCTATATACATAAAACAAAGCGGGGTTATTTACACCACGTATATCTCGAGAATTGCTGCACGGATTTCAATGATCTTTGATTTATTAAATTCCTCTCCGGCTAGAATAGCAGAATAAGCATTAAAACATCGGAAAAATATCACGGAAAAGAAATTATAAAGAAAATTAATATTCTCATAGAGTTTTCAAATAATGAACATTTTGTTTTATGCTGGGTTCAGATAGATGACACTAGATGGCACTGACACGATCGACTTTTAAATCATTTTAAATTTAGAGTATGGATTAGAATAAAAAAATCGATGATATGAAATGAAAACGAAAGAAAATCGGATAATATTGAAATGAGGTTATGTTTTCTGACTTGGAAATTCTTTCTGAATCTCCAAATCAGATACGCACATAATTTTCTATCATTATTTTGACATGCTTTCCATCGAATCCATGTGAACTGTGGAACAAGGTACAAGGATGACATGTCAGAAGACATTTTACATCAAATTCGTGTCAGTTCAGGGAATCCCGATCTCGAGATGAATGAAGAGATACATAACCAGGCTTTGCTTTAGATCGAAGACATGTGTTACCTCATGTGCGGCAGTTTGTTAGTCCAGTTAGGAATGCCAACGCCAACCAAATTGGAACGTGAACGTGAATATTTTCGAGATGCATTGAACCAATCAGTTCAAACGAATTTACCACTGTTGAACCCACAATAGAGGGGTGTACGATACGTTAATGAATGCAATTTATGATGGAAATGGTGGCTTATTTTGCCTTGACGCGCCCGGTGGAACTGGGGAGATATTCCTCATGTCATTGATTATGGCTACTGTTCGTGCGAGATCCGAAATTGTTGTAGCAGTTTCTTCTTCTGGAATAGCGGCTACGTTGATAAAAGCATGCCGAACGGCTCAATCAGCGTTGAAATTTCCGTTAAACCTCCAAACGACTGAAAAACCGACATGCAATATTGCGAAACACTCAGCAATGGCCGAAGTTTTGGAAGCGAGTAAAATCATCAACTGGGATGAATGCACAATGGCACACAAACGCGCATTGGAAGCACTCAACCGAACTATGAAAGATCTGCGCAGTGACTCAAGATGTTTTGCAGGCGCAATGATTCTACTATCTGGCGATTTCTGCCAAACACTACCAGTCATTCCAAGATTGACCGTTGCCGATGAAATAAACGCTTGCCTCTGCTGACGACAAACATGCGAGTTACATTTCTAAACGATCCATCTGCCGAAGATTTCTCCAAGCAATTGCTGACTATCGTCGGTAACGGCCGTGTTCCTGTTGACGAATCGAACGGATTGATTTCGATTCCGCCGAATTTTTGCAATTTCGTCTCAACGAAGGACGGCTTCATCAACAAAATGTTCCCAAACATCTAATCACAAAAATCACAATTGGTTGATTGAACGAGCAATTCTTGCGGCTAAAAACAAAGATGTGGATCATTTAAACTTCACAATTCAAAATCAAATCGTTGATCTACTGCATTCCTTTAAATCTATCGACTGTGCCACGTGAATTACATCATTTCAATGTAATTTAAATACTTTTCATTTTGAATTTTGCCCATTTATTGAACTTAATTCATTTTGAGTATTCATTCAAACTGAATTTAATTCATGCAATAAATTAACACAACATTTATTGATCCTGAGGCGGTACGAAGTTCGTCGGGCCAGCTAGTATTTAAATAATCTTTACAACATTGCCAGAGTTAGGATGTACCAATCTTGTAAAAATTGTGTTTTATTATAGGAAGATAAGAAAATATATTTATTTGACTGTATAAATTCGATAATTGTAAGCCTGCCTTTATTTATAACTATATTATATGATATTTATTTACGCAGTTTCTTTTACTATCAAGATGAATTCGAAGGTAAAACCTTCACTCTTAGTAATTAATTGCCGCGTTTCCGTGATATTTTAAATACCAGGAGTGTATAATAAATCACGTCCGATGGAAACAGTTAACTTGTTATTAACAATCTCTTTTCCAATCCAACGCTTCAGAAACAACTTTATCAATAAAACCATTAATTAGAATGTAAATGAATGGTTTCACGGAGGCGGCTAACGTACAATCTACACAGCTCTCGCAACGCTCTGGGGGTTTCGCCTCGTTTGTAACAGGCGGGTAGCAAGTCATAGGAGGCGATATCAGAATCAGGCAGTAAAAGATCTTATATTCTTGTAACCGTCAGAGACGCCTGCCTCGGTTGGGATATCTGCTGCATTTATGTTCGCCTGATACTTTCAGTCAGGTTTATCTTATCTTGTTTTGTTTTCTCGGTGGATGGGGAGATAATTAAAACATTGTTGAGTCGTTAAAGTGGAAATTATAGGCCGTGTCATACATAAATAAAACATTGAATACCATTGACATGGCGAGGTTGAAACAAATTTTATTGAAAGAGTAATAAAGAAGTAATCAACTAACCTTTACTGTAGGTTAATTAAATATATATTCCTTATTACATTTTGAATCCTAAATAATGACCATAAATAAGCAGAAAAAAATGAAAGTCGACCGCAGTGAAATTTAATTAAAATAATGCATATTTTATAAATATATACTTTTGATACAAAAATTAATTAAAAACATAAAATTTTTCGATTGTTTAAAACCAATATGAAGTATATATGACATGTATTATGGACCTTCAAGGCAAAGCAACGGAAAAAAACGGTTAAGTTTAAAGGATTCAGCTACCTAAAAATTCGCTACTAAAAAGTTTTCATATAATAAATCTTACAAAGAAAACCTTCAGTAAGATGGAAGACTGTTGGGATTATTATTCTTTATTTTTTATAAAAACTGTTTTGTGAAAAAACAGAAAAAGATAAATATTCTGGTCCTGGAAAACTACATCAGGAATTGTTAATGTTTTCATCTCAGAATACAAAAACATAATCCTAATTATTTCTGTCATAATTTTAATATCCAGCATCGATTAAATAAGGTTTAGGATACTGCTTAACTTTATTTATATTAAAGTTACGTCAAAAACAGTAGAAAGTATTTTCGTCTAAAATAAAAACAAATATTTCTGTTACGTGGTTCCTTCACTGTATTCGGATGTCAGATTTCATAAAATTATATAGAAGCAGAAATCAAAGCGGCGGATCAAACACATGGTAGCAATCGGGTGTCCGAAATAATTTATTATACAATCCTAGGAAAAACAAGTCCTGCGCTGGGGAGAGATAGAACGAGAACCTTTAGCGTCAGACTTTAACACTTTACGACTCACATAACCTATTGAATATATTCTGATGCAAGACGCGACCTGTTCTTGATCAGTCGACAGTCACAGAAGATAATATCGATTAAGATTCAATCCTTAATTTAGATATTACAAGTAATGGGCTGAGTATTCCTTTTCAATTGTGAAACTAATTTTTAGTTGGGTTTACATTTACATCTGAATTGAAATAGAGATCAATAATATTAATGCTGAACAAGTGACATCTATTTTAGTCCACTGTTTTTTACAATGACTAAACAAACACAACAATTATTATGATATTCATATTTTACAAGTTATCAAATAATAATATATATATACATATTTGTCTTGAAGAATGTCATTATTGCATTCACAGCACAACACTTACTTGTACACGATGCACAATGCGCAGACAGACAATGTGAGTGTGAGCGATGATAATTTGATATTACAAGAATATAATAATATTACTACAGGGAATGTAGCATAGAAAGATTTAGTTTATGAAAACTATAGAATCATAGAATTATTGAATATTGACAACTTTATTCAATGGTTTCTTCAATTTATAATCATTTTGCGTATAAGAAAGTAAATAATGATAAAAAAACTCATTCCAACTAGGCATTGCAATTCCTGACGAATATATTTATATATCGGTCATAATAAAATATCGTCATTATAAATATATCACATTTATACACGAGTGTTTTTCATAAATAATTAACGGTTAAAATATATGTCAGTGAAAAGATCATCAATATTGGAACTGGTCAATATTGATACAACTTGGCAGATTTAAATTAATTCAATTCATCTCGACTACTTTTGAAATATATACATACCGTAATATATGTATATGTTACGGTTACTGTGAATTCAAAATTGATTTTTGTTCATTTTAAATACCAAAATACCAGTATATCTTAACATTTTTAAAATCGATATTATAGTATTAAAAAAACACCACGAATATCGGGATTCTGTGATTGCAATCATTAATTTTGAATAGCTGAGTCTGATGTAACAGTTTGCTATCTGCAACAACGTGTTCTCGAAGTATTTTGAAGAAATATATAATCAGGCTTTTTTGTTTACCAACAAAAACTGAAATGAAGAATAATAAAGTTAATAAAACAATTATAATAATATTCTGTCTGAATCTGTTCACAAATGTCAACATAACGAAAATTATGTATGACATTTGAATTGTAAAATGAAAATATTGCTTACCAATAAAACAACAAACTTCAAATAAGTCACTTAATTTATTAAATAATTACACTTATCATTTAAATGTAATAAATCAACAATTTAAACTGTCTCTTTTCTTACACTATTTTAATAGAAAACAATTAAAAAATAATTATTATTTAATTGTGATATCATACAATACAAATAAAATGCCCAGTAGCAGCTTCTAGGCAACCAGGTGGTTAAAAATAACGTAGCACTTGTAGCCGACGAGTTACAACATACGAAAAGCCACAAGTTATTGCTCTCGCCCATAAATAAGTTACTATGATAACACGATTTATGGCGCATTGTCAGGGGCAGCGTATATCAGATGAGAACTTTTTAAATTTCGCTGCACGAGTATTATATTATACGTCTGTACGACAAACCGTGTGTGTCGAGGAGATTCAGATGCAAGAAATGTCTGCAAAATAGAAGCTGTCTTTGTATTGTTATGTAAACAACAAAAGATATACCAGGAGTATTTATTTGGTTTTACTTTATTATTCAGGCATGAAAAAAATGAGCTTAAAGCTCACTATGTCATCATCATACGGACAATCTCGTAAATATTATATAATATAGAGAGATGTTAAAATAATACAAAATAATACTTGTGTGTCTATAAAATCAATCCATAACTATAATACTTTCGATAGTTTCGGCGGTAACTTTGTGGAAGTTCATTTTAATATAAAATTTAAAATAACTTCCACGTATTGTGCGACTAACTGTGACACGTGTTTCGCCTCTTTCAGAGGCATCCTCAGACTTACTATCGCAAAGTTTACTTAAGTAACAACCCATAACTAATTATTCTAATATTCGGGTCCTATGGCGCAGCGGTTAGCGTTGTGGGCTTCAGTGTCGGACTTCACGCGTTCGACTCCCAATACGAATAGCATTTTATCGATTTCTGTTCGAAGGCATGGGTTTTTGTGATGTCTAAAAATTCCCTCCTACCCTTTCCAATCCTGTAATAATTGGGTGTAGCAAGAGCGATTAGCTAACCACTAGTCCTGTCCTAGTCTAATCCTTCTATCCCTACTACTCTCTTTGAATAAGAGAGGTTGAGCGACTGAGTAACAAACAGTTCTCGTAGAAAAAATCGGTTGAGATACCTCCATTAGGAAGCCAAGTGATCCAAATTGGGAGCGGTCATGGATAAATAAATATATATATATATATATATAAACTTGTTCATTGTTAAAAAGAATAATATTATTTTCGCTTTTCTACTAAATTTACTTTTACGAAAAACTGCTCTTTTATCAGTTAAACTTTCTTTTGGCGGGGTTAGGAACAGAATGAAAATGGTGAGATTATTTAAGGACTTGTAGTTAGCTGATCGTTCTCCCTAGTTCACTGATTCGCTAAAAAAATTGAGTGACACCCATCAATTACGGTTTACGGACGATCTTCACCCAAGAACGAAGAAGATCTGTGCTGTGATCTGAGCTGTGACACAGCACCTTTTTACAATTTTATTTGAATTATCATTTTTTTCATCTTCGAAAACCGTTTTATGTCAAGTAATAAATATTGAAATTCAAAAACCGGTTTTTTCAAATGTCGGTTTTCGTTTTAGGCCTAATAGGTACCGTCGATTACTAAAAATGAGCTTATCATTCATTGTCTTTGAATAATATACCTAGGTATATGTAAAAAAACCGTGTAAGTGTAAAAAAAATAACCAAAATCGTTATCTGTAAATGTTTACACAGAAGACAAACTTGAAATAAAGATGAATAACGAATATGTCACAAAAGCAATAATAATTGTCACAATACAATGAAACTTATTATAATTTTATAATAAATGTTATTCGTAGACAACAAATTACTAACACATGTCTTAGATACAATCTTAATCGCCAGAAAATATTTTAGAAGGTCTTTTATTGCTTCTGCAAAATAGACTATCAAGTGTTGCCAGTGTAATTTATTTGCCTATTATATTTAAATTTATTCTTTGAACATAAATTCTGCGAAACACAAACATCGCGATGTGAAACGATGATGATACTATCGTAGAATTAAAATAATGTCTTCTCCGATGATTTAAATGTGTGCAAACATTATATAATATATATTTTTTAATAACTGTTAATTAAACGCCCAATAAAAGATGTAATACTAGAATATTTTTTATTCAAGGTTTAATATTGCGTGATTTGAAGTGTAAATAAAGTGTGAATATGGTCGTCTTAGATTCAATCACTGGACAGTAGTTATTTTTTTTACGGAAAAGTACTGTTCTCATCGGAGTCTATAGCAGTGGCTGGCAAAATGTAGAATCTCATGAATCACTAAATATTGTACATAATTTAAATTCCCCAGAAAGTATAAATGGAAAAAAATACAGATAAAATGAACCTAGATAACAAAATAAAATCATTATTTTTAACCAAATTATCAAAGCTCAAATAATACTAAAGAAAATGTAAAAACAGAAAAATTAAAAATGGTTCCACATTTCTTTGCGGACCGTCGAAATTCTCCCACGGACCACCGCTTTACCAATCGCTTTTGAGATCCCGAAATCCCGGGTTGTGTCAGTGCAGTCAGAGAATAAGAAATGCCAAATTCTTGATAACTCTAGAAATCCGCGTGAGACCTAAAAAAGTTCCGTTTTTTTGTCATTTTATGAAATTTTGGCTTTTTAACATTGGCATGCAAACAAAATTTATGAAAAAACTCCGAAAGAGCTAAAAAAGAGATGCCACATGAAAGGAAATCCCGTATTTGTCCACCACGATTCAATGGTAAATGTCCAATCCCGGGATTGAAAAAATGTAAATCATTTAATCCCGGGATTTTAAAAGGGTCCAGGATTGGATGCCCTAGTCTACAGTAGTTCCTCTCGCTATTTTAAATCTTATTTTCTACTCTAAAAGGAAACAAAATATTGATTTTTTCCCCGTTAAATGTATGGTTATAATTTATTTTTCCATGATATGCTGGCAGAACTATTACTTGATAGTAGAAATAGGAAATGAGTCACTTAGGTGAGAATCAAACGATTGCATTCTTCAATTTTTTCTAAATGATTTTTCAATCAATTCATAACATTGCATACAACAATCAAAGGCTCACGATTACTATTGGATTATATGCGAGTCAATTTTTCCGCACTTTGCCTGATGTATTAGTCAATAACTGATTTGAGAACCTGGGAAAGTAATGAATTCTCGACGATTCTTATATTGATAAAGGCGAGCAAGTGTATCTAGTCTACTCTAATCCTAATGATTACAAGGTTTAGGATGCATGTCCACTAAACTTGTCTCTTTCCTTTTCAATAAGCTTGTCTACCCTTGACAATGTTCTCTACAAGCCTGGTGTATTCGTTTAATAGCTAGTATGCTCTCCCTGAGTTTGTAAACATGATGTCAGAATACTGATTGTATAAAGAACAGAAACTGAAATCAATTCTTATTCATATCTTTCTTTAGCTATAATCCACTCCAATCAATCTCTTCTACCTTGCTTGTTCATCTGCCTCACTGCGCCAATCGCTGATCTCAGTATATGTGCATAAGTCTGGTGACACTCCATCAATCCAGCAAAGTTGCGGCCTTTAAACTCTCCGTCTTTCTCCAGCAGTACACAATGAGAGACGTTTGAATGGAGGTTTTTACTAAACCACGTCTAACGTGTGTACAGTTGCAAATAAACATTGAAAAATCTGACCACTATAGAAGATATTTAGCTCATATTTGTGCTAACGCTTCTAATTTTAACTGTCACTTCTGACGCATACGCCCAATTGGCCTTATGATAGTTTTATAGAGACAAACTTTTGTGTTTTGTGATGAGATGGTTGGTTAATATTATTATTTACAAATTTCAGGAAGATAGCTTATCGATAGCTTTAAAAAAGTCCCACCAGGGTACCCAGGATCCATTCATTGTATGAGCCATTGCGGTTACCATATTTATTTTATATGAAAATCACATAATGCCCAGTCGGTTGATTATATCCAGGTACGTCTCGGTTACACGATCGCCCGTCATCATCGTTGATTTACATCGTGAGTCGCTCACGTGATTTACATCGTGAGGCGATCACGCCGCGAGTGCTTTTCATGCGCATGCGCGACTTCGTGACTGTGTGTTGGCGGGCGGTTCTGTACCTGCCCGATAATATGACGTTTACGATTTATTGAAGTATTAACATCGATATATTAATGGTTTAGATACGCCATCGGGGGAGTTTGCCTCTATTTAATTTTAATAATTTATTTACTAAAAAAACAGCACCATTCATTTTTGATCAAATCGCACAGATGTACGAGGTACAAAATGGTTTCCTTGTCACCTTGTTTTTAACCGTTTGAATGCCGCGCAAATAAATCATTAATATGTCCCAGAGATACTGCGTGTTTTTGAGAAAAATAATTTTGCCTAATATACACTCGAATTCGATATTTTAAAAACCTATATTGACTCAGTATAGATGGCACTACACATATTCATCAAAATATTGCTTATATTCTATGTATATGATAAAAATATGATATTACACGTGTTTTTGTATATTTCTTTCATTTTTTGCAACTAGTTATAGATTGAGGATAGTTTAACTAAAACCGGGATTTTAGGCTGTCCCCAAAGGTCTCTTCGGGACGCTGGGACAATTGACTCGAAACCGGGACAAACCCGGAATACCGAGACGCCTGGCAGCCTTATCTAAGCATCAAGTAAAGTGCATTACAATTTTAATCTTGGAGTATTATAATTTTTTCGCAAGTATTTTTTGAAATTGTATCGATCGTTATTACAATGAATCAAAGATGATAGGATTTAATTTCAGTTAACTTTTTTCTTCAGACATTAAATTTTGATGTGAATTATTTTGTTAATTTATGGTGACAAACCGTTTGCTCAAACCCTTGCTTTCAATTTGTGCACAGTTTTCAATAAGTACAAACGGTCGAATTCAGGTCAGGCAGGATTAGCTCTCGCGGCTCGGAGACTAGAAAAATACTTCTCTGCCGATGGGGGTCGTTTAGGGACCCCAGTGGTTTCCTCATTATTGGCCTTATTCTTATGAATTTCAAAAAAAAAAATAGTCTAAGGGCTTTAAAATATCTCTCTGCATCATTCCTCATACATTTTTTTTATAAAAATCCGTGGTTTTTTAATAAATAATCATATTTTAAGTTGCGCGTAAAAAGACGTCATTTCAGTGCAAATATTAATTTGCTACTGACGCGCTTTGCTTTGCGGCGTTCAGCCTAGTTATCTTACGAACGATCGCTGATAAGCGGGCGCTTATCTCTTATCTTATCGTATTTATATAAACTACAAAAGGTCCAAAAAACTATGATATAAGAATACCTTAATTATAAACATTGTATCACCCATATTAAAATAGATATTTAAGAAAATGTGGGTATTGGGGTCGCATTTCTTGAGCTTAGAACCGGAAAAGTTAAAGAAAGTCGTTTATTCAATATGATTCTGTGCCCCTGTCATTTATCAGTTGAATAATTTAAATACGTAATAAAAGATCATTTTTATTTGTTTTGAGTTGGGCTATTTTTTATGTTTTTAGTAATATCTGTGTGAGGCTGTCCAGAAATGTCGTTACACGATTGTAGACATTTTTCGACCCTGTGCGCCCCTTATCACATCACATTTCGTTAAATTAACTCCTTTATCTAAATTCATTCCCACCTTTCAAATCCTAAAATAACGGGGCGCAACGAGAGCGATTAGGTAACCACTACTCCTGTTCTAGCACTATTCTTTGTATACTTACTTACTTCGAAAAAAAGAAGTTTAGACATTGAGTAACAAGCAGTTCTTGTAGAAAAAAACTCTGTTGGGATACCTCCATTAAGGGGTTATATACTTTACATTAGGAAATGGATTGAAAACAAAAGTGCCCTAGAGATCTATTTTAACTTCTCAACATTTTCACAAATCGTGACATTTTGTTTGTGTTCCTTCGTCCGTCATCCAAGAGTCCGTCGTCAATATAATATGGACTTTCCCTCTATAGCAACGATTATTACAACCAGGGCCGGCGCCACCATACAGGCGAAATAGGCAACCGCCTAGGGCGTAAATCATAAGGGGGCGCATAGATTGGGTACTAAAATTGTTTTTTATAGTCCAACATGTTGAGTTTTATTGAATTGAACAGACAATCACCTACAATAACAGTTAATATTGGAACATTATTGGAGATACATTGAAGCGTATTTGACTAGATTAGTGTAGTACTATTACATTTTTTTTTGTTTTTTTTTAATATCCAGTATTGAAGTAACATTTCAAGACTATATGAGTTGTCTGGTATCAAAAGTAGAACTGTTATATACATGATGTATGGAACAGTTCTGCTTTTGATACCAGATGCCTCATATGCTCGATGGTGCGGCGATGTGTGCATTATACTGGTATTGTATTTAAATTTTAACACAGAAGACCGGGCGAACATACATATGTGTGGATTTAGTGTGTAGGCTTAGACAAAAAAAGAGTGTAAGTTTAGACAACAAAAAAATCCACAGTATCACGTAGAAAATAATATTTCTTTAGATAACGTTAAAACATATAATTTTATTCAGCATTTGATGATTTGGTGACACATTTTTTGTGAGCTTTATTTCGTTACTATAATTGTGTCTAATTTTTATAAACATTACATTCCTGACCAATCATGAATGAAACAAATTCAGTATTTTAGAGTAAATGTTTAAATGTTCATATATCATATGTTATGTGTACAGAAAATAAAGTTAATTATTGATAGTTTTTATATTCCATTTTAGATGAAACATCTTTGCTATGCTATGTGAAAATCCTTAATAAGTTTTAAACCACCCGTCAAATTGCCATATCTTTTTTCTAAAGACGTATAATGACACAGACCATAGCAGTCCTATACCAGCACTATAGGGGGCTTTTCACAGACCCATTGTCTCAAATTCACTTTACATGTGTTTCGTTTTTTTTCTTTTGTGCACACTTTGTAAGTGATCCGCGTCAACCTCAAATTCAAAGAAATGTTGTCATTACGTAAAATATTTTTGACCTGCCAAAAGGCAATAAATTATGTAATAATCTCTTATACCACTTCGAGACCCACTCAACAAGATGTTATTTTTTTAGCAAAATTAATGAATTAATAATAAATCCGCCGAGTGCCAAGTCTACTGCACGGTAGACAGCTTCGTTGGCTGATATGCCGGATCTCACGGGCTTGAATCCTTGTACGAACACCATTGTTTTCAATCGATTTATCGGGTTTTCTTCGAATGCAAGTATGTTTGTGATGTATAAACACCCCACCCCCTCCTACCCACCACGATTCCAGTCCTAAATTAACGGGGTGTAGCCAGAGTAATTAGGTAACCACTAGTCCTGTCCTGCCTATCCTTTCTATCTATCCTACTCTCTTAAAAAATGAGAGGTTGAGCGACTGAGTAACACACATAAGCGGTTCCACATTAAAAGCGGGCATGGATAAAAAATGACAATACCGGTTTGTGCAATTGATGAGGTATTTTTTTTATTTCTATATAAAATGGGTGAAATTGTTAAAATGGAGGCGCGCAAATTAAGTTTGCCTAGGGCGCCAAATAACCTTGCGCCGGCACTGATTACAACTTATATCTATGAGAAATATTATGTAATATATTATAGATTCCACTCAACAGATGTTGTGTTAAGTTGAAATACTGCCAATGGATACTGGAGAAGTAAGTATAAGTTCTGTGCGCAATATGCAGCATATCGAATAATGGAGTGACGTGTGATCATTTGCACATTAAGTTTCTCCTTCGAGGCACGCACGCGTCTAAAATTACACCTCGTTTACTTGTAAACACTTTCTGTACCATTTTAAAAGTATGTATTCATTTTCTTATTGTGGTTTCATGAATTTTACAAATAATAACATTCAAGGGTGTGTTTGTATCAATTATATTGTGTGTATTATCAATTATTGGTTTCATGTCAATTCGATATGCAAAAACAAAACACATTTTCTTGTAGTAATTTGACGGATTTATCAAATACTCAAGATCACTTTCGCTCATCGAAAGATTAGTACATGAATTAATTCTCAAGATATTACACAAGTCATTTAATACGACAAATAGAGAACTAATATATCCGTAATAAACACTGGTTACCATCAGCATTTTTTTCACGTGAGCGAATATTAATTGTTTTTTTATTTTTATCGTAATAAGAACAGGATATTTTTTTATTTAATATATTATACATATATATGTTAAACCAAAGATTCCCAAACTATGAACACCAGTGTTCCGCGGAGCCAGAGTAAGTGTTCCGAAAAAAAAATGGAATGGTTTTATACGCTGCAACACAGTTTTTAAAAAAATCTGAAAAATTCAGCTAAGTATTCCGTTATATTTTCCGGACTTGCCAAGTGTTCCATTCCAGAAAATGTTTATGAAACCCTGTGTAAAGCCATGCCCGCTCTCAATGTGAAACGTGTGGACTTCTGATAGATCTCAACATACGTTTTCTACGAAGACTGGTGGTAACTCATTTGATCACCAACTATTTCTCGAAAGGAGCGGCTAAGTTACTGCAAGTGTTTTTATCACGGCCACGAATTCGGTTAAAAAGAAAACGACTGACTCCGACTTACAATCTAGCTTTAAATTAAAAACCGACTCCAAATTGATTTTTTCACTCATTTCCGTTTAACTTACCATCAGATAATTTTAGCCACTAGAATAATTCTAGTACATTTCACCAATCAATATGATGAAAGTAGTTATCTTCGATTGTTCCGAATCCATAACTCATGGTTTTTATATATTGCTTGATTTTTTTGCAACATACTAACTGGTAGGACTTATTTATAGTCAAGATTTTTGATAGTTACGAAAATTCCTTTCGGACGCCGGGACGCTTGGCATCCCCACTGTAATGGTAATAAGTATTTTACATTATTTTATTGCATCTTAGTTGAAATTAGACGAAATAGTTAGAAAACTATGTTATAATGCTTTTATCAGTATGTCTCACTTATGAAAAAAAATACTGCATAAGCGACATAATGACACTAACTTTAAAAAAAGACAGTATGTAATAGGACAAAATTAGTAAATGTATTCGGAATTATTAACATCACAAAGTATGCGCTCAACTACAAAAAGACATGTCAAATCCTTCCCAATACATCAGCTATCAAAGATCACTAAGATTGCATCTTACCGATGTCTTATCAATTACATCTACTTACCAGCCGGTGACTTATTTGCTTGTCGATGCATAGAAAATCTTTGGTGATATATTATTCAAGTGGGTGATTTATCAGCATTTGCATCCGAGGTGTCAACGTGCTACCTGAAGCTGTCGACCGCGAGGTAATGAGAGACGTGTCAGGTTACACTGCCGCGCGATAAGTTCATTAAATTTGTTGAAGCGACTCTGGGCTTAAAAGCGAGAAGCTTCGAGCTTTGACAGCTGCAAACTACAGATTTTTCACTGTACAATTTTAACCGATTATTAATACCAGGGCTGTAGAGTCGGAGTCGCAGTCGCAGAGGCGCGGTATTTTGGCCGGAGTCGGAGTCGGAGTCGTAAAAAATGAGCGGCTCGATTTTTTTTTGAAAAATATATCTAATGATGTGTATTTAAACAAAATAATCAAAAGTGTTAATATTTCATGCTTGGCTGACTAAAGATGATCTGATGGTATACATACATATATATGTGTTAGTTAAAATGAAATTATTGAAAATTTTCCTCGGAGCCGGCGTCGGAGTCGTTAATTATTTAAAAGCTGTAGTCGGAGTCGTCTTTTTTTCACGCGACTCCACAGCCTTGATAACTACTGTGTACCCGGTGTTACATTACATCCAATATTTTTTTTTACCATGTTCGCTCCCAGTGTGAAGTATATGGACTCCTAATGGAGTTTATCTTAGCAGATGTGTTTCTACGAGAACTGCTTATTACTCAGTTGCTCAACCTCTCTCTGTTTCCAAAGAGAGTAGGTATAGAAGGGAAGGGCTAAGTCAGGTCTAGTGGTTAGCTAATCGCTGTCGATACGCCCCGTTCATAGGATAGGATAGGTGGTAGGGGGGAATTCAAGACATCACATACATCTATGCTTTCGAACAGAAATTCATAAATAGTTTGAAAAATCCATTTATAAAACTGTCCGTATCGGGATTCGAATCCGGGACCTCCGTAACCGAAGCCAACAACTTTGACCACTCGACCACATATAGTAAATTAAAATTTTATGTGTCGATACCTCTCTCCCTACTCTTAAAAAAAAGTGAAAGCGAAAAGCTAACTCTCAAAGCTTTCAATCACATTACAAGCAATTCATCTTTTTAACACTTTTTTAAGTGAATACCGACAATCAGTGTTCGTCTAGGGATATTTTTCTCCAAGACGAACCTCAAAGGAAATGGAACTGTGTACCCACTTTAGAAATAAAAAAAAATGCCAGGAAACTTAGACCCCACTTAGCAAAACCCATATAATTCAGTTGGTTAATACAAAAGAGAAATAATCTATTATTTTTGTTACTACGTATTCTAAACGATTCTATGAGATTTCGTATGACACTAGAAATTTATTAAATATACTTTATGTGTAAGACAGACCTAGGGACCTCATTTTTAGGGGAGAAGGAGTTGGCATTTACCCCTTTAGAATTTGAACATAAATATATAATCTTTATCCCTGGTTGGCTTGCGCACATAGATGAAATAACAAAAGAAAAAGCTGACAACTTTTGCCCCCCTTCAGCCTGAAATGACGTTTTTGATAAAATCTATTGGTTGTTTTGCTACAATTTATTTTAAAAAAATAAATAAAAGTTTTCTACAAAGACTGCTTTTAAATAAATATTACTTTTCGTTTTTGGTTTCAATGTGCAGATTTAGACGCATCAGAGAGTAAAACAATGTATGCACCCTCTATTTACATCATTGATTACAAACTATTTTTTAAACTTAGTTTTATGATGGTGAAAATATGTACATACGTTTTAAAATTTCATTTACAGAATTCGATTTATTTAGAAAATTCTTCAAATAAATTTTGGATTTTTTACATCTACCTACACTTTACACATATTTGTTTTCGTCTAGATTTTTAACGTTTCTTTATACAGGCTTTTGCGGTAGGTGAAAACTTAATTGAGCATTGCTCTGACAGCCCGAAGGAGGGAACGCAAGTGAAGTGAGCTGCGGTTGAAAAGGCTTACAAGGTGAGGGAGGCAGGGAGGCAAGGAGGCGAAGAAGAGTTGGCGGGAACTTTCAACGGGAACAATGGCGGCCGACGGATGTGACGTCAGCTCTGCTGTCAACCTGTCGCAAGCTTCAAGACAGTCCGGTGGCAGGATACGTGATTACAACAAATGGCGGTGTCAGATTGTCTGCCGCCATTTTTTGTTGCCGCTGTTTCGCTTCTTCTTAACGCATTGCGTCCGGGAAAACTTTTCCGTTAAATGAAACGAACATTGTTTTAAGAAATTTTAGAACGAACATTGAACTATTTTACCATACTGTTGATGTTGTAAGTAAGATTATCAGTTTTATATTACATAATTATATTTTATTAGAGAGTAAACATTTATTTGTTTATTAGGGAATTCACATTGGACTGAATATAAGATATGGTCGGGCTATAGGACTAATGAAAATTATCATATCTTTTATCCGAAAATAGTATATAGCATGTTCGTAACATATATTCATAATTCAGTGCCGGCGCGAGGTTATTTGGCGCCCTAAGCAACGGCTATTAGTGCACCCCCTTTTTAACAAATCGTCCCATTGTTTTTTCGAAATAATGACAAAAAGCAATTCAGTAGCATTAGAAATATTTTTTTTTTTGTATATTGTATATCAATGTCCGCTCCCAATGTGGAACATATAGACTCCTATAGAATACGATATATAATTACAAAAAAAATAAATCAAAATAAAATAAAATGTACTTTTATTTATTATTATTAGAGTATATAAATATAATTTTAATACTGCGTTTATGCGCCCCCTAATGGTTTGCGCCCTAGATGGTTGCCTATTTCGCCTGTATGGTGGCGCCGGCCCTGCATGATGTATATCTGTCTGAAGGGTTTCATAAAATAAATGAATAATCGGTCGCAAGTATATTTACCAATATTTTTAGAAGTGGACTATTATGGTGAAAATGAATTTTAAGACACATATACAAAAGTGATACTTTGAGGAAACGATTAAATGGCCGCATAGTGGGACGCAAAAAAAATACAGTAAAACCCCCATTTACACTAAATTCGGAACAGTGTAATTCGGGGTAGTGTAATTGGGGGTGTGAATCTCATACAAAATTAGGGATTTAATTTTTTCCGCAAAAATGCCAAACTAAGATTTCCCTTAGTTTTGCAAAAAAAAATATGGACGAAATATTTATTTTTTGTAGTAGTAAATATCCCGCTCACAGACAGACGCCCAGCTATGGGTATATAACCTTCAATGTGTTGAATACACAGACGCTAGCCAACATTTGACTGTATGCGCGGCACAGACGACCGTCTCGTAGTAACGACAATGGAATGCGACCGTGCAATTGGGGGATTTGCGGCGAATATTTTAAGCCAGCGCGTAATTCGGGGTAGTGTAATTGGGGGTTATACTATATATCAAAGTGCAAGATCGCCAGAATTTTTAAATCTGTGTTCATAAATGTATAAAAATTCGATATGTTATTTATCCTAAGTGTAACTGTTATTTTAATTGTTCGAAAATTAATTACCTACGTATGTTTTTTAATGCGTGCTATTTGCTGTGCTGATGCACTGTTTCCATAATTTGCATCGCTTGCCACATTTCAGCAATGGTATGCTGTCGACCGTCGATTGTGGGTGACGTGTCATGTCACGGAGTGTCACGTTACTGCTACTCGGCGTAGAATGGTGGCGTCGAAGGAATGAGGCAAAGAAAAACTGTGGTAGACATTTTGGATATTGGAATGTGCGTCAGCGGGGAGGTATTTAATGCAAATATTTCCACAATAAAAATACTTTGACTCTTTTATTCTGAAACGCACAGGAAGAATTTCATACAATTCTTTAAAAAGGTTCAAAAATATCCATGAGAGTATAGTAAGTTGCATCGGATTAAAAAAAAAAAAGAAACTTAATCAAATATTAGACTTAAAGATAATATTGTTGCTTGTACCACTTTATGCAAATAAAAAAATATGCTTAAAACTTCAAGGGTTGATTAACATATTATATAGACTGTGGGAAGGAAAAAGGACGTAACCCACAGTTTTTTTTCAAAACAAGCCTTTTTCGATAATCACAATGTATCAAACTTGACACACGTTCTCTCAAAAGGATGCAAGCTGAAAATGCCGAATTAGTATCTAAAATTAGTTTTTAAATTTGAAAAAGATGAGCTTGTAAAAATTTAACATAAGATAAATGACTGAAATAAAGGTTCATCCTACACAATTTCTTTGATTAATATTGGATTATGTCAATCAAACACCAGTTTAAAAGTTTCTGTGCACTTCATGGTTGTGTATAATTATAATTCATAATTTGCATATGGCCCAAAATCCTCAAAACATGTTTTTTGCGCCTCGTGTGAGTTACCTCCTTTTTCCTTTCCACAGTCAATAATACTATACCTTTATAATATTTGAACAATAAATTCATTGCTTGTGTATTCAATTGTATGTGATGAGCACACAAATATTTAGAATCGATTTACTCAATATAGAAACTATTCCGAATGAGGTTGTTATAAAATATTAATTGTTTTCCAAAAGAAATCATAACATCGTAAAAAAAATGTTTTCAAAATAAATTTACATATTCTGAGAAAAGTAGTCCGTCAGGAGTGTCAGGACTGAATTTAGAGACGATCTTAAAATAAACAGTATCATTGTTATTTTAAAAAGAATTACATAAATAATTGTAATATTTATTTTGTTCAGCAGCAGCAAGAGTTTTCTTATGAGCATTTTAAGTATTTGGCGAGCTTAAACAAAATCTTTAAATTATTCCACATCCGTATTTTAAAATGATAAAAATTCTCAATCTTTCAGATTCCCACAAGATCTCATCTGATATATTATATTTCATCATACGTAAATAAAATCATCTTTTTCTTGAATACACATCAATAATTCATCAGAATTATGTTAAATATTCAGGGCAGACTTGGTAGTCACAGGTACAGTGCTAACAATGTCACGTCGTATTGTTACTAGTCGACCAGTCGAAAATTTTCAGTGTTTTTATAAGAACACAAATACCTTCCTCTATCGACTTGGAAGTTTCATATTGAATAATGCATTCAATCATTATACATGGCATTATTTTATAAAATATAACTTATTTAGATAATATTGTTTTTTGATAGAATATTTTTACATGATCCCAACCAATTTGACGATTCCATTATTCCAGGATTTCCGAAACCGAAATTTCATTACTGAAAACATATTATTAATACCTGAATCCCGACTTTGGGTATACCAGTATAATAATCTCTAATTACTTAAGGTGAGAATTCTTGCTCATGTTTCTTATAACATTTCTTTATATTAAAACTATCCATTAAAAAAATATTTAATTGAAAATATATCTTTATTTTTCCACTTGTTGTGTTACAAAATGTGAAATCATCACACAGAAAATCGCAAGGCTTACGAATAAATCATTTTTATCGTCTAGTAATGATTTTTAATAAGGCGTAACACGTGTCAAATTTTGTAACAAAATATGTGGAAAAACAAATTTATCAAATTTAATTTTATATTCAAAATATTTTTTCACAAAGTTACTGCCGAATTCATCGAAAGAATTCTTTTAATTATTTATTAAAATACACGTTAAAATGTAGTCGTATAATTATGAAATTAAAGCATAATAATCTCTATAAAAAATATAACACAAGAAATAGGCATAGTGTTGCTTAAACCCATTAGTTAGACAAGGAGATATTATGCTAATTTTATTGTGATACTTTGAAACGTCGAGAGCATGGCCATTAACATTTTTCACATTTTCTTGGTTTACATAAAATAATTCAAAGCGTAGAAAACAAGAAATTTTCTGAGACACAGAGTGAGCACAAAGAAAAACATGACTGGAACAACATTTTATGTTATTCACATATAGAAGGAAATTTATCTGTTTTTTCGTGTAGGCCGTCATATTGTGCAATATTTCGTAGGAGCAATTTCAAATTTTCACAAACAAGGAGGAGAAATATCTCGAGTTATATTAAATCAAATTCAGCTCGCGGAATGTGAGCCATAAATTCAACGCTTTAGCCAGCCGATAATATATTTTAGTTAACACGTCTCTGCTTTGAAATTCTCCAAGAATTTCTAGAGATTTAATTCAGAGTGTTACAATTATTATTTCTGAAACTATCTGCGACACAAACGTCTGGTAACACGCAATTCTTTAATACACAGTCTCACAATGTAGATAAAGAGTTTTGACAGTGTTTGGACAGCAAAGTAATATTTATGTATGCACAAATGAGATTTCGTCGTATGTTCTTAATTAATTGAAAAATTGACACGATTGAGATATACAACAAAGGATCTATTCGGGTTACCACTCACCACTATATTTTGAACCTTGACATTTTTTAAACGAAAAAATGTTAAAAATAGTTCTCTGAATTAAACAAAACTATCTCATATTTAAGTACACTAAGTATATTTAAAAAAATATTGCTCTTCTTTTAAGGCGTTTTGAGGATCGGATAGTCAACATCAAAATAATCTATATTTTTGCATAATAAGTAATAACTCATACATGGATTGAACAATCAATCTTTTCAATTATCCGTTGGGAGTTTCGAAGCACCAGCCATCGCAATCGATTTAAACAAACGTGAAAGAGCTTTGACCACCTGTTTATAACGCCGCCATATACCAATACACTGATCCCCAATTACGCGAAAGTCGGGGCCACGTTATTGGGATTCGCGTAATTAGGATACGCGATTTTTTCGCGAAAAATGCAAAACTGCCAAAACTAAGAATAAATAATAAAAAATATATGGAAAAAATATTTAATTACTATGCGGTAAACTGCAGTCACTCGCCAACGTTTGACTGTACGATCGACACAGACAGCCGCTCAGCTGTGTGTGTACAGCCGCGCACGTGCCGAACGCACGCTCTCACAGCAACGACAATATAATTATATATTGGAAAAAAGCCGTGAATATTTTTGGAATTTGCGTTATTCGAGTTCGCATAATTGAGGGGATCACTGTATAAATAAATATAACACACTGAAACTAAGACAGATTTTTTCGCATATTCCGCTGATTTATGAAGACACCGGTTACATTCAGAGAAGTGGTCAAAAGGTCATGTATTACAGCAGCCACCTAAAACAGAGAAGACATACTAAGATTGATTTACACCTAGACACAAATTAAAGGAGGTATCTAATATTCAACATGATTTTTGGACCACTTTTTTTACAGCTGGTATATGTATCTAACATTTAATAATTATGGGTTATGGTCACTTTTGTAGTTGATCTGTCAAACACCAACGAACAACAGTATTTTAAAAATTTACGGGCGAGCCCAAGGATGTACCTACGAGTGGTTTAAATATCAAAAATTTAAGCGATTCAAATATGATTTGAAAAGCTCACCATCTTCAGTCAGTTACCTACTTGGACCCGCATATTTTATGATTAATCACATCTTGAAAAATAGCAATCATATTCAGTAGGCAATATTTTATTTTCTGCAAAACAAGGTTTTAAAAGAATTACAACACATTTATTTTTATAAGCTTACAATAAATATCCATTGCAATAAATAACGCAATAAAAAAAAACACATATAAATACAATATATATCATCTGTATTACTAGGCCCACACAGAAATTCAAAAAGAATTATTATCAACAGAAAACTGTGACCATGACACACTACTCGATGCGGTACATCCGTGGAGCAGTGAAAATGCGATATTTGTTGGTGAGCAGGAATTTGAGTTATGCTCACCGTAATTTTATGGCCTAGCATCTTTGGAACGCTTTTGCGGATGATTTACTTCTAGAAGTCTGTTTGTTTTTCCACATTCCACTAAACGAATAATATGCTCGGAAAAATAAATTTTCCACGATATATTTTACTCCGAATATCGGATAATTCCGTGTATGGAAACATTCGTGACCTTAGATATGTCATTGCTATTAAAAAATATTTATCATTAAAGTGAAATTTTCAATAAACATCCAATCTATATTGAAGATGGTTATAATTAATTTGTATACTAACAAGTTTTGACAACAAACAGTACAAGTAGGGAATCCAATCCCGAGCCAAAATGTTGATCCCGGGATTTCGTGATTACAATGTTATGATCCAGGGGCTATTCCCGAAATTGGGGTTTTTTTTAATAGTGCTAAACATTTAATTTTTATAAATGAAATTGATAATATTGGTAAAAAAATAATAATACAACTTATTCTATATTATATTCTCTAATATAGTCTCTTGGGAATGCGACCGTAGAAATAATGAAATATATTTTTGGCACTGGTATTATATAGGAGCTAAAAGGAGTGATTTTTTGTTAAGTCTAATTTTAAAGAGTTACTATGTTATTGTTTTACCACTTCAGCCAGAAATTTTATTTAAAAAAAATCATGTATGTACATATTTAGAACAATGGAATAATCACTTAAGTTATCTTCACACTGGATTTGACAGATAATTATAAACATAACAACGCATAAAACACAAAGCAAAGTCGAAATGGCATTAAAATAAATAAAAAGTCAATCAACATTGCAATATAAGAAAGAAACAATAAACGTTTCACGCTAATAAAAACGTCTTATCGTCAAAAGTGTCCACATACAGTAATCTATAATATGCTCTGGAATTTAATATGTTTGTGATTCATTAAAACGTAATTTATTACCGTAAGTGACTTCTAGTATTTCGTTTTACAGTTTTCGTCTGCAGAGTTTATTTTCCAATATGTTATCTGAATTGGGCTTTATGCAGGGGTGGGCTGCCAATATTCTAACAAGGGGCTCGCTTAATCTCGGCTATAATGCCTTTACATCAGGAATGAGGTGTACCCCGTGGCATGCGACCCACTTGTTTTTTTGTGGCCCTCAAATGTTTATTTTTTGAATTAAAATAATAAGTAAATTATTTAATTTAATACATATGTGAGCGAGATTTTTCGTTGACGATGCGGAATAAAGCGGTTCATAGAAATAGGCTAACTGATTTTGCAGCTTAATACCACAGATTCTAAAGAATTATTTAAGATTTTACAAAAGCAAAGGTCGTTCATCAACTTTTTAATTAAATTATTTGAATTACATGAAACGTATCCGCGTGTAAAACGAGGATTGAGCATACCTTAAAATTCATTTTTACTTGCGACCCGAAATCATAATTTGTTTTTTTGCAGCCGAATAGATAAAAAAGTTTGTGCATGCCTGCTTTACACCAAGGATTGACAGTGAAAATCTTAAAGTTGATTTTAATCATTATGAAACGTGACACATGACACATGGTTGATTAAAAGTTTGTTATTCACATACTTTAAGCCCAGTGGCGGTTCGTGACCTAAAACCTTGGGTGGGCTAGATAAAGTTTAGCATTGTATACTATTTACGAAATTGTGCATGTTTCCACTTCACATTATACATTAATCTGCAAGCAAATCAACAAATACTACGACACTACTGCAAAGCATAAATTATTATATAATGAAATCAAAGCTAATGTAAGTATAAAATAATAGAATAGTAAAAACTGGACCTCAAATCCGTCACCTTCAAAGTGAACTACCGTGTTTTGTTACAACTTGTCTCTGAATATAACGAACTCTGACGTTTATTTTTTTACGAACAGAGTTGTACAGTTTTTGTATTAAAGCTAATTTAATTACCCTGACTAATTGACTTCAGCTTATACCGACCAATCGGTAAGATTTATACATTCCGTTATAAAATACATATGGGGCGTTTGAATCGCTTGTACCTCCAGTTAAACAAAGTGCAAAAAACCTTGGTTTTACTCGTATAACTTCAAAATATCAGCCTCTATTATTGTTATAATACGTATATTAATCTGACATCACGAAGTTTCGTATGAATATGTAAGGCCTGCTTTTGATGCGCTCGCTTGAATCTAATACAAAACACAATCGAAGTATATTGTGGAACATACCATTGTCTTAATATTACAAGGAAAAGCAAAAAAAATATATTTATAAATGTTGAAAAGTTAGTTACGATTACAAATTATTATTTTTTCACCCAATTCTGTGAGTTTATTCTCAAAATTGTTTTTTCTACACTTTTTTGGTAAAAATCTTCTCTATGCTCCCTACCCAGTACCTAGAACCACCATGTTTAAACCTTGTTAAGCTTCTACTCACACTGATACAGAAATTTCATATTTTTTTCAACTCCAACGTAATTCTATTCAAAATATAAAAAATGAAAACTTCTATAAATCTACAAAGATTCCAATAGCGTTTAATAAAATACAAACATTGTTTCACTTCTACGTATGTTTAATAAAATTTGGTATCTTCCAAAAAAGACCACAAAACAATCTAAAAATAAAATTTAATCTTAAATCTACATTCACACAGATTTTGTCACTAACGACCCCGGGTTTCGATTTCACAGCTTCACGTTGAATCACAGACCTAGTATACATGAATTCTCTGTTTATATAATTAATAAATTATCATTTTTTAAACCAGTCTCAAAAACAGCGTTATACAAAATCTGTAAATTACATAATTTGAACATTCAAAGTTAATATTAATTTCTCCAACACCTTCAGTCAAATTAAATTAAACCTAAAAATAAATATGGAACCTTGTTCCTACAAAAATTTCAAAGAATTAATGAAACGAATCTGAAATAAAAAGGTGTACATGTGTTAAGTATTTAGTAATAAGGATATAAACTGACCCGATATCAGCTATAAATTAATCAACATCACTTTTTGACAATAACAAAAACCCGCCGTCTTTTTATTACACCGAAACAAATTCATTTTAGAAAAATTAAAGGCAACGAAATCTTATTTTAAAATCAATTTAACCGTATCCTGAAAAAGTATTAATACCGATTTTCCAACTAAACAACTCGCCGGCCGCCAAACTTTAACAAGGGCCGCGCGACCCCCCTCCACCCACCCCTCTCTGTGAAACAATAACAATGTACATTGTTATTTAAATTAGAGGATTCGATAATCTTGGATCAGACGATCTATTTATAAGAAATTCAATCCAAATTTTCGAATCATGTCTCTAATCCCCGATTGAAGTATCAAAACTGTGCGAGCCACCCGATGATACCCTAAGTACAAGTACAGTCATAGATAATTTAGAAATTGTCAATTGAGAAAGTTTTGTAATACTACAGACCAATCGAGTGAAATTCTGTGGAGATATTGGAATATGCATACAAAGTTGATACCGAGTCCAATTTCATTTAGTTGATCAAACTGTATAGAAAAATACCAGATGATATTGCTGTCACTCAGAAATGCGACTTTTAAAACTCATCGAAAGTTTAACCTCACGGAGACGAAGGTCATCTTGAAATGGCATTACTTGGCAGAGAAGAGTAGTAAATCAAGATAAATGGCATTGCATTATTTACAGTAAAAAGAATACTTCGCCAAGAAAATAACTCTTAATTGAAATATATATTATATTCATAATATCGAACGACAAAGTATCTTCAGTTGTCCACGCGATAAATTTTCAAATTATATATTATATTTTCCATGACTCTTGCAATGATGATGCTTACATTTGTGCATCCAATCATGTAGCATAGACGTTCCGAATTTAAGGGGCATCAAAGATAGCTTATGTTCTTTCGGTTCAGATTTTTATATATTTTTACTATTTTAGTGGGAATTTTCTGACGATTTTATGTTATCCGTAAAACAGAGCCCTTAAGTTTTATTGCGTCTCGGGCCTCCCGTGTGTTTAATCCACCACTGTGTATATGTGCATAATTTAGTAATTTTCTACATAACTAAATAATTTTAAAGGTAATTACTGTCACTGTCAATTATTTTTGAAAGCGCAGATCTTTTATACTAAAAAAATATGTTTCATTTTAAATATCACGAGCCTCTTTACTCTATTAAAATGACTCTGGTGAACACAGTTGGTCATCAACTTTATTACAAATTGTGGAATTAGTACAGGAAGAATTGTTTTATTTCTTGAACTTAGTTAGTACTCAGAAGTAGAGAAAAGTAAAATATTCGTGGATACAAATTCATTGCAATATAACGATATCACATCGTCATAATAATATTTGGAAGCAAGTATGTTAACACAAAATAGATTTTGTCGAATTCATTCACTACAATCAATTTTTGATATTTATATTATAAAATATACTGCAAAGGCACAGAAGGGGGCATAAGTTCTTAAATAATAAAATGATATGAATGTTTTCATAGAAATATGAATGTAAACAAACTGTCAGAATGTCAATCTGCAAAATCGAAGCTTGTGATATTGACTTTGACAGCCTGTGTTATTTTCCATTTTAGCATTTCGCATTTTTTTGATTTGAAAAATTTCCATGTGAAATGTAAGGTTAAAAAATATTTTTTATTCCGTATATGCATGATATGAAGCTATCAGTAAGGGTTCTGTGTCGAGAAATACCGGGACTTTATTCTTCCGACGCTTTTTGCCAGTCTCGATTACCGGGAAATTTGAATGAACAAGTCGAGACTTGAGTCTAGCTAATTAATTAATAAAATTTGTATGAAGTAGATTTTATTTGTTCAACAAAAATATTGCTGGACAATCTTTATACCTTGAGAACACTGAGAGCTTGACCATTGCACGTACGTATGGACAGATGTTAGTTTTAAATGATAAACATACAATAACTGAACCAACGTATATTTTTCATAAATGTTTTCATCGTCTAAATAAAACGATTCCTTCGAACGATGTGTAATAAAAAAACAATATAAATATTTACAATTCCATATCGTCTTTTTTTGCAATGTTTTACCTAAAAATAAAGTTTCCACGAGTTTTGAGTAACCAAGAGTGTTCAGGTATAAATATTACGCTCTCGAGACGTGAGAATTTCCCGGGATATGACAATTTTATGTGTCGTGTCCCGGGACACGGAAAAACTCGAGATTTCAGAGTCCTTAGCTACCAGTGGTCATCCGCAAATTACTTTTCATTTAAATTAGTTTCAGATAATATTATAACAATAGACAAATAGGTTATGATTGTAAAAATTATAAAACTTAATATGACGAAATGAAATCGAGATTTTAAAGGTGGCAAGATTATCTTAAAAGTAGTATTGCGCCATTTATAAAATGATGATAAAACGAAATCTTTGTTTATTATTTTATATGTATATCTATTTTTTTATTTCTACCTTGTTAATTAATACTAACCGTATTAATAAAACACAATATTCCTTTGTACTTTATTTACACTTTATTTAAAAGGTCAGAACCGGTTTCGCTCATGGCGAGCATTGTCAACTGATACAAAAGAATATAAATATAATGCCTTTCAACCAAGTATTGACAGTGAACACCCTAAAAGTGACCAAAAGTTTGGTTTTGTTAATTCAAATAATAAATAATCAGTCTTTGAGAAGTGAAGTGAGCTAAGTAGAAAAATCATCAATCTTTTCTATGGGACTTATACAATCACGTTTTTATGTAGAGTTTTTGTGGATTGCATATTTTTATTTAAGGAATAAAACATTATTGCAGTAAGTATTAATAAAGTTTAAATAACGTTTGCGATACTTTGAGATATGTAGAATATTATAACGCGTCGAACTTAATGTTTTCTAAAATACTGCATGGCTCATTTCACTTCTCATGGTTTCATATATTCTGATTTAATTAACAAATGTTTTTTTTACAAAATCTTATCTCACTTACAGTTTCATAGGTACCTATTGCTAAACGATAAACCACCGCTGGATCTGGTTTCTTATGGCGAATGACAGGTGTCACCAAGTATGGTCCCCGTCCCGGCAGCCAATGCAAGACTTCATCTAATTGCATCTTAAAGCTGGCGGCATCCCATTGATGTTTTCTCCGATATATAGCCTGACGAGTTAGTTACGACAAGCTCTTCTGAGATTGATGACACCACAACTTGTTTTATGATATATAATTAAAATTCGAAAAGAGGTATCCCGCATGATTTGTTGCCGAGTAATTTATTGTGTTTTTTTTCGTAATTATTTGTGTAAATCTTTATTGCCGATTGTACGTCTAGATCTTGATAAATTATTACATTGATTTTTCCGCAGGAAAATAAATCAGCACGAAATGATTTCGTAATATCAACGTAACCACGAATGGCTATAAATCTTCAATTATGCAAACAAGCGTATCTGTAAATATTTATTTTAAATATAGCAATACTTAAATAAGCAATCAATTGTTACTTAATACTCTTATAATATTTAACAATATACAATTTACCGTAAACTTATCAATCTTAATGGCTAAATGGAAAGGTTTTGAGTTGGTACTACAGTAAAGTGTTGATATAAAACACATAGCGGATTTTGAAAGCGCAACAATGAAATGCTGTTTACTCAATTTGTTATTATTAAGAAATATACCAAAAAAATACTGCATTATTTAAAAAAACTTTTAGCTAGTAAGTAACTGTTTACGTTTTTAGAATCGGATAGAAAGTATTTGAGGAGCTTTGGAAACATCACAGATATCCATATTATTGGGTATAAATCTATATATATAGATATTAAATTTGTAATTAACACTATTAGCGTTTGTATCTTATACTCCATCCCTGGATGCAGTAGAAAAGAAAAATAGCTGTAGTATGTAATTTATAGGTTAATAATTCAAGTCAAGTTTTACTTTTTCATAAATAACATTAAGATTGCTTCTTAATTAAAAAAAAAACAAAACACGTGTCACATTGTATTACATAACCTGTGATATATCAAAATGTGATTATTATATTTAATTTATTTCTGAAATTCAAGACGCTGATTCATAAATTCGACCACTTAGTTTATATAAATAACTTAGTAAATACTTGAAGCACAATTATTTACAATTTGTTAATCGACTTGAATATGTATGATTGTTTCAATTCTAAATATAAAAACATATTTATAAGTAGCTTAGATTTTATTAAAAAATGTGTTTTTCTCTATGCATCATAAAAAAAATATAATACAGTCAAGCCTAGACACAAAGGGGAAGAAAGTATGTCTGGAATAGGAATTATGAAGTCAGAAATGATTCTGACGACAAGCGGCCCCCTAATTGTTGCGATTTTTCTTACTTCACTGCTCCTTGATGCTGCTTCTTCTCTAACGAGCTGTCGTCCATTTTGATCCTACGAAGACAGACACGAATAGAGACACCCAGTGTTAGTCAATTAAAAAAAATAAACAGTGATTTAATTTTTAATGGTAATATAATTCAAAAAAGATCACATATTCACGTTTGCCATCAATTAACAATTTATTTGATTAACTAATTTATATTATTTAAGCCCCGTAACAGAATGCTAAATAGTAACTTTATAAAATTACAAATACTATTATTTCCCATCGATATATATAATATAATATTGTTGCCATTCAGATAAAAAACTTTAAGTATTTATATGAAACTCACAAATCTGTTGAAATAAAATATTCAAGCAATACGTTGCACCACGCAACTGTTAGCCTTTTTTCATTGATTTACAAGTAAATTTGAAATTTATTTTTAATTAGGTAAGCTGAAGATTTTGAATGCTGCCTTAATAAATTACAATTAAAGAACCCCCTGACTTAGATTATAAAACATGCAAATTTCAGTTTTCAATGAATTAGTTATGTATATATATATATATATATATTTAATTAAATAGTTTTGAATTATTTTACAAAATTACAAGATGTTATTTGAATGAGATATGAAAAATTTGAAGAAAAAATTGAAATTTCAGTAAAATTTTAGTGAAAAAGCATAATATTTATAAAGTCAATTTCGTGCCGTTTCGTTAATCACGTTGATTTTCAACTGTTCAATTGTGTTATTTTTATTTTAAAAAATATTGGTGATTATTTATGATTGATCATACAAACATCGATTTACTCAAAACTATTAATCCGATGATGGTAATATTATCAATTTTTATTCATAAGCTTTCTATATGCAATGTTTTCCTCCCTTATTGCCAATATTACCATACTGGTCTTTGAAAACCAGATCGATTCAAATTAATCCTATCCCAGCCTACACTCTCTATTCATAGTCTAATCAAGAGAGAAAAATGATACGGATTGACTTACAATCGTTATTCGTTAAAATCCTTGATATGTTGTATTTGCTGCACTTGTTGAGGAGGCATTATTTTAATATCAAGTACCCAAGGAATAATTCAACAGCTGTCCTCAAAGGAACAAGGTTCTCCAACAGTAACGGACTTAGTTTAAAAAATATAATTTTCCTAGGAGGAATTCATTATTGATGGTGCCTAACTTTCATAAAATATGATACCACAATGACTGTTTGAATTTTTTAAAAATATACACAAATTTTACAGCATCGTAGATCTGTGTGTTCATCTTTTGTTTCTTGATGGCTTCGATTAACATCAACAACAATCAATAATATGTTTTACGTTTAATTACGTTTTTTAAAAGTCCAATGTTACTATGAAGTCAAATTGATGAATTCATTGGTTGTATTACTAAATGTGACACGTTTTTGTTTCGTATCTTCAGACGAGTGACAACTAACAGTGTTTATTTTATGGTTAATAAGCGTTTTGCCGTTCCCATGATATTTTTCTTCTGACAACTGTTAATGTGACATAATATTTTGTTGCTTTGTGTAAAGTATGTATCCAAACTTGTATTATATAATAAATATCAAATTTGTAACCACATATCAATGGTTCAGTAAGCCTTGATCAGAATATTGTGATGTGGAATACAAACAACTTTTTTGCATGCTAAATATTGTTTAAATGGGCATATTATGTTTTCAAACGATACCTTACCTTCTTATGAATCTTTTTGGATGTAAAATTTTAGCATAAAGATATAATGAACAAGAACATTGTGCTGTACGTGAAAACATTTTTATCAAAATTTAGACATACAATATTTTTGCAGTTAGGACTAAGCCATCGATATTTCCTCAAAAATAAATTATATATTTTTAAAAGTAATAACTCATTTGTATAAGTTTTTTTTAAAGTATACGCTAATCTTAAATTTTTACATTTGTAAGATTTAAAAAAGAACATTATTTATAACATTTGTAATTATGTTGCTACTGTGTAATCATTTTAATCAATGTAAAATTTGTTTATTTTATCATATAATTTATAGCTATCACTTGACATCCACTGTAAGTAGAATAAATACAATTTATATGTATGAAACGTGAGCTTTGAAGTCGTTTTAAATCAGTGATTTACCGGCTACTTAGATGACGAGAGTCTTCTTTATCAATATGTACATACTTACGTAATGCAATAATGAAAAGCTATTCCATTTCTGCTATTCACTTGCCGTCAAAGCTATTTTTTAGCTTAAAGCTTCGCTGGAACTTTATTTGCTAACAATGTTAAGAAATGCATTATTCAAGGGACGTCTTCGCACTTGGAAAGGAACTTTTAAATAAACGTCTGGGCAGTGTTTTATGCGGGAAATATCTTTTCAATTGACATGGAGATTGAAAAACTGAATTCGAGGATTTATTTCTGTACGTGCGTATCTTAAAACTATAAATTTTTCAGACAACTACTTGAATTGATGAATTATTGGAAATTTCAACTTGATTTATTTGTCTTTCTGTAATGCAGTACACAGTTTTTGTATACACGCAAACAAACTGTGTCTCTCTGTCGACGCACAGTGACTATTGATCGAATGTTGATACTTGACACTGTACCTGGCATAAAATAATAAAACACTCCTTGGTAATCCTAATTCCACATTTATTTTTAAATGACTTTTCACGAAGTATTGACACTTGTCTGTAAACAACTTTTAAGTATAATAATAGTATTATAGAATTGCTTACACTAGTGGTTGGCAAACTGCGACTTGTGAGCCAAATGCGACTCTTTGCCCCTTTGAGTGTGGCTCTCAACTTCGTGTCCCACGTGCAGAAGTCGATTTCCGGTCTTAAAACTTAGAATTGGAAGGGGTAATATCAGTGAACGTACCTCAATTAGATTAAGGACCTTTTAAGCAAAATTCATATTCAGAGTACCTTAATCAAGTTAATTACAATGTACCTACCTAAATAGTTAAGTTTTTAAAAAAATGGCTCTTAAAAAAAAAATCGTTTTATAGTTGATATTTTCCTCAGTTGACTAATGAGTTTGCTAACCACTGGCTTATACCATAAAATATATCATATACCAAAATACATCAACTGTGGAAAGGAAAAAGAACGTAACCCACAGTTTTTCCGAAACAGCTTTGTTTCGATAATCACAATGTATACAACTTGATACACGATTTAGCAAAAGGATGTTACTTGAAAATGCCAAATTAGTGTCTAAATTTAGCTTTAAGTTTGAAAAAAGAAGTTCGTGTGAAAATTGCGACCAGGAAACAGAACTTAAAAAAAGGTTTTTCTTGGAAAATTTATTAAATTTATATTAGGCTAAATCAATATAAAACTAGTTTATCAGTCACCGTGCACTTCAAAGATGTGCATATTTCATAATTTACTTTTGCCCCAAAATTATCAAAAAATGTGTCTCCTGCAAAATTTGTTATGTTGGGTTGCGCCTTTTTTCCTTTCCATAGTCGATAAATATGTATCATATAATAAAAAATGATTATAATAAAATATGACCATCCAACCCTCGTCGAATCATTTAAATAAATTAATGAAATTTAGTAACGACATTACTGTTGCCATTTTGTACTTTCTATCTCTACATAACCAATTTGTCAGTTATAACACTTTCTTCGTTTCAAACACATATTGTATCTAAATTTCGATCTTAATACCCTTTTTATGATATTTAAATAGTAAAAAAAATAACTGTCGTATTTGGTATTTATTTTTGGCAAAATTCAAGGATACCAGAGCTGGACTGTTGGCAGGTATTATCTGGGCCGCCACTGTTCTTGTGACATGATTGATCGCTTCATACAAAATAATAATTTCGCAGAAGTCGTAAACAAGCGGGAATTAATGTCTGTAGATAAAGAAGGCGGACAGAAGTCGTGTGTGACGGATTGGAGCCCGTCATAAACCTGTTACCTTCCCATGATTTACCACGTGCACTTGGGAAATTGATCACACCAGGGGCTGTAAACTTTTTATGGATGAATGAAACATTTAAATTAAAATTTTATTGAAAAATATCTTTAAATTGCACCGCCCCTCTTTTACGATTTTGAAACTAAAACATACGTTTATTGAATTTTATGTAATAAAAGTCTGTACTAAAAATTTAATAAAAAGGTGTACATCGGCTAATGCATTACATGGCCGTGTTTGAAACTAAACGCCTCATTAGTAAACTAGTTGAGGAGAACAATATACTAACAATTCATGTGTCAAAAATATATTCAGTCAGACATATTGTCATCGCTAATATTCAATAGATGTTTACTAAAGAGAAGATAACAAATGTACCATATTTTAAACTATGTCAAATTTACATCGCGTAACTAATAACATCGGCTTAATAATAAATTTAAATCAATAACTTAAATCACTGGTTGTGTTTTTGCGGATAGTTTTACCCAACGATAAAGTTAGTCTGAAGATGTATCTTAAAGAAGCGAAACATGTGTCACAATCAGTTAGACAACAGGTGGTATATCATAGTCAATTTGTTTTTATTTAAAAAGAAGTTACCGCCAAATCTATTCAAAATTATACTTTAGTTCTAGTTGTTATATTATATTTTTTTATATCAATTCAATACAATAGGCATAATTAAATAAGAGTTTTTTTTTGCATTTTATTGATCCATTAATGTTATTATTAATTTTTTTTCCAAGTATATTATATGTAAACTTTAAAACTTAAATTGACTAACATACATTTTAGTTATAATCATTGTTTAAATAAAAATGGTATTTTTTATAATTCAGGTGACAGTTAATTAACTTTCAATTGAATTTTGTGGAAGAAAATGCGAGAGTACATATGTATATATATATATATATTCAATTTTTTTTTTTAATACATGTCCGCTCCCAATGAGGAGCATATGGCCTCCTAATGGAGGTATCTCAACAGAAGTTTTTCTACGAGAACTGTTTGTTACTCAGTAGCTCAACCTCACTTTTTTCAAAGTGAGTAGTAGGGAAAGAAGGATAAGGCTGGAACAGAACTAGTGGTTGGCTAATCACTATTACTACACCCAGTTATTAAAGAATCACAAGGATGGGATGAGAGGAAATTATGTGAATTGACATCATAAACACCCAGTCTTCGATCACAACTTTGAACTGAATAATTCTCAAATTCACTGTGATCTGACCGGGAATTGAACCCAGACCTGCGTGATCGGTAGAGCAAGCTCTAACCAACTGAGTCATAGCAGCAATCTTAAAAACAAAAATATTTAAGTTACCTAGTAATAGTATTGAGGTGGTAAATTAATTAATATAATCTCACAATGTCAAAATATTGGTAAATTTTATGCTGCTCAAAAAGTTTACTAATCGCTGAATTCCTAGATATGATTGCGCATATTAATAATGCTAGTACAAAGCTAGTATTTATTATTAATGAAGATTAATCTATAAGTTTTATTGCCCTAGCAGAGAGGGCATTTTAATCGTAAAACCCTAATCAATAAGCGGCCTTTATTATCTTGAAAAATTGGTGCCGGCCCTCGTTAATATCGTTTTATTATTATCATTTTTATGCCGGATTGCGAACCGGTAGATAAGAAGTGACGGGCTGAGTGTAGCGCGTATGATGAATTGCTTTATTGGATCAAATTGGGATTAGAGCAAATACTCGTCTGTGTTTACATGTCCCATTTTGTGATAAGACACTTTTATACAAAAATCCGTAGGAATTACTTCACACAATGTGTCAAGGCTTTTGACGTGTTATATGTAATACGGCAAATATCTGTCATTTATTGTTATTCTCATCCTATAAAAACAACATCCGCATTAATTCTTGTCGGTTTCCAAAAACTTGGTTAAAAACCGGGGTTTTTAGAAAATCTTCGACATTTGATAGCCGGTTAAGATTATAAATTCATTTCATTGAAAAACTGCCGCATTTTGACATACATTGAATATATAACTGAAAAACACCAATTAAGGTGGAAACATACTGCAAACACGCCACGCCACACGATGCGGTCTCAACTAATGGAGGCCATGCACAATTGTCGCGTTGGATGTTTGCAGTGCGTTCCTGTCCCATACAATACAGTGGGAAATATGTAGCTATGGTCTTATGCAATACGCTTACGTGTCGTCGGGTGTCGACAGTATGTTTTCGCCTTTACGAATTTACAGTAAACGAGTCCAAAAACAAAAGAAAAGTAAGTTTTATCTTCTATTATGTCTTTACAATTATACGACCTACTTCATTACACAGTGAAAGAGGTTTTTCTGTCAGGAAATTTCTTGTTTTCTTGTTTAATTAATTGAATTATTCATTTTTGAGATTCTTCGAAAACCGTATTAAACAGGGTTTTAAGAAATATTGGAATTTAAAAATTAAAGTAGTTTTTTGTATAAAACCTTATGACCATGATTCCTTCAAATCGTAGCTCCCAGATACCGAAAATGAAATATTATGTTATGTTGTCTCATAAGTCTTTAAAGTTACTCTGTTAAGAGGTAGAAAAACTAAGTTTCCTAAGGGATTGTCTGTGAACTGTTATTGGGTGCATATCTAGTCTTTGAGCACTCTCGCACCGTTAATCTTGGATCTGTCTCGATAATAGCACTGATATGCTCATTTTTGGTCACTTGAAGCCGACCACTCATAGGTAAATAAATCTTCAAAACTAAAATTCCCAGAGAGAAAATTTTGACACTTTTTAATATTAATAGACATACTTTTACCATGCTTAGGTTGGCTTTCTTATAATATTATTATATAATGCACAATAACTGGATTTCTTTCATCTCACTTTCCATTGCTTGTAGAGGGTTGAAAAAATGAAATAAAAATGTGTTGTTCTACAAGAAAGCAGATAAAAATAATAACTGTCGTCATCAAAAAACCAAAAAAAGTCTAGAATTAGCTTAATTTTTAAAAGAAAAGTGCATGTTGCGCATGTATTAAAAATACGCAAAGACAAAACGGCGCTTACGCCCAGGGCCGGCGCCACCATACAGGCGAAATAGGAAACCGCCTACGACGCAAAATATAAGAGGGCGCATAAATGGCGGAGTAAAGATTTTTTAAATATTTTAATAATATTAAATATATATGCAGTGACCTTCAAGGTCAAAAACTTAAAAAATCTTTACCAGCATAGAAAGTACTGCTCGTTATACTGCAATAAAATATTGAAAATAAAAAAAAACGTCTCGCGACTTTTCATTTTCGCAAATTTTTAAGTTTTTAAAATTGGAAATCCTAGAAGAGTTAAAAAAGATCACTTTTTTCATTTTGGGAAATTTGTAAATTCCTAGATTGCCTAGGGTGCAAAATAACCTCGCGCTGGTACTGTTAAGTTATGTCCCCGTTTAAAATCACCGCTTTTATGTTTGGACGATTCTACCCTTTGCATCATTCGCACTGCTTCGGTACTGAATAATAATTTGTGAAAATCGCAAGCTTAGTAACATATTGGTGAATCTAAATTTTTGAAGTTATGAGATATTGCCGTTCTAATGAAATGTACATCTTTGTTTCAAAGGTGTATATGTTAAACAGCGTTATCTCAAAAATGCAAGAATCGAGATACGCTAGTATGTTATTAAGCATGTGAGATATCCAACTAAAAAGTTCTAAACCGGAACTGGGACTAGACTTAGACAACAGTCGGTTTTTTACAATGTGCATAATATGAAAAAGACCATAAACACTTTGTTTATTTAAGAAGGTAACTCCTTCGACATTTCAAAAGACACGATGCTCAACATTTATAGGTGAGTGTTCTTTAAAAGCCGGTCATAAATTATTTACAGCATGATATTTTTATAGGAGCATTTATAAATTTATCCGCGAGCGATAAGGCCATAACTTTTTTTTTATTTACAATATAAACCGATGTCACAATTTTATTGCCTCAAGTAGGTTTGCGCTGCACATACCCACGTCGGAAAAGTTTCTTTTTTTTTGATATATTTGAAGCGATGAAAGGGTCTGTCGTTTTTATTACACCGTGTATCATTTGAATTAGTGGAAACTTCAAAAATGGCACAGAAAATATGGTTTTTAGTGTGAAATCATATAATAAATCGTAATGACCCAAAAAAAATATATAATTCTTTTTGAGCCATGACTTGCCCGTTCCCGGTATGAATAACTTCGTATTGGCAATTTCAACGAAGATTGGTAGTAAGTAAATCACTCAATCTCTCCATTCAGATAAGACAGTGATAGAAGGATTTTGAAAGAATGCTCTGTCAGTTTGCTCAGTTTTTTTATTGTTGACAAGAATACGTCCCTTTTTTAGTAAAACATCGTTTAGACATCATTATATAGAATCTAGACACTTATTAAAATTAGCCTCTAATATTCATGATGATTTTTTTAAAATAGGTTTTTACGGTTGGTATAAAATACTGCTGTGATAAATAGTCGAACTGTCAAACGTTGTTACTACTGTTGTTATCAAAAAAGAATATACTTTGAGGTCAGCTATCATGTTCTAACAAATTCATCTCATTAGATTTGATTTAAAACGTATAACCGCTGGACATGATTATTAATCAGACATCAAAAAAACTTAACAGAATAAAACATTTTTTTTAAATCTTTGTCGTTCAATAGTGAACACGCTCGTAATTATTACATTTAGGTATGTTATACCAAAACAAAATACATTTAGTGTACTTATTTACTTTATATATTCTAATAAAGTTGAGAATTGCCCCGTTCGCTGAATTATTCAAATAAACGTCTGATATCATGCGAATCAGTTTGTGTGACAAATTTATTCCTAGATTGAATTTCTGTAGTTATCGACGTTAAATCTATCTCTTTTTATCTATTTTTTCATTATTTTTATATTCAAAATATTATAACTTAGCCGCTTCAATGAAAAAAATAAGGATGTTCCTTATAACTAAGGTACAACGGGGAGCATTTTAATAAAAGCCCGTTGTAAAAACGCTGAGTCAATTTATCATTTTTGTCCATTTTTCACCGCTGTCATACCTCTTCGTGCTCCAATTAATTCTCTCGCCGTCTCATTCTCTTCTATAAAACCGTCACAGTCAAGAGAAGGAAAGATTAATTTTGGTATGATAGATAATAAATGATAAAAGAGATAATTGATTGAATCACCAAGTTGAATAATTATTTAAAAATAAGAGACAAGTAAGTAGGGTACCTACAATTATCTCTATAACTATAACAGTTTTTTTTTATTTGATCGAGTTTTGTTAATTATTTTTTATAACTATTTGAAACAGAGAGATATTGGCATTGTCTCAGTATCGTTATCTGGCTTTTGGAAAATATAAAGGCAAAAAGTCTGCACAATTCATTTGTACAACTTTCTCTTGTAGTTCTTCTATTCTTCTTCTTAACTATCACATTTTGACTTATTTTACTAATTGTAATGTTGCTTTTTGTTCTAAAGTTTACGTAAAATATTAATTATTTTTTTATAAAAGGAACAATTAATTTTACATTAATTAATATTGACAATTATTGACTACTTTTATTTACCTTCCAGCAAATCTATGTTATGGATACCGAAAGTTTGAAAAAATATTAATTTGTAATAAAAATATCGCCATGTTAACTTGTTATGCTTGAAAATACAATTCATAAATATAACTTACAAGTTAGCGTAGATATAGAATAATTTAGATCAGGCATGGGCAACCTTTCCTAGGTCTGGAGCCAAATTATCATTCTGTCTCGGAGTCAAGGGCCGGACCAAATTATTAAACATAATAAAGTAATATTAAATTTAAAAAAACACGTTGTTATTTCTTATATAGTGGTGATCATGAACTAGTAGAGTGGAGCCTCTGCAAGCACCCGTGTCATCTTCATTATTTAATCCCTTCCTGGAATTATTAATTTCTATCTCTAATACTTCGCCGAGATGAATCAGGGTCGGATAAAATAGCTCGGCGGGCCGGATCCGGCATAATTTAATGAAGTAAAAAATAAGTTATTTCAGCGGTTTATTGATCAGTATTTGAGGATATCCCAGCTGGTAAACGTCCGTCTGCAGACACACGGGTGTTTTTCGTGTCAGTTGATTGAGGGTGCACGGAAGAAGTAGAACGGGCGAGTGGTCGGCAATGAGTAGGCGGCTTGTCACGTCATGATGGATGTTGGCTAGAGCGGTAGTGGATAAGGAACAGTGGAGGGCGTCAATTATTTCCACGAAGGTATCAAAAATAATTAATTTTGAAATGTATTTAAGAACTGCGATGTTATGTACTAATTATTATCGCATTTTTTTAGTTATAACTTACTGTCTTCTAATTAGAATCCAAGACGATTTAATAATAATTATAATAAGGTGAAATACAACAAAGTTCCATAAGAATTAGGCCGCCTGTGTGGTCAAGTAAGTGGTCAACAGAGTCCCAGCACGGGCAGTTTTAAACTGATTTTTCAATTGATTTATGAATTTCTGTTCAAAAGCATGGATGAATTTGATGTCTTGAATTCCCCCCTCCCGCCCATTCTATCCTATGAACGGGGCGTATCGAGAGCGATTAGCAAACCACTAGTCCTGTCCTAGCCTTATCCTTCTATTCTTACTCTCTTTGGAAAAAGAGAAGTTGAGCAACTGAGTAACAAGCAGTTCTCGTAGAAACACTTCTGTTGAGATAAACTCCATAAGGAGTCCATATGCTCCACATTGGGAGCGGACATTGTAAAAAAAAAGAGTTTTCGACAAAACGCCAGGCAATCAGAGCGCATTTAACCGAAACCTTTCTACTATTTAACATTATTCTTAGGGAACATAATATTTTGTTTTTAAATTGATTGTACCAAATGAATGCAAAATAAACCAATACAATGACTTTATGCGCAATACAGATCTTGGAAGCGGTGTGATTTAGTAAACAGTAAACAGTTTCTACAGCTTAATTTAATTTTCACTATATATTTTATAGGTTTTCAAGATTTATCCGAATACGAATACTCAATACAAAATACTCCGTACACAGAAAACTGTTGAAACAGAATATTTCGTACATTTCAATATTTGTAATAATCAAGATTCGACATCGAAACTACGCGTTTTGTTTAAGTATATGGAAAATAAATATATGCATATACAGTGAAACCTCGATTTTACGTTTTCCAAGGGATCCTGGAAAAAAAACGGTAATTGCGGGAAACGGTGAATGCGGGAAAGCTTCAAATAATAATAAACAAGTAAAATCTTAAAAAAACATTTATTTATTAGTTACTTGTACATACTGTCCTTTATGCTAGTTTGTTTCTTTGTTGTTTGGCACTTTAATCGGAACAAAGACGCCTCAAACTCGCGTACTTTTCTAAGAGCGGATTCATCGATTTCTTTGGAATAGAAAAATAATTTTATTTTTTCGAAGGCCAATAATGCTTGTGTAAATGTCGGAATAGGTTCGGTATTATGGTCTTCGCCATCTTCTTCTTCACTGCTGTCATTAGTTGCATCACATAATGACTCGATTGTTTCAACGCCACAGGTAGCTAGCTCACTGTAAAGCACTGGTACAATTTGGAGGGTAATAAACTACCTTGATGTTCTTAAGAAATGAAGTATCTCGAGGATGGGCGGCACAATTGTCTATTAGTAGTATTTTACGCCCCTGAGCACTAATTGAGGAATCGAAATTCCTCAAGAAAGCCATAAAAATATCGGTGTTCATCCATGCCTTCTTGTTGGCGTGGTATTTTACGGGAAGTGTTTTTATATTCTTAAAACATCGAGGTTTCAGCGATTTTCCTTCTTCTTCTCAGCTGAGTTTTAGTTTTCTTTATGGGTGGCGGCATTTTAGTTTCAATTTGGAAAAAAAAATGATACGAGATGTGAGGCAATATTGAACGCAACTGACTTGTACAAATCCAGCTACGCGACCAAAAAGTTTGTATGTACAGGAATAATTATTATCATGAATTTTAAACAATTCTACATTTGCATCATAAACAATAATACGCGTGTGGTGGATTTCAACCCAAAAAAAATAGCACAAGCGTCCAATGCGTCTAACATGTACAGTGCATTCCAACGTGTCTAGACATAACACCTGCACTCGGCTGTCAAACTTACTTGCTGAGATATGGAGAAATATGCAATAAAAACGGTCAATCAGGATAATATTTGTGACGGGACCAAAATATTTAGACGGTTTATCGAGGAAATCGGTAAATCGGGGAACGGTCAATGCGGGATTATTTAACATTGTTCTTATGGGAGTTTGACGGGACTATAAAAAATAAACGGTCCAGCCGGGAAAACGTATTATGCGAGAACGGTTGATCGAGGTTCCACTGTAATTAAATCTGAAAAATATTTGACATCCTTAACTTCAAACAATAAACATTAAAAATGGAAAAAACGATAATTTAATACATTTTTTTAAATGTTCAGAATATTATGTGTCCGGAGTCTTCTATAGGAGGAAGTTACTGGGTAAATAAGAATCTTGTTAGGATGATTCAGTGTACGAAAAATTCGTGTATGGATTATTCTCTATCGATAATTCATGATCGAAAGAATTTTGTATGGAAGAATCCGTTTACCATTTTGGAAGATTATTTAAGATATAATCTACCAATTTTCTGGCACATTGCGTAAGTATATTAGAAATACTTTGAAACTTTCTCAGTCTTTGATAGACAGTGTACCAAATTATATCAAGACAAGATTAAGTATTTGTCTGATAACCAGATCCTGAATTATCAAATTGTTGATCTTTTTAAGATTTCGATGGTGCTAATTATTGTATGCTCATTCTGATGATCTTTCAAAGACTTTGACAATAAAAGCTTTGGCCAATACATCTTTTTTTTGTAAGTCCATTTTTTTATGAATGTTGTAAAACTCTCAAGAATATAAATAAATAAAAAAAATAGCACGTTCCATCTCATAACACAGGAAACACATAAAATATGGCATTTATAGCTTTTATGAATGACTGTTTCTCAGTAAGTTTTATTTTATAAATTAATTTGAATTGATTTTATTTGAATCGGAAATATAATATGAAAAATTTAGCTAAACTTGACTTTTATTATCGCGTTGCTTATGTTAGATTTGAAAAAATAAATCTTAGATTCATGAGTAAAAATTTTCAACGGATAAAAAATGCAATTGAACAAGACTATAAAATTATACATATGCACAAATAATTTAAATAAATACCCTCTTCCCATATTTCATTGCATTTTGCAGGGCTTCATAGTTGGAATTGGCTTCGTGAAGTCGTAACGGGTGACTTTGACTTATTTTTTAGCTTATAAATTAAAAAACTTAAAGTTGAACCCCCAATTACACTACCCCGAATTACGCGCTGGTTTAAAATATTCCCCGCAAATCACCCAATTGCACTGTCGAATTCCATTGTCGTTGCTACGAGAGGGTCGTCTGTGCGGCGCATACAGTCAAATGTTGGCTAGCGTCTGTGTGTTCAACACGTGCTAGGCTATACACGCATAGCCGGACGACTGTCTATGTGTTGGATTTTGGCGCGCTTTACAGTTTATCACTTGGTAACTAAATATTCCGTAAATATTATGTTTTTTGCGAAACTAAGGGAAATCTTAATTTTGAATTTTTTAGCGGAAAAAACCAAATCCCTAATTTTGTATGAAATTCACTCCCCCAATTACACTATCCCGAAATTACACTGTCCTGACTTTAGTGTAAATGGGGGTTTTACCATATATATATTTCTTTTTTTTTTTAGAAAAAAAGTTTCATATTATTGCGGTTAGTAAGACATGAGAAAATTGAATTCACTGATAACTCTGCTTGTGTGCTTGGGCCATTTGTCTTTTGAGCCCCTCAAATACGAAGATTAGTGGAAGCCACTGTAAAAGAAAGTGAGAGTTAGGGTTGGGGTGGGAGTGAGTGAGGGGGGGCTCGAGAGTGATGAATGGGCGGCCGACAGGGCTATGCTATCCATCATCACAGCGGGAAGTCGCTCACTCTTACGCAAGTCATACATCACGTGTAAGATCCGCACAAGATTTTTAAACGCTAGTCATGAATTTTAGCGGAATTAAGTCAACTCTTTCGCCGGGTATTAATCATTTATCCGCGCTGCCATGTTGGATAAATATGGGTCAGTGGCATGACTGATCTGCCGCGTGATGAAGCGATTTTAAATGAAAACTCGTATTTATTTCAGCACAATAATTTCGTTTCGATGATTTTTTGAGAATGGTTTCTACTAGAAGTCTGCACGGGCCGAAATTTTATGAAATTACCCGGCTTGAGCACAGCCAATCCAGGCTCGGTCCGGTCCGGACTCGAGTGTAAAAAACAGGGCTGTGGAGTCGGAGTCGTGAAATATAAGCGGCTCGATTTTTTTTTGAAAAATATATTTAACGATGTGTATTTAAACAAAATAGTCAAAAGTGTTAACATTTCATGCTTGACTGACTAAAGATGATCTGATTGATGATATACATATATATAAGTTAAAATGAAATTATTTATAAATTTCCTCGAAGTCGGAGTCGGAGTCGTCTTTTTTTCACGCGACTCCACAGCCCTGAAATAAATACACGAATAATTTAAAATGAGTGAATGATATAAATTTTATGTTTGAATATTATTTCATGAAATATAACCGCCCCTGCATATACAAGGGGTGCATTGATCCAGTGCCACATTGACCGGCCGCCACTGACTGAGAGTAAAATCCTTCACATTGGGAGTGGATACGGTAAAATAGAGTATGTTTACTAATATAGGACTTGAGTTATCATTGGTAAAAAAAGCATACTATATTTTTTATCAATTTCAATTTATAAAATAAATATGATATTTTTACTTGTGCCAAGTAGATTTATCATCGATTAAAGCCAGATAATTTATGACACTCGTGATAACAGTCTTAAAACCACTACTGAAAATTATATATGAGGGTTATAAAAAGGCTAAAGTCATATAAAATTACTGAAACATTATGCCACCGTAGTGCGCCGTTCTATGTTGTTGATCGCGCGATAATGTCCGCTTTATAATCCCGAGAATAAGTATACGCTACGAGTAATTTATCACCCATCAAATTATTATGTCAAGAAACGTTACTGTAATTTTTTTTATGTTTACATTTTTCCAAGATTAAGAATGATGTATCGGTCTGGCAGTTGTGAGCTAGTAAACTAGCGGACATAGAATGTCCGTATTATTTCACATATAAAACAAAATATCTGGAATTTTAGTTGAAACATGTTATCTGACGTATTATCCAATTACATCTACCCAAAATTATAGCTTTAAATCAGGGCTGTGGAATCGGAGTTGGAGTCGGAGTCGTTAAAAATGAGCGGCTCGATTTTTTGAAGTGTATTCAAACAAAATAGTACAAAATGTTGATATTTCATGTTTAGCTGATTACGGATGATCTGATTTTATACATATATATGTAATATATAAGTTAAAATGAAAAATTTACTTGGAGTCGGAGTCATTAATTATTTTAAAACCGGAGTCGGAGTCGTCTTTTTTACACGACTCCACAGTCCTGCTTTAAATACTTTAACCCTCCAGAGACGAAAGCTTTTTTCGATATTTTTTTAAGCCATATTAAGTCACGGATAACTTTTATTCCTTACAAAATTTAAAAAAAAAAACGCGGAGTCGTTGTATAGAAACCCCGCATGACTATATGGTCATGCTCATCTTTTTATTACCGTGAAATATTGTGTACGGACAGTAGTAAGGACGAGCGTGACCGTATGGGCACTCATACATTCGGGGTTGAAATGACTAACTGAAGTCTGAACCCTTCTTAACCAAATATGAGTGAAAGCAACGATATTCAGGTAGAAAAAGGATGAATAGTGGGATCAATAGACAACGGTGTTTACTGTGGCCATATGGTCACACTCGTCCTTAGAGGGTTAATAAGCTCGCGTACTAACACTCTTCAAAAGCTTATGATCAGTGCCGGCGCGAGGCTATTTGACGCAACATTCACCATAAAATCGTGTAGAATTTCGGGATTCGGGACGGGATTGAGAAACTTTTGCTCGGCGATTTTGAAATCCAGGGAATTCACGGATTTCCCAAAATGAAAAAATATGAGAGCTTTTTTTAAATATTTTTTAGCTCTCGCTAAATATTTTGTTGCACTATAAAGAGCAGTACATTTTGTGATAGGATTTTTTAAAAATGTTTTGACCTACTGCTTGAAACTAACTGCATAGATATTCAATATTTTTAAAGTATACAAAAATATATTACACCTCCGTTTATGCGCCCTGGGCGATTGCCTTTTTCGCCTATATGGTGACGCCGGCTCTGCTATGATCGACATTTTTCTCAATTTTATGAATATATTAAGAGACACAATATATTGACTTTTAGTTTATACTTGGTATGTAAAATTGCTGTTCGTAATGGGATTTAAGCCCGTGAGATACATTACGGAAACCATCAACCATTGCACTACGGACCTAATATTTTTTCAATTTTTTATCGATTTATAGATTTTTGTTCGAACGCATGTATGTTTGTGATGTATGAAAAATTCTCCTTTCCCTTAATAACGGAACGTAGAGAAAGCATTTAGCTAATCATTAATTCTGTCTTGCCCTGTCATTTATATACATAAAAAAAGATAGTTTGACCAACTAAGTATTAAACAGTTTTTGTGGAAAATGTAAAAATATGAACCACACTGTGAATATTTTATTTCATATTGCATTTAAATCGGAAGTTTAGACCAAAACAGAAGCAAGATCGTGAATATATCTCTATATCATTAATTAAAAAATATTGTAAAATGAACCTATCTACGGTATCTCGCAGGCCTTACTTTTATTCGGTTGTGCAATTCAATTGTTAAATAAACCGAAGATCATAAAAGCGTCAAACTAATACCGTTCAACTACCCAAACCCAAATTATATTGAGCTTTTATGAAAGTCCACAGGGAAAAAGCCACGTGAGCAAAAGCTCTCCCAAGGCAATAAATCACTCTGGTGACGTATAGAGTACGCCGACATTGATTGTTTAGTTTCTTCTTTTCTGTATAAGTGTTGTATTTGTATATTAGAAGATACAACTATGTCTAACAAAGAGGTTTCTAAAGGTTGGTTCGTAATCTTAAAAGACATAATAAAGTATAAATACTAAACAATGATTACATCGATATCATAGTTTAAGAATGCACTATGTCTGAATTTGGCAGTATTGAATTAAGTATGGAAAGCGTAAGGCGTCCGTGACAGATTTCACGGATTCGAGTCCTAGTACGAACAATATTTTTTCAACCGATTTATCGATTTCTGTTGAGGCATTGGTGTTTACGATGCCTACAAATTTTCTCCCAACCTTCTAACTCTGAAAATTAATTATTCAAAAGTCCTGTCTTAGCTGTATCCCGCTATCCCTACTGTCTTCTCAAAAATAGAGATTGAGAAACCGAGTAAGAAACAGTTCTTGTAGAGTAAACTTATATTTAGATACCTCCATTTACAAGCCATATGCTCCACATTGGAAGCAGACAAGGATTTTTAAAAAAAATGACGGTAAAGTAAGTAATTATTAGCCGACTGCGACCTTACATGACACGAGTTAAACTAATTCAATTTGCTTAAAACAAATTTTGTATACCCGCTATCTGTCATTAGTTACCATCTTCTATTATTTTGTCAAACCATGTTTTTATAACGCATTAAAAAATATTTACCATTGTTTACCAAACTATAATAGTTTTAAATTTTAATATGGAAATTCAGGTTTTGGACGTCCGTCCACATCTCCTCCATATCGGTCAAATATATCATAAATCCACCGCACTAAGTTATTTAATCAATAATTCTCTTATTAACCACTCTAAAGCTAACGACCCACCGGTGTGTCGCATACCTACTAACCACACACGCTACCCACCAGTGTGTTGTCATTATTACGACGTCAATTAATATTTTTTAGAGTTTGCAACATTGAAAAAGGGTCCGACATCTCTTAAGGATTCACAAAATGAATATTAAGTTTTCCTATATTAGTTATTAGAAAATTGCTAGCTTACAGGACAAAAAACGTTATTTTTTTCTAGCTGTTAACGGGTTAAAAAGATTATTTTATGATATTTATTACCAAGTATTTAAACTGTTTGTAAGCCCTGAACCATTTGCAAAGGTTTTGCAACCAAGACTATTTAAAAATGCAGCACTATTCTAATAGTATCTATGTATGCAATTTTTCTAAAGGTAAACTTAACAAAGAGCCAAGGTGGGCTCAGCTGGATAAGAAATCTCCGTAAAATTTGCGTGTGAAACTAAACAGTGACACGCGTCGAGGACCTATTGTTTACATTTAGTAATGGATTTTTTCTGCTGGATTGAGGCCCACCCTCATTGCTTGAAGACTTTTTTCATTTAAAATTATAATAAAAAATGCATGTCTTGAAATTATTGTCATTTATAGAATAGGAGTAATTTCAAATCGACAGATATTTTCACATTAATTGTATAATATATTTAGGATTATTTAATTGTACTTACGTTACTTGAAATACTTACATTTTCATACAATACGTAATATGTTGAAATAACAATCAATATCAATAGCTGTAAATATACTACTGTAAACTTAAACCGTCGTAGATTATATATAGTATGTCAGAAATTGCAGGAAGGTATTGATTTCAAGTCCATATCCGCTCCCTATGATTCCTCCAAGATTCACTGTCCCCTGTCAGTCTTCTTGCTTCCCCCCCCATGTCATTCCAGAGTCCCGTAGCTCCGCCGAGTACATCCTATCGTGGAAGGCCACTCATGAAGTATTGATTTAATTATTTATTATTGTTTTTCCTAATTTAACAACGGAATAGAAAGCCTAGGTCAAAATAAGGGAATCGCAGGAGACCCCTCCAGCCCACTCCTGAGACTTTGTTAACTTACCGAAACTATGTTGAGCCTGCGAAGTGAAATCATAGTTTCATGACTTTTTTATTTATACAGTGGGTACCAACGCTTCCTCCAAGCTACGCGCGGCCGCGGCCGCGCAGCAGTTGGGAAGGTCCCGCGGACTCATTTCGGGCACTACAAGACAGTTGGTCAATTAATATTTGATCGGTCCGCGCATCCTTTGAAATTTCCGTGCAGCTAACCTCTTGCCTTAGAGGAGGGAACATTGGTGGGTACTGACTGACTTTTTATTACTTTCCATCATTTTCTCCTGTGACGGTATTGTTTTGTTTGTAAAACATTAAAGCATGCATTTAAACAAAATAAATTTGAGAAAGCATAAAATTATGTCACACTCAACGCTGCCAGGTCTGGTTTAAATTATTGTGTAACGCTTTTGTTGAGAACGGCCTATTGCTGGTTGATTTCGTATAGTGTGTTCGTGAATTGATGGCAGGTTTTGTATCTATTCAAATCGTTTGTAAAGACTTGTCAAGTCTGTCTACCGCTGAAGGGACGCCCTGTAAATAATGTGATTTGTGAACTGCCAACACGGCGGGGGTGCCTTCTCGTATATTATTTTATACTGTGTCACTGTGTTCTTTGAATAAATGAATTTCTGTCGAAGTTATAATATGTGCGTGTGACAACTTCTCTAGAAAAAAATATTAATAGGTATGATATATGGTATGATAATAATTTTGTCCCATGTGTGTCCGAGTGGTCAACGTCGTTGGCTTCGGCTACGGTGGTCACGGGTTTGAATCCCAGTATGGACAGTTTTATAAATTGATTTTTCAATCGATTTATGGATTTCAGTCCGAAGGCATGGATGTATGTGATGTCTTGAATTCCCCCCTCCCACCCATCCTATTCTATGAACGAGGCGTATCGAGAGCGTATCACTAGTCCTGTCCTAGCCCTTTCCTTCGATTCCTACTCTCTTTGGAAAAGGAGAGGTTGAGCAACTGAGTAACAAGCAGTTCTCGTAGAAACACTTCGAAACGCTTGAGATAACTCCATTAGGAGTCCATATGCTCCACATTGGGAGCTGACATGGTAAAAAAAAAATCTTTAGTATTTGGTGATTTTAGTGAGCTCGTATCAATTTTCAAAGATGTCATGGGGAGCTTTTATCAATTTTGATTTTCCTGATGAAATTATTTCATCATAATATGGAAGGTCTTTGTTAAATTTTACATTAAAATTTTGCTTGCTGATGGATTCCATCAATAAAGTTATATTATTTTCACCGTACTCACTTCGATTCTTTAAAATTTGACATTTAATGTGAATTTCGAAATAAATTTACCTGCCCGAAATTGAATCCCGTGATTTATCGACTATTTGTTATTAATGATGGATACTTTCGCCCTTCTTTTGTGCATCTATGTCCCAATAGGCAAAGCCAAAGATCCGCCAATAGTCGTGTCACGACGTGAGTTATTAATGTTATTATGTATCTACCTATCACACCACAGCGACATCCTGTGACAGCCCTAAGCGAGCTGTTCATTAAATACAATAGCGGGACCGCACCCGGACTAATAAATTATCATGTCTTTTTACGCTGAATAGACCTCACGTCGTTAAGGGGACCGTTTTGTAAAATCGCTGAAAAAATAATGAACGCGGTGTGGGACCTATAAAATCTGAGACTTAACTGATAAAGGCGTACAGCCATTGTGTTAACCAACACGACGCAATACATTCAAGCGATGTACGTAATTGAAATCTTTATAAATATAATGAAACTTTCCAATTATTTAAATGTACATATCTCTAAAGCGGGCATAGGCATCCTTTCCTTGGTCTGGGGCCAAATTATCATTGTCTCTCCGAATCAAGGGCCGGACCAAATTATTAAGCATAATAAAGTAATATTAAATTAAATAAAACAAGTTGCTATTTCTTAAATGGTTGTGATCATGTACCAGTAGGGTGGAGCCACTGCAAGCGCCCGTACAATCTCCATTATTTAATCCCTCCCTGGAACTATTAATTTATTCCTCTATTACTTCGCCGGGATGAATCAGGGCCGCACAAAATAGCTCGGCGGGCTGGTGGTTGCTCATGTATTCTCTAAAGCTACCAGCGTAAAAAACAGGGCTGTGGAGTCGGAGTCTGAGTCGTGAAAAATAAACGGCTCGAATTTATTTTTTTAAATATTTTTAATGATGTGTATTCAAACAAAATAGGCCAAAGTGTTGACATTTCATGTTTGGCTGACTAAAGATGATCTGATGGAATACATATATATATAAGTTAAAATGAAATTTTTGAAAAATTTCCTCGGAGTCGGAGTCGTAAATTATTTTAAAGCTGGAGTCGGAGTCGTCTTTTTTTTACACGATTCCACAGCCCTGGTAAAAAAAAATATTAAAGATCTTATATCCGATTTATAATGTCTTAAGAGCCAATTCTATAAGGCTGTGCAGCAACAAGTTTGAGCTTCCGAAAAGAAGCTTTTATTATGTGCGAAAACTATCTCAAAGGATGTTTAATGTGGTTAAGCTAATTGCTAGATTTAACGTGATTCATTTTTTTTTATTTTTTATAATATTCAACATCCGCTACTTTTTCGAAGCATATGAACACCACATAATTCCTCTGAAATTCTCTATCCTCCCACGGTCTCTTCGCTTCCTCCCAGGTCATCCTAACGTCCTGTAGCTCCGTTGAGTACATCTTATGGATGGTTATCAGTGGCTTTCCACGATGTTGGGGTTCATCCTGTTGGTGGAAAGAATAGGCAGGGCTTAAACTCTATTACCTCTTCTACTTTTTTTTTACCCTTGTAATATTTATAATTAAAAAAAAAAATCATCAAAACAATTTACATTCTTTGATTATTGAGTGACACATAATTCAGATTTAGCCTGGTCAGTAAAATTATTTAATTACATTTTAAAAAATTAACATTATAATTTTGAATCGTTAAAAAACACCAAAAAGAAATATTTTTATCGTAATATTTTCGTGTCTCACCGTGAATTTATTCCACCTATTGAATGCGACCGATTCAGTCTCGCTATTGAGTGGCCGGTCTTAGTTCTACAGTGTCTGAGATGACGATAAATTACTTTGGTGTTTGTTCAACACAAGAGATTATGATCGGTCGCCGGGTTCGCAGGTGATGTTCGCTCACCGATCCTTATTTTGGCCATTGTAGGCTCTTGGATTCGCTCGTTAATTTATTTACTCAGAAATAGTAACCCAACGGGGGACGAGCCGCCCAAAAACATATTTTATTTTATTATGAAAGTTATTTGAGAAATTAAAAAGTATTGTAGCATAATATGTGTGGTTTTAGAATTTTACCATCTGTGTATATTTAATAAGTTAGTTAAATTATTTGTCAAACTAGTGAAATTTCAAAGCTATCAATTATGAATGTCCTTGAAGCAACTATTAATATGGTTCTTAATGGTCAATAATTTAGAATCTCAAGCTCAATATTATTTATAGTTGTAAATTATTTTCAATACTAATTGTTCATTACACCTTTTAATTTAATTTTGTTTTGTATAAATAACACTGTTAAATTGTATTTCTTATCAGTTGATAATGCTCGTCATGAGCGAAATCGGTCCTGATCTTGCTTAATAAAAGTGGAAGTAGTTCAATGGAATATTGTGTTTTTTTAATATACATATACATATACGAATATATTCTTTTACTTAAGCAATCTCCTTGGCTCAATCTTTAAAACGTTTGTTAGATAAAACCAACGAATTTTTAAATACACATAATTGTACTGAATTTTTGAAAATATGTGATAGGTTTCCAGGAGAGCGATAACAAATGTCATGGTGTTGATATGGTCAAAGCTAATGAATATAATTGATTAGCTATTAAGGTGTTCTGTCAATTCTTGATGGAAATACATTGTAATTCCCAAGTATTTGATCAGGACCGACTTCAGCATTTCAGTAGCATTATTAACTGTTATAATGATAAATAGTTTAAGGTTAATCAAAAGAATGCTTTTTAGATATAATTTGATAGATCTTAAATCAAAATGTTGCGCATCGCTTTTCAGGGGGCATGGGGCAACAATGTCGGCAAAAGATTTTTTTCTGCCGTAACGCATTACGCAGTTATCATATTTTACGCTGTCAAGTTGGATTTATAAACTCTAGATTTTTTTGCCTATCCTGTCAAATGTTTTTTCGCTAATGCCTGAAGTCAGCGTGAATCGCAATATTTTATAATCGCACAAAAGCCAGTATTGAGAAATTAGTCGGAGAGGTTTGTTGCGATTTCTAGGTATAAATGGCGTAAATTTATTACTATTTGCTCGTCATTGTATGGCCGTGGCATTATGTTTGCAGATGCATTGTATTATTTTATTACGGTTGTATTTTGAGATTCGATTAAAGGGAATATTTATTTCCCTTTCTCAATTTTTTTTTATTTTTATGAAAAGATAGTTACGGTGAGTTATTTCATTTTATGTTTTATGTAAACATTTTTAGACGATAGATTTTTTCAAATATCACATCTTTGGTATATTGTTATACTGGGAATTGCTGTTAATATATGTAATATCTATCACAAAGCTATTTCAATAATGCACAGTGTTGCCATTTGACCACTTGGCTTAACAAAAAGCTTCTTATTTTTTACATTATATTAGTTGAATACGGTCGACGGAATTAATTGCATTTTTAATTAAAAATTTAATGTTTTTAAGTTATATATTCTTATATATGTACCTTCACAAATGAACAACTAGAAAAAATTTCAAGTTTTCATTCAGTAGGCAGATTCCATATGGAAATAAAAATATATAATCAATCTTCTTTTAGTTACATATAAATAAAATTCGAACTATTATTTTATGACTTTGTCAACGCGTCAATAAATATGAATTAAATTAAGATAAATGGATAAATGGTGAAACAAATAATAATTATAATTGAATCAAGACAAACGATCAAAGCCTTATCACACACACTATTAGAAGCTGTATTAATTTCGGTGATCATTGAATTTTTATGATAAGTTGATCATTATAATGAGAGTTACATCAATTAGTGAAACTTACATGAAAACACAATAAAAATAGAAGTGATTTTTCCAATAATTTATAGACTTGTACAGGACAGTAAAAAGTTAATTATCCAAGATCAAGAGATGAAGATTTTTACTAATAAGTTGAATACATATATAAAACAAAAGGAGAAGTGTTACGACAAGGTATGGTAATGCAATACATTTTGACATTTTTATTATAACAATATTTATGTTGTGTTTATTGATGAAATTGTAATAACATAGTTTTACATATATAAGTCAAAATTACAATTAATATTATATGTAAGAGATTGTATTGATTGAATTGGCATTTAGCTAGTAGAACTCCATTGTAATACAGTAAAAAATGACAAAGAATTTAGTTCTACATTTTTAAACTCTGTTTATAGCTATTTGGCAACGTTGGGATAAGTAGAGTTCTGACGATAGCATAAGCCGAGATAGCTTTAAACTGTTTTTTTTAACCGGTTAGCCGCCAACGTCGAAGTATTCAATACAAAAGCGACTCACGGGTGAGACGATGGCGTACAAATTAATGTAGAACTAAATATTTTGATATTTTATACAGTAATTAGTAAGAGATTGTTTTTATATTTCTAGTCACAAAGCGATGGTGTATTTCATACGAAAACTGTAATATTCTCATAAAAAAAGACATCATGTCATTTTAAAATCTAACAACTCCATCCCGGACCGCCTGTTTTTTTCGATCGTGCAAAAAACGCAATAACAATAACATACGTACCACGTTTTCGCGTGAAATTTGTCGATATAAAACACACCTGTCCCAGTCCAGGCGAGCGATAACAAATGAGGGTACGTAACGCTACATCATTTGTTATTTGTTGTCACGTGAACCCCTATCAGGGGTATCGCAAAGTGTCACCAGTGACAGGACTGTCAACAATTAGTTCCGCAAAATGAGCCTAGCTGCTTGGCTGTGTGATGTGGCGTAGAGTGGCATGGCGTGGCGTGACGTGGCTCGGCATGAAAAGTCGGTGGAAATTTCTACAGCGGCGGGAAAACTGACAGCTTATGTTTTATTTCATGCAAATGAATTTCTTATGTAGCCTATATACATTTATGCAATACTGCTAACTATGTCAAAATGCAGAGTCGTGTTTTTCATTAGATTATGATTTTGTGTATTAGAACTGATGATAATCAACATATTTTTTTTCACGAACTTTGCTATATAAAATAATGATAATAATTTAGTATTATGTATACCATTATAACGAACAAATATTGTTGAAAGATTGGGTGATTAAAACGATACATAACATTTTGTTTTTTTACAGAAATACTTTATTAAGAATGAATTACAATTTTAATGTAAATATCAAAATATTTCACCACTCTTAAATTGCTTATTCAGGGCTGTGGAGTCGCGTGAAAAAAAGACGACTCCGACTCCGAGGAACTTTTTTTTCAGATTTAGGGGGCCATGGAATGAAAACGTTTGAGAAGCACTGGAATCCGCGATCGTAAAAATCTGTACATAAATAAAATTTAATGGAATCTTTGATACCTATAAATATATCTGAATGACAATACAAACCGAAAAAACTTATTTTATCCCATTAACATCATCAAATGAGGTATGAAAGCCATTATAAATTTTATATACCCATCATCAACAACGGCCATTTAAATTCTCGAAAGATACATGGTTACTGTAATAACCCATAAATTTTATTTTATTTCGCCGAGCAAGTCGACGTCCGCGGTGTTTCGAGTAATAAAACTGAAAAATCCAAAGATGCGCTTGCTACCAAGTTAAAATTATTTACCCCCATCTGTTCCGCTTGAAGGAGTTTACCCGAAAATATAAATTGCAACCGTGAAATATTACTAAGTGGGAGAGGCGGCGAGGCAGTGGCAGGAAATGCCAGATTATACAATTAATTATTTTATATTAACCGACAGCCCCTAATCATTTTAACTCATGTTATTTAATTGATTTAAACTAGGAGAAGCAATTTAATTTATGAATATTTAAAATTCATTATGAATGGCAGTATAAATGTGTTAAAAAATGTAGATATGTTAAGGTAATCTACAAATTATATATCCATTTGTTTATTTTCTTTAAATATCTTTATTTCAAATTCACATGTTTTTCTTTCAATACAGGCGGACCTCCACTTTCGCACAAAATTAGTTCCTGAAAATGTGTGCGAATGTTGAATGTTCGAAAGTAAAGGGATGTAAAAAAACATAAAAAAATATCCTTTAAAATTTTTATTTATCAAAATTTACTTGTATGTATGTATTTGATAAAAATTATATTCTTTTAATAAACTTGTCAAGAGTAAGTTGTATTTTACTCTTTTTTTTATTTTCTTCATAGAGAGGTCTATAAAATGCAGTGCTTTTATGGATCGTCTTGCGCACTTAAGGGCATGCGTTCTCCACTGGGATCAAATTCAGAATATTCGTTCATATTTTTTATTGTTAAAGTCTTGGTGACTTTTTCTGGTTCTTCTTGCTCATTTTCATTTGTGCGAAATAGCGAATTGTGCGAAAGTAAAGGTCCGCTTGTACGTAAAAAGAAAATAATTTTACAACAATTTAATTGAATCCAATCGGTTAATTAAAAAATATTTATAAGGCTGTGTAGCTATATCAGAAATGTAAAATTACCGGTAAAAAAAATGTTATTTAAAAATAAAAGGATCCGCGAAAATTTGGTGATTTTATAAACAATCAATGAACGCAAATAGAGTAAGATCAAAAATACCTGATTTCTAATAAAAAAATATCTCAATGAATTCAGTTCCAGAATTTTCAATTTGTAAATATTATTCATGTACATTTTTATCAAGTGAATGCTGATTTAAACAATAAACCGAAAAGAATGCATTATTATCAAAATAATCTACATGTACATTTTCCTATATATTAATCTGAATTAGATAAAAAACTTTGAAAAAAAAGTGTAGTAAGTATTTTTATAAATACTGGGTATATCATAATTAATATGTTATTAAGGTAATTTATACACATAAGTAAAAATAATTAATTGATATGATTATTTTCTCACTTAAACCTTATTTAATTATTATTTTATAACGATAATTATATAGTAGGTTATGTAGTTTATTTTGTGAAGATATGTTAAAATACATTATTTTTGGTAAAGTCCATAATCTTTGCCACTTTAATACCAGTGTAAGAATATTTCGATATAATTCGCACTCCTCTGTGGGAAAAAGCTTACCGAGCGCAATTCATATCAAAAATAGCTACACGTTTGTAGTCCTGCTGTAATACACTACATCCCGAAGATTTATTCGCAGGATATTTCACGCAGGAATTTCTTTTTTTTATTTTATTTTTGATAAATAACACATGACAACTTTTTTGACATCGCTTTTCTTTGGCGTTCCTTCCTGCTGGCGCTCAGGCACCGTGGAGCATTTTTTCGCTTTAAACTTTCACGGGGGGTGGGACTGTGTGAGTTGGAGAACGGAATGGAACTCGTATATCATTTTAAATGAAAGATTAAGGGTAGTTTCCAGTGCCAAAACGCTAAGTGTGCGGATTGGATGATATATTATCTGGGATCACTCAAATTTTTGAATTGCACATCGGGTAAAGAAATTTGTGTTTAAAAATTTCAATAGGATTTTATGTTCGATCCTTCAACGTCATTTTTAATGAAGGCTGATTTCGATATATAATGGAATGCTATTTGTATGACACTTTGAAATATCTACAGCTTTCCTTCTATTGTTATGCACTATGGAGACTAAACTATTAGTGCTATATTTGTATTTCTTGGAGCTTATTAAAAGAGAATATTACACTATGTTGTAAATGTATTTATGGTATACAAATAGATTTCAATTTATAACAGAAAATAAAAATGAACTTTAAAGTTATTTTAAAAATGTATGTTGCTGTCAGAAAAAAAATCTAATATTTAGTATCACCAAAAACATTACAATCTAATTAATAGATAATTTTATAATTCAAATTTTGTAAGCTTAAAATGTTGGAGTAATCAATATAAGACTGCAATAAAGTTTTTTTTATAAATTAACACTTTCAGCAATGACAAACTTTTGACAAACCACGCTTTAGCCAATAAATACACAAATTATTTGCAGTTATAACGGCTTTGAGAAAAGTGTTTGTAACATTTATTTTGACCAGTCAAAAAAGCGCTTAGTAAAAAGGCGTTAGTAGGAACATGTTTCTACTAACGCCTTTACAATATATACAATATAATGATTGATTAAAACAAAAAAATCGGTTTTACTTAGAAATTAAGCATTTTCAGTTGAAAGCTAGTTATTTGAATGAAACCAGTTTAGTTGCTTAAATATAATATTTTTTAGATCATCGAAAAAGTTGAAAGAAATTTAAGGAAATGTAAAATATTTTTGTTAACGTTGTATTCAAAAATTTTAAATATTCTTAAAGCAAATAATATTATTACTACAAATTATAACAAATAGTTTTAATTTTAGGTAGTTGTTTTTTAAGCGTTTGCTGTATAAATACATAAATTCGTGCTTAGCACAGTTTGATATTGAGCTTAATTCATTTTATAATAAAACGTATCTTTCATATTTTTAAAATATGAATGTAAATTTTCACGTATTTTTTTTCGTAATCTGCTACACTTATTTTATATTTTAATAAATAAAATCACGTTAAAATCCTACACACCTAGGCGAATAAGAAATATAATAATAGTATGAATACAAAAAATGTATTCTATATTACAATAGTCATAGTTCCATACCAGCGCGATAAATAACACAGAAATATCACAATGTAACAAAACCTGAACATTCCAAATGATATCATTTTACAGTCGTTTCTTACAATGGCGGCCGAGCTCCCGCCCCCGAGATCTCTTGCTACTTTGTATACCGAAAATGAAATATGTTCCATGTATTATTCAGAGGGATTGGCGCATATTTCATCTGTGAAATAACACGGAAAGTCAAAATGAGTGCACGGAGGTTTTCCGCCCTGACGCCGGCTGCGGTGGAAAGCGGCGAGGGGGGGTTCCGGTTCGGTTACGTTTTCTTCTATTGATACGTTTCATGTAGTATAAAAGTTCCACATTAACAACGCAATATTCTCGATAGCTATTTCGGTATCAAGGCATCGTGACAAATAGTCAACTAGGTAAAAAATACCACTATTTAAATTTATTTTAATGATGTTAAATGTATTTTTTTGTGGAAATACATTACACAAGTGGTTTCCAACCTTTATGTTACTGCGCCTCCCTTTGAAGAAAAACATATCTTAACGCCTCCCCATCCTTTATTTCATATAGTAATAAAGATACGTTTTAGAGAGTAAATAAATATTTTGGAGTCTTCGCGCTCCCCTTTGCAATAGTCCACGCTCCAGGTTGAAAATCGCTGCATTACACCATAATTTTAATAAAAACAGAACACAATATTTTTGTAGCAGTTCTACAATCATATCAAATTACCAGGATCAGTTTCACTCATCGTGCTATTGTTTAAAGTTTTTATTCCATGGGTTATGTACATATAGCAAACAAAAATATTGCATTTTTTTGTCCGCTCCCTAATTGGGTCTTTTAACGATAGTATCTCAATCAAATTTTTCTACGAGAACTATTTGTTACTCAATTGCCCAACTTATATTTTTTCGGTAAAGTTAATCGCTTTTGTAATGCCTTGCTATTTTAAGACCGTATGGGTGTGGAAATCGAGTAATAATTTATATTTATTAATTGGTTGCAGTGAAACTATCATGAAGGGTGAAAATAAATATCAGCCTGTCTTGTCTTTGCAATTGTTGAAAGCGTGGGTCGAGTTAGGGAGGGTAGAGACTTTTTCGGATTTCGTTTGTTGAAGAGAGTAACTAGCGCGCATGTCTATTCACGTACTCACGTTTCCGGAACCGGATTTTCCACGTAGACGGCCGACCGCTCGCCCGGCCGGGGGCCACGTACAAGGTAGAGTGTCCGCTATAGTTTGGTAAATGTGACATGTCCGAGATGGGACGTAATTTATTTATACTTTTCTCTGGTGTTCGTACTGATTTATGTAGGCATCTGAGTGAAGGAGCCGTCACTTATACTAGATAAACGTTCACTTTCAACATGCTGGTATCAGAAAATGTTTTCCTATCGAGTTATTGGAACACAGGATTTTGTATTTTTTAAAATAGCAGACAATTTGTACTACAGTAGAAAGTCGATCTATCACCCTCGCGTTCATTGTTGTCTTTGAAACTTTCCCGCGTCGTTTTTTAGGGAACTTTAATTGTGAATCAAAGTTTCACAGTGTTTTTTTTTTTTAATTTTATATTTATAATCTTCAAGACAGAAAAACGTAAGAATATCGTGTGGAAATATAATATAATAAAAATTAAATCGTTGAAATTGTGTTTTGTTTCTAAATATCCGAGTTTCACTTTTCAGCATCTTCGTGCATTTAAGTGCACGGATGGACTTGAACTGGCAAACGGTTTTTAATGACAAAGAATGGTGTGGAAAAGTTACAAAAAAAATTGAATGAATTTCAGCTGCTGTTGGAAACGAATGCTACGTTATACGTTTAACGTTATTCCTATTTAGTTGAGATGTCCACGTGTGGCTTAGACGACAATATCAAACACTGATTTTTTTAATCAGCTTAGATCAGGTGTGGGGAACCTGCGGCTTTTTGGCTACTCTGGTGCGGCCTTCTGGCCAATTCTCTGATTCTGAAAATTGTTGTAATTTCATAAATTCTTGGGATTTTCGATGTCACAATCCTTGAAAGACCTGACAAAAAAGGTCCCACGCTGGTAATTTTGGGAAATCTGCAATTTTCTGGGCTTTAGAAATTGGTATGAAATTGTTTCCGGCCAAAAATTCCCTAGTCAATGCTTACTGCGGCCTTCATGTCGAATCAGAAAAATGAAAGCGGCCTTGGTAGAATAAAAGGTTCCCCACCCTGGCTCAGATATTTAGATTCAAGGATATATTACGATATACCGTCTGGTGGATGCAAAACTAGTTGACCAGCATTTTTTCGAATGATGGTTTTTTCTGATTATTTTTAAGATTACACTGTAATTTATAATGTCTCAAAAGGGTTAACAATGTAATTTAGTCCATTATATATTCAAAGTATTCTATATTGGGAGATATTTGTAAATGTAAATCATCAAATGACCCCACACAATTTACTAAATATAAGTTAACCCACTTCTCCATTCAGCTGCTGATTTGTGTTATATTTCTTCTGACCAATCCGATTCTAAAAATAGGAAGATGTGATTAACAAACCTACTTGCTGTTTCTGAAATCAAGATTATATTTGATAAACATAATTCTATGAAAAAATATGAATTTTCATGTCAGTTGAATTACAACTGCATGTATATTTCGTTTGAGATGACAGATTAAATGTTATTTTTTTCCAAAAGGATTTAAAATGTTATTGTGTGAAATGATAACAAATATTAGTTGTATATTGATGGAATAGTTTGAAAATAATTGACGAGTAAATTTTTTTATAAATAATATTCAAACGTAATTGCTAAGCATTACTCGTAAATCGTTTAATCGGGATAAATTACGTAATATATTACTAACAGTTAGTTAATAGTTTAATGTATGTAATTTTATGAATAATGTTCAGATAAGACCGTAAATCCATTAAATTACAATTACGCATACTGTACGTCTATTCCTTGAGACATGTTATTATTTTTGTATTATTACTCTGATCGGTGAAGCTTTAAGATTCGTCTCGATTCGTTTGGACACTGCATCACGTAATTTTGTAATAATGGGCTGCAATTTGAACTCAAAATATAATAGCCTTAATATCAGTTATTTAAGAGGGTTATTGAAAATATTCGTGTAGTACATAATTGATTCGAATTTAATGCGTGAAATTATACAAAATTTACTTTTACGCAAGATTTTTACCAGTGTTATGGAAAGTTTCCAAGTGTAATGATTGCTGACATGCTGACCCTGTTTTTTTATTCGCGTACTTTAAATTCAAGACGTATTAATTTTACAATAAAAAATTCTATACGTTAACATTAAAATATAAGTTTTAATATTGCGCCTTTTAAGCAAAAGAGTAGTGTCGAACTTTCTGTGATTAAAAAAAAGATACAAATATTTTGTTACTGATAAAATTCAACTGGGTCTTATGCAATTTTGTGAACTACTTTTAATATTATTATTGCATTGTATATGACAAGCTTGGGATGAAAAATTATCGGATCCATATTTTCCTGAACGAATAAAAAACACCCTTTTCTTATAAAAACTATTTTGATTATAAAATTGTCATAGTTTTAAGCGACGTTAAAAAATATTTTGAATTATTACTACAATATTATAGAGATATTTTTTATTCAAATATAGATTTTAGCGTGTTTGATCCTACGCTCCTCATAATATATATAACCTCCGTTTGATTAATCAACTCATTGCCTAGAGAAGTGGACATTTTTAGTGATAGTATTTGTGAACTGTTTGTTAAATTTTACTATTTGATTTCTTGATTTTGTGTGTTGATTTTGTCGTATTATGTAGTTTTATTTTATATTTTGTCTATTATATTTGTCAAGTACATGGCGAATTGGCGTCAGCTGTTATGTCATGTACTATAATTTTATTTTTTAACAATAAATAAATAAATAATATGTAAAACATACATAGCAATGATATGATTAAATTAATATGGTAAACATATAAAAGTATTAACTGGAACAAGCTTTATATCATCGTTATTAGAATTACTAAATATTTTTACCTTATCAAAATCAAGTTCTACTTAGTTAATAGCAGCAGTTAAGTATAATAAATGATAAGTCAATACAAATATATTTTTTTTTAATTTTTCAAGTTAAGTACAGCTTTTTATTGCTAAAAAAGAAAAAGGACATGCAAGAAAGATTATTATTAATAATAATTTCTTAATCGATTGAGACGTTTTCAACATTTCATTTAACTTTTCTCTTTTTCGATTTCTCAAAAAATATTTTAAGGTGGAAAAAAACAAAATAAAATATAGTAAATATTGTTGAAAAAACTAAATTTTAAATGAATATTATACGTACAGTCCACGTTTCAAAAGAATTTAAGATCTACAAAACTCTAAAATACTCACCGAAGCTTTTCCATTCGAACACCGGCTGCCCGCCGACGGGGTAGCGGGTAAGAAAAACGGGGTTGGGAAAGTGGGGGTATTCAGGGAGGGTGCATGATAAATCCTCCAGCTGTCAAAAGTGGTTGAACGTTACTTTCCGTGTCAGACGCTGTCACGGCGCACGATGTGGTACAACGGATGGTAAATCGACCAGAAATGATGCTCCTCTTTGGTTTTATTATTTTGCAGAGAATTAATATTCAATGTTGTTCGGGTAACACGAAAACATTAAAAAATAAATTTTTAACAAAAGAAATATATTTTGCTGCCGAAAAGTTGTTTTAAATTTTAATATTTTTTATTCTCTTAACGTGAAACTGTCGAGACTAGGCTGATATCTTACAATAAACAGTAATTCAAAGGTGCCGCTAGCCATACACAATTTTTACATGTATATACAAACTTAACAATACCGAAACCAGGGGTGGGCTTAAAGGGGCTCGGAATGGCTAGCGCGAGCCCCTTGCTATTTTTTACTAAAGCTGGCGAGCCTCTTGTTAAAGTAAAAAAGATATTCTTAGATCAAAAGCAATTTCTGTAGATGGTTTATATGTATTTTGACACGAAAGACTTGCATTTGGAAATTTCTCGTAAAACACATTTATTTCGGATGCATACTAAAATATATTATGAGTTATTTAAATATTTATAGCAGTATATTTTACAATAATAAAAGCATATTAAATAACATTCGATTGATTTCATAATTATTGCAAATCATCCTATAAGAGTGATAAAAAAATCCACCCCTTATCTGGAACATCTCGAATATCTCTCAAATTAACCGAGCACCTTGTTAAAATTTTGGCAGCCCACCGCTGACCGAAACTACTAGCAATCTTTTTGTACAACATACTTACACAGGAAAATATGACTGTCCCCTTGATTTCGTATTCATCGTGTTCCACTGTATACATTTTATATTTTCTTCTCGACATCATGCTATCGTCAGAACACTCAGAACTATCTTCACTAACATTAATGGATGTGAAAAACATATTTATGCGAAAAGCAGATTTATGCGATAGTCTGACTATACTTTATGTGTGCTACTCTTTCTTTCAGTGAAACATTTGAGGGAGCAACAGCGAGTGATAAGTAAAGCTGACACTGACTTATGATATTCATTATCAAACTTGAGGACTTATTACATATGACATGTTGCTCCTATTTTGATCACAAATCATTTATTTTGTTTCTTATTTATACTAATCACACAGCATAATACGTATTTTAGCACGACTGAATAATTTAAATAACAGTGATAATATTTTAGCACATCTATTATAAGAATCTAGATTCTTATAATAGATTATATTCTTTTATAAGAAAGACGTTTCAAATAAAAGAATAGATTATTTTTTTTAATTTGAGTATATTTCATTTTAGAATTTTTCGCCACTACTACTACTTTTTATAATTTTACTTATTAAATACTTATTTATGTTTTTTTAACTATGTCCGCTCCAAATTTCTAGCATATGGACTCATAATGAAGTTTATCTTAAGAGAAGTGTTTCTATAAGAACTACTTATAAATTGCTCAAGCTATCTTTTTTTCAAAGAGAGTAGGAATAAACTAGGATAGGACTAGACGTTAGGCTTATTGCTCTCGTTGCGCCCGTTTTTAGGATACTTTTTTAACACTTACATACATTCATAGCTTTGGAAAGTAATCTCAGTTAATCCACATTGCAATACTGTTATCTCCGTAAAATAAAAATGTGTAATCCACCAAACCACCAAGTAAAGACGTCAAAGACAAAAGTTTTACCATTTTACCAGTTGGCTCACTTCACCTCTGCAGGGCTTATATCTTAAATAAATCATGTTTCGGTTAGCAGAAAGGAAACGTCACTAATCAGCCTCATAGATTAACATTTTTTTTCCATTATTTAATGATTTTAGTAAACTCATGACAAAGGAATTGCTTATACTAAAGAAAATACTTTAACTTACGTTTTATTTTCAAATTATTTGTATATTATATATATCATAATGTCTTAAATAATTTTATAACCTGTGTGAAATGAAACAAATATATTAATATGGCTAACTGTAGCCAAAAACAATTCAGGCATTGCGTTGTGTCGAATTGAGATTGCAAAAAAAAAATGGTAATTCATTATATTTTAAAGATAAGCATTATATGCTGTGTCTCACAGAAAAAAATAAATAAATATACATTGCCCACCTATGATATCACGAACTTTAATAATTACAAACGCTTACCTATTTAAAAAGGAAGACTATGAAATATAAATAATTAATCTTAATATAAATAGTTAAATTAACCTTAAAAATGCTGGAGGAAGAAACATAGCAGTGTCAAAAAAAGCAAAATCACGGAAATGATAAAAGACATGACATTAGTTTAACTTGGCAGGTATCAGGGAAACAGTTAATCTGACTTCTCTTACAATGGCCCGCTGATTAATGATAATCTCGCTCACACTCGGTGTAAAAAATATATTATATCCCATCTCCTAAACGCCATGCGATTACTCACCGGGCTCGTGTACTCTGTTCGTGTCAGCGACTTGCTTTGTTTTTAGTCGCTGGAACTCGGTATGGCAGTTAAAAGGTTAAGAATAATGATAATTTGTTATATTTTCAAAATAAAGCTGTCATTTTTGTTATCACACGCGGTAACAATATCAAAAATAAATTGGGAGCACGCATTTTATAATTTCGAGTTTTTAATTGTAATAAAGGCTTTTTTTTTTTTTGATTGAAGAGAATTAAATTTCTGTATAAGAAAAAGTTATTTAATTGTATAACAATAGGATCTGATGTTTTAAATACTTCATTGAAATATATGCTTTGAAAACATATGCAAAATCAGCCCTCAGAACTGTTATGTGTTATCCGATCAAGTCATTAGTTATGCAAACAATAATAAGGAAAATTCGACTTTGAAAAGGAAAAAGGGCGTAACCCAGAGTTTTTTCAAAAGAGCTTTTTATCAATAACCACAATGTATCAAACTTAATACACGTTCTATCAAAAGGATGTAAGCTGCAAATGCCGAATTACATGGTATCTAAATTTAGCTTTTAAGTTTAAAAAAAGATGAGCCTGTGAAAATTGAAACCAAGAAATAAGTCTGAAAAAATGGTTTTTCCTAGACAATTTCTGTAATTAATATTAGATTATGTCAATTAAATACCAGTTTACAAGTCTCCGTGCACATCAAGGTTGTGTATATTTCATAATTTGCATATGGCCCAAAATCATCAAAACACGATTTTTGCGCCTCTTGTAATGTGTGGGCTACTTCCTTTTTCCTTTCCACAGTCGATATGTATATCCCATGGAATTTTAGAAATTTTGCTGATATACTCGAATATACAATATTGTACTAAAAAAAGCTCACGATATTAATTTATCCCAGTCTGACAAGTAAACTGATGTCTTTTTAACTAAATCAAATGCTTATTTAATAAGTTTGTTTTTACAAACCTTTTAAAAAGTCCATTTTCGTGGTCTCAGTATTTACAAGCTGAACATTTGCAAAAAGCAGACTTGAGAGTGGGTCAATTGTTTGGGCCCCAAGATGCTCGAAATATACCCTTATGGTGGAGAAGATTCAGAAGAAATTTTTGAGACTTCTCTATATGAGGGTGTATGGATATTACCCATGGCTTTATCCAACTGACTTTCTCTTAGGCATGCTTAACTTCAATAGTTTGAATGTTCGAAGAGAAATGTATCTGGCCATATATTTCTTTCGACTTATACGTGGCCAAAATGAGAATTCCACCATTCTTGAGAATGTGAATCTAAATGTTCCTGATTATTTTTTGAGAAATCGTGGACATGAATTGTTTGTTCTCCCAAGGTGTAGAACCAGCCTGCCAATGGGGATGCCACTGGGGAGAGCTTTAACGGTGTTCAACAATATTGCTTCGGATGTCGACATATTCCACGTAGACGTGGGTGAGTTCCGACGAATACTATTTTTTATGTATTAAAGTAGAGTTCGTCGGAGCTTACTCAGTTGACTTCTTTGCCATTTTTTTTTCTACTGATTTTAATATTAAATTGTACTATTTTTTTTCTCCATTGTAAAAGTTTTAAATTTATAATTTGTCAACCTTTTGCAATGTTAATTAAATAAATAAATAAATAAATAAATAAATAAATAAATAAATAAATAATAAATAAATAAATAAATAAATAAAAAATAATAATTTTGTTTTCTTCCTGTGCATGATTGACAATATCAAATCAGGAATGCATTGCAACCCAGACAAATAAGCCGCCACTATTAGATTTATATCCTTGACATCCTGCCAAGCTAATCGATTAAGTAAATAAAATCAAGGCGAATGTTTCAGACAACTCCTCGCCGGAGGATTGGAAATTGGAAACATATTTAAAAATGTAACTCAGTTTCATCTATAAAAAATATATTGTAGATTTTTAAATTTATTTTGTAATTATTCATTAGAAGTGAGGTCGGCATAAAAAACACCAACACCATTTTGAATTTAGATTTCACTTCACCTTTTTTATATATCAATCTAAATTTTATACACATACATATTTTAAATGTCAGGTTAGTCAGATATTCAATGTTTTGCAAATCGCCGCGATAGATCGATTTTGTTTATTTATGAGTTGGATATTCATGAATAAGAAAAAAAATATGTACATGTTTTGACTAAATAACACAAATTGATTTTTTTTCAAAAGGATCGGCCGATTTCTCTACAATGGGATCTTCTCTCCTAAAAATATCATAAATCTTGACTACAAAACTTATAGTTATGGACTATTATTTTATTTATTTTTTGGTTTATTTCTAGCATATGTGTCAAATATAAGTATGAAAAAACTGATAACTATAGTTAAATAACTATGCAATAGGCATAAAGGCAAACCTGATATTAATGAACAAATGAGCTCCTGAGAGGTGAACTGAACCTGTTAGTTAGTTCAAGTTAGTTGCGTTATAAATGTCTTAAATTATCATACATGTGAAGTGAGTTTTGTAAATACACACTACAATAGTGTTATCTCCCTTAAATAAAAATATTCAATCCACCAAAACACTATGTAAAGACGTGATTGTACTTTAGAATCCAAAATAAAAGTGTTATCACTTTACTACAAGGCTCAATTTATTTATTATGTGTTTTAATTATTCAATGCCATTCTATTCAGTAAACAAATAAAAAACATTTAGTAGAACTAAATAGAGCTAGGTTTGTTGCCGAGTCGTCAACATTGTTGGTTTGGCTAACGGTAACCATGGTTACAAATCTAAATTGTTTTTTGACAATCGATTTGTGGATTTTTGTTTGAAGTCAGTGATGTCTAATATTCTCTTGCAACCATCCGATTTTTGAAAACAGTACGCAACGGGATCGATTAACCAACCACAAGTTCTGCCGTAGCCCTTATCTTTCTACCGTTTTTGTTTTCGAAAAAGAAAGGTTTTAAGCAACTGAGCAACAAATAGTTATTGTAGAAAAACTTCTGCTAATGTGAGATGGGTTCATTCGGAGCCCATATAATACATACTGAGAGTGGCCATAGTTAAGCAAATTAGTCCTACAATAAAGCTCTTGAATGTTAATATTAATTCAATTAATACAATGCAATACTATCAGAGGTTATCAATAAATATTTTTTTATTTATAATAAAATAAGAGTTGCAAATTGATATTTTTAAACCCTATGTTAGAAAAGAAACAACTCGTTTTGAATGCATATTTCTATAATAGAAAATACTTACACTTTTCAATTTTATTTAATACTCAAAAATATCAATCTGCCATCATTACATTTTACACTAGACACAACAAGAAAGTACAGACAAAAGATTAACGGCAATAATAATCCAACATGACTGTTATATTTTTACTAAAATTTATACATATTACATAGTGTTACAGATTAATTGCTGTTGTATTAAGCTTATTCGTTTGTAATAAAATTCTGCCAGTGATTTCTGTATACGTAGAGACATTTGCACCCTACGGAAATGTCCCCCGTGACAATTCCAACAATGAATTATTGCAGTAATTAATACGCCCAAAATGTCGGTGAGGGTACGTACACCACTGCGATTTACACTTGCTAAACTTTTGCGAACGCAAAATAAATAATCAAGATTGGACGCTGTAAACACTAATTTATTTTAGTGTTTAATTTATTGATTGACACGATAAAGATTCATTTAAAATATAGGAAAACAAGCATAATAAAAAATACATATTTTTAACGTGTCAACTGTCAAATTGTAGAAGTGTCTTAACAGCCTAACGACCGCACGTTTTTTTTTATAAAATTTCACCTTGCGAAATAAAATTTTGCGAAAAAATCGCAAAAATTGTAATTTTACTAAATTCACTATAATTTGTAAGCAAATTGAGATATCTTTACAAAATTTAATTTTCTTAGCTTCCAGATACTTCGCCTATACGCATATATGCGTCCGCCGGCCAGCAACCTTTGTTTTTCAAAGACTCAAATACGCGTCCACGGTCGTTAAGCAGTTTAAACAAGAAAAATTGTATACTCACTGTACTCGAAAAATGTCCGTGAATATTAATTACCCTGTGTTGCATACCTATCCGTGTTCACTGTTTTTTTTTTTCAAATTAATCGTTGCCCGATCCCAATGTGGAGCATATAGCCTCGTAATGGAGGTATCTCAACAGAAGTTTTTCTATAAAAACTGTTTGTTAGTCAGTTACTCAACCACTCTCCTTCAAAAAGAGTAGGGATAGAATGATAGCACTAGGAGAGGACTAGTGGTTAGCTAATCACTCATGATCAATGTTCCTGTCGAGGTGTGCACGTGTGCTCGCGCACACCTCCCAAAATGTGCCCGCACACATGTTTCTATCCCTGCACAAGGCTGCACATAGAAATATTGTAAAAATAAGTTTGTTTCACCAAATTTTTATATTTGCGCACATTTTTTATTTTGCTGAAAATTGACTACTCACAGAAGTTGATGGTCCGCACACACAATAGAAACATTGGAACGTTGCTAATGATATGCCCGTTTTTAGTGCATCCATTTCTTCGGGCAGAAATACATAAATCGCTGAATTACGCTGCGGAAAAGGTACAGGCAATATAATTATTGGCTACATTAGCCGATAAATGATACCAAGGCACACTCGGACACACCTTGCCCAGATATGGCCGGAATATTATTGCCAGGGATGTTGTCGGACTATAGTTCCGGTAATGTGCAATTTTTGATGTTCGCTTACAGATTGCGAGCTGAGTACTATAAGGTTCTATGTAAAAAATTTTGACGAATAAAAATAACAATGTAAACCAATAATGGTACTTGGAAGACGCATTGTTACTTATGTTTCGTCAAAAAAAAATCACATAGAATATTGTAGTACTCTGGTCGCGAGATGGTACTTTCTTCTTTGGTTCTTCTGTGCTTCTGTGCATCGCCCTATTTTCAGCAGAATAAAGTTATCAAAAATTACACTGTTCTATACTTTTGGAAATAAACATTCATAAACTGACTGAATTGACAGCGCAAAAGGTGCTAAAAATACTATGTAAATTGTTATCTTAATAAATATTTAACTTCAATTGTTAAATTGTATGTTTGTACAGATGTTTTACGACTTAAGAATAGAAAGATGAATACGCTCAAAGGTGTGAAAATAATTTAGTCGTTAATATTTCTGTGCAGTAAACAGCCTAATCTTCATTGCTGATCTTAACAATTTTTCAGAATTCGCAGCTGTTTTGAGGGTCCTTGTTCCTAGAGCCCACATCGAATCCAGCCCTGCAATCTTAATGGCAGTCATTCGACAAGTACAAATGGCCCCGGTGACAAATGGGGGGTGCGCTAGGTGGGCGGCTGTCGAAGGAGGCGGCGAAATGTCTGGCGTGATTGACGCCGCTCAATTCGACGAATTGGTCGAATCCGGGCGAAGGTGTCTTGCCTGAAATATGATGCGAAGCTTAGAAAATAAAATATATCGAGGTTGTAAATTATCTATATTGCTTTAAGACGTAAGATTTAACTGGAATTTGGTTGCAGAATGAATTAGCGCAACAAAATAAAAACAGATCAACTACAGCCAAGATCACGATTAAAATTAAAATTAATTAATATTGCTATACAAAAATTACGTCGTTATCGATCAAAAAAATGGAAACCCCCTGATTTTGATAATGAAGAATCAATCATTTTCTTGTTGAAAATTCTTTGTTTTTCTACTCTAACTATGGTTTGTTAATAGCATGCAAAGCTAGAAATCAAATGCATCCAGCTAGAATTAAGTCCGGCATCATATCTTGTCCTTCAACATCACTGCTTTGTTTATATCATAGTAATCAGACGCACAGATAACCGTTGCCTAGAGGCGCCAAATAACCTCGCGCTGGCACTGGATATAGACAAATAAATAAATACATTTATATGGTCTTGTAATATTGCAACAAAATTCATAACTCAACGATTATTCACAATTGCATTGTATTATAGCAAAGTAGGGTTTATAAATATAACATAATGAGAAATGAGCTGTTCCACTTATCCATTCAATTTATCTGCAGCTAGCTTATCAACCCTCGTTCTTGTTAACGGCGACTATTTGAATTATTAAATATAATGCGAAAATTAGCCGGTATAGTCGGAAGTGAGCACATGCCGGGGCCTGGCGTAACCTAATCAATATTAGATTTATGTCGGGACACGTTTTGACAAGGGTTGCAACAGCCCTCCCCGCAACCCCATTTTGTAAATTTTCATCGGGCATCCGAGAAATCTGGCGGCACGGCACACAGATGCACAACTTGGCAAGTTTGCTACACAAGGGTGGGATACGGTATATGTAATATACATAAGTGAAATTGGCGTGAGGTAGGGAAAGGTCATCGTTATTCGGTACGAAATAAACTACTCTACCCTTGCGATGACATATTGAAAAAAAATGATTTTGAAGAGATATTATTTCAAGGTTAAATATTTTTTTTTACTGAATTTTCATTTAACCAAATAAAAAATATAAATGATATTTACTGGCGAAGAATTCAAGATCGAAGATGCCGAAAGAAGAAGCTTAGATTACCAGTGACAAATATATATTTAATGACATCGTTGGAGATCGAATTGTGATTAAGTCAATAGACCTGCATGCCCGCTGTTAATATAAAGCAAACTGACTTAAAATAAAATAGTTCACCAGTAAGCTGTTTTAGGACCTAACCTAAAACAACGACAGATACAGTAAAAACAAAAGGTTTGTTGCTTTAAATAACTAGTGGTGAGCATGCTGCCAATACGGCTAACAAGGGGCTCGCTTAATTTCAAAGTTATTCGTGGTGTTCCGGGGAATACGATAATTTTACGCAGTAATTATTAAAACTATAGAATATTACAGTATATTAAATTTGAATTGTTCAAACTATGTACATTCTCACAGATTTTGTCACTAACGACCCGGGTTATATGTGAGATGTACATAGATCGAATCTGTAAGAATGTACATAGTTTGAACGATTCAAATTTAACATTGAAATTCCACCAAGCACCTTCAGTCAAAATCTTAAATTATTACAGTATATGTTTATACAGCGTAATAATATGCAATGTACCGTAATTCAATTAATATCACAGGCTGGAAAATGTATTTATTTACCTTTATTAGATTGCAAGAGTGAACAGTGAAGAGTGAAAAAGTGTTGACGATGTGATGTTGAACATGTTTCAAAAGTTTTTTTTTACGAATATAAAACTATTGCAATGTGTAAGTTAACTGAGGTTACTTCACTTTTACGATACATTAAGACTAAAATACCACTTGGCTCACTTTGCTTCTAATGAGCCCATATGTTTGTACATCAAAAAATCCGTGCATTTTAAAACAAATCAATTTTGATATTAAACCATGGACAATATCAACCGATAATACGAACGTGTTTAACATTCCGCTGGAGGATAATAATACTAAGTAAAGTACAGTAAACCCCCCATTTACACTAAAGTCGGGACAGTGTAATTCGGGGTAGTGTAATTGGTAGTGTGAATCTCATACAAAACTAGGGATTTGGTTTTTCCCGCAAAAAATGCAAAACTAAGATTTCTCTTAGTTTTGCAAAAAAAAAAAATTGACGAAATATTTAGTTACCAGGTGATAAAATGCAAAGGGCGCCAAAATCCCACACATAGGCAGTCGCCCGCTATACGTCTATAGCCTGACACGTGTTGAATAAACAGACGTTAGCCAACATTTGACCGCATGCGCGGCACAGACAACCGTCTCGTAGTAACGAAATGGAATACGACCGTGCAATTGGGGGATTTGCGGCGAATATTTCAAGCCAGCGCGTAATTCGGGGTAGTGTAATAATGGGTTCCACTGTATCAATGAAATATAAAAAAATCTTTTAATTGTTGAAAAACTAAACGCACATTGATATTTTTACAATACAAATAATGTGATTGAAAATCTTTTTTCATAATGTTTACAGATGAGATTTTATTCCCGATGTGATGGTAAATAATAATGATTGTAATTAATTTGATCAAGTCGCCTGTTCTTGTCTCACCCGTTAATAATAATTCGTGTCGAACGGACAAGGACGAGATGATATGACAAGACAAATTAGTCGGCGATGTTAATAATCTTCGCCAAGAATGGAGATATCAGTGGAGCCCAATTTGTGATCTGAATCCGTCATTAATAATTAAACGCCTCGGTGAGATTTATCGTTCGTAGTGTTCTGCGAACGGCTTTCGGATTACATAAAATCGAAGATTTATATTACAGTAAGACAGTATTAATATTATATTTGAATGTGTATACAAAAATTTGCTTGTAACGGTGTTTACAATAATTGTACAGTTTGCACACATATATTATATTATACCGAGACACGGTTTTTTATATCCATGTCCACTCCTAATGTGCTGCAGGTGGCCTTCTAATGATTGTATCTTAGCAGAAGTTTTTTCTGCGAGAACTTTTTCTTGCTTAAGATTTCTTGTTCGAAGAGAGTAGGGAGAGATGAATACCGCGCAAATAAATTATTACTATGTCCAAGAGACACTGCGAATTTTTGAGAAAAATAATTTTGCCTAATATACACTCGAATTCAATATTTTAAAAACCTATATTGACTCAGTATAGATGGAACTACACATATTCATCAAAATATTGCTAATAATGTATTAGAATGAAATGAAATGTCTTGGACATCCGTGTTCGCTTGCATATGTTCCGGACACCGGTGTCCGCTTGGTATTCAAGTGGTTTTAAAATATACATTTGTATTGATTCCTATTTTTATTCATTAAGATCAGGACCGGTTTCACTCATGACGAGCATTATAAACTGATAAATGTTGACAATGCAAATAATAAATATATATGCACAATAAATCACATGTGTCGAAATTCATAACTGTGCATATCAAAATATCCTATGTGACAATACGTCACACGCTAGAAAGAACATTGTGAGATATATTAAGCAGAATTCTTATACGCTGAAAGAAATATTTATTTAGACATTAGGCAACTCGACAAGTTTTGATATGGCGTCGTATCCAGTTCCACGTGGAATAATAACATATACCCGCGACACCCCACGTGTAGGGTTAAAGGTCAGCGCTATCTTGAAAGACGGACGGACGTTCGGCAAAGTGGGAATCTGTAAACTTGATATATGGCAGGCCGCATCTGACATTTGTCAGGTTTCACGTTTCCGACGCAAATGGACGCGCGACGATGTGACGTCACTAATGACGACGGACTAACACCTAGTATCGTTCGTTGTTGAAATTGCGTAGCCTTAAGGGTAAGAGCCACGTTCTACACTGTGATTCCCAAACTTATTATGCTCGTGGACCCCCAAGTGAAATAATAAAGTTAATGACATGAAAGATATTTTTTTCCATGCCTGCCTCCAACGTGGAGCTAATGAAGGTATCTTAACAGATGTTTTTCTACGAGAATTGTATGTTAGTCAGTCGCTCAAACTCTTTTTTCCAAAGAGTAGTAGAGATATGATATTATCTCTATCCTATTCTTATCCGGGGACCCCCTGACGTTGTTCACGCACCCCCAAATGATTTTTAATTTGTCACGGATCCTCTCAGCGGTCTCACGGCCCCCTGGGAGTCTACAGGAACCATTTTGGGAACCACTGGTCTACAGTGTATGAAGTGTCTCTATTGTAATAAAGTTTATTTGTAAAAAAAAAAACAAAGAGCCAGTGGCGTGCTTAAGCAGGGACCTCCAATTTTTTTTCAATAAAAAATCGCATATCAACCAAAACGCACTATTTATGTTTGAAAAAAATATTAAACGTTACAAAATCAAGTTCTTAATTTTTAAAAATTCTCTATTTGATAAATACAATTTCAAAATTTAATTAGGTATGAATGTCCAATAAAAGCTAAGGATAATATATTTTTTTAATAATAAATTTTGCGTTTTGGTTGAGATGCGATTGGATGCGACGCCACTGGATCCCTTTTCTTTGTTTACGTATAAACTTTATTATAATATGAAATGCTGTAATGTCATTTTTTAATTTTAGAAAATACCGGTATTAAACATAAAATACTATTACATGAAATTATTAATGTAATCTAGGACTCTGTCGAGCTGTCAGTGATAGAATTAGATTTTCTTCTTCTTTTTTTACTAAAAGTTTTGTTATCAAATGACGATATTTCCAATAAAATATTAAAAACCTTGTATATGAATGTGTATTATATCTTTTTCTCACAAGCTAATCTTCAATAATTAAAATATACCTTGCACTTAAATCGTTGAATATATTTTTAATTTATATTTAAAGAATATTATATCGTGAAGCAAAAGCGTCAATAGAGAGCTTCAAAAAACTATTGCAAAATAATTTTCAAATTAACCGACAAAAATCCATGTTACTCATCGTTGTCGCATCGGACTAGTTATAAGGTATATCTCTCGCATTATCTAATTTAGAATTGCAGTTTTCTGTTTCACCGATAACGTTATGCGATGATAGCCTAGACGAGCAATTTAATGCGGGACAACTACCCAATTACAGTACATCTCTCGCGGCTTATGTCCGGCCTTATCAAGTCTACAACATCTCCTAGACTTCACAATACTACACCGTTTCGATTTGATTGCCGTGTCCTGACTTATGATATGATGGCTCTATTATTTATCATCACCATCTATGCAGTAATTGCTTCTTACATTGTAATGGGCACAAATTTTTTTCCTTCTAGACACTTCAAGTGTTATTACTTTCATTAATTATCCTTTTAGATTCCAGAAATCAGATGCTCTAAACTGCTAGTAGACAAGGCTATCTTTGTATGTTACTAATTCAGTATAAAGATACATAACGTGTACGTGTTATATGGCGCAGCGTTTAGAGTTGTAAGTTTCCGTGTTAGATCTCACGAGTTCGAGTCCCAGTACGTACAGCATTTTTTTCGATCTGTGATTTGTGATGTCCAAAAAATTCCCTCCCCCACCGGTTCCGATCCTTTAATAACTGGGCGTTAAAAATGTTAACCACTAGTCCTGTCCTAGCCTTATTCTTCGATCCCTACAACTTTTTTTTTAACAAAAAAAAAGATAGGTTGAGCTACTTCAGAGCGACGAGTAACAAACAGTTCTCGTAGAAAAACGTATGCTTAGGTACTTCCATTAGGAGGTAATACGTTTCACATTGCAAGCTGATATGAATAAAAAACGAGTACGAAAAAACAAGCGTCAAGAAACTTTTGATAACAACCAGTCCTCGTAATATGTTCACTGCTTAAATTTATATCTATACTTTAGTATTTCGACTGAAGGTGCTTGATGGAATTTAAATTTCAGATTTGAAGATGCCGAAAGGCGAAACCCGGGTCGTTAACGACAAGATTAACGGAAGAGTACAGCATTCAGGCAATTCGAATTTGTCTATCTATACGTTCCAAAATATTTCGAAAAATTTCTCTTACACAGTTTTCCACGGTCGCCTGAAAACATTCCAAGTGAGAGGATAAAATATGTGACCGGGGGGCACCGAGCGCCGTGTAAAGTGTGGGGCTCCGTTGGCCCGTGACTTGTGAGTCACGAGGAGTCACGGCTTACTCACAAGAACGGATTTATGGCTGACCCGCCGCGGGAAATTTCACTCGAGGTGTCTCAGGACATGCTCCTCTGAATTATTTCGACGTCTCTTTCTCCGGCGGGAGATTTAAAACCATTTGGGTTTTCTTTATAATAACGTCTTTATATAAAATGTTTGGATTGGGCGTAGTAATGTAGAAAATAGACTGACGACACATTGAAGAAAAACGAGCTATCCTACTTTACTCAATCTTGCATTTTGATTTTTCTTCTTTCTTCTGCATACTTCGATCGCATATTCATACCGACTGTGGATTTTTTTTGATAATCACAATGTATCAAACTTGATAAACGTTCTATCAAAAGGATGCAATCTGCAAATGCCGAATTAGTATCTAAATTTAGCTTTTATGTTTGAAAAAGATGACCTTGTAAAAAATTAAAACCAAGAAAAAAGACTGAAATAAAGGTTTTTCCCAGACAAATTCTTGAATTAATATTATATTATGTCAATTAAACACCGGTTTAGAAGTCTCCGTGCACTTCAAGGTTGTGTATAATTCATAATTTGCATATGTCACAAAATCATCAAAACACGTTTTTAGCGCCTCCTGTAAAATTTGATATTTGTGAGTCCTTTTTCCTTTCCACAGTCGATATACATACGTTACGAAATTGCCACAGATTTAATAATAATTGTGTGGCTAGGTAAGATTGATTTGCAAAAAGTTATCTAACTAAGGGGGGAGCCAGAGGGGCTCGGGGGCTTGGGGGACTTGAAAAGTATAATATTTTTTAAAAAAATACACACTTGTACTAATTCCCACTTTTATTTAATAATATCAGGACCGGTTTCGCTCATGACGAGCATTATAAACTAATCAATCAGTTGATAATTGTCGTCATTAGCAAAACCGTTCCTGATCTTATTAAATAAATGTGGGAATTAATACAAATTACTCTTTTATTTTTTTAATAGATATTAATAAGTTTCTGTCTCTACACCCCGTTTTGAGAACCGGATAGAAAGTTGTTGAGTTGAAGTAGGAATGATTTAAAGGAATCTATGCCTTTTGGATAAAAAAATACCTAAAAGCGAACACCTCTCAGTTAAAATATTTCGACCCCTAGAAGTCTTGTTCAGTGTCCTCTTTTCACAGTTGCTAAATCCGGTTTTGTTGCTAAATCTTTTCGACTTTTACCATTCGTCTAGGGTCTTTTCACTACCGATTCGTAAATAGTCAATCACTATTATTATTAAAATATAATATCACTAGTCACTACCCAATGTGAAGTGAAAGCAAAAATAAATGGCGGAAAGCCAGCCCTTGTCTATATCACTTTGTTGTTTTTTTTTACTAGCCAACTAGTTGGGAAACTGACAGATTAACTGTTTTGCCATTTAACCATTTACATTTTTGTCTGTTGTTGTGTGTTTACTTTTTGCACTTCCACCCAGCTATCTTGAGCTCGAATTAATCTTTCATTATATTTTCAATACCTAGTTTTCATGTTCAATTACTATTGAAAATAAACACGTGCCAAAATTATCTTAAGATAATCTAGTTTGTTCACAATAAGAGCTTTTTACCTTCATTAAATTAACACAAAACACAATGCATGTTATATGTATGTACCTTACTATGTAAATGTAGCTTTCAAAGCTCGGTAGATTAATATTGAGGCTACGTCATAACACGTCATTTTATGTACACTGCCACCTGGCGGCAGTGTCAACATCTATCATTCAGAATATGATAGTTTTCGAAAGGTGAGTTGATTTGATAGGAATGTAGGTATATATTGTTTTCAAGTTTCACATTGTTTTATATATATAATGCGGATTGCAAATATGTAAAAGAATATATATGTATATTTCAATAATAATCAAACTTATATGATACATATTACTTATGCAAAGTGTTCTTGGAGGGAGATTAATGAATTTTGATGGTTGTATGAAAAACCTAGATTTTTTAAAACCGTTGTCACTGACAAAGATCCCTCTAAGCTGCGCGCGTGCACGGCCGCGCAGCAGTAGGGAAGCCCCCGCGCACTCATTACGGGTTGGCGCGCACTACAAGACAGTTGTTGAATTGATATTTGATCGGTCCGCGCAGCCTTTGAAATTTCCACGCAGCTAACCTCTTGTCTTAGAGGGAACATTTGTTGTCAGTGGGTGGGGGTATCTTTATCCAATACCAGGTCATTTTGTTATCCCTGCATTTCAGGATTCATATTTTTTTTAAATTAATGTGGATTGCAAATGTATAAAAAAAATATTTGTATGTATGTATATATAATAAGTAAACGTTGATGGTAGGTACATATTGCGATGTAAATAATTATTCTCGGCGAGCAATTGATGCATTTTGGTGGGTGTATGAAAAACCAAGATACTTTATAGGGTTGTCAGTGGGGTATTAAGTCTCGGACCATATTTGTAATTCCGGGATTCACAATTTATCAATCGTTCGATCATCTATCATAGCTCATTTTGTATGTACTCATTATTTAATAACAATACATATCTGGCATTACAGCTAGCCAAGGCGACAGCCGAAAGAACTTTTCAGTTTTAATTGAAAAAATCTAATCTGATGTAGATTTTTCCGAAACTTGAACCTAACCCCGCGAGTAACAATAAAGTTATTTTTTATATTATTTATCAGAACCGATAATATAATGTTTTTTATAAATTCAATTTGTATCGGTTATTGGTTATATTTTATTGGGCATTGATTTTATTTAAAAAATATCAAGATTCAGAGTTTATTTACGTTAAATCAAGGGAGCAATTATCTTATTAAATACAGAGTAACCAACTGCGTGGTCGAGTGGTCAACGTCGTTGGCTTAACACACGGAGGTGTCGCGTTTGAATCCCAGTACAGATAGATTTTATAGATTATTTTTTTAATCGATTTATTGATTTATTTTCGAAGGCATAGACGCATATGATGTATAGAATTCTTCATTCCCACCTATGCTATCATACGGCTACGGGGCGCAGCGAGAGCGATCAACTAACTACTAGTCCTGTCCTGGCCTTATTCTTTTATCCATAATCACTTTGAAAATAAAGAAAGTTGGAGAATCTGAATAACAAGCAGTTCTCGTAGAAACTCATTATATAATTTAAAAAAGATAATGGAGGCTAGATTAATTAAAATGTAACAGCTCACCTTTCATAGTTTACTATAAAATCATCCTGTTTTGAGATCTAGTGATAGCTGCTCATCGGAGATACCGCGAACCGGAAATCTGCGGTGACGTTTGATGTATCGAAAGATTACTTCAATCGAACAGGGGTGAAATATTTGACGACAGGTGCATCGTATACATTAGCTCCGTTTTCCTCGCATTCATTTTAAATTCGTTGATTCGTTAAAATTCAGTAAGAATATATATTTTTGATCACTCTCCAAGTCTCGTCGCATAAATGTAGACATTATTTACTTTTTCAAATCAATTAATTGTATACATTAAAACGTACTACAAAAACTAAAAATATTTTTGGAGCTTAAAACTAGGTTAAAACTAGGACTAAAAAAATACGTCTTGATAAATAACCCATGTTAAAATATATTGTATATACAATTTATATCAATGTTTGTCCTGGATGGAGATTTTCTTATTTTGATAATACCAACAACATCTAGCATATATTTATTGCGATCGTCAATTATACCTCAATAAATGCAATGCAAATTTGTTTGGGTTCACATTGTACTTCATCGGTCCTCGATCCTGTTTTCAACGTTTCGTTACTCAAGTGTTAAGCATACTTCCATATGTTCATCTCAATCAATAGCTTTTGACTATCACGAAGCCTGCGATGATGTTATTATGATGAAGGAATATGTTATAAATATAAATTTTAAAGAGTTCTTTAATTTAAGATTTCGAATGAAGGTGCTTGGTCAGTTCAAGTTAATCCGTGCACTTGAACGCCTGAAGATGCCGAAAGGCGAAACCCGGGTCGTTAGTGACAAAATCTGTGAGAGTGTACATAATTTGAACGATTCAAATTTAAAGAGTTCACTGTCAAGCTTTAGTAACCATCCATAGAATGTATTACGACGGAGCTGTGATGACGTGGAAGGAAGTAAGAAGACTGGAGGAGAACAGAGAATCTTGGAAACCCTGTATGGTGGCCATTTGCACCGAAAAGGTAATAGAAATAGCTTAAAATTTTTAGTATTACAAGGAAAAATATCGCAATGATTATTATGGCAAAAAAACTTCAGTGAATCTTTAGAAAAACTTTTTGTGAAACACGTGTAAAAGATGTGTAAAAATAGAAAAGTTTTTAAAAGTTTTCTCGACATATGAAACATACAAAGTACATCTTTAACCCTTACCCTAGCCATCTGTGTTCTTTCAAAAACTCTTCGCGGAAATCACATTCTTTGGACATAGTCGAAATAAAACGAAAATATCAAAACTATTTTGTCTGGTAAAAAGTTGTGCTTCCAAAGAAAGAATTTATATAAGCCGACTTAAAATCCAAATGGAGCTTTTTTTCAGTGATGCCAAAATCATTGAAAATACGTTAATGTATATATGTGTATGTCACGTACAAATCTAATAACGTGTAAGTTATTGTTACATAAAGAAATAATAAATCAGTTTTATCTCAATTTAGTATTCGGGTGTTTTTATTTTTGTATAAAAACTACGATTAAATTCTAAAATTATAAATAAACCGAAACATTTTCGGTATGAACTATTTAAATGAAAAAAACTAAACATAGCATTACCTCTTCTTTATCTATTCATAATGCAATGTTAACTAAAATACAATTGACATTTGCTTCTTAGATTATAATTGATATTTTATAAAGCACGATATATGTACATATAATACAATACACAGCATTGAGACATATATTTAAGAAGAGATTATCATGGATTAATTTAACGGTATGAGGTCATGTAATTTTTGGGCTCGGACATAAATAAAAATGTACTACACAACATTAACGAATATCAAAAACAAACACGACTATTATTATATTTTCGACGGATTTGGTAGAAGCTTTGTGAAAGTTCATTTTTAATATAAATTTAATCTGATAACTTTGTTATTCCAAAGGTTAAATACAAACAATATCAATACTAGAAACAAATAAATTATATGTATTAGAATTAGAAACGATAGTAGGGGTAGAATTCCCAATGGAAATAAATTTGACTATGGTGAGCCGCCTGTGTCTTTTGAAATGTTATTATACAAAGATTAATTTCTGTTGATGATGTTCAATAATTATGAGCTCTTTATTCGCGATCTTTCCTTTATTATTTACTACATAGAATATTCCTTAATTTTATTTTTTATTATAATTGTGACTATTTTCAATAAAACCAATGCTTTTTTAAAAAAATAATACTATTAAGAAATTGTATGCGTTCTTTAATTCTAACAGTAAAGTTTCAATCTATTTGCAATACACAAGATGATTGACAGTATTTTGAAAATTAGCAAATAAAAATCAATCTTCCATTGTGGTAAAAAGTGAAATAAATCTCCAAGAACTATATGGAATAGAAATGAGTCATATTCATCACTCCACAAATACAAAGGTTCAGGTTAAGTTCAAATGCGTAGGTGTTTGTGATATCTAAATACCCTCACACTTTTCCAATTAAAAAAAATAACGGAACAAAACGAGAGTGATTCGTTAACTTAGCCCTATCTTTCTATCCTTACTCTCTTAAAAGAAGAAAGGTTGAGAAACTGGTTAACAACAGTTCTCGTAAAATAAATTTCTCTCGAGATGCCTCCACAAGGTAGTCATTTGTTTCACGTTAGGAAGGACAAAGATTGGAAGAAAAATAGTAAAAAAAACCTGACAAGAAGTGAGTTCCGGCACCTTCATCATTTTGTCTTGGCTTAGAAAAATTACAATAAGCAATGAGTTTAAAAATCGACTGGCAACCCTGACTCCGAACTGATTCGAATCATTCTCGACTTGTTGCGTTTTTTTTTATTAATGAAAGGAGATTTCTTTGATCAGATTGGCTGACAGTTTGTTGAGAGCTGTCCGCGAGACGATGACAGGGAAGAATGAAATCCGCCGGTCGCGTTCAACTTATCAATCCTATCATATACCAAATATGTCAAATGGTAAAGTGGTCATCGTGATTATTGATAAGCGATAACGCGTATCAAAATAATGGTTTCAATTATCTTTCTAAAGCTTCTTCAGGCAATCGATGATACCGTTACCAGAAACCAGCAGAATAAGAAGCATACAACATTTCATTCAATTGACATTTAATTCGTAGATTATAATTGATATTTTATAAAGCAGGATATACAATATAATACAAAGTATTAAGACGTATATTTAAAAAGAGATTACCATGGCTTAATTTAGTGTTATGAGGTCATGTAATTTTTGGACATAAACATACATAAAATTGTTCTACATGACGTGAACGAATATCAAAAAAAAACAAAACTATTATTATATTAAATTTGAACGATTCAAATTTAATATTGACATTCCACCAAACACCTTCAGTCGAAATCGTAAATTATTATTATATTTTCTATGGATTCGGCGATAACTTTGTGTAAGTTCATTTTTAATATACAATTATACTTGATAACTTCGTTATTCCACATGTCGTGTTACAAATTGTGACAAGTGTTTCGTCTCTTTAAAAAGCATCATCAGACAGAACATTACAAGGATTGCGAATAAACTATAGATCACGGGTTCCCAACCTATGGGTCGCCAACTTTTTTCGATTTTAGATTTGAACAACAAACCTAAAACTACAGTCAACTAAAATTACCTTATTGAAAAAAAATGCCCCTTTTCAATTGCATTGGGGCCGTGGGTTACTTGGCTTTTATAAAAAGGGGTCACCACCCGAAAAAGGTTGGGAGCCTATGCTATAGATTGATTATAATTCTTAAGATAAAAAAATACTTACATATTTATAAATTTAATAAATAAACACTTTTATTAACAATTAGATATATTTAAAAAATGATACATACTGTTAATTTTGCACAAAAAAATCTTATGTCCAATGGTCTCGGTGCCTCGAAAATTTTCCGGGAAATTACATTTTTATGTCTCGTGTCTTGGTACTTGAAAAAAGCTGATACTTCAGAATCTCTACAACTGGTCAAGCTGGAGGTGAGTTAAGAAGACACCATGCTTACTTGTGAATTGGCTACTGTCCAATTGGATATTTAGCCAACCTGTCGTTGTATGAATATAAAAAAAATTGGTTGGCCAAGAAAAACCAATATATGTAAGTAAAATGTCTCTATTGTATATAATTGCCTGTTATTTTGTTTGCGGAAACTATTTTTTGTAACAATGTTTTTATAGCAGTTGTCATCGTTGATGTTTTCCGTGACGGACCCCACGGGTTCAAGTCCAAGTACGAATAACATTTCTTGAATTGATTTTCAATCAGAAACGATATAACTATTTTTGACCGATTTATCGATTTCTGTTCGAAAGCATGGATGTTTGTGGTTTCTCTCCCACAATTCCAATCCTAAAATAACGGCGTAGCGAAAGTTATTAACTAACCACTAGTCCTATCGTAGACCAATCCTTCTTCTTTCTCTAAGCTCTTCAAAGAAGAGAAGTTGAGCAACAGTTTAACAAGCAGGTCTAACTTCATAAGAAGGCCATATGCTCTTCATTGAAAGTGGATATAGATTCGAAAAATATAAAGAAACAATATTCAGTAAATGAATTTTATTCTACAACTTTTACACTTACACTTACAATTATTTTTGCAATACATTTGAACAGATAGGTAATGCAATTAAGTATGGATTCGTTTATGTATATCAGACCGTTAAATCACGGAAATCTGACATTTTGTATAGCTCGCAAATCATAAAGGCGAATAGTTTTTTTTTCAATTTATCCTTGCAAGTCAATTTCAACATCCATCAGGCAGGTGCACTTTTGAATACATATTAGATATCAGTTCTTTCTTTAATGGCAGAACATAAAATTTAATATATTATCTAATATAATAAAACTAAGAACTAACTTCTAATCCTTTCTTATCAATTTCCTATCACTTACCTAACCGAAGAAAGCGTTATTAAGCGTTGTTCTCCCACTTTATATAAACAGCGTTAAGAGTACAATTGTGTCTACTTCACCCGTTCTAACCGGTACACTCTAATGCAGCGGTCGGCAGACTTTTTGGGCTCACAGACCACTAAATTCACAATTTTAATCCACTGAAAATTTGTGTTAAATATTATAAAATATATTGAAATAAAAGTGACCAAATGCGTCTAAAAATGCACCTAGTTCATAAAATAAAACTATTAATTATAATTTAATTATTTTTTAATGTGATGGATGTTCCTGGATATTTGAAATGATACAATTAATATTTGGCTTCAATGACATAACTGCTAGACGGATAAATGAATGTATTTCAAGCCTAAATCGATACCGTGTTTTGATTGCTGTGACAGATGAAAAGCCCTTATCGCATAAATATGTTGTGGAGAATTGTATTAGAATTTTCGTCGCCTCTTCACTAAGCAAAGAGTATTCACTTTTTATAGAAAACCAAAACTGAGGTCTTGATAAGGATGAATGAAATATGGTATCATGAATGTTCTCTTGAAAGGGATCTATTATCCACATATTACCATGTCTAGGAGTTTTTTTCTGGTAGTAAGATTAGAAAATTAAAATAATCTCAGACTTTTCTACGGACCACCAAAATTTTCTCGCGGACCTCTGGTGGTCCGCGCAGGGACGTCCCGTGGCATAGCGTATCAATATAGGGGGCTTTGCCCGTGGGCATAGGCTAGTAGGCAGTTGCCTAGGGGCGGCAAGTCCTAGGGAGCGGCAAATGATCACAGCTTTTTTTTAAACGACGAGATATATTTCACACACGAATTTGGTTTGAAATAATTGTGATGCCTCAATGTCTTTGATAAAAAAAAATGCCGACAAAAAAACATTTTCAATAGGAATAATATTATGACTGATGGGTAAACAATAGTTAAGTTTATCGCAAAATTCTTCTTTAAATATGAAATTTACCGATTTCAGCACAGCGGTAGATAAGGTAATTTCAAAAAATAAATGTAGAAAAATAGTAAAAGCGCTATTTTAAACTCTGCCTAGGGGGCGACACATAGCCTAGGAACGTCACTGGGTCCGCGGACCGTACTTTGCCGACCGTTGCTCTAATGTACTCATTTTACTGCTGTGTACTATTTGCAATCTCTTGATAGTACACCGACACCGTTTTGTATTTACTGATGCCCTCGACGTGACATCATAGTGTCACTTGAGCGACACTTGTCATGGAGTAGGAAATCATGACGATAATTATTGCGAGTGGAGTGTTTTGACCGATGGGCCGCATGCTCGGTAATGATGAATGACAAATTACACTTCGGTTGATTATGACGCCACTTGTACGAGAGGTATCAAGGACAGAGAGTTAAGTATTTTTGAGTGTTTTTTTCATATATTCTATACTGTGTTTACCGACTTTTAAATCAAAGATGCATATCGCTACACAGTGTTGTAGTGGGGCCGTGGCTCACACTTTTTTTTCCAACCTGGCCCCGGTACTTTTTTATTTACTTTGAATAATCTTAACCTCTGCCAAAAATAAACATTTCATTCTTACTCGTGAATATTCTAAACTCTAAATCTAAGCACATCGCTACCTTAAAGCCACAGTGGGATAAGTCCAAAACACTAGTTTCAAGACATCTAGTTGTGGGGCTATAATGCAAAACGTACTAAATATTTCCAAAATGAGTGATATTGAGTTAGGTATGCAGATAATGTATTTCAAGCCTAAGGAATCGACTGTTCATATTAGTTTTAATATAAAATTTCTAAAAAACTGTCGTTTTCAAATTGGAAATCATATTTTTATGCAAATGTTATTTTGTTTTAGTTATAGTATATGACTACTGAAAATTTCGAGTTTTGGAAATATGTAGTACGTTTTGTATTATCACCCCACAATTGAACTTTCTTTTGCGATTTATGACACAAGATAATAGTGGGTTTTTTGTGTAATATTATTTTTATCTGGTTATTTTACTAATCTCGCTGATACTTTGAAGTTACAGGAAAATATCAATTATAGAAAAGGTAAAACTTTTCTTTTAAAAATATGTTTCAGTGTTACATTATAAAGGTTTACTTTTCAGTAATCGACTGGCATAATTATCTCAAAATCGACTTTTATCACTTTATCTCACTGTTGCTTTATGTTAGCAACATGTCATAATTTTTTTTATTGCAAGTAGTCAACATTTTTACCGCATGTGTGGTCGAGTGGTCAACGTCGTTGGCTTCGGTTACGGAGGTCCGGGGTTCGAATCCCGGTACGAACAGTTTTATAAATTGATTTTTCAATCGATTTATGAATTTCTGTTCGAAGGCGTGGATGTATGTGATGTCTTGAATTCCCCCCTCCCACCCATCCTATCCTATGAACGGGGCGTATCGAGAGCGATTAGCTAACCACTAGACCTGCCCTAGCCCAATCCTTCTATTCCTACTCTCTTTAGTAAAAGAGAGGTTGAGCAACTGAGTAACAAGCAGTTCTCGTAGAAACACATCTGTTTAGATAAGCTCCATTAGGAGTCCATATGCTCCACATTGGGAGCGGACATGGTTTAAAAAAAAAGTCAACATTCCCGGAATAGTGAACATAAACGAAGGGGGATGAGTTAACGTTAAACAAAATAATCAGGGCAACGGCATTTTTTAATTTAGCACTACACCACTACAACATCGCTACATCAATACAAAATCAAAACAATCTGAAAATCTTAGTTTAGAAATGGCAGTTGTTTGTGTAGTGTTTTGAATAATTGCGGCTATCTTCACTGTTGTTGTAATATATTAAACGTTGTCTAAGAACTGAAAAGGTGAGAGGGAATTTTTATACTTCACAGTCATTCATGACTTCGAGTAAAAATCGATTGAAAATATGCTGTTCCCACTGGGATTCGAACCCGTGAGATCTGTCACGCAAACTCACGACGTCAACACTGCGCTGCGGATGGGACGAATATATATTATAGGTACGTAATTAAGTAATTTAAGTTAGACCAATTGTAAGAGTATAAGATAGCCTAATTAATCACTGTCTAGATTCTAATATATTTGAGAATAACGTCTCACATTTTCAATACAAAATAGCAACTAGTACAATACATATTGTGGGTAGCAATCGCGTGCATAGAAAAGAAGTGCATTGTGTTCTGTACACACGCACGGGGCAACTTCTGATGTTAGATATTATGTGACACTATCACCATCGCTCCAACCCGGTGTCGTGATGCATGCTGGCATACTGCGCAGAGATTGTGATATTGGACAAGCAGAGGAATGAATAAATTATTAAATCGTGCATGTTTCACCGTATATTTAAAAGTATTTATTTGCCTTGATTTATCCATCTTTCTCTAGTGCACTGAATTAATACACCTTTTCTGTCAGCGCATGCGCAGGGAGACTGTGTGTGTGTGTAGACATATTTTTTAAGCAACACACACACTACACTCTTTCTCTCTCCGCCTACGTATCTCTCGAATCAAACGTTTTTTTGTGCTTTACATAAAATATTATATCTAGGTGGTTATGCCACCTGGCAACATTCGCTTAATATTTAAGGTTGTTTCGTATCAGAATAAAACTTAACGGTGTGCAAAAAGAGAGTGTGTGTGCAGGGCCGGCGCCACCATACAGCCGAAATAGGCAACCGCCTAGGGCGCATAAATGGAGGAGTAAAATAATTTTGCATACTTTAATGGAATTAAATATCAATGCAGCAAGCTTCAAGCAGTAGCTCGAAAACTTGAAAAATCTAAAAATTAATGCTCTTTATAGTGTAACATTTTTTTAAGCGAGGGCTATAAAACGAGGTCCAAGGTCTCGCATTTTTTCATTTTAGGAAACCTCAGGATTTCAAAATCGCCATCCAAAAATTTCTCAATCACGTAATCCTACACAATTATATATTTTATGGTGATGTTGCCGAGGACGCCAAATAACCTCGCACCGGCCCTGTGTGTGTATATTTGTTATAAAAGTACTCAAAAATTATACTTAAATCAACACTCTTTGCGCAAGTACTTGGTGTGTATGTGTGCTGCGTTACAGATCGGCAATTAAATCAAGAAATAAATTTAAAGCAATAAACTGCCAATGTTACTAATTTTTACTGATCTATGATAGGTTTTTTTCTTCAAACCAACCTACAAAATTTACAAGTGGAAGAACAAATTTTCTTAAATTAACATGTAAAATGCATCACAATTAATATTTCATCTTTGACAGCCTTGGCACTCGAAGTGAAATGTTTCAAGTAAATAATATTCAAAATGTGTTATTTAAAGTTCTTAGATCACTTGACAGATGGCAGTAGCGCGTTATAAAACAGATCACTGACAAGCTTTAGTGAAGATCACAACCGCTCAGTGTTGACAGGTGAAAATGGGTCGTGTAAAGATGTAAACTACTACTCACGAATCACGTATTTATAATTATAACGAACCAAATGTTTTTTTTTGTTATTATTGTGACTATATTATAAGAGGAGAGCGATTATTATAATTTTGTTTATTCGATATTATTTTTTCGAGGCTATTGGGGGTAATTTTTTAAAGTTTTATATGTATTGAATACATTTCCACAACAAGAGAATTTACCGTGAAAAGACACGTTTTAATTATATTTTTCCATGTCCGCTCCCAATATGGAGCATATGGACTCCTAATGGAGTTTATCTCAACAGAAATGTTTCTACGAGAACTGCTTGTTACTCAGTTGCTCAACCTCTCTTTTTCCAAAGAGAGTAGTAATAGAAGGAAAGGGCAAGGACAGGACTAGTGGTTAGCTAATCGCTCTCTATACACCCCGTTCATAGGATAGGATGGGTAAGAGGGGGGAATTCAAGACATCACATACATCCATGCCTTTGAACAGAAATTCATAAATCGATTGAAAAATCAATTTATAAAACTGCCCGTACCGGGATTCGAACCCGTGCCCTCCGTAGCGGTAGCCAACGATGTTGACCACTCGACCACACAGGCGGCACCTTTAAAAAAATACCTTACTTAAAAATTGAAAATAATAAAAAAATCTGATTCCTTTAGGTTTTAGTAACCGTTAATGTGTACAATTATTGGGGGGATTAAATATGTTACATTATTTAGTTGTGTTATTAACATTTTTTGACGAAATGTGACAATGGAGAGTGGAGTTAATAATACCCTGAGATTATTTTTGAATTAGAGTTTTTGTACTATGCTATTTTTATTCGCTTAATTGTTAATGTTGACTAGGGTCTCAAATTTTGGTTCTCCCGGGATTTTGACAGTTCTAATCCCGGGATTTCGAGATTGAGAAAATTACAGAAAATTGAGCGGGTCCTAAAAAACAAGGTTCCAAACCTAGGTATTTTTTAGGAATTTCGCAAATTCTTAGGTTTTTAAAATCGACGTGGAATTGTTTGATAAATCCCAATTTATAAACGATTTTGTGTTGAATGTTCAATTCAAAAAAATTTCAATCCCGAAATACCGAGATCACAAAAAGGGTCCGGGATTGGATGTTGTGGCTAATTTTATCAGCATAAAAATATAATAATTGAAAAAAATATGTCATAATAAATACTTCAACAAGTAATCATATGGTTTTTTTAGTTATACATGTATACATTTGATAAAAAGTGTATGAAACAATTTCGTTCTTTCAAAAATAAATTAATTTAACATTCGTTATTTTATCAAAACAACATTTTAGTGTGTCTGTTATGGCTTAATAGCAAAGTTAAAACAAACCAATTTTTTTAATAATTCATAAAATGTACACTGATTACAAATGTACATGATTTTACGTAGCGTAGCTAAAAATGTTCACTTCTTAGGGTTGGCACCACAGTCCCGTTTATAGTACCGATAATTATGGATTATTTTAGATCAATTAATAATAAACAGGTAGGTATCGTTAATTACGCTTATAATATTGTATTACTTTTAATGTATCGTCGATAATAATTGTGAGTAGTCCATTTTGTAACAATTAAGTTATTATAATACGGTTTTAGGTAAAAGTTAGTATTTTTTTTTATATCACTCTAGCCCAGATGGGAAAATCAAGGCTTCGAACCGGAACGGAACCAAAAACCAAAAACCGTTATTTTTGCCGAAACGAAAACCGGAACCGAATCGAAAAAAAAAATCGGTTTTTTTCGGTTCACGCTAGTATTTCGGGCAAATCGGAAAATTATTTTTGCCGGAACCGAACCGATATATATTTTTTTACCTGAACCGGAACGAAAAAAATAGCGGTTCGAAGCCCTGGGGAAAATTTTCGCTTCATTTATAAATAGTCCTTAAATCAAAGTATTTTAGTGTGAGTATTTATAATTAATTTGTTTTCCACATACAATTAACTTTATTTGATGAATATTAGTATGAAGTATTTATAATTACTCTAAAATAAAGTTTATAAAAAAACCGGTAGGTATACCAGAAAACCTATGTTTGCAATCCCTAGTACAATTAACTGAGACTCATTGAACGTGTTATAAAAAAGCTGCGATACAAAAAAAATGCGAGCGTGTGTGTAAGTAACAAAAGCGTTGTACACGTCAATCGCGAAAAAGGCCGTCGCGCCAATGAGCTTTCCAGGCTGTCTGTCCGTCGCTCGGTTTTGCGCCATTTCGCGCGCCCAATTACGCCCTGACAGTTGAAATTTACATGACAAGTCCGGGCCTAATCAAAATAACATTTGAAAGCCGGTGTCAAAAACGATGACGTGCCAAGGCCTCCTCGTTTGGCCGACGCTTTGCTCTTTCGTTGTCTGTTGCCGCGCCATTCGACGGCTGAACATTATGAGTTTCGCGTAGGAGAGCTTTTGATAAAAGCTCGCGAAGCTTTTTATTGTTTTCTTTGATTGCCGTTCTCTTTTGGGAAAAACTTCGCTTGTTAGATTTATGATTATACCTAGAACACAATAAATAGTTGACAGAATAATCTGTTACAACGGGGTCGTGCGTGATTTAATGGCGTGCATTAACAATATAATTTATTTGGCTGATCTATTTGTATTTTAAAATAAGTTGTACTAATTTCTATTCTAAAAAAAAATATTTATACACATAAACCTATTTTCACTTTTATTTACCCTCCGAGGACGAGCGTGACCATATGGTCACAGTAAACCCCGTTGTCTATTGATTCCACTATTCATCCCTTTTCTACCTGAATATCGTTGCTTTCACTCATATTTGGTTAAGAAGGGTACAGACTTTAGTAAGTCATCAGCCGTGGGGACAGAAACGGCCACCAAAAGCACATGCGATCTTTTGAATTTCCGTTTTTTTTAATGGATTTTTTTATCAAAATATCAAATTATTTACAGTTCTTTTGCTAATATATTTGTATTGAAATTATGTTGATTTAAATAGGTCAAATCGTATATATTTTTAAAAATACAAGTTTACCTATAAATTTAACCCCGAATATTTGCGTGCCCGTAAGGTCACGCTCGTCCTTACTACTGTCCGTATACAATATTACCCGTTAATAAAAATAATAATAAAGGTAATAAAGCTCTCGTCTCTGGAGGGTTAAGATCAGCACCGGTTACGCTCATGACGAGCATTATTAACTGATAAGATATTAGTTATACAAATCAAAATGAAATAAAAAAAAGTTGCAATGAACAGTTGGTATTGAAAATAGTTTATAAACATTTTTATTCTCTTGTCAGTTGATAATACTCGTCATTAGCGAAACCCGTCCTGATCTTAATAAATTAATGTGAGAATTAGAACAAATGTATATTTTGTTTTTTAGAATATAACGAATTTCCACCAGTATTGACAGTGAACCTTTTCAATTCAAATTATTGGAAATAGTTTGAATAGTAGTTTTTTACTTTTACAAATGTAAAAATATATTCTACGCTACCGCGACAATGAAATTGCCATAATAATATATTATATTAATTAATAATATTATAAGGTATAAATTGACAGTATTCAATTAAACGAAATTTTAATTGGTAATATATTTTCGAATAGTGTGCGATAACTCAACTTGTGAATGCTATTAAAAATAGTCACGCATCTCATTGCATAAATATCTCAGCAATCATTTAAAAATCGTGAATATTTGTTGATTAGAAGTAGATATCCAGATATCGTCATTCCTGGATTTTTTCATAAACCTTTGCTAACAAAATCTTTTTTTAAGTCGACATGTAATTATAGCATCAGAGTAAAGTGAGGTAATTTTTAAAAAATCTCATAAATAAATATATATTTAGGAAAGAAAATGCCGAATGATAAATAATAGGTATATATTTTGATTTCTTCTTGTAGTAAATAAGGATTTCAACAGTAATTTTCCAATTTTAAAAGACAATACATTTCTGTTAGATTTCTCATATTATGTAAAATTCTGTCCGAGTTTTCATACGATTTAGGTTTTCGTGAAATAAAAGCTTCTTAAGCGTTACGTATATGTATTGTGAACGAAATATATTGAAATCTCTCTATTTTGGAGAACTAGGACAAGCTTTACGAGCCGTTGGTAATAAAACGTTTTTCTTTTAAAAACCCATCTGATCTCGGATTATGATATTTTATTACTGGCAGAGATTTCCCAAGAGCGGAATTTATTACTCCGGCAACGGCGAAAACAAACATTCATAAATTTTCTCCAGCAAACCGAAGCAAAACTAAGTTGTCGGCTTTGAGCTTTGCCTGTGTAAATAATTAAAGTGAGCTGAGATTAAAGGATTTAATTGCCATCCTCTTCTCTTTGATGCCTTGTTTAGTTTAAATGTTCTGTGACCCTTGGGAATTAGTGCCATCATAAAATGTATACACGAGGATTCAGAATAATTACACATTAATTGCCGGTAATCAAAAGAATCACTAAACATATTAGAATTATTTATAAAAGATCAAGGCAGCTGCCAAGCATTGCCAGATCATAGCGATAAAAAATATGAATGCTTTATATTTTCAGTAATATATAAATTGAATATAATTATTTACTTTGTAATTAAATCCAGCAAGGCTGATAATTATAGCCAAAAAAATGTCGACGATTAATGAACACTTGTCGATATTATTTTGTTTATTTCCAGCCCATATGTAACAAACACTTGGCATAATAAATGATCAGTACATCTAGTATCTAGTTTTAAAACAAGTCTGTAAAGAACCCTTTTTTGGCAGCGGTCACCAAACTACGGCCAGCCAAAGATTTTCATTCGGCTCTCCAAAAGTTGCTGTTTTTTGTATATAAATTATTCGAGTAATAATTTTTTTTTTCATGATTTGTTTGTGAGTCTATCCAAATAGTTGCACACTTTAAATGTATACTTGATAGTGTTATATTTATTATGTATGTATTTGAATATTTATGTATACATGTATACGTATATACTTCCATCAATTTTTTCATTCAATGAATGCAAAACATCCTTACAACAGGTAAAACCTAACAAATACACAAATTCAATAATTGGAATACCATTATTGTTACTTTCTTCCTTTTTAATTAGATATACAGTAGGCCTTCATGTAAATATATGTAAGCACATATAAATTAATATTCTGATTGGGTTCCAATGAGAATTTATTTGTCGACCGGTCCTTAAGTCTTCAAAAAATTCAATCCGATTTATCAAAACGTTTGGTGACCACTGGGTTAAGAGTATAAATTCAATTATTCACTACCTACATACTGACTTTATTTCATTTACCGACTAAAAAATGAATTAAATTATCATTTTTTTAATTGTGGAGAAATATTTATATTTCATTATTTTAAAATTTTAATATTTATATTTCGTTTTATTAAAAAATAAAACAATTGTCAAAAAATAGTTTTTAACATTGGAAAATTTTTAATCAACTTAAATTAATCTACAAAAAATGAAATAAAATATTCACAGAAATGTGACATTACGTTCCCATTTTCCCGTATTCCTGTTTCCAACCAAAGTAAGCGATTAAGTTTCTTAGACGTGCAATTAAAATTTTCTTCCTTTTATTTTTTCTTATTTATCTCACGATTTAAAAATAAAAACTTATGGAGGTGATTTTTTTCTTCATGCTGTTTTATAGTGAATTTTCCTAGTATAATTCTAATAAAATTGTTGGTTTTAACCGAACTATTAATCTTCTTTATATAAAAATGTAGCTAGCTTCACAGGGGACTTAAGTACTGGTTTATTGGATTGGTGTGTAGGCAAGTGACTAATTTTCAAATGTGTACAAATTAATACAAATATATAGGGGAATATAAAATTAAAATTCGTTTTTAATTATTTATAATACGGTATTTTATTATACAATAAAAACTAGATCTTTTACATTATAATATTAGGTAAAAATTCAAGCAATTGAGCAAGAACCCTTTCTAATTACATTGATACATTTTGGTTGAATTAATGAATTTCGGATTTCTTATAAAAGATAAGTTATTTGATAAAAGATTGCACAAGTTTTATAGCTCAGCATTGTTTTTCACACAAACAGTTCGCTATGTTTTTTATAGTTATACAATTTATTTGAAACAATTGCTGAACAAAAAAGTAAAAAACAGCAGAAGGCGTATGAAAAATAACACATCATGTTAAAAGATTATTAGACTTGAGAGATTATTGATATATAACTCACTGGGGAATTGTTTTTTTGGTTTGTAATCTGGTTTATTTTCACTGAGATTATTTTACTGTATATAATAAATGCATTATGTAAATCACTGCAAATTCACATAGGCAGAAACAAACTTTCTTTTGATCAAAATTAAAAAAAAACGACCTTAACAATATTGATCGCTTTTAGGCGAAAACCACGACTCATACTTATAAATAATTTAAACTTCTTTCAATGTTTCTTATAATAATATTGTTTTCTATATCACAGTAGCAAATTGGACAAATCACACTGACACCGCCGGCCAAATACTGAACAACGTATTACCGAACTGGGCAACACTTAGATAACGACCACTTCAAATCGTATTTTCCACAAAGCAATGAAAATTTAAAAACTTTCCAGTTTACGAATTACATAGCACAAGCGATTTACTGGTGAGCTGCTCCAAGACGTTGTCCATAAAGGGCGTACGGGGAATAATACGGACTCAGCGCCGGGCTGAAACCGTAGGGTGAACCGAGAGGCATTCCCTGTTTGGCGTACGGATGAAATCTAGCGGCGGACAGAGGGCTCAGAGGAGCGCCCGGATATCTTCCCAAAACAGGGAAACCGGGGCTGAGAGGATTGCTTCCGGGAGCTCCGCCTTCGGCCGTGTGACTCCTGAGATGTTGAAGCAGTTCTTCGGATGTGCCGAATCTCTTTCCGCAATACGATTCACCAGCGATCCAATTGCAAACGTAGGGTCGACCTAGTTGGGCGTACGACATAGCAGACGGAGGTAGTCCACCCGACGGCGAGAGAGCCATAGCCATTGCTAAGCTGTATTTGTGATGATCGCACTGAGTGCAGCCGGCGGGGCAAGATCCTAATCCTCCTCCCATTAACATTTGTTGGCTATGCAACGACACTTGACATCCCGTGCAGTATGGATCTTTACACACTGGAACTAGCGCTTCTCCGCCGGAGGGTGTTTTAACTCTAGCGTATCCGAGATAAGGTCCGGGTGCGCCGGGGTAACCTCCCAACGCACTGTGTTGGTGAGAGAAAGGAGAACCTCCAGCAAACGGTGGTCGAAAAGCAGGATTGTGTTGTTCTAACCCAGGTGGACAGCAGAGAGATGACAAGCTCATTCCCGGTTTATAAGTTCCGAGAGGCATATCTTTGGGATGCCCTTGTAAAATTTCTAAGCCTGATCGAATGATTGGGCTAGCGCCGCGTCCCGAAGAACCGGCAGGCGAAGAAGTCTTTCTGTCGGAAGCTGACGGAGAAGACTTTCCACCTTCTGGAGCGGGAGTAGTTGTGTTTGGTGTAGAAGATTTTCGGGTAGGTGTATTTTTGCCTGATTTTCTTTCATCCGAGCTGTCGGATGAGCTGGCTTTTGACGAAGGCCTAACATCTTCAGTCTTTTTGGTGAGAACGTTAGTCTCGTAAGGCTTGAAAGCGAGATGTCTGATCTCGGGCGTGGTTCTAGGCTTCTCTATCTTAGCCGGAGGAGTCCTTATCGCTTCGACGTGGTTAGTTTTCTTTTTGTCAGAAGGAGGAACTAATGATTTCGTGTTTGGAGAATCCGCCCCGATCTGGCTGCATGTTTGAGCCAGCAATGCTAGTGGACTCTTTTTCGCATCCAACTATTGACAAAAGAAAACAATAATATTAGTATTTGATTAACTAAAAAAATAATTTTAAAAAAATACGGTCAAATTAAATATTAAAATTAAATAGGTATAAAATATGTTATGATACAATAATGTGACTTAAATGAAAACTGAAATAATAAATTATTAATTTATTTAAAATTTAAACATGTTTTACCATGCTGATAAATATATATTTTTTTTAAAAAAAAATACTATTTAGTACCGTGATTAAAAAAAAGGAAAATGTTTATATTGATGATAACTAGAATAAGGAATAAGAAAATGAAAAATTGATAAGAAAAAAATATTTTATTTATAATTCAGAGAATGTTTAAATTAGAATTATAAATAATTATTACCGTTGTTGGAAGAGGCGAAAGATAGTCTGGCTGAAGATATTGGTTTCCGCCGGAGGACAACATTCCACCACCTTCAAGAACCACCATTTGTTACAAAACAAACTTTTTTTAAAACTTCACTTAAGTCTTGACACAACAAACCGACTGAAAAAATATTCAGACGAAAAAAAACAACTGCTTAAACACAAAAATACCAACAGACTGTGGTAACACCTTGCAGCCGACGGCAACACAACAAAAACTTTTACAAATTTATATTCACGATAAATGGAGCGAGTGCGCGGTACACGTCTATCTTCGACAACACTTTGAAAAGTTCTGAGTTGTGACCGACTACCCCCTCCGCGCATAGACCTGCGCGCCATCTGTGTTTCCCCCTTCCACCTCAATGCAAAACGAAAGAGGTAGATATTTTTATCGCCAACATCCATTAGAGTAAAAGAGTCGACGATATTTTTATGGATAGTTTTTTATGTTTTTATTTTGTGTAGCGGTTTGAATCTTTGATGTCAGAGTGGTGCAGGTTAGAACGAGAGAGTCATATTTTGTGTGTGTCTTTACTTCTTTGGTGAAGAATAAATTGAAATGGGTAGATGGTAGTGTTGCCACCCATGACGGCTATGGTGACAGAACCTTTGAGCCTTGCCGCCTTTAGAAACAGCCAAGATTGCAGCTTCAAGCTTCAACGCCACGCTGCTTGAACCAGCGGCCGAAGCAATGTTTGTTTTCAATATAAATCATATTTTTGAATATAGAATAGTATTGAAATGAAATATTGGAAGAAATAATGAACACCGAAAAGAAAGAGAATACTTTGACAAATCTATGAATGCAATCTTTTCCTAAATCTAATATGATAATCTCACCATAGAAATTCAAACAATCGAACAATAAAAATTTAATACTTGTGCCTAAATTCACCACTAGATGTCTCTTGTTGTTCGTCAAAAGATTGATTATGAATAGAGAGCGATAATATTGTAATCGATACGCTTGTACCAAAATTAAAAACGGATTTTATAACAAACTTTTTGTTATAATCTAAAAGAATTTTAGTATTTATTATAATTTACTAGGATATAGATAATATAATATACTTCATAAACTACTTTGGTTCAAAGCCATGTTTGATTTCGATTTATTCATTAACTTTTTTTGTAAGCATAAATATTTTTAAGTGTCTCCACTGACATAATAATCATGTATAAAATTTTAATATCATGTACTTTGTCTTGAGTTTGCTCGTTCAAACAGTTCTCGGGAGCGGACATGGATTTAAAAAATAATATTAAACCATAGATTGTTATAATGTAGTTTATTGTCAAAATGAAAATTGGTTATAAATCAATTTAACTAAAACGTACATAAAACCATTCATGTTTATGATAACGTAATTTAATTCTTTTTAATATGTCAGGTTGTTACTTTTTGAAGCAAAATGATAATCCATAAACAATAGTTAAAGAATGATTCTAGAAACATAACAAGAAAAAATAGGAATTTATATATAATATACGTAACAAGTAACAACCATTAAATATTACTTATTTATTAATCTAATGGAAATCAAAGTAAACCATTTTTACACATCCTCGTCAATAATTCAAGAAATTGTAAAATCAAATCTTTAAACAGTACGTCCACGTAATTTAACTAAAGTGACTTACTTAATCTTGTTATGCATCAGTGCTAGGTTAAATACACAAATAATTGAATATGACAGCATAATGTATCAAGATAAAATGATATTTAATAAATGATATTTAAAAAATGTCGGAAAATCAAATCGAATAATGTTTATAACTAAATAATCTTGTTAAAGGACGATATATTTTAGATGGACAAGTACAATGTAAAAGTATATGTTATTCTGTAATTATGCGTGGGCTGGAGGGGGCTTAGAGTGGCTCGCGAAAGGCTCTTTTTCAATTTTACTATGTTAAATTTAAGAAAAAAATATTCTTAGAACAATTCAGAACCTAAGCGCAATTTCTGACACAAATATATAATTTACGACACTTTAAGTATACAGTAGTACATTTGTAGTTCCTAGTATTAATTATTTTACGGTATATTGCTAAATGTTACATAATGTAAGTATATATATTTTAAATAATTATTGCGAATAATTGTATAGAGTGATAAAAAAAACATCTCTTCCCCAGAACATCTGTTGAACACAAAACAAATGTTGTTTATAAAACATTTTTATTTCAATTTGTTTTCTATAAATAACGCTGTTAAATTATAAATCTTATCAGTTGATAATGCTCGCCATGAGCGAAACCAGTCCTGATCCTGATAAATAAATGTGGAAATAAGTACAAAGGAATATTGTGTTTTCTTAAAATAAGATGACCCGACGTCTTCCTTTCAGGAGGATTGTCCTCCTTTGTCCTCCTCTAGAGAAAATGGTCATCCTTGTTCTCTTTTAGTTAAATTTGGTAAACGGGAAAAGTACACCTTTGATATAAGGCGGGAGCTAAAAAAAAAAAGGTCTCACACTGGTTATTTGGGGAAATCCGCAAATAAGAGCTAAAAAAATGTTCTACTTTGACATTTTCAAAACCTGGTCACCTTTCGTAAAATAGGATGTGCTATTGAAATTTATGAAATATTGGAATATATGTTACCTATACATCAGAACCATTTAGGTAGGCGATTTTTGTGACAGCACTCAAACAGTGTACCGATATCTAGGCAATAATTCTTTTATTGCAGCTGTCAAATTAACTTTACCGAAAACATTTTCATTTACCGAAGGTTATCAGTTTTAACAATACAAATCGAACAAGCGATTCATTCAGTCATAGGCACACTTAAGGGTGGTCCCGAGAGCTCAGCCGTGGACCGAAAGCTCTGATCGCAACCGAGTGAAAGCTCCCGTAGAATCGGTCAATTATATTGCACCCACGGTCAAAAATGCATTTTCTGCCTGGCTTGAGGGCCAAACACGGCGGAGAAATTTCTAGAATGCAAAAAAAGGCGCACAATGGCCGCAAAGCACGGCTCTTTGGGTCATTGAAGCGCCATTCAACAAACTTTCAGGCGTGGATATACCTGCTCTCTCGTATTTTGTTACCTTCGTCGGCGTTATTCGTTTAGTATAAAAAAGCTTTGACTACCAAAATACATAGACTCTTCTATTTTGTATAAACATCTAGCTTTTATTTATTTTATAAAACGTTACGGATTATTTATATAACAATACGAATATAAAAATAGTAAAGAATTTAGTTTAAAATGGATAATTTGATATCGTGTTGATAGCTTTGAGAAGATAGAAGACTATGTGTGATCGAATAAGCTATTAACTATAATTTATAATTCTTGCAGATATAATAACCAAACTGAAATGAAATTCTTTTAAATAAAAGCCAATTCAATCGATCTTCAATGGCTATATATAATAATTCAGACCAGTGATCGAGTGGCTTCGGTTACAGTGTTCATTGGTCCTGATCACATAGTTCGGACAGTTAAAGACATTATTTTTTGAATCCATTTATGGATTTCTGTTCTTAAGCCTTTCACACATATGCTCCTAGAAACGGGGCGTAGCGAGATCGATTAGCTAACCACTAGTCTTGAACTTACCCTATCCGACTTACTCTTCGAAAAAAAGAAGTTGAGCGAGTAACTTATAGTGCTTAAAGCACTAATGCACAACTTTTACCTTCTAGCGGGCCGCATAAAACAAATTATCGCGGGTTCAGGCCGCAAAGAAAAAAAAATCTAAAGTATGCTCAATTCTTTTTTACACGGAGCATATGTACTTTCCATGTAAAACAGCCTAACATAAAAACCGTGTAAAAAAGATCAAGTGAATTTAGATAAATAAATGATAGGTTCCATTACATTATTTTGACCGTGTTATTTCAAAAACGTGAACATAAATAAGCCACGCAAAAAAAAGATTATGAGTATTTACTTATTAAAAATCTTTTCATTGTGAAATAGTTATGTTTCATTTATATGATGTAATTCAAAAGTTAATAAGATCTTGGTTTTTTTGTTAATTTTTAACTTTTTTTTTTAAATTTGACATACTATTTGTAAGTCAGTTTCTATGAAGCGATTTATTCTCTTTCCTTGAAGATAAAGCTCGCTTACATTTATTAAATAAATGTTTTACGTGAAAAAATATGTTTGAGAAAAAGATTTAAGGGCCGTCACAAAATTTAAAAAGGCCGCATGCGGATCACTGGATTAAAGAAAAACTAATGTTCACTAAGAGTCGAAATGTTATTGGGATTGGGAAATATTGGGTGCGGATATGCTGGCAATTTGACACACTAATAAGTTAATTTAAAAAATGTTTACAACAAAAACGGCAGATTATATTGGCAGATTATATTGTTGTATTCAAAGAATTTAACAAAATAGTGTAAGTAATGTTAAAATAGCAAGATAATAAATACTATTGGAATATTTAACTTCATTTTTTTTCAGATTACTTGTAGTGAGTTCTCTGTCAATATTTGGTAAAAAGGCAATATTTGAAAAAAAAATATACTATTCATTTGTACTACTTCCACTTTTATTTAAAAATATCATGACCGGTTTTGCTCATAACGAGAATTATCAACTGATAAGAAAATACAATTTTACAGTGTTATTTATACAAAACAAAGTGACAAACAATTGGTATTGAAAAGAATTTACAAATTACATTAAAAAATATAAATGAGTGATACCTAATTGATACAATTAAAAATATTGAATACAACTAAAAATGTAATTAAAGTGTAATTAAGCTAAAGCGGTGAATATTTTCTTTCAGACGTTATAAGAAAAATAATCGATCTAATTGATTTGCCAACATTTTAGGGTTATGAACAATGATTTCTTTGTTTACTGAGCTCTCAATTTTTGACCTAGCCTAGCATGCTCTTCACATCAGCCCAGCCACGTTGAACTACATCGTTGTCTTCTTCATATAGAATAACAATAGCTAAAATATTTATACCTATAATGAATACCCCTTTCAAGATGCAGAGGCCGAAGTTTTATTATCCGTCCGTCTGGCTGTCATATTTATTATGACCACATATCTTTTGTCATTGTCCATTGTTTCTTGTTGGCACAGTCACAGCAAAGAATTATAATATTGCATGTCCAGGTTTATGAATTTGGTATTTAAAAAAAATCTTAGTTGCCGGTTAGCGTAATTTTATTTAACAAAATGAATCCGTATCCAGTTCCATGCGAGGCATATGGATTATAAACAATCTATCGCAGTGTTTCTCAACCTTTTTGGGAGCGTGGCCCCTTTTAAGTGTCTTTATTTTTCTGTGGCCCCCATACCATTGTTTTGTCTTCCCATGAAAATTATAATTTAAAAAACCCACCATTTTTTATAGCTCTTCCGAGATTTTCGAATCTAGAATGCCAGTAATTTATTTTATTTACAAAAAATAGCTGCGCGACGTCCGCCATTATGCTCTTCGCTGTATCGTTTTATCAATACCCGTGGCCCCCTAAGCTGTGTTGTGGCTCCCCAAAACAAAAATAAATCTCTGTGGCCCCCTTAGAACACGCTGTGGCCCCCTGGGTGGCCACATGGCTCACCGTTGAGAAACCCTGATCTATCGGATATGTGTTTTTTTAATATGATTATTCATCAAATTAAACTAGACAATTTAATTTGCTGTATTTATTGTATTTATTGTAATTGTTGATTTTTGTTATATGAGTCACAATTTGAAACAATATCAGAAGAATAAAAAAGCAATATGCATAAATAATATCGAATAAGGAATTTGTGCCGGCTTCACAACGGAGCACAGTTCAAGGTAGACGCATACATGCGTTGCACGCGTCTGCTTATTAGTAATAAAAAAATCTGTGCTTCCCTAAGTTCTACTGCGCTGCGTCACCAGCGTCTCAGCATACACTTAACCTGACTCTCGACCACGCAGCCGGCATTTCAATAGCTTATTCAAAAATGTATAAAGAAACATTCACATTAGACAAGTCAACCAAAATTTATTTCACGGCAAATAAACATCTCGGCATAAATATAAATCATGATGGTTTATGTGAGGAGATAGCTATGCCGACACATATTTCCCATTAGTTAGACCTACACCTTATTTTTCACCATAAAAAGGGACATAAAACCAATCAGGTTTACAAGGCACCCTATTATCCGAATAATAAACGCATAAACAAGGCACCCTAATATAAACATAAACGGGAACAATGTGTTTTTTAGAGCATGCGTTATAAATATTAAGGATCAAAGAGATCGGCCTGTCATGTTCATCAATCCAGTGATATTACTATACCCATGGAATATTTTCGGTGCATATTCACATATGAAGGCATTCTATAACACGCTAAAGGGTAGGATTAAGTACGGAGCAAAACTTATGACAGTCATCACCACAGTGCTATTTTTTATGTGTTTAAGTAGATTTAAAAAAATATATATTTGGCATTTACTTGGTAGAACTCCATTTTAATAGGGTGAAAATATTAAAGTATTTCAGTTCTACAGTTTTTTATATGTTATACGTTGATAGCTATTTCCTCTTTCGCCATCGTCAGAACTATATATTTAAGTAGAGTTCGTCGGAGCTTACTCAGTTGGCTTCCTCGTCAATATTTTTTCTACTGCTTTTAATATTAAATTGTTTTATGATTTTTTTCTTCATTGTAAGTCTAAAATTTATAATTCGTCAATCTATGCAAGGTTAATTAATTAAAAAAATAAATAAATCACATAGCACGAATATAAATACATAACGAATAATCAACACATTTTCTTGGGTGAAAAGGGTGAAAACCAAAGTTAAGATTGGTTTGTTTATACATATACGACAGTGATGATAAGGTCAAAAAATAAAATACTCATTTATACCAGGGCTATGGAGTCGGAGTCGGAGTCGGAGTTGTGAAAAATGAGCGGCTCGATTTTTTTTTGAAAAATATATTTAATGATGTGTATTTAAACAAAATAGTCAAAAGTGTTTCGTCAAACATTTCATGCTTGGCTGACTTAAGATATATAAGTTAAAATGAAATTTTTGAAAAATTTCCTCGGAGACGGAGTCATATTCAAAATTTCAAAATTTGTGAGAAATCAATTTTTGAATGTTTGTTCCCCAATTTATTTTACCTTTTTAAAATTGTACGATCAACTCGGCAAATGGCATTATTCTGTATTAGTTTATCAATAGTTTTTTGTTAACTAGAATCAAGAAAGCAAGTATGTAATAAGTAGTCTTTGTTTGATTTAACCCTTTTGACATTTTGTTTTAAATAATTGTTCTGTACATTGGCAAAACAGTGATGGTACACAGCTTGTGCATGGTTGACATACTTCGTAAACAATACAGTAATGAAAGGATGAAAGAAAGCTCTCACTGTAAATGATCAGCGATGGGTGATGCGCAGCATCCCGTTTTCCGCTCGGCATGTCGTGGCGCTGGAGATATTATTTTATTATTTACGAGGCGTCCGTTCCTTTGGCTTCCCTCGGCAGTGTTTGCTTTGCGGAGACGCCGCTAATGGGCCCGGGCCCTTTGTCGGCGCCAACACCCAAATTAAACATAAATAACAAACACAAGCCGGGTGCCCTGTCATTACACCCGTCAAAACGACTGTGACCGATTCCCTTTGCTCGTCGTTGCACTCCCGGGTATCGTTTACAATGCAACGATGTGAAAATATACCACCGCAAAACTAGATTTATTAGTATTGTAATATGTCCACTCTAGGAATTCGGACTATAAATATAATTTTAAGACGACTATTTGTCAACAATCCGGTTAAAATTTTTCAAAAGATGGACATGGTTTAAACTAGAATTATACATTATACATACAAAATGTTTTTTTAATTGAGGAGGAATTACAATTTTCTGAGATAAAATAAAAAAAAATCTATTCGGAGGTTTACGTAAAGAATTTTATAATGTCTAAAATATTCTTAAATGTTCTTACCTATCGTTTATATAATTTAGAATTTCGACTGAAGGTGACGACCGTGGACGCGTATTTGCGTATTTGAAAAACAAAGGTTGCTGGCCGGCGGACACATATATGCGTATAGGCAAATTTTGTAAAGATATCTCAAGTTACTTACAAATTATAGTGAATTTAGTAAAATTACATTTTTTGCAAATTTTTATTTCGCCAGGTGAAATTTTATAAAAAAACGTGCGGTCGTTAAGCTGCTAAATTAGAATTATTTTCATAATGTATGTTTCCACAAAAATCTTGGTCCCGGGTTTCGCCTCTCGGCATCTTCCGGTGCTACTCAGAGCGCGAATGCACTCGAACTGACAGTTCTATCATTTATAAATATAAAGTTTTATGAACAAACTTATTTTTTTTTGCATAGGTACTGATGGTAATTATTGGAGAAAGCGATTCTATCAGTCATTTTAGATATACAAATTAAATATTTTCTTGGATTTTTTTCGCGGCCAATGAACTGATTTTAAAACAGAGGTAACTTAAGAATAAAATTAAGATAGATATAATGAGCTTAGATGCGGTTAATTAAAAAATAAGTATATTTTCGTTGCTTGGTCGTCTTTCAGTATAAAAAAGGAGTTAAGTTTCATATTATTATCATCCGCTTTGAAAAATTTTAAGTTGTATTTTTGTGTAATGATTATCATTAAAAACAAAAATTATGTAAAATAACATTTCAACCGAACTAAAAACACATTATTATTAATACTATTCAAAGTAAAAATATTCCTTTGTACATGATTGACACGCGAATATTCAAAATGAGTTTTTTTGCTTGAAATATGAAGCTTAAATAATGTGTATTTTAATATTTAAAAACAATCACCTTCTCCGGTTTTTTATAGTAAATGTACCATCAAATTTTGTGTGTGCCTAAAAGGTAGTATATATTTTATAAAATTATAAGAACTTAATTGGAAATAAATTTGCTCCATTAGTTCAATGAAATGTCAAACATTAAATATCTATTAGTGACTTTCAAGAAGGTACCCAAGCTCGTTCTTATTCAAAAGGGATTAAAATAATGTTTACGCAGAGTTTAAAGATAATCCATTTAAAATTTAAATAATCAAAAAGCAATGAGTTTTTAAAATATTAAAAATTGGAAATACCCAAAATAATTGGTATTACTCAAAACAACTTTACGAGGCTCGTTCTGTTACCTTTATTACCTTTATCCGTTTTGCAGGTCGTAAATATTGTTTATTAGTTTATCAGACTTTCTTATCTGTGTCTACTTTTATTTACCTTAGAATTCTTGGTAACGACTTTGCAGGTAAATGAAACTTTGACACATTTTTGAATGAAAATAAACGAGAAGTGTATTCATAACTTCTAAGAAAAATAATCATTTTTCATGAGAAAATTTGCTTTTAATAACCACCTCCATAGATCATAAATTTACTAATAAGATATATTAAAAATATTATTGAGACTGTAGGTAAAAACTTGAGGCGCCTAGTATTTTAAAAATGTGTTTAGACATTCATAAACATAATATATTCTTTTGCTATATTGCTAAATTGTAAAGTATTTTATTTTCTAAATAAGATTATTACACGCTAACATAATTTCTAATGACAGTAGATACAATCTGAAATGCTTTTTAGAATGATAGATTAAATATATAATCATTTGCAATCGTGTAGGAAAGTACCAACTTGTTTGGGGTAGCAAACATATTTTTTAAATAAAATAATTGTATTGATTTATCAGTATGTTATGTTCTAATTACTCTTTTCATTATAAAACAATTTACTATAGATTCATTTAATCACTGAAATTCACTTAGGCGAAATGTAAATTTTTAATGAAATTGATTTTAAATATATTGTGAACGCTAGTTAAAAAAAATTACTAATACCTACTTAGTACTTACCTCATAGGTGAAGATAATAAAAATCTTTTTGAATCTTGATTATATTCTGTTAGTACTGCAATATCAGGAGATGCTGAAAAGGTTAAAATAAAATTAAGTTTACATGGTTAAAATTACATAAGACATTCAGCAATAGGTTAAATCTTTTTTAACATGTTTTCAAAACAACAATTTATAATATGTATTTATATTTTAGGATTCGAAATAGAATAAAGCTACGATTATTATCATATTGATAAGGCGGAAGGTGTTCAATTTATTTATTATTCTAGTTTGTATGAAATAATCAACGTACTGGACATAAGAAAATACAAAGGATAGCATTTTTTGACAATTTTAATAAATATTGACATTAATTACTTACTTCTCCAATACAAAATTAAATTAATGAGATGAGAAGTCTTCATATCTTACCCAAAAAACCAGTGACGTTCCTAGGCTATGGGCCGCCCTTAGGGAGAATTTAAAATAGCGCTCTAACTATTCAAAATATATATTTTTTAATTACCTTATCTACGGCATATAGTGCTGAGATCGGTAAATGTCACACTCAATTTTTTTTGCGATAAATTGAACTACTGTTTACCCATCGGTCATAATATTATTACCATTGAAAATGTTTTTTGTCGGCATTTTATTAATCAAAGACATTGAGGCATCACTATTATTACTAGCTTAATTCGTGTGTCAAAAATATTTTTCATTTAAAAAAAAAACAGTGATTATTTGCCGCTCCCGTGGACTTGCCGCCCCTAGGCAACTGCCTACTCGCCTATGCTTTCGGAACGTTCCTGCAAAAAACAGTCCTACAACTTAAGAACAATCCTGAAATAAAACATCGATTTTAAGCGCCGCAAAGCATTTAATACGTCAATGGTGAAAATATTTTGTTTGCAATTGTGATGAACTCTGCATTTTATATTATATCACTGTGGAGATTTATCATTATCCAATTTAATGATTTCAATATCGAAGCATAACGCGAACTGTACGTTGGCCGACACTGGCTTAGGTACTAGTCCACATGCATTATTATTTATTTTTTAAATATTTTTACAAGCAATTACCAAAATGACGGACGTGAAATTCCCAGCGGTCTTCTTTGAAGTCGTTTGACGAATGTTTTGTTGCATTTGCTCGCTATTTTAACACTGTAATCCGATTCTTACCCACAATGAAAAATGTTTTATTGCCGTATCGTAAACTTCAAAATTGTACCCTAATAATTCTTTGAGACTTAAATCATATTATAGTAACACAACAATCGCTTTTAAATATTGGTTAAATGTTATGTTGTAACGTTCTGTGTAATGAAGTTTCTCCGTCTAGTGTACTGAACAAAAAGCACTTATTTCCTATGAAAACGATTGCTAGCCACAATATGTATTGTACATACTAGTAAATATTTTGTATTGAAAAAGTTAGAGATTATTCTCAAATATATGAGAATCTAGACACCAATTAAGTAAGTTATTAAAATATTAAAAGTATGCATACATACTTTGGGTCCGTAGCTCAATTTCGTTGACTTCTATGACGGATCTCATGAGTTTGAACCCTAGTGTAAACGGCATTTTTTCAATCGATTTTTGTTCTAAGACTTCAAAGGTATGGATATTTGTGAAAAATTAACCCCCTCCTCCGACCACCATTCTAATCGTAGCGAGAGTAATAAGCAACGTTCCCTCTAATTTGTCTATTGTGTAAAATACTCAGTAAAATAAAAAATGTGCGCAAATATGTGTGTATGTGTTCACTGACGCTAGACGTGGAAGATTTGGTGAGTTAAGTATTTAAGCAAAAATAAACTTTGAAAAATAAATCTTCTTTTCACAATATTTCAGAGTGCGCCCTGTGCGGGGATGGAAAAATGTGTGCGGCAACATTTTGGGAAGTGCGCGCGCGCACACGCTGTAGCGGGAACATTGGTGATAAGGCAAATACTTGTCCAATTTTAAACCCATCCTTCATATCCCTACTCTCTTTTAAAAATATATAGTTTGACCAACTGAGCAACCAGCAGTTCTCGTAGAAAAACTAGCTTAAATACCTCTACCATGAGGGATATGCTCCACATTGGGAGGATAAATGGAAAAAAGCGTACTTATTCCTCAATCGTATATTATCAGAGAGTGGGTCGAAAAAAATTGGGATATAAGATTTTTCCGACCCTATTTCAGAAAAAGCTCTGCATTAAGCAATGTATTCTTTGCGTGCAGTGATTAATCCGATTTTATTTCAGCAGGCACTAAATTTTTTGACCTGAATCGATGACTTTGCAATTTTTACCATCGCATATTTTTATTCAAAAATAAGTACAAGGGTCCAATAATAATAATGGTTACGTATGGCGAGCGGCCATAATATCTCACACTCGAAAGCAATGCCACATAATAGACAGTCTGACATTGTCATCCATCATTTTCTGAGTGATAAATCATCCCCCACGTGGAGAGTTTCCGACTCCTCACTCCTCAGCCCGCAGCCTCACACCCTTGATACACCGACTCGCTCTTCTATCACTTTGCCCGATGTTGGTAGGGGTTGATTTTGTTACAGTCAAACGGGGCTCTCTATAAAAGTAAGTCAGTGAATATATGTACATATTGGAATGAATTCATATAATGAAAAACTAATCAATCTGTCCTGTGTAGACTGATAAAACATTTTAAAATTATTAAACAATTGGTCTAATTTTATCTAATTCCTAATATGTTTTCAAACACTAAAAACACAGAACCTGCGTCTCTCCATTGTTGTAATAATTATTATGTTATATAATTATAATAAATTAAATCGACACAGAAAAGGCAGGATGAAAAAATCCCGTCTACTTAAAAAATCCCTGCATATTGACCTGTGATGTTCTAGGTCTTCAAATTTGCTCTTTTGACTGAAACCAATCTGTACATTTTATTTACAAAATAAATGCCCATCAACTCGAGAAGGTTCCCCACCCGGCTATGTACGCTCTTTTAGTGGTTATTCATATTCAATATATAATCAGAATTTATTGTTTTGTGAATACGAAATTTGTGTCAATCTATGTCAAATTTTTGTCTCGTTGCATTGGGATTTTGAAAGCATAATTTTTTGAATGACTTAATATAAACGTAAATATTTTGCTAGGATAATAAATATTTACAACTTACGTGTGACTCCATGTTAGCAGATATTTGTTAATGTGTTTTCTAAAAAACTACATTTTTAGTTGTCGATGAAATAAAATTGAATAAAAACTGTTTTAATATATATCTATATATATAAAAATAAAATAAACACACTTCTCACATAATATAATTGATAAAATCGTGTGGAATTATGGAGTGTATGGAGATATTATAACGTCAACTAAAGTGGAATTCAAGTCAATCTGTGCAAAAAATTCAACATATTAATTGGCTATTAAATGCATGATTTTCTAGTTTTTACCAAAAGTATAAAAGTATGTATATTCACATAAATTGCTGTATTTTAAAGCAAAATTATTTCAACAGTTATTTTATCGTAAATAATCAATAAATATGTTTTAAAATATCCAAGCAAAGATCGATTTTTTAAACAACAGAATTTGAATATTTTAAAAAATTGCAACACCCTTCCTTTGATAACAGTTTAGAACTAACAAACTTTTGTCACCATAAAATATGTTTAAAAAAATGTATTTTAACAATTTGATATATCTATGTTAAAATCGATTTCAGTTTTGCAAAAAACTAAAAACAATAATTTTTACTTTTAATAAGTATGCATTTGAGGGTAAGTACACATTTTTTTTTCAATTATTACTACACGATACATCAGTTTTATGGAAGAACGTTGGTTTTCGTTTAGTTAGGTTATGTTCGTTTCAAGGGAGGAAAAGTGGGAGTGAAAACAAGGTTCGAAGATTCGATTGATTATTTTTATTAAGGAAATTCATAAAAAGTTACTTACATAGAGCCCTATAGAGCCATATAGAGCTCTCCTGGTGAGATACAACGTTATTTTATTTGAATTTTAATTAAAAGTGGTTCAATAAAAAATCTCAATTTTATGGTGAGAGTCGACAGAATATGCATTATCAAAATATTTGTAATCAGATGAAATGTCAATTATTATTATCGAGACTTTCGTTAAACGAATACCATCTGATCTGTCAGCGATCCTCGGCTTGAGATCCTAATGTGTTAATGTGATAAAGGCTCAGGTACAAAGTGTGTTAATCCTTAGGCATTCGATAAAGAAAGGCTGAAAGCATTTTGTAATACAATATCTTTATAAAACTTCTTTTCTTACACGATACCTTGACGGGATGTGACGCCAAGGGGTGATAAAATTTACTTAATCGCTTTCAAAAGACAAATGCACATAAAATATTCAGGCAATGGGTCAATTATTTATTCTGTAACATAGGGGTTACCAACAGTATTTGTTTGAAGGACAAATAAAGTTATTTTGAATCAGTTTCCTAAAAAAAGAACAAACATGATATAAAAGTGTTTCGTTATTTTTGCGTTACAAACGTGTTGGTAAAATATTCATTAAAAATATATATATTTTCACCTATGTCGTCCGCTCGCATTGTGGAGCATATGGTATCCTAATGGAGGTATTCCAACACAATTTTTTTCAATGAAAATTGCTTGATAGTTGAGTCTATTTTTCCGAAGAGAGTAAAGAATCCGAACTTTCTTACAAAAAGAGAGGTTGAGCAAAACACCAGGGCTATACATAATGAATAAATCTAGGATAGAGCTGGGCTAGTAGTGGTTAATCCCTCTCACTACTATTTTTATTTGCTTAGAATTGGAAAGGTAGGTTAGATTTTTTTGACATTACAAAAATCCATGCCTTGAAATAGAAATCGATAGATCAGAAAAATTTGAATGTATATTGAAAAACGTTCTGTTCGTACTGGGACTTGAACCACCGTGAACCAGACATATATTTAAGTAAATAAAAAAATATTAAAATTTGCAACGAAGTCAACATAACAAACATAGATATTTGTTTTGTATTCGAACGTAAACCTATAAATAAATTCTGTGTATGTAAGGAAAATAATTGTTTAATCTTAAAAATAGAAATAAGATTTTAAGAAAACCAAATTCACTACAATGTATATTTATGGATATGCAAAAAAAAACTGTCAAATCAACGTCACTAAATAAGTAAATTTCACCTTCACAAAAATCGTTTAAGTTTGCTACTTTGGGGAAGTTAATATTCTAGATAAGTGGTAAGATATTTTTTTATTTCAGAAGACTGCATTCAAGAAACTTACATTTGTACACGTTATTTTTTTAAACGAATGAAAATAATTAAATTAAATTCGAATTTTCTTAAGCTAGATTATATCTAACTACCCACCTCTTTAAATGAGTCAGAGTGCTTACTCGTTCTTGTTTTGTTTTTGTTGAAATTTCCTCTACTCCTTTAAAGTATTTAAAAAAAAAAACACCATCTAAAAATTGATAATCCCTGATTGAAAAAACCACTCATTGCCTACTATCGCAGTAATGCTTCCGAATTAAGATTAGAAAAATATTATATTATTTCCAGCCAGACAGGACAGGCTTCTACTGTTGATAGCGAGTGCATCAAAGATATACACAATAAAATATTTCTGTCACTGATAAAAAAGTTAAGCCCTACAGATAAGTGTGTGATTTTTTTATCCAATCGAAAATGGTGTATTAAATATTAGAATCATCAAATGTACATATTCGCATCCGATACGGAGAATATAAAATCAAAACGTAGAATTTTAACAGAAGGTGTTTAGATGTTGATTGTGGATTAGCTAAAAAAGGCTAGAGTTAGCGAATCGCTCTGTCTACGTCGTTTTTTCTGCTTCACGTATACATATTTTAAAAATAATTGATATTTATTTTTATGAAATAAGTATATTGATGATTGACTGTTATAACAAAATTTAAAAAAAGGTTTCATCCTAATCGTAGCTACTTATAGAACTAGAAGCAAATTAAATTTGACGATGTCGTTTCCAACTGAATGATTTCATACTCAGAAATCAAATAGTAGTGTGGGCACTGGGCACTTTATCTGCCACCACTGTTTTGCCATGTCTCGATTTATAACGGTTTGTATGTTATAATATCGTTTCTGGAAGATTAGTTTGTACAAAGTCCTCTAAACCAGAATAGAGTGACGTGGAAGTCGAAGAATTTAATAATTACAATAATATATTTAAGAATATATCTGATTTTGTTTTTTTTTTTACCATGTCATGAGCATATGGACTCCTAATGGAGTTTATCTCAACAGAAGTGTTTCTACGAAAACTGCTTGTTACTCAGTTGCTCAATCTCTCTTTTTCCAAAGAGAGTAGGAATAGAAGGATAGGGCTAGGACAGAACTAGTGGTTAGCTAATCGTAATAATATTCCCCGTTTATAGAATAAGATGGGTGGGAAGGGAGAATTCAAGACATCACATACACCCATGCCTTCGAACAGAAATTCATAAATCGATTGATGAATCAATTTATAAAACTGTCCGTACTGGGATTCGAACCCGTGACCTCTGTAACCGAAGCCAACGACGTTGACAACTCGACCAATCAGGCGGCGATAAATTTAGCGATACTTATTGTGCATAAGAGTGATAAAAAACTACCTTCCCCAGAACACCGCGAATAGCAGTCAGTTGATAGTGCTCGTTATGAGCGAAACCGGTCCTGATCTTGGTAAATAAAAGTGGTAATAAGAACATAGGAAAATTGTGTTTTTCCTAATATAATACCATTATACCAAGTATTGACAGTGAACACCCTAAAACCGCGAATAGCTGTGAGATTAAGCGAACCCCTTGATAACGTACTGAGCAGTGCATCGCTGAAATCAGGCTTGGCTATTTTTTTAATGAGATCTTCCTTGTACTACCCGTAGCTAGATGTCACTATTATGACTGTTTTTGAAGGGCTAGTCCATTCGTGGGGAACCTGCGGCCTTTTGGCTACTATGGTGCGGCCTTTAGACCTGATCGGCCAATTCTGCATATTTTTGAAAATTCGTAAATTCCTGAAAAACAAAGGTCCCATGCTGATAATTTCGGGAAATCCGCAAATATCTGGGTTTTAAAAATTGTTTCCGACCAAAGATTTCCCTAGTCAATGTTTACTGCGGCCCTATGTGGAATCGGAAAAATGAATGTGGCCTTTAGACAAGAAAAGGTTCCCCACCCCTGGGTTATGCTAGCACGTTAAAACACGGCTCTGGGATCCAACGTGTAGAAAAAATATATGTTGAAAATGTGAAAATCCATTTACATCCACAGATTGAAAAAAAAAAACGGACATAGTACAAACCTACTCTCAATCAAGCATACATGGTAGGTAGCTATATGAAGTGACAGGTAAATAATTGACGGCTCGTGAAAAAGGGTGAGGCGACCGGAGCGCGGTCAACGAGACACGATCAAATAAATCATATTATTGTATTATATTTGTGTATGAAAGGTTTCCGCAGGGCCATCGCATTGTATTTATAACTAGCTACTGGGTACCTGAGATGGACATAATGTCGTTTCCATGCAGGGTTGCCAGACGTTCCGATTTTAACCCAATTGTGCCAAAATTAATACACAAGGTAAATAAATACACTCAGGTTTTTTTTATTCGGTTCAAATACGTATCACAGAGAATCGCATATAAAAAATCCGTATAAAAAAAGCCTTGAACTAGATAGAAAATTGATGGATAGATTTCATTATTTTTGAAAACCGCATAAAAAAGATCCGCATAAAAAGTGACCAGAGTGTACAAAAAAAAGTCATTTCCAATTTTTGTCGCTCTCTTTTAACAAGAGAGTAGTGGTGATAGAAGGATAAGGCTTGGACAGGACTAGTGGTTAACTAGCTCTCGCTATTCCCAGAACTTTTAACAGGTAAATCGATCGAAAAATCATGCTGTTCGTACTGGGACTCGAACCCATGAAATCCTGCACGGAAGCAAATAAAATATGTATATATTGTAATTTTATTAAATTTATCACTCTATTCTAGAACCCATTTTATATATGTTTTTGATATTTTCAATAGTTCAAATCGTGACCGTGTCGATATGTTATTTTGAAACATTTCTGTTAACCCTGTTTTCAACCCAGTGGCGCAGATATAATGTGACACTTTTATATAATTAATTTTTATCATCAACAATACGGAATATAATATATTGGTGTGTGACAGTTATGCTCAACCTGAACCTTTAAATATACTAATTAACGTAATATGTTAATATCTATGATATGTTGGTAATGTTTATATCTATTTGTTAATATCTATGACAATATCTTTATTTTTATTGTGAAATATTAAGGTATAAATGTTTTATTTATATGTTATTCAAATGTTAATCTTGGTCTTTGTTAATTTAAAAAAAAAATTGACTTGATATTTGTAGTATTAAGCCGCACACTCAAATCCAAATTTTCATCAGTAAGCCTGTGTCTATGAACCGATTTATTCTACGTTATTAAAGAATTGTTTTACGTAAAAAAAAAAATATTTTTAATTTTGAGAAAAAAATGAGGGCCGCCACAAACTTCAAAAAGGGTTCACAAAGCCGCGGGTTGTGCACCACTGAATTAGAGTGATAAAAAAACCTTTTATTACTGCGAATAGATCTTAGATTAAATGAAAATAATTTGTGTGTGGAGTTTTTTGCGAATACAGTTCGTGTAGGTACGGAAGAATCCGTTCACCGTTGCTTACTTATCATTTAGTTACTATTAGGGTATCCAATCCCGGAGCCTTTTTCCAATCCCGGGATCCCGGGATTGAGATAAATTTACCGAGGAATTTGAAATCTCCGATTTAGTATACTTTTTCCTAGGATTCTTACAAAACCTCGTTTTTGCCAATTTCATCTCACTTTTCGAGATTTACTCAAAATTTCTCAATCCCGAAATCCCGGGATCGCGACCATGTCAATCCCGGGATTTCGGGATCACAAAATTGAACGGGATCCCGGGATTGGATGCCCTAGTTACTATGTATGTATTTTCGATTTGATAGATACATTACTTTTTATAACGACACGTTTTTTACCGGAACAGGGACGAAAGGTTTTTAGTGTATGCATATTATTATTATCTTCTACGCATTGTTAGAAACACGACTAAATATGTAAAAAATAATTCCATACAACGTTTCTTTTAAATCGGCCCGCGTATAAACGCTTCAATTCAACTTATCAACTTTTTTCTTTTCACATGTCAGCTACGCGGGGATTATGAAAAGAGTAAAAGCGACAAGATATCTAAATTTGAAACCGGTATGCACAAACTAATACAAATTACTGAAAGATGTTTGTTGATTTGATACAATATCAGCAATTCAATGGGGACGAATTTTTCGATCATTCTTTTTCAATATTTTGTCGCCTCCCATGAAAAAAAGGTGTATAATTATTAATTGAAGCTATTATTTGCAAACCAGATTCGTTCCAAAATTGCTGAAACATGAACCATGCATATAATTTAGCAAATAAACATAAATAAGAAATCAGTCTCAAACTTGGCTTGATAACATTCAAAATATCATAGTAACGTAAACCTGAAAATACTTTTAAGATGTATATCGTTTTACAAAATGAAATTATTTTTAACCATTTTGAAGCGAACCGTGTGTGTAAATAATAAGCTTCAATTATAATAGTGTAACCGATGCATACTTTGTATCTTTTATCTTTAAATTCCTTTTATTACTAATTATTTGTTACATCATAATAATTTAATTTAATTTTGTATAAATAGTACTTAACCGCTTGAATACCGCGGAAATAAATCATTAATATGTCCCAGATATTCTGCTTGTTTTTGAGAAAAATAATTTTGCCTAATATACACTCGAATTCGATATTTTAAAAACCTATATTGACTTAGTATAGATAGCACTACACATGTTCATCGAAATATTGCTTATATTCTATTAGAATACCAAGTATTTGATTTTTTAAATGTCTTGGACATCTGTGTTCGCTTGCATATGTTCCGGACACCGGTATTCGCTTGGTATTCAAGTGGTTAATTATTGTATTTTCTTATTAGTTGATAGTGCTCGTCATGAACGAAACCGGTTCTGATCATACTAAATAAAAATAGAAAAAGTACAAATCAGTTTTTTATTAAACATTATGTCTTTTAAGTTCTGACTTTATCATAGTTTTGACGATGGTGCACGCTGAAATAGCTATAGACTCTAAAAATTGTAGAACTAAATACGTTGATTTTTTATCTTATTACAATGGAGTTCTATCAAATTAATGCCAATTCAATCAATAACGCCTATCCACCAAATATTGACAGTGGACACCTTAAAAGTATTATAACACATATTGCAATTTTGTAAATTCCATCACAGTTATTATCAAGCTATACAAATTACAGACTAATCTACGAATGACAACAATAGCATATCGATAAAATTTCTCCCGATGAGTTGTCATGTAGGCAATAATTACTTTTCCGGGGTAAAGTAAATACGGCCAGTTTTCCGTTATCCAAATGAATACGATCTATACATTACATGTATTCAAAATTGCGAATTATGTATTTGAGGAAATATTGGTTCGTGGCGTTCATGCACATATTTCGCGTCGTGTAAGCAGTGACGTTACCTGTATGTCTAGAAAAAAGGTTATCTCGTTTTGTCATTCAGACTTTATAAGATTGCCATTAGAACAGACGCCTGTCAGTGACAGTTTGATATGCCACTACCCTTACCATTACGCGGATAGGGGTGGGCCACACAGTGAACAATGAAATCATAAAAAAGTATTATGTTATGATACATCCCAGATATATTGTATCACTAAAGTTGTCACTGTTTGAACAATAACGTGTTATTTTACTTAATATGTTATTAAATACATACAATAACAAAAACGTATGTTATTTTAAGAAAGGAAAAAAGTGTACGATATTTTATCGTATGTGTAATTTTGTTTTATTTCGCAATTTTTAAATGACAAACTGATATTTTTTGAGTTCAATAATCTTGTTCGGAACATATATGTGAAGTAGTTTTAAAAAAACGCGACTCTAGTTCCGGTATTAAATTAAAATAAGATTCCGACTCAATTTCGAAAAATGACAATTTTTAGAAATATATAGTCACCATTTTGAAGACTTTTATACAATTTTTCCGTGTGTATAGTGCAAACACTTTTTTTCGGATGGTATGAAATATTTAAAACGTGATTGCGTTGAGTATTTCAGACCATTCAAAATAAGTGTATGCACGCGAAAATAGGAGTCCTGGTCTTTACAACTATCACACAAAGAAACTTAATATATATGTATATATTACGCAATGACTGACACGCAGATGCTTATATTCTGAACAATGACTAGATAATCAAAATAATGCGTTCCTACTGCATATATGGAGCTAAAATAAATTATACAAAAGATTTAAATGACAAAAAAAGAAATAAAAATGAGAATAAACCCCCCAAATAAATAATACTACGGATAGTTCAGAACTAGAGCATCAAATCCTTAACCCTTTTTTTGATCCCGGGAATTGAGAAATTCCAAAATCATTTTTTAGCTCGATGACTGAAAATTTGCAAATCGACAGATTCTACAATTATTTAGAAGTGTGAGACCTTTTTTCTAGCTCCATCCTCTGAAAAAGTCCTGAATTCATACTTTTCACAGATGTTAAGAAATGAAACCTTTTTTTAGCTCCTTCGGGAAAAATTACGAATTGACGGGTTCCACAATTACGTATTTCACGTGCTGTAGTGTATCCTGGGATTACGGGATCGCAAAATTGCTCGGAAGCCCGGGATTTGATGCCCTATTCTGAACGTGTTTGACTGTGCGTTTTTTATATGACGATTATAGCAATTGTTTTTATTTCTAGAAAATTTACATGGGATGAAAATTAGTAAATGATGAAAAAGTATTACGAATAAAAGAAAAAAATAATTTATATTAAAATATATGTTTAGTTGTTAGCACACGAAAATCGGCTTGCGTTTTGATTAATGATCTGTTGGACAGGGTGATAAGGAAAAGAAGAAAGTTCATTTGGGGATATTTGAAGCATACATTATGAAAAAATCAATCGACGATCGTTTCAAATGTCAGTTCATTCGAATCTCAATAGCATGGTATCACTTTGCTGTGAGGTCTAAATATTGAATATCACCCTTCCTTTTTGAAAAGTGTTATGCCTTATTGTGCGAGTGAAGGGTGCACAACGTGTGCGACCCACCCCATTGTTGGTTTGACGGACAAGTTTGTTTGAGAGCAACAGTTTAAACCGCAGATGTACCGACGTTCTCAATAATGAAAACATTTCACATTGTTGCATTGTGTATAACATTCGTAACGAAAGGTGACAGAACCTAAAACGCCGTATATTATGTTCTTTCTCTGAATGAAATCAGTTAATAGAGAAACTAGTTAATAAATAAATATTTATATTCCATATCGTATACTATCCCAAGAAAAAGCTACTGTTTGGAGTTATAGATAAATAATTTTAACTTGCTGTATCTTCTGAAAAAAAACAAGTTTAACCATGTACTGTGTTTTTACACATTTTGAACATACTATAAATCAAGTCAATTCCAGTAAAAAGCTATTTTAGGTAAACATAAAACTTTGAATTACTCAGCACTTTTGAATATGTGGGTCTAATCATTATTGAATTTCATTCATAAATAATAGTTATAGTGCATAAATAAATATGTTTAAAAATTTCATGACTATCGAAAACTACGATTATTTCAAGTTATCTCAGTTTTTTCGACTTTTCTCCTTTTGCCAGTATACTGACGATATAACATATTGGGATTGAATTGCTGAGAAAATCAATTAAAAGAATTATATTTATTTAAAAAAAAAAATACCTCTCAAATAATCAACAGTAAAAGATAGGACACTGGTCAACAGGATTGTGACATCCGCAGCATCTTTGAGTTCCATCGGAAATCAAACTACCTCAATCAAAAGTCACAACATCCGATGCAAATTTTATTATTCTCGATGTTCAGTATACGGTTATTCTCTGATTTCGTCAGGTATCATGCTTTGCTACCGTTAAAAACATGGTAGAATGCAAGCGTTTAAAAAACGGCAGCGGACATAGCTGATCATAATTACACAACATTAGTAAACGCTAGTAAATCTAGTTTGCAACTGTCACTTTTCGTTATGTGGGCTTTAAAGCTGTACAGAATGATAAAAACATTCACAATTCAATTGTTATACCCACCTAGATTGACGTACCTATTTCAAATTCACTGTGAACTGTCAACCTGAAGTAAATTGGCAGGTGTGAAGTGATGATAAATGATTTAATACGGAGGAAAACCCTCATTGGGCATTCATATGTCATTCTTAATTCGTTATACGTCGTCATTGTTACGATTTTCAAGATGTCTTCATTGTATTTCTGTATATTAATTAAAACGCAACGTGTCAACGCTGTCAAATCTCGGCGCAGCTGTCAAAAATTCCAACTTTACTCAGGTTTTGTAAACGATGTCAACTACTGATCGTTGAAATATTTTTCAAGAAATGATTACCGCCATCTCTTAACAACATGGTGCGATCGATTTCTAAGTTGCATTAATAGTTCTTGGTACATATTATTACATCTAACACGTTGGATCCCGGAGCCGTGTTTTCACGTGATAAGCTAGCCGAGCGTTGAGTCCCGGAACCGTGTTTTCGCGTGATGGGCTATGCTTTAAAATAGAGCCATCATTGTGGTATTAAGCAACATTTTGTATAGAAGACTCAGTATAATCATTATAACAGATACTCAAATTATTCTAAATTAGTCTTTTAATTATTACTTTTATTAAAAATAATAACTGATCTTATCAACCAAAATTTAAGGATATTATAACGCATTTGATGCGTCCAGTTGTCCTTGTGAAGTTTACGTGATAGTGCAGTCATTGAGTTCATTTTCAATTTTAGCTTTACATATTCTACAAAAAAGAATGTCAAAAAGCATTTCTAAAAATATTTTGTTACTAATAGCAGCAAGAAAAAATAAATAAGCCCAATTGAACCTGCAAGGTGGGCGCCAAGCAGAAAATGGAGCAAGACTCGGTACATGTGCAAACATTGTAATAAAATATTGTAAATTGTAATAAAATCCATAGCAGAAAATTCTAGCAATAATACCATACATAATTGAATAGTAATAGTCTTTCAAACAACTACAAAAGCTTTCATTTGATTTGACCTTGTGGTTTCACAGTTATAGCCTTTTTAGTAAGTCATTAAGAAAAAATGCAATTCTTCAAAAATAAGCCTTGCACACGACACAATTTTATTTGATTTGGGCCGGGGCCGAAAGTGTTAACATGACCATTTGATTTTTTAAATATCTATAATTGAGCTAAACTAATCGGCTTATATTTTATTATAATACAATCGTTTTCTCCGTAATTTTGAGATACATGTTTGAAAATAATAACATCTTGTTCGATAAAATAATGAACTATTTAATTTACTTTTCTATTCCATTTTCATTACAACAGCAAACTACGGTGACGAGACGTCCTTTATTCAATTCGACAATCACCATTTATACAACCCATCAATCGGAAAGATATATTCATTTCATAAAATGATCAGTGTTTCGTTAAAATGTTGAAATTTATTAATGAAATTCCATCTTAAAAATGAAACACTTTTTCTTACTTATTCAACAGTTATTTATTAAAATCAAGAACGGTTTCAATTGATAACAAATATATTAATTGAGATACAAAGATGATTGGTGTGATTTACGCGGTCTTCGGATATTAAAAAAAAAGCTGCCACGGCATCACAGCAACAGCACTCACGATTGCATCAATAATGAAACATTTCCTGATTTGTGCTTTGTTCCCTTACCAACAACATCACAGTAGTAGCTATCACCCTTCTGGAAAACAAAATAATGAGGCATATTTTTTCGGTTTCAACATGTAGAAATTTAACGACATTTTAATCCCTGTATTCATGTTATTATAATCCTTTGGCTTAACAATGGCAAGTGGCATTATGCATTCGCTAGACAATATATCACTTGTGAAAGAAAAATACGCTACCGAACAATCGTCAATAGATAATCTCCATTGTATTTTAAGCATAAGTAGCCGAAATTATTACCTCTGACAATAACTCGTTGTGAATTGTATAGAATCTTTTTAAACAATATTTTTGTCAACTTGAATGGAGAACAAGACAAAAAGACTATTTACTTTCCTATTATATTTCCATTGATAGGTTTACTCGTAGCCAATCAGTAAAAACATATTTGAATCTCTTTTTCTTAATACATAATGAATATTTCTTAAAAAAGTGTTACTACCTAATTACTTAGTATATTGGTAAATTCGTAAATGTATAAATAACAAATTGCTGAATTTAGTTATAAGCCACATATCTTTGTTTTTTTGCAAGAAATCATTAATTGACAATTTGATCAAAACTGAGTTACATAAACCTAAGTTCTTTTTTTTATTTTCACACACTTTAGCAAGCTTACGAAATACAATATAATGACTTCTTGCATCAAGTCGACGATATTATATATATTTAATAATGAATAATGACCTTTTTGATATATTGATAATAATACTTATTTTGTTTTAATTGATTTATATATTGGAATTGAACAAAATCCTTTTTTGTTTTTTTTTTATATCCGTCTGAAGCTAAAAAACCAGTTTCAACAAGTTTCAACAATTAAATCAATAAAAAAAAACGCGCAATTATTAACAAAAACTGTACTCACTTCTTCTACGATGCATTTGATGATAAAAATACATACACTTTAAAATAAACCAAATGAATATGTACTTGAAAATTAAGTTACAAGTCAAAAAGGTGGCAGGGCATTTTCAGGTACCAGGTCGCCGACCTGGCCCCACTATAACACTCTAGAAGAGGTCTTGATATTTTTTACCTTACCCAATTTTTTTTTTTTTAGAATGTTAATATATTGGTTAACTTAATTCAGTTTAAATATATGTAGATATGATGATGATGTGTAGCCGAAATACCTATCACTTAATTCAAATAGCTCTCGTGAAACTTAGACATTATTACCTTATTAATATTGCAAAAGCCAACTAAACTTTTTAATAAAACTTGTTTATGTGTTTGTATGTATTTGGGGTGTTGATTCCCAAAACCACTTATTCCAATCCTTTGTTTGACATTTTCCCCGAAATTTCACGCATGTTTCTGTTGGAATAAATGGTTTTTGAGATTGACGCGTACATTAATAATTCGCATGCTTAATAACATAAGGGCGTATCTAGATACTTGTAGTTATGAGATATAGCAGTATTACTTGCATGTAAAATATTGTTTAGTTATTTTTTTTCACATTTTCACTTTATTTTAAGCAATCTTTGACCCCAAAGCAGTGGTGGGCTGCCAATACGCTAACAAGGGGCTCGCTCAATATCAAAGTAATTTATCAGTCATGTGCAATTATATGCAATACTTTTAAATAAGCAAACGATTGTTACTTAATTCACTAAAAATATGCAACAATATGCAGTTTACCATAAACTAATCAATGTAAATGGCTAAAAATGTACTACTGTGTATATTGGAAACTGTCGTAGATAGTATGTGTCAGATATTGCAGTTATGTACTAGTTTGATCTGAGAATATTGTTTTCTATCAATTTAACAAGGGGCTCGCCGGCCGTGGTAAAATTTAACAAGGGGCTCGCGCGAGCCCCTCCGAGCCCCCTCCAGCCCATCCCTGCCCCAAAGGTGTAAATTTTAGTAAAACTGCGAAAACCTAGATACACCATATTTTATCAAGCAAGAGAATTATAGTATGATTATGTAACAGCAATACTCGTGATTAGGGAATCCAATCCCGAACTAAAATGTCGATCCCGGGATTTCGGGATTACAATTTGATGATCCTGGGATCCCGGGACTAGTCCCGAAATTGGAGGTTTTTTTTACAGTGCTACACATTTCATTTTTATAAATGAAATTTATAATATTGGTCAAAAATTAATAAAGCAACTTATTCTATATTATATTCTCTATTATTGTATCTTGGGAATGCGACCGTAGAAATAATGAAATATATTTTTTGACACTGGTATTATATAGGAGCTAAAAGGAGTGATTTTTTTAAAAAGTAGTCTAATTTTAAAGAGTTACTCTATTATTGTTTTACCACCTCAGCCAGAAATGTTATTTTTAAAAAAAGTCATATACATACATATTTAGAACAATAAAAACACCACTCAATTTATCTACACACTCGATTTGAGAGATAATAATAAACATAACAACGCATAAAACGTAAAGCGAAGCCGAAATGGCATTAAAATAAATAAAAAAATCAATCAACATTGCAATATGAGAAAGAAACAAGAAACATTTTCTACTGATAACAAAACTTCTTATCGCCAAAAGTGTCCATTTACAATAATCTATAATATGCTTTTGAATTAAATATTTTTGGGATTCATTAAATCGTAATTTATTACCATAAGTGACTTCTAGTATTTCATTTTATAACTTTCGTCTGCAGAGTTTATTTTCGAATATGTTATCTTATTTGTACTTTGTGAAACATTGAACAATGGAACATTGTTTGTTATATGTAAGGATTCAACAACCAATTGCATGCGTTTTATTTTACAAAGCCAAGACCATTCTATTTTATAAGAAAACCAATCACGCAAGTTTCGGGATCATGTCTTCTAATCCCGGGATTGAAATGTATTGAAAACTGTACGAGATCCCGGGGTCCCGGGATTGGATTCCCTACTCGTAATGTCCAATATTATGAGCTTAACACAATAACACTTTAATAAATTTATAACTGCATGATCAAAGTTTTTAAGAAATTATTTTAAAAATCTGTTTAATAGTGAATGTTTGTTTTGATATTTCAGTCTTTAATAAAATTGAAAATATTATTATTGTCAATAGTCTATTGAAAACATGGTGTTTATATAGTAAGGTGACCAGACGTCCTCCTTTGAGGAGGATTGTCCTCCTTTTTGGAAACTTTAATCATCCTTTAATGACATTGCGTTTGCCGAGTACAACCGCCAACGTAGAGTGAATATTTTCTACTTGCAATGATATCTGGACAAATTAAAAATCCAGACTAGCGGTTGAAATATTGGCAAGAATGATTATAGTTAAATGTAATATAAATCAAGATTCCAAATCGTTCCTGAATTTATAAAAGAAAAATGAAGATTTACTCAAAAAAATACAAAGAATCGATGGATATTGTTGAGTTGAGTTAGTTACATCAAGTAAACTAGTAAAATTTCAATATTTTTAGGTTTTTGAACTTTAAACTGTTTTTTGGTAAAGTAACACCATTAAAATTGTTATAAATCGGCGATATGATCAATAAAGAATGTTACAAGACGATTTTTATTATATCCATTTTTACCAGTATCCTCCTTTGACATTTTCAAAACCTGGTCACCTTATGAATAGTAATGAAGTGAATGAAGTTAGCAGCAATTTACGATTGTGCATAATCCTATTTTACAGTGACGTAGGCACATCTCATTCAGTTTGCGGTGGGAAATTTCGCTCGGCTTCGGAAGAAATATTGCACCTAGCGCGATCCGGCGTTAAATTACCCGTGAAAGTTACGCGCCAATTTTAGGGGGACCATGCTACCATTTATGCCCAATTCATTAGTTATAGAAGTGCATTTTTCTTTCTAAGTCCACTTTGAAAATTGAGAATCAGCGTAATTATAAGAATTATTAGCGTATAACATATTTAAAAAGTATCATCTGATATCAACTGTCAACAGTTGCAGTTACTGTCTGATGATGCTTCTTATAGAGGGGAAACTTGCGTAGAGTAGAGCAGGGTTTCCCAAACATTTTCTGGAATGGAACACTTCGCAAGTCCGGAAAATATAACGGAACACTTAGCTGAATTTTAAAGATTTTTTAAAATTGTGTTGCAGCGTATACAACCATTTCAATTTTTTCACCTACTCTGGCTCTGCAGAACACCAATGTTTCACGGAACATAGTTTGGGAAACCCTGGAGTATAGTAACAAAGTTATCATGTTTAATTTTATACTAAATTAAATATTTGGCATCATAGTTATTTAGCATGTGGTCTGTGATTGCTTGCAATATATTTAAATCATTTTTTTTTTATCGTGAACGCAAATTATTTTTAAACGTTATTTTTAATATTTTGATGACCTTGTCTCTACAATATATCATTTCTCCATTTTTCGGAGATAGCCATTATTGACACGTACCGACTAAGGCATCCAATCCTGGGATTCAGGATCCCGTTCAATTTTCTGATCCAGAAATCCCGGGATTGACATGGTCGCGATCCCGGGATTTCGGGATTGATAATTTTTGACAATCTGGAGAAAAAGTATACCAAATCGAGGATTTCAAATTCCTCGGTGAACTAATCCCAATCCCTGGATCCCGGGATTGAAAATTTATCTATCCCGAAATCCTGTGATTGGAAAAAGGCTGCGGGATTGGATACCCTAGTACCGACTTGTATAACACAGCTTCTTCCCTCAAAACTTAAAACAAAAAGCCAACTTTTTCTTCCACCTGTCAAAACATTTGGTGACCCTCAATCTCACCCTCATTAGTCTGCCCTGTCTCTTTCACTCCGGTGCTCTACAGGAGGGCAAAAACAGGACAGAGGGCGTTGTGTCTGTGACTGAGTGTAATTATTTTGCCCCCACCGTGTTGTTCGTTTACGTGTGAAGGAATAGAGCGATATGAAGCTGTCTCTTTCTCGCCGCTGAGATGTTGTCGAGATAAAAAGGAGTGCTGATATAGAGTTGTTTTATTATAGAGTTATTATGAATGCCTATATTTCTTTTGTTGGGAAGGGTGGTTCAGTATTATGTCAAATTTAAAACTCTTATTTCTTTTTGTCTCTCTTGTTTGATGGTGACATCTCTCGTGATATTCTGTCATATTGACACCCCCATTGAAAAATACAGAAATCTTACAATGGTTACTTTGCAGAAGGGCGAAACTACTGTTATTCATATGAATGCATACGACATAATACTAATATACATACTTGTATTAATTTGAAATCGATATTTTAAATATCTTCGATTATAAGGCATACTCTTCTACCAATATTATAAATAGCGTTACATAGAGTCAGCTACTACACTAGGGCTTACCAAACTATACCAAAACCTGTATATGTGTACCGCGAACACCTACACAACTTTAAAAAAACTTATTTGCAATCTTTTCCGAAAACATGTAGCGATGATTTCTGGGTTCGGAATGTATTTTTTGTGCCAGTCATACCGGTAGGCAAGCTCAAGCGATAATGACAGTCTAATTCAGGCACGGGCAAACTGAGGCCCGCCGCGTTTTTTTCTGCAGCCCGCGAGCAATATTATTTTGTTGAAAAAGATTCATGTTTTTATCTTTTACCGCCTTTTAAAAAAAAGATTGAAAATAAATATAATAATCGTTATTTTTGGATCAACCTATATATGTGAACAAACATTTTCAATCATGAACCTCAATAAACACTCTTTACGATCAAACATCACTGATGAACATTTACAACAAATTTAAAGAATCTCAACTACAAAATTAACACCTGAATTTTAAAAAATGTTAATATACGTAAAACAGTTCCATTCCTCTCATTAGATTGTTTTTTTTCATGATAAATAGTGTACATATAAAAATGGTATTTTACTTGCGACCCGCAGCTCATTTTGAATTCCTGAATTTTTCCTCCGTTCGAAAAGTTTGCCCCCACCCCTGGTCTAATTGAATTAATAAGTGATACTAATTTGAAACAAAAATACAAAGATCAGCCATTAAATTAATTCTGGATAAGAGTCTTCTAATGTGTCAAAACAAGCTATTATTGTTTTACTTCCGCTTTCCACAACCACTCGGTTATATGACAAGATCCGTTTGCAATCAATACCGTATAATAATTAATGCAGTATTTATAATTCGCTAATATTTGGTCTGCTGCCACGTTATTTATTATTCATCCGTGAAATTTGAATAAAGAATTAATAAACAAATTTAAACGTCTTTATTCATTCGACCCACTGTCGCGAACCGCCCTGCCTGCCGGGTACGTTTTTACAAGTCGGCGGGTAATATCTCAGCTGTCAGTTGGTCTCGGTTTGACAGCTAAGTGACATTACACGGCGGGATAAATATGAGGCTGTCAGTAAGGTTTATGCCGGGGAATTTATCATTACGTGACGCCGCCGCAGCCGCCTGTGTCTTCCTCTCGCTCCTGCGCTGTACGACGTCACATAGCTCTGTCCCGCTCCAGAAGCCGGCTGAGGTCGGAGCGGGGCGGGTTTTTAAAAGCGCTCTGTACGTTGAACCGCGGGACGTGTATGTTGGATGTTGAAGATAATATCGTCGCTTCAGTTGGAATACTTCGTATCTACATATATTTTTTTTAACGTGATCAGTCTTTTTAATCTCCTACGTCTAGATATTACTTTTCACTACATTACCCTCCGTAGTGTAAAGTGAAAATATTTATATCACTAAATAAGTGGTTATTAACCTTATCAAATTCACGGTGCAATTTTGGGCAATATAGAAAATTGCATAGCACCAAATTCAAACGGTTACAAAATAAATAAAAATAATTACACATTACTTATATTACAAATAAGAATAAAAACAAACAGATAGGGATGAAAATAATTAAGGAAATTATATAAGCAAGGCTGTGGATTCAGAGTCGTGGAGTCGCGGTATTTTGGCCGGAGTCGGAGTCGTGAAAAATGAGCGGCTCGAAAATAAATAATAATGATGTGTATTCTAGCAGAGTAGTCAAAAGGGTTAACATTGCATGCTTGGCTGACTAAAGATGATCTGATGGAATACATAAATATAATAATATATATATTTTTTAAATATTACCAAGTACTACGCAACATAGTAAGATTAATATTGCATGTCGACACATTACTTTGAATGTGCCTGCAATGATTCTAAGCAGCCTAATTCCTAATTATGTTTGCCTGCAGGCGATAGTAAAAATGCCTTAATTGACTCAATCAGTGGCTTACAAACTACTTACCTGAATCTCTGGCTACACTACACAAGCCTCCGGTCATATTTTATCGTCACGAATCTTAAAACATGCAAAAAAGAAGACAGATCCAGTGGCAAAGGTTATTATTAAGAATTTTTACTTCGTTCTATTAAGAAGTCTCGTGATGGACACAAACCGCAAACTTTTTAAATTTGTTATGAATATTTATTTATTACCATGTCCGCATCCAATGTAGACCATTTGTATTCCTAATGGAGTTCATATCAACGTAAGAGTTTTCTACTAGAATTGCTTGCTACTCAGTTGCTCAACCTCGCTTTTTTTTGTAAGATGGTAGGCAGCGATGGGCTGCCAATACGTTAACAAGGGGCTCGCTTAATCTCAAAGTAATTCTCGATGTTCTGGGAAAAGAGCTATTTTTGTTAATCATTCTTCAACAATTATATGCAATTCTTAAATAAGCGATCGATTATTACTTAATACACTTATAATATGTAAACATGTGCAATTTACCGTAAACTAATCAATGTAAATGGCTAAAAATGTTCTACTGTGTATACTGAAGCTGTCGTAGATTATTAATATAAAAGTCAGAAATTGCAGCTATGAACTAGTTTGATCTGAGAATATTGTTTTCTCTTAAATTAACAAGGGTCTCGTCGGTCTGTGTCAAATTTAACAAGGGGCTCGCGCGAGCCCTTCCGAGCCCCCTCCAGCCCACCCTGATGGTAGGGATATGAACATCCATATATTTGAACAGAAATCCATAAATAAACTGAAAATCAATTTAAGAAAACTGTCGGTACTGGGATGCGAGCCCGTGTCATTAGTAATTAAAGCCAACGACGTTGACCACTCGACCACGCAGTCGGCAATGAATGACCGTTGATTTTAAAAAATGTATAAAAATATAATTTTTAAAGGACAATGAACATATATTCATTTCAACTGCATGGCAGGTTTTACACAGATAAGTTTTTTTTAAATAAAAATTACGGAAATAGTTTATTCTTTGTTTGCTTTTCAAGAATGAATAATGTATAATTCTATTTTTATTTAAACATTAATTTGAAATAATTATTTTGATATTTGACGAGATTGGTCCATCTCAAATGATGTATGCCTCAAACAAATCTTAAATAAATCCTTAAATTTTAGCCCGTAAGGTGATTCGACACAACTAGGGTATCCAATCCCGGAGCTTTTTTCCAATCCCGGGATTTCGGGATTGACAAATTTTCAATCCCGGGATTGAGATAAATTTACCGAGGAATTTGAAATCTCCGATTTGGTATACTTTTCCCCGTATTCTCACGAAACCTCGTTTTTTTTTTTTAGCTCACCGAGGAATTTGAAATGCTCAATTTGGTATACTTTTTCCCCAAATTCTCACAAAACCTCGTTTTTTTTTTTTTTAGCTCACCGGGGCAATTGGAATCGACAATTTGCCAATTTCATCTCACTTTTCGAGATTTACTCCAAATTTCTCAATCCCGAAATCCCGGGATCGCGACCATGTAAATCCCGGGCTTTCGGGATCAGAAAATTGAACGGGATCCCGGATCCCGGGATTGGATGCCCTAGACACAACAAGCGAATATGACTGAGAGCAGGAGTGTTGACTTCTCAGTTCCAAGTCAGCTTGTTCATTTAAAAAATATATTATGTAACTTAAATGATTCCGGGTTTTTTCATTTCGTAAAAACATTTAAATTTGGTCTTGTAAAGTCTTTAAAGTTATGTAGTGGTGCATTTAGTATTGGGCCATTGTTAAAATATAAAGCATTATTGGAATATTGTATGCATTGGTGGAACACAAAAGATTGAGTAGCTATGCTCAAATTGGACCCGAAAACCGACAGCCAGTTATTGCTTTTTTTATTTGATTTCGGGCGCTGCACGCAATAGCGCAGTAAAATAGACAAAAACCTTCCAAGAAAAATATAAACATTATATGGGCGTTAATACACGTCGGAAAATACATGCTTAGAAACGGAAAGCGTATTATTTTAATTTGATGGTAAATAGTGTGGTCCAGTGGCTCTCAACATGACAGCTTTAAACAAAATGAGTCAGTGATATAAAATAAAATTTACTCAACTTGTTGTAGTACAATTTGCAATCAATGTTGTTTGTGTCACGTGCTTCGCCTTTTTAAGAAGCATCATCAGACAAATATCGCAAGTAAAAAGTTTAAAAAAATATGGAAGCGAGTGGACGTTAGTGCTGTGTTACAAATTATCAAAAAGGCTGTTTTCTGTAAATGAAGGTATGTTTCTTTATCCCTTAAATTTTAAATGCACGGTGTTGCATTTAAGGGTTTGGGATCCAATAGCCCATGAATCATGATCATGGTTCAATAATAAATTGTAAAAAGACGATATGGTACTTATTAGAAATTATGTTTATTTCAATTTAAAATTTGTGATGTTTGGTTATTACACTTTTTGTGTGGGTAAATTGTTCTTTCTTTTATTCTTATAATACTAATTTATACAAATATTTGTTTTGTTCATAAAATTATATACCTACTATTATATTGTAAACGTTTTTTTCCACGCAAAATATGTATTTTTATGGAAAAAAATATTGTTACATATTTCAGCAATATGCAGTTTTTATTTTTAAAAATTCGACAGATTTTTTTTCGTTAATTTTTTTCCATCGTTAGAATATCCATTGCGATGATGACATATTATATATTTTAACTGAAAATGTAAAATCATACATTTAATGGTGACGGCTAATATATTATTTTTAGGTAAGAAATTTAAAAGGCAAATTGTTTCTGCCAGTCAAGCAAGTGTTTTACATCGACTTACTTTTAAAAGTATTGTTGAATTAGTAAAAACACAATATTCCTTTGTACTTCATTCCACTTTATTTAAATAAAGTGGAATGAAGTACAAAGGAATATTGTGTTTTTACTAATATAATGCCTTTCCACCAAGTATTGACAGTGAACACCCTAAAAGTGAGTATTGTTGAACGGGGTAATATATTCCATGCCTAAGGATAGTTTGACAAACTCTGTTAAAACTTTAATAGAGACAGAGCATGTTTATTCGTTTTGAGTTATAAACTGAGTGTTAGTGTCGATTTTAACGACTTTAGTGCTCATTCTCTTGTTACATGGATTCATGAGACCTCTCATTAAAAATTTAATGACCATGCACTAAAAAGAATGGTGATGCTTAGTCCTTACCCCTATTATTACAATATACCATATATTAATTTTATGTAGGCTCCGACCGTTTTATCTTTTACATATGGTCTTTCTATGCGTTTATTTTATATACCAGACGTCATTAGACACCCAATTCTTGACATCGGACATTAACACAGTCACATTCGAGATTTCATGTTTCATACAATAACCCAGCAGTATGGGACACACAGATGTACTCCATTAAAACCAAATGCCACTTATTCAACGCTTGCATTCTGCCGGTACTGATTTACGGTTGCGAATCATGGCACATGACGAAGACTCAGAAAAACCGAATACTGAACTTCGAGAACAGATGCTTGCGTCGGATAATGGGGGTGAGGTGGTTTGATTTTGTGAGGAATTCAGAGATAAGGGAGCGTACAAGACAGCGTCCCGTCACGTCAGTGGTTATGGAGAGACGTTGGAACTGGCTGGGTCACGTGCTGCGGATGCCTCCGGAAAGCCTCAATCCTGCCTGCCTTTTCTTTCGATCGGTGGGATTCCGGCGTCCCGGACGTCCGTCGGGTACTATCCATAGGATGTACTCGGCGGAACTGAGGGATGCTGGCATGTCATGGGAGGAAGCAAAGCAATTGGCGGGAGAGAGGGAAACATGGAGGTGCCGCGTGGCGGCCATATGCTCCAAATAGGGAGAGAACATGGCCAAAGAAGAAGAAGAATACAGTAATATAGAAAATGTGCTTCCACAAATGATATATTTGGCCTTTAAACTCAAAATAACGCTACCAATCAAATTGCTAATTGTATTATCAATAACATTAGTTAGACCAGTGCTTCCCAGATCGGGAGCCGCGGATTTTCTCCCGGGGCCGCCGCAGAACATGTTTTGTATTGAGGGGGGTTGCGGACTATTTTTTTCAGATTTAGAGTGTCGTGAGATGACAAATTTTAGGAAGCACTGAGTTAGACGACCAATTCTTGATATTCACACATTCGAGATTTCATGTTTCATACGATTGCATAAAATGTGCTTTCACAAATGCGCCCATTAGGGATGAAGTGAGCCAACTAGTAAAATAGTAAAACTTTTTCATTGACTTTTAGGTACTATCACGGTGCTTTACTTGGTGCTTTGGTGGATTGCATATTTTTATTTTACGGAGATAACATAACACTATTGCAATGTGTATTAACTGAGGTTACTTCACTTTTACGACAGTTAAAATTATGTAGAATATTAAAACGCATGTAACCTATTTTTTTTTCGAATATATCACTTGGCTCACTTCACCTCTAATGGGCCGATCAGTGACTACCAGTTCAAAGTAATATTGATTTTACTAACTTATGATTTATCATAATATTATTAAGAATATTTGAAACAATGAAATTAGTAAAGGATCATCCACTATTATATTTCAGTTTTACCCCACTTAAACAAATTGTAACTTCAAAATCGAAACATTACAGGAGGGTGATTTAAAGAGACAAAAGCTGGATGAAAGTCGTGCTTTTGGTCGTTTTGGTGTATCCCAACATCCTAAATTTTGGTGCAAAACGATCAAAAGCTCGACTTAACAACAAGCTTTTGTCGCGTTGAACCACCTTCTGTAATTCTAACATTGAGGTTACAGTACTTTACGAAGGACGTGTCAATTTGTAGCAATGGAGAAAGTAGCAGTGTATTTTAAATATTTGGTACCTTTGAGAAAACATTGTTAAACTTAAACATTGTTATTTTATGTTTTGTGTTGCTTTGAAAATGTCAACCATCTATCTCCTCGCAGATGATCATATTTTTAGACACTATTACTGTTTCATCAGATCAAATGAAAAAAAAACAATATAAAATATCGAGAGAGATGAACATTCATCCTTAATTGAAAATGGAAGTGGTCTATCTATGACACATAAAACTACGGCATAAACATTTTGTCCTGCAAAACTAATAAATTGCCTCAGGGTTACCCAAACTATGTTCCGCGGAACACTGGTGTTCTGTGGGACCTAAATAGATGTTACGTGAAAATTTGGAATGGTAACGTACGTTGCAACAAATTTAAGCATCTTCTACTTTGTATCAAAAATCTAATGATAGTAAATCTCCAGTGATGTTAAAAAATATCTAGGTACAGGTGGAGATTTTTAATCACTGTGAACTTTGTTTACTCATATTTTTATGTAATATGTTTTAAAAATAATTAATCAATACATAATAAGTGGTTTGATAACTAATATTTTTACTATTAAGAATTACCCGACTTAAAAAAAAAGGTGTTTTTCGGTAAAATTTCCAGATTTGACAAGTGTTCCGTTGAATTTTCCGGACTTGCAAAGTGTTCCATCCCAGATTAAGTTTAGGAAACCCTGAATTACCTTGTTATTGTATCCATAAACATTTTCATGGGGTCCTCCTCCAATGTCAAAACACAATTTAGTATGAAATTATTATGTAGGCTTTGTAGTTATAAAACAAAGCAATAGACTACGGTTGTTCTAGGAACAAATAAAACGTGCGCTGGGTAAAGGGGGTTAAAAATGCTAATATGTGAAAAAAATAAAGACATCTTGCTTTGAACTGTCAAATGTGCCATACTTTAACCCGTAACATGCCATCCTAAAAAATCACGTTCCCTGCCATGATGGCATCTCAGTTTCACTGTTTATTGACAGTATTTCAACCTAAGTTAGAAGCTAAAAAATAATTTTAAAAATGTATATGTGCTGGAATACCTAAAATGATAAATACTTACTGACAATATTGAATGATTTAATGGCTCAACTATTTACGATTGCATCATGTTATTCATGGGCATGGAGGTGTTAAAAATCAGTTCAGTGGTACAGAAATCTTGAATCAGCATTTTTTGTCAGGGCTGTGCAGTCGGAGTGGGAGCGATAAAAACTAACAACTTCGAGTCTTTTTTTTTAAATGTGTATTCAAATCGCTAGGATCTAAAGTGGCGTTAATACATGATACTAAGTCTGAAAAAATAATTAATATCGTATTTTAAGCTAAGGTCGAAGTCGAAGTCGGATATGTTTTATTTCTTAACGACTACATAGCTCTGGTATTTGTATATGTCCATTGATGTAGTGGGGCCAGGTCGGGCTAGGTCGGCGCCCTGCCACCTTTTTAACTTGTAATTTAATTTTAAAGTACATACATATATTTAAAATCGTTTTTTTTATTGATTTAATTGTTCAAACTTATGTTTTTTTTATCTTCGGACGGGTATAAAAAAAAACAAAAAAATAAGGAAGAAATCAATGAACGACCTGGTATCTATTTATTTAACACTACACCACTGTATATGTCCCTAGGTTTGTCTAGTATTTCTACCATTCATGTATAGTTAAATTTTAATATTTTTTATATACTGTACCATTAAAACAATATTTATGAATCTAAAAAAGATTCAAAAATATTTTTTTGGTAGATTTTTTCAATTACTTTGTTAATTGAATACTCTTATATCCTAAATCAAGGATTTGAAGAAAATAAATGTTTTGTCTTGATATTATATAATTCAATTCCTACTCATTTTGAGCAGTCAAAAGCTTTTTTTCCCTAACGATATATTTTGAATAATATACCGATTTATCAATTGGTATGGAATGACGTTTGATGAACTTAAAAAATGATAAATTCATTTCTTCATAATCCTATTTTTATAGACGGCTGGCTAACTTACAAACAATCTCATGTTGCACTTGTCATACATATATCATAATTTTCCAACAATTGTTAAACCTTTGGCTTAACTAGTGAGAATCAAGAAATATTTAAAAAGTGACTTGATAGTCAAGAGTACGGGACCAACCTTGTCCGAAGCTGAACCCAAACATTTGATTGCCAACAGAAGTTCTTACCCCAAAGCTATCGTGGTGTACTGTTGTTTTGATAAAATGATGTAAAATTTACAGATTATTAAATATTTATATTTTGAAATCGGAGACAGATTTGGACCATTTGTAAATCCTAAAATTGGACTTACGATTTATACAATTATTCACGGAAATGTAAAGCAGATAGAATTTTTAACTAAACAGTTGAAAAAATCGCATGAGCCTGGTTACTGACTAAAGAATTTTTAGCGAAACATTTTTTGCTAGAATTTCTAATGTCAAAATAATAACCAAGCTTATACTCGACGTTTTTACTTTTGAATCTTTCAAAATGTAAAAGCTTTCTGAATAATAAATTATAACAACCCTTGGCTAAGCGCCCCTTGGATAAGGGTGTCACGACTGTCAAAATTAAGTAAAACCCTTAAATGTTATTGTTTCTATGAATAACCGTCCAACAGCGCGTGTGGCTCGAGATTTTTTTTTTGTTCTTCTGTTTATCAACAAGATTTTCTGGGTATTTCGTTTTGTCTTCAAGTAATGGGTTACCAGATTACCCTTTGTAAGCTTTTGTCTTCTGTTTATCCACATTAAGATGCATGTCGTTGAAGATAAATCTTTCAAGACGCCTTGTCTTTATTGTTTGTGGGACGCGTGGGTTAGATTTCTTCTTTGTTACATTATCTGAATAATAAAAACTCGTGAAGTGTTAAAAATATAAGATCATGAATGTAAATTCAATAGTTTTTTTTCTAATAAGAATATCATGCATTCTCAGCGCTGTGGAAATGAAGTCGGGGTTTATGTTTTTTTGAAGTTCTCGGCAATCTATATTTCAATGATGTTATAATGTTTTTTAATAAATACATCAAGTAAGAATGTAAATAATCAATTAAATAATATCGTAATATTTCTAGTGGTTGCACAAATTAAAATTGTATGGAATTGCAATGAGACTAAATTATTTTTGATAGATTCGGCGGTATCTTTGTGGAAGTACATTTTTAATATTAATTAAATTTGATAAATTTGCTATTCCACTTGCTGTGATTCGAATTTTGGTAAACGTTGCAATAGTCTGTTTGATGATGTTTCTCAAAGAGGCGGAACACGTGTCACAAATTGTAACACAACAAGTGGAATAACAAAATTATCAAAATTAGTTTTACGTGATATTAAATTAAATTATCATGTCATGGTAATTCTTGAAGTACTGCTGTATTATTTAAAATTCGTTTTCTACCTATGTATATGCACAATATAACTAAAAGCTTATCCGTCAGGTAAAAGTACGGTTGTAAATAACTTAATCCATCGTGAATATGATAGCCCAACTTAAATTTTGAACGGTAAGCCCGTTTTAATTGATAAATTAACAATCTATTGGTTTTACCAAAGTATTTTTTAAGGTGTATTGCACCGATGATTTCACTGCCGCATTCTACAGCGCAATAGTGATCAAGAATATCATAATAAACCATTTAAAGATTCTTGCTTCGATAAAAAGATGCATCGGATTGTTTTTTTTTAGCAAATTTTCACGTATCTCAAATTTTGTCAGTTTTATGTTTTTTGATGTAATTAATTCAGAATTTTTACACACATATTCCTTTAACTCACATCACAATAAAATGTATATTTCATGCTTTATTTAACTTAATACAAAAACGATGTAAATAAAATAATTTGGCAAATAATATAATCATGTGATATGCATGAAAGAAAGGATGGCATCAGGGATGGGCTGGAGGGGGCTCGGAGGGGCTCGTGCGAGCCCCTTGTTAATTTAATAGAAAACTATATTCTATTATCAAATTAGTATTTTATATAACTGCAATTTCTGACATATATATTATCTACGACAGCTTCAGTATACACATCAGTACATTTTTAGCCATTTAGATTGATAAGTTTACGGTAGATTGCATATTGTTACATATTATAAGTGTATTAATTAAGTAACAATAAGTATTGCATATAATTGCATAGGAGTATTAAAAAAACTACTCCTTCCCCAGAACACCGAGAAGTGCTTTGAGATTAAGCGAGCCCCTTGTCAACGTATTGCCAGCCCACCTCTGGATGGCATGGATAGACACGTCTTTGCTTCCATTCTTATTAACTTCCTCAAAGATATTGAGAACAAAACCATTCCAGTGGTATTTTTTAGTGATATAAAGTGATAGCGGTAGAATAAAGTACATTTATGTGTCTCTTGAAAACTTATACTTTTTGAGATCCAAGGTTTTAGAAAATTACCGACAATATGTCAGAAACACCAAATGTACACCGCGTGCTTAAATTTAGTGCATATTTATACTCAGGGGTGGGCTGGAGGGGGCTCAGGGGGACTCGCGCGAGCCCCTTGTTAAATTTCAACGCGGTTGGCGAGCCCCTTGTTAAGATAAGAAAATCGTTCGTCTTAGATCAAACCAGCACCTAACAGCAATTTCTGTAAATGGCTAAATTTTATTATGAAATAAGACTTAGAAGCCCCTTCATTTTTTCATTCAGCGTTGTGGGCTTCTGTGCCGGACATCATGGGTTCGAGTTAATCACTAGTCCTATCATAACCTTATTATTCTATTCCTACTACTCTCTTTGGAAAAGAGAGGTTGAGCGACTAAGTAACAAACAGTTCTCGTAGAAAAAAAAACTTTTGTTGAGATACCTTCATTAGGAAGCCATATGCTCCACATTGGGAGTAAAAATGGATACAAATAAATCTATAAGATTTACCGAGCCTTTTGTTAAGATATTGGCAGCCCACCGCTGTTTATAGTCATACAAATATAAGATATACATCTGAGAATATTTATGTTTTTAATTTAATAAGGGACTCGCCGGATTCAGTCAAGTTTAACAAGATGCTCATGCAACCCTACGAGTCCCCTCCAGCTCACCTTCGGTTACGACACCGGCAACATGGCTTTAAACGGAGAATTATTACTTGCTTAATGTTCTTCCATATGAACTATTACATTAATTTATCTTGTCAATAATAACTTTTGGTACTCCATACTAAAATAATACCGCACCAACCTCAATAATCATAGGTAAACCTTAAATAATTTAAAAAGATTATTATGAATTAACCAAAACCTTCCATCTATCACGATGACCAGCCTTAATGGCCAAAGATAATAGAGCACGGGTGTCTTTGGCCTGGAGGGCCTACCGCTCGGCAGACAGTCGCGTTCGCCGATGCCCCATCATCATGGTGATGCTTCGAGGGAACCAGTCATTAGTCAAGTTGTTTGGCCGTCGGTCTTGCTTGTTCGTTTAATAAACGTATTTATTGAACATTACTATTAAGCATACAAAAATCGATTAATGAGTCGAAAATGTTGATGTATTATATATATTAATAAACAGAAGAAAATTATATTTATTTTAAATTTCAATTTAAAAAACGTTAACAAATTTCTTATTAATCACTCTTACTAAATTCAAAACTTAATCAAATATCTAAAAGAGAATTAAAATTAAACAATAAACTTAATTGCACTACCCAAGATTTTGATAACGTTGAATCCATATCAACAACGATAAGTGATTCTTAGCTGTTAAAATTTTGGTCAAATGTTATTTGTTCATTTAATTCATTGTCTACAGCTACGATATATTTCAGTTTGCTTCATTATATTCGAGAAAGTCAATTAATTGTCTTAAAACAAGGTTTTTTGACTGAATGATTTCTTGAAGTATACCGACTATTATGTAAATACTATATACGAGAAAAAGATTTGTTGACAAATGGTCATATTGTAGCCACTTTTAAAATAGACTGACTTGAAACTATCCTAAGATAAATTCTTTTTGTTAAAGTACATTAATGGGCCTCCCCTGAGAGGTTTCTTAATTAGTCTCGTTATGACTATTAAGTGTAAAAACAGCATTACGCAATCTGTAAAATAATGTGTCTTTGAAATTGACTGAAAGAAGATGGAGTGAAAAATTAAAACTTTTTTGCGCGGAAAAGAAAAATGACTGATTGACCACCAAGCAGTCTATGTAAAAATCAGGGCTGTGGAATCAGGACTTCGACTCCGACTCCGAGGAAATTTTTCAATAATTTCATTTTAACTTATATGTATATATGTATACCATCAGATCATTTTTAGTCAGCCAAGCATGAAATGTTAACACTTTTGACTATTTTGTTTAAATACACATCATTAAATATATTTAAAAAAAAAATCGAGCCGCTCATTTTTCACGACTCCGACTCCACAGCCCTGGTAAAAATATTTCAGGCAGTGGTGTGTTTGAAAAATAAAAATGTTCTACACACATTAAAAAAATAGTTTCGATTACCTACCTGTCAGGTTAGAAATTCTGTCGAACAAACATGGCGTGTTTGAAAAACAGTTGGAGCTGGTCATCATCATCAAATTACACGTCCACCAAATCAGACGATTAATCATCCATCACACGAGACGTCGTCCAGCGCGCCAGCCATCAATAATAAAGGTACCAAACTTTTTCCACGGCCGGTCTGGCAAAGGAAGGTAGAGTTACACCCAATCAATTATAATTAATAACAGCTTTTCGGCTCCGACACAAGACGCCATGGATAGAGAGGCTGTTAAAAAGAAACATACACCCGCGGACTTTGGTGAAAATTATGAACATTCAACGAAGCACCTCACTCAATTCACTTCGAAGTTCCAATAGATGCATATTTTTAGTTACTTGTTCAATGTGTTTCCGCCTTTATTTCGTTCTATTATTAAATTCAACTTATTGTTATTATATAATTCACAGTTTTTTTTTTCGATCATTAAAATATATGTTTTATTTTTATTAGCCATTACACTTTTTTTTAATCTTTCAAATTTTGCACGTTTCCACACGTTTCGTCTCTAACGACCTTGGTTGCTCTGTTTCGGTATCTTCAGGCATTCAAGTGCATTTATGAATAAGACTCTAAATCAGATCAAATAATTCAAATTTAATATTGAAATTCCATGAAAAATCTTTAGTCGAAACCGTAAATTATTAAAATTTCTATTTGACGTAGTGAATCTTCTATTATTTTTTCCCAAATTTAATTTGTTTGCAACTTTGCAGTTATAATATGCATACTATTTTGACTGTTATAGATAAATTAATTAATGCACTTGCATGGATGTTAACATATTTTAAAATGACTTTAGTATAAGTCTGGAAGTTTTAATTCCTATTAACGAAGGTCAATTTTACAATCCTAACTAGCCTTATCACATTACAATGGAACTTTAAACGAATTCAAATGACAGCTAGATTAGTTTCAGAAGCAATTTTTCAAGACTTGAATAAACGTGTTCACTTAATTATCTTATCGATTGACTTGAAAATATCTCATGTGTTTTAAAACTTCTAACTATTTGACGCACAAAAATTATTAGAGGTAATAGCATTTTTTAAAATCTTTAAACTGAAAAACAACGATTAAATAGGAACGCCGATATTCCAGTTAATTTAAGTTTGTAAAACCCCTCAACGAAAAACGTCTAAATGACTGACCAAGTGCAGCAATTAGCTGCTGATCTACGTGTGTTGCCCCACAAACAAGAGGCTGTTCCTAAAGATGAGTTAATGACGACTTTGGTGTCTGCAGGCGTGTTTGCTTTGAGATGCCGCAGGCAAGGTTCGACCTCAATCATATGAAGCCCTACTCCTTAAACTGGATATTGTCTGCCAATTGATTTTGTAATTATGACTGAAAAGTTGCCGAATAACGAAAAGATTGCATGCTTATTTCACTAGTGAAATAAGCATGCCTAGGCACAGAAAATATTTCGAAACTAAACGAGCAACATTTAATATACGAAAGGAATTGATTTAAAATTTATATTTGCGGACAAGTAAGAATAAAAATATATCTCTTTACGGTGGTAAGCATGCAAAATTATCTTGAAAACTGGTTTCGAAATAAGCCCGCCAAACTTACGACAATATATATTTTCAAAATTTAAATATTGGATGGCGGTTTTTTCTTCAAATAATTCACGTCACTGTTTCGGCCTGACAGTCCATCTTCGTTCAATCAGCATTTTGAAAGACAGTCGAAGGTCTGAGACGTATACAACGGTATTCAAAGCAAATAAGGTAAAAAAATGTGGGTATTCTAATTGGTAGAAAATACAAACTCGTTCAAACTGATATAAGAAAGTATATGTTTAAGTACTAACAGTGAAAGAAAGCTTATTAATAATAAGAAGAAAGAAGACACTACGCTAAGAATATGGTTTCTTTGTGATATAAAAACAATACTAAATTCGAATTAAGGCAAATTAAGCAAAAATAAATATATACATTTAATAACAGAAAAAATACTAAAACTGGTCAGTCGAGAAAAAGAAACGATCAATAATTGAAAAAAAAATCAACCTACTAAAAAGCGGCGAATGATTTATTTTTTTTGATTAGAGCTTATTGAAAAAATTGTTATTATACTCCATAGAAAGATTTTTTACATCAGAAATCTGCTACACAAGACAACATTTTCTTCAATATATATGCACATAAGGGTCATTTTTTTACAATATAAATAGATAATATACAACAAACACGTAAATCCTTGTTTTGTTAACTATTAAAGGAATCACAAATTACAGACGCAATGTCAAAGAATGATTTTTTTACAGAGGTCGGCTGGAGGGGGGTCGGAGGGATTTTTTTACAAATGAACTTAGGCAGGCAAGTCCCTTCTTGTTAGCGTATTGGAAGCCCAATTCTTGGTTGAAATTTAGTCGGTTCTTTTTAGAATCATATACTAATTATATTGTTTTAGTTTAAAGTATAAAATATATTTTGGTTGAAAGCTAACTTATCTGCAGGGATTTAGTAGTAATCTATCTGTAATCTGTATGATACTTATCTAACTGGCAGATAATATATTTAAGATTTGGTTAATTTTATAACCGAACCGAAGTGTGCATTAAAAAGACCGGTCCCTGAATGTCTCCCATGGCCTGGCCCTTCACTCCCGCCTGCCGCTTGTGTTTCGTCAAATGGCCATCAATCGCCAATCGCAATCGAGATGGACGCAAAGATAGGCCACTGTGGAAAGGATGCCGATCGTCAGTCATGGCCGCAAATCATTCCGCGAGACGTCGGCTGCCAATCAGGTAACGTCGGCCCGAATGCAAATCCTCGGACAGATTTATAGGCAACGCATAATTATGGCCCGGTCTTACGACGGCCGCTTTGACGTCCCTTGGAATCTGACGAGGGCTTGTCAACATCCACCGAGTTTGCCTTGTGTGGCACAATAGCAAAATGTTCTAGTTTTCTGATTCTTAGAGTATACGTATTTGTTATTCACTTGATTATCACCAGCAATCAATCAAATTGACTCCTTGATTTTTTATTTATAATTAAAAAAAAAAAAATCTACCATTCTATTGGAACATTGCCACACATGCTTGTATTTTTGTACAGTTATACAAACTGATATTTATTAAGAATACTTAATGTAAAGCAAGTCTCGGGTAATAATTACTTGATCCTGAGACACATACTAAATAAATTGAAAATCTTTTTAACTATACATATATCAACTATGTTAGAACTATAAGTTCATGGTGGATAAGACTTACAATATATTAACATTTTTTGTCTTGTTTACAGAAATTAAGAATTCCACATTCTTATTTTATCATAACATACCTTATTTTTATTTACCACACCAATATAATGGATTCAAATAACTACAAATGTTGTATATTATTCTTTTAACTTATTTTGACGTATTACAATGAAGTATTGAAATTAGTTAAATGAGTTTTAATTTTATAATTAATAAAGTATACAATCGGCCTTATAAATCGGATATATTGTTTGGTGTAATTAATCCCTTCTTTTAATACGTCATAGAATGCCGAGTTGCCATTGATGGCCACAGCACAACGGTGCAACCCTATTTTTTGAATCCTTGTAAATACAACGACATCGTCAGAAGTCAATATAATTCCTATTGGAATGCAGATACTTCGAGAAAGTATTTTTTGTGCATTATTTTTGGGGACAAAAGGGGAATAAAACATTTTGCCATTGAAGAAAATCCATATGTATGAAATTTAATGGAATGTATCAAAGACTTAGGCCGTTTGGTCCAATTAAATTTATGCTAGCGGTAAAACCTGCGAAAGATTTCTCGTTCTCAACAGGAGGCTTTGAAATGTATTTGAGACCTGAATTTGAATTTTGATTACCATTGGCATTTCGATTTTTTTTAACAATGTAAGAAAAAAACAATATATTTTTTATATAATGTGAAAAGTGTGTGTTTGTCTGCCGTCTGATATCTTTCGAAAGGAAAACTCTGTGATCACAAAATTTACCTTGCTTATCTATCGATGTGTAAATATTTTTACTTTACTAAGTTCACGAATTTAAATCTGGTGAAGATCTTTAAGGTCAAATCTAACTTACACTGACTAAAAATAATAATTAGTAAAAACACAATATTCCTTTGTACTTCATTCCACTTTATTTAATATGTCAGGACCGGTTTCGCTCATTACGAGCATCGTCAACTGATAAGAAATATAATTTAACAATGCTATTTATACAAAAATGAACAGTTATAAACAACAATTGGCATTGAAAAGAAATTACCAATTACATTAAAAGTGATTCTAAAATAGCACAAAATTAAAATGTTTAACACATCTAACATATAATTAAAAAGTCATCTCAGATTAATAAATCTAAATTTGTCCTGAGATATTAAATAAAGTGGATTGAAGTACAAAGGAATATTGTGTTTTTACTAATATAATGCCTTTCCACCTAGTATTGACAGTGAACACCCTAAAAGTGAAAAATAATAATGATGAAATATTAATGTATTAAATAAAAATACATTCTCGAATAAAACTATTACTTTAATATTTCTAACTTATTTAAATAAGGTTTTAACAAGTAAATGTCTAAAGACATATGATTAAATAACAAAACATTTTAGTTTTTTCCTGGTTCAATTATAAATTCGATAACCTAGTTTCTGGAAAAGACTTATTTCACGGAATTAGTTTTCTTTTATAATTCGTTAGAAACGCACTGTTCTATAATGAAAACAGTTTATCCCGTATACCAGGAATTAAAAACCTTTTTAGAACTTTCAAAAAAATTACCATTGCTTATTCGCCAATGATTATTATAGCACACTATAAATCGCGGCTTGATAAAGGTTTGCCAATTAAAAAATATATTTATACTTGTACTAAAGAGAGTTGTAACAAATAAAAATAACCACACATACTTGTTTGAGGATTATTTGTGTCGCAGGTATGCGTTTTCTACGTATGAATAAGATTACTTCCTTTTACTTAGAAGTGATCCTGTATTGATTCTTTCATTCCTTCGTTGCATATTTGTTATAATACAATACATAAGATTTTTGTTATATGAGAGATTTCGTCGTCGTTTTTAGTGAATCGATTTAAGATGAGTATCGAAGTGTCCTTAAAAATAATATTTGTACTAATACAGGCCGTGAAATAGTCATACTGAGTGTGTGTGTGTGTAGCAATACCATCATCACCAAAACCGGGGTTCCAGTACTCGTGTTTTTTACAATACCGAAATATTGGTTTTGAATATGTAAAAATACCGTACCTAATTGAAAATTGACCAAAGTCTTATTTTTTTGTATATGAACCATAATCTCATATATTAATAGGGTTGTACGTGACAATATAAAAGCTTAAAACATACGTTGTACGCGACAAATTGCGTTACCAATTGATCGTGTTTTATGCTTTATTTGAACTTTTTTTGGTTATATCAGTATTAATAAATTTTATTGTATATTTGTCTGGTATTACAATACCTAGTAAGCTAGCAACGATGAGGATTTTATAAAAAAATCTACTGATTCGGACCTTCCCTTGCACTCTTTCTTTTAAATAGTTTTTAAATATTTCAGTATTTCAAAAATGTTTAAATAAATTGTTTCCATTTCTCATTTTATCTTCACTAACTCAGAATGCCATAATTTCAACTAGCAATGCAGCGAATAAGCTTTTTTTAAATACATCAAAGGCAATATTTGTCAATTAATTAATTGCCGTCTGTGTGGTCGAGTGGTCAACATCGTTGGCTACCGCTACGGAGGGCACGGGTTCGAAGTACGGGCAGTTCTATAAATTGATTTTTCAATCGATTTATGAATTTCTGTTCAAAGGAATGGATGTATGTGATGTCTTGAATTCCCCCCTTCCACCCATCCTATCCTATGAATGGGGCGTATCGAGAGCGATTAGCTAACCACTAGTCCTGTCCTAGCCCTTTCCTTCCATTCCTACTCTCTTTGGAAAAAGCGAGGTTGAGCAACTGAGTAACAAGCAGTTCTCGTAGAAACATTTCTGTTGAGATAAACTCCATTAGGACTCCATATGCTCCATATTGGGAGCCGACAGGGTAAAAAAATAAATAATAATTAGGCCAAATAATAATAAAAACTGGAGTGAATTTTTCCAAACTACAATTCAAACCCCACAATGGAAACAAATACACAAAGCAAAATTAAAATTGATTTATTTATTCTACCTCTGGTTGTGCCACATATTGTATCACAATAAATTATATTTTAAATTAACTTCAACGAACATTTCGTCAAATTTATAAATAAATTAAATGTTTACTAATCAATAATTCCAAACATCTCAAATATGGAGCGGACACATTTTTTTTTGTATTTACTTAATACAAATATTCTCGCAATGTAAATATAATTTACGATTAAAGTTTTCATGAATTATATTATTATAAGTTGATGGTTTGTGATTCCAGGAATAATAGGTATTTAACAAGGTCCTTCGTTCCATAAACTTAAAATGCATTTACGGCGGCGACCCACTAAAGGTGTTCTTGTTATATTGTTTTGTAAATCTGGTTTCATCATATTATAAGGAGTGGTATGTAGCAACAAACAAAAACCCTATTGTCTTCTTTTGTGTAAGGATGATGCGTCTCCGAGGTGATAGGCGGAATTAGTCTGGGATATAGGACAGGCTACCGGTTTTTGATATTACCCGGCAGAGGTATCCAACTCTGGCCTCGTGATATTATAATCCAAATTAATCGTTACAAAACACAAATTCAGAAAAAAAACAAAACATTAAAATTATGTAATAAAATTATTTAAAATAAAGTCTTGTATTCTTTAGTGTAGTTCCACCAATATATTATTTTGTCTTTTAATAAGTAGTATATTACAACCAAATGTTAGTGCCACCTGTCTATTCTTTTGATGCAGAGAGTGTCTGTATATGTGTGATGTGTTGTACGTTACAGAAAAAATGTCATACACTCTATGGCTTGGCTATAGTTTTGTATATATATGTATAGAGAGAGATAATTATCGTCTTCATACCAAACTAGAAAGCAAAATTCATGATAAAAATCGTACAATTTAAGAAATTGGCGTGTTCCCGACTCGAACCCTGGACAGTCTGGACACTCTGGACAGCTTAAAAAATATACCATGGACCATTTTATCGAGTTCACTCCGCTTAATTTGTTTCACTTTAAACATATTATTTATTTTAAATTACTTATCTTTACCAATATAATAATTATATATTATAGAATGACTGATGATGTTATCAAGTCTTCAAAAGATAACAGCCATACAACCCAGAGATAACGCGAAGTACAAGATATCATTGTTCATGTTTCATATTTTCTAAAAGAAAGAAAGGTGTACGTACTGAAAGCTTAAAAAGCTCACCCTTGCCAGCCCCGTTAATTGACAACTTCTGGCAAAAGCTTTGAAGTCGGGTGTCAGGTATATTCTAAAAGGCACAATGCGTCCAATACACACATGCTTCCCTTCGCGGCAATCAAAAGAGAAACACCGACCAAATATTTTATTAACCGCCTAAATGCTAAGCCTACTAACGTCGCAACCTGGGTTGAATACAAAATGATATATTATTTTTCTTACACTCCTTATATTGGAATATCTTCAGGTAAAAACAAAATGGAATAAATAAAATGAATTTTAGCAACCGTAATACAATTGATAAAACATTAAACGCAGATTATCATGAAATATAAACGGGCAACTTACGTAGAACATTTCAATTCTGAGAAAGTCAAATTTAAGCACTCATAACGAGTAATATTTATCAAAATATTTTTGTGACTGTATTGAGACAGGAATATAACTTTTTTTTTATTATATAATGAGAAAAGTACACATGAGACATCTGTCATTTGTAAACAATTGAAACCAAATTACATAATCTTTGTAGTAATTCTTTAGTAGACATTGGTTTGCCTCCATGGAAATACAATTTTATATTTATAGCTATGAATCAATTTCATTCATAGTGTTATGCCTCATTTTGACTATAAAGCTCGCTGGTGAAAAAGTGAACTCGGCCGAGTGATCCGGTGTGTAATTCGGGTGAGCGAGTGAATAAAACCAGTTTGTGTTTCATCGGTCAAGCTGATACCTCCACCACCTGTAGCACACTTTCGCTCACGTTTTTAGTTTATCTGGGTGGAAACTTCACTAAAAACATTGTGATTATGCAAAATCTGTTAATTTGTAAAGAAGTTGAATCGAACGAAACGCTAGTAATATTAAATTAAATCACTAAAAAACGTATGCTTGTTGATGCTTACTCGGTCAATATTGTTGTTCTGACGAATAATCAGTCTTCATCAATAACAAGCAGATAGAGAGAGCATATAACAAGTAAGACAATCGTAGCAGATATTTTATAAAAACAGTTAAAAATTACGATAAACCAAAAAACCTCAAAATCTGTGTTGCAAATTGAGAAATTAATTTGTCAAAAAAGCTAGTAATCATTATGTCAGAATGATAAACATATCATGTTACAAGTAAATTATTCCAATGTTCAAAATCTTCGATGCAGTTAAACTTAGCAGTTAAGCAGTCAAACTCATGCTTTAAAGGTCCACGTTTTTTCACGTGGCTTAGTCATTAATATAGATGGGCCATAGAAATGCCATGACAAATGTTTGTTGCCTTTGTATAGAACCTCCACAATGGGATGATTAATCACCTCTCGCAGATAATCGGAGCCTTTTAGGAAATTATTTCGATGAATTAATCCTTAATAATGCCAAAGCTTTTATTCTCTTCGTCTGTGTATTTTTTAAAGTAAACATTTGATAAAAATATTTAAAGCATTTTTGTCAACGCAATTAAGGTTTTTTTAATATTTTCAGATGGATACAACAAAACAACCTAATTCTCTTTTTAATCAGAGTATACGGTATTCCAGTGAACACCGAGTAAAAATCAGAGCTGTGGAGTCGGTCAAAAAGAAAACGACTCCGACTACGAATTATTTAACTTGTGTAAATATCTGTATACATACCATCAGGTCATTTTAGTCACTTACATATTTTTAGTATTATACATTTCAACAATCAATATGTAAAATATAATATTTTTCAATATCTTAAAATTATTTTTCTTCGACTTTTCTTACTAAGACTCAACCTCAGGAAAAAACACCCGACCCCACGACTCTAGACTCCGACTCCAACACCACAGCTCTGGTAAAAATGAAGACGATACATGGAACATAAAAAACTTGAATGTAATTTCCATTACATACTGTAAGCAACTTATTTGCATTTTCTAGAATGAACTTAGTTAATTATTTTAGTGTAATATGTGCATTAAAATAACGTATGATTAAATATCATAACAAATTTACACAATTGTTGGAATCATTTTAAATACTCTACATGTAATTTTATAGATGATTTAATTTCATTATTTTAGAATTAATTTAAGATTGTATATAAATACGTCGGGCCCATAGCACAGTGGTCAACAACGTTGGCTTACATGCCGAACCTCACGGGTTCGAATCTTGCTACAAACAGCATTGTTTCAATCGATTTCTGTTCAAAGTCTTAGAAGTTTGCGATTCATCACCTCCCACCATTCCAATTCTTAAATAACGGGGTGTGGCGAAATTGATAAGCCCACCACAAGTTTTCTCCTAGCCCCATCCTATCCCTATCCCTACTCAAAGAGAGGTTGAGTAACTAAGTACCTCCGCTAGTTGCGCTACCTCCATTAGGAGGCCATATGGCATCTAAATTGGGAGCGGGCATGGATTTAAAAAAATACTTCATATTTTTGATACCAAATGTTTTCATAAACCTTATCATAAGCCACACTCAATTTTATATAAACTAGCTGTAAGCCCGTTGGCTTTTTTGTATTATAAAAAAAATTGAAATTTTCCGACATGTAAAAAAGCATACTTACTTACCACATTAATCAGAACAAATAAACTTTACTAATTCGCCAAACGGAGCTTATTTTTAGGAATATATGAGTCTTTAAGAGTTGAAGTGAACCAAATAGAAAAATGGTGAAACTTTTCCATTTGACTTTTAAGTACAATTACGTTTACAATTGTTTTTTGTGCTAACTGTTATCAACTTTTAATATTATGTGAAAGTTTATTAAACAAATAAGCATAAATAAAGTAATACAAAATAACTTAGATTATTCCACGTATTGTGCTACAAACTGTAACACGTGTTTCGCCTATTTCAGAGGCATCCTCAGACAGACTTACTTTCAGTAAGTAAGTCAAAGCAAGTCTGTCTGAGAATGCCTCTGAAAGATGCGAAACACGTGTCACAGTTTGTAGCACAATACGTGAAATAATCTAAGTTATTTTATATTAAAATGAATTTCCACAAAGTTAACGTCGAATCCATCGAAAGTATAAATAATGTATTTTAGAGAAAAAATGGTTGAAATTATGTAATAAAAGGGGTGGGTTCAGTTCACCGTTTCTCATCATCCTAACTTGGCTCACTTTACCGTATTTTAGTTTTGTTGACCCCAATCCATCAAACTATTTGGCTTATTTTATTTATATATGAGTAGTCTGGTACAATCTTTCTTGACGTCATCGAAAAGGCGAAATTGCGGACAAACAAACGGCCAACATACGGCCAATATACAAACCTTATCGACCTTTAATATACAGATAATTATGTATCATATATGTATTTTTGATTAATTGATAATGGAAACCGGTTCCTTATTTAAAAAAAAAAAATGAAATATATTAATGCCTTTCCATTAACTCTTAACCGCATCGTTAACTCATTTTTAATAATCACGTAACATGCCGCATAAATTTTTTGGTCTCATGTTTAGTATTCAATTATGATCTTTTAAAAAATACCTCTTTAATACGACTGTCTTGTTGAGTATACAATGTGCTAATCAGCATATGGGATTTTTTTCGAATAAATTCATTTGAAAACTTATGAACCATGTATATGAATTAATGTTCTAATAAAATAATTGTTTAATGTCTCTGTATACACTGGTACATAGTGCACTAATAATTATAAATTAAAAACAACACAAATGAAATGCACGGCTATTAAACTTATCATTAACAAAACAACTTCATTAAAATATACGAAAATAATGGGCAGAAGATGCACCGAATGATATGCCGGAAGGTTTATTATTGCTATGCAAGTTTTTTTACCTGTTAAACGAAAATAATCGAGCCAAGCATTGTGTTATTCGTTAGAAATATTACGATTTGTTTTTTAATTGCCTGAACGTAATAATTTTTAGCATCATTTTTCAGTCGGCTTATCTTACAAATTACGCATCTACACTACAAGAGTTTTATGCAAGAAAATGAGAGGCAACAAAAAAATAATAATTTATCTTTAGTGTGCGAAATTCGATGAAGTCTTTACATTTGGTTCTCAAAAAAAAAAAAAACTATAAATACATATTTTTTAGGTAAAACAACGATCTGCTATTTAAGTTTAAATCTTTGTTTTATATTGTTTCTTATATTTTTTTAAAATAAAATTATTATGTAATACTTCAGTAAACTGTTAGTTTTGTCCGTTTTTGTCCGTTTATAATAAGTCATTTACAGTTTACACTCAATCAATATATATCGACTGTGGAAAGAAAAAAGGACGTAACCCACAGTTTTTTCAAAACAGGTTTTTTTCGATAATCACAATGTATCAAACTTGATACACGTTATATCAAAAAGATGTAAGCTACAAATGCCGAATTAGTATCTAAATTTAGCTTTAAAATTTAAAAAATATGACCATGTAAAAAATTAAAACCAAGATAAAAGACTGAAATAAAGGTTTTTCCTCAACAATTGCATTAATTGAAATTATATTGTGTCAATTAAACACCAGCTTAGAAGTCTCCGTGCACTTTAAGGGTGTGTATAATTCATAATTTGCATATGGCCCAAAATCATCAAAACACGTTTTCTGCGCCTCCTGTAAAATTTGATATGTGTGAGTTACGTCCTTTTTCCTTTCCAAAATCGATATGTATATCGGGAAAACTAGTTTCATTAAAAACATTTTCAAATGCTGAAAATTTTTAAGCAAGAAATATTATCGTGGGAAATGCTTTGGAAAATTACCGACTTCCCAGTTTCCCTCGCATGATACTTTTAGACACCAATACTTTGCATGAAGATAATCCAATTGTCAAGCATATAATACCGCCCACACAGTTTTTGTTATTTTAAATTAACTATAAGCTTTAATAAAAGATAAATATTTGACTATTTACCATGAAATTATAATCGCTATTGTGTTTAGTAAAAGCAATTTTTTCTACCCGATAATTATGTTAATTTTTCATTCATTTTTTTCCGCTGTTAATTTATTCCACATGTAAATATTTAGGGTTATAATGAAGTTATACTAGTACGTTATTACAGTAAAAAGTCATTTTACTCCTTCACATGAATTCCCACAAAGCATGCATGACCGAAAACTAATTATGCAAATTAAATAAAACGTCTTTGTCAAGAGGGCATTGTATAACTACATCTTTTTTGTATTGTGTTGGGTTTTAAAAATGTTAAATGCTTTGTTGTCAAGTCAATCATATTATTTAACATGGAAAAATATTTACCTGATATAAATATTTATTATCTGCGACATTGATGAGGAGATATGTTTTTAAATGTTTAATATAAATTTGTTTTGATAATTGAAAATTCGCATCATATCCAAATGACAATTTAGATATGATACTATTAAATTTTGTATAGATATTTGTATTTTTTTGATAAAGCAAGGATAATAATGTATGTTTGTTTTAAATTTAGCATAGATTTTTATGCGGCAGAAACGTTTTGAAAACTGTTGTAAAAAATCTATTAAAATGAACCCACCTTCTTATTATAAAAAAAGCTTATCAAATGCAGACGACAGTGCAATTGTTTTAATTGAAATTTGAAAACTATCTTAAATTATTATTTAACACAACACTTAAAAGTAATATTTGCTAAAATAAAAACAAAATTATAATAATTTGAATGTAATGCAATAAGTTGGTAAACGCGTTGGTCTCCAACCGATGGGTCTGTGAGATAATATTTGGTGGTCTGCGGAGTTATTGCAGTAAAGAGGTAAACATCCATATTTTTTTAATCATTTCGAAAACACGATAACTGGCAGGAGTGAGAAATTGGTTTTATTGAGGATTTTTTTAAAATCATTTCAGTAAACAGCTTCATTGTGAATATGCAACCTAAATTTATTAATGCGAGAATTTTTTATGTTTGTTTTAAAGCTCTATACGTGAAGTAGGTAACATAAACAGTTTTTATCGCTCTTCACAAATTTGATTACTGTCAGTTATAGTGTTCATTTATATTTTAGAATGAAACAATTTTTATAACGACTGAATAATAAAAATGAAAAATTCAAGAAGTTTTATGTGTGTTTGTACCTTTTTTAGATTTTAGCAATTAAAAAATGTGAGATCCAAAAAGTTGGCGACCGCTTGTTTAAAGAAATAGAAACGTAGTATCGCTTCGTTTTCTTTCTTATTTCATATTTTTACACGGTATTTTTTGCACGGAAGAGGTTCAGTTGTGTTTGAGTTTGAGTTGGAGAAAATTTTCTTAGTTTACTAATCAGGACAAAACAATCCTGAATTCCAACGCCGACCGATTAATATTCTAGTCAGCTACGTGCGCACTGTCGAGCGGGGCTGGCCGTTGAGACTAGCATTGCTCAGCCAGCTCGCACAAAGCAAAATTAATGACCAGGCCAAATCAGAAGTCATCCATCAACGTCACCGCCGCCTTTGATTGATGTTTCGATGTTATTTGCATTCTGCATTGAAGCTTCCTTCACTTATTCGGCAGATGGCAGGCAAACGATGCTCCTTTTGGTCTTGTGACGTCATTTTCTTATTTGAGGAGCTATTTTTGGACACTGAATTGTCATATTGCGGTGCTTCTCAAATTATACGGCAGCGCGTAACAATGTGATTGCAGGGTTGTTTAATCAAACTGGACTTGTCTCTCTGAAAAAGAAGAGAGGTCAAGCAACTGGATAATCTCGTATATATTTTTTAAACTATATCCGCTCCCAATGTGGAGCATATGGACTCCTAATGGAGTTTATCTCAACAGAAGTGTTTCTACGAGAACTGCTTGTTACTCAGTTGCTCAACCTCTCTTTTTCTAAAGAGAGTAGTGATGAGAGGATAGGGCTAGGACAGGACTAGTGGTAAACTAATCGCTTCGCTTCATCCAGGTAATGAAGGATCGGAAAGGTGGTAGAGAATTTTTAGACATCACATACATCCATACCTTTGAACAGAAATTCATAAATCGATTGAAAAATCAATTTATAAAACTGTCCGTACCGGAATTTGAACCCTTGCCCTCCGTAGCCGAAGCCAACAATGTTGACCACTCGACCACACAGGCTCAATTACGTGACCATATACTCCACATTGGGAGCGAACATGAGAAGAAAATAATTATTAAAATAATATTTAACAAGAAAACAAAAATTATGATGCCATTTAAAGTCTTATGGAACAGCTTTTATGACCATTTAACTTTACAAAACTTTAGGATAAAATATTGCAGTTAGAGCTTAAGTCAGTTATACCGTATTATATACAGATATGTACAGTGGCTCTTAGGAAATCCTTCCATCTCGTTTAAGTTTACTATCTGACGTTTCGAAATGACTAATTACTTTTCTTCAAGTCCCAACAGTCAACTCCTGACAAAGGTACTGTCGAGTCATCTCGCGGTCGTGAAGGATGAACCCTCTAAGGCCGTGTCGCCCCAAAGGCTTTGCTGCGTTGGGTGGTTGTAATTAATGCTCTGGGAACCGATTAGATAAGCTTTTCATACATGTATAATAAAGCTTTCTTCTTTAACGAATTGGCTACAACAACTACGCTGCAATACCGAATTAGAGCATTTAAAGTTTGTGAAAATTGTTATCATATATAACATACTTATGAATATTTTTTTGACCATATTAACCAACTCATCGTGTTTCATATTTTCTATTATTCTCATTCTTTTGATAGCTCCATAAGTTTTCAATAGTATACAATTTACAGAACAACCTGCAAATTACGTACTTGATAGATTCTAGTAAATATTTTAACCCTGAATGTAAGTCCAAAGTAATATGTTAAAACAAAATCTAAGTGAAATTTTATATATTTGGGGTTTAATTGATTTGCCAACATCTTAAGAATATGGAAACTGCCGCTTTTGTTTTCAGAACATTTAAATATCCGTACTAATTTCGAAATATTTGAACAATAAGGTTTGTTTTTACTTTTAAAATAGTTAATTATCGTGTCATTTAGTCTCTTTTTCGGATTATAATATATGGGATAGTAATAAGTTATATTTGTTTATTATGGTTATTTGAATAAAGTAATCCCATTTATTTTATTTCATCGATGCTTTGTATTTGTATTAATATGTGTAAATAAAATTAAGGTGAACATAGTGCAGGATCTCACGGGTTCGAGTCCCAGTACGAACAGCACGTTTTCGATCGATTTATCCATTTCTGTTCAAAGGCATGGGTGTTTGTGATGTCTAAAAATTCCCTCCCACCTTTCCGATCCTTCAATAATTGGGCGAAGAGAAAGCGATTAGTTAACCACAAGTCCTGTCCTAGTCCTATCCTTCCATCCCTACTACTCCCTTTGGAAAAAGAGAGATTGAACGACTGACTTACAAACAGTTCTCGTATAAAAAAGTTCTGTTGAGATACCTCCATTAGATGGCCATGTGCTCCACATTGTGAGCGAATATAGATTAAAAAAAACATTCAGCTATCGATTGATATATTAATCTTGAAAACAATTAAAAAATAATATCTCACTTTTGCTTTAATACAGCGGTACTCAACCTTTTTTCGTCTGGGTTGCATGCCAGTTTTTACTACATTACGTGGGCCGTAGCATATTAATACTATACATAAAATAGTATGTTGTATATTTTTTCAAGTACACAAAAAAATAAATGTATCCAAAATAGTATTAATTTTTTTTGTAAACAATATCAGATGCAAATCTAGCAAATCATCTGGTGACTATGATTTCTTTGGGCCCGTAGGCTGCAGGTTGAGAATCGCTGCTGTAGGGTAATGACATAATAATATTATGATATGTGAAACAATATTTGAATCAAAATAATTACCGCAATCATATATTTTATTGGTAATTGTAAAGGTATATTTTATCTATGTGTTCATTTAGACAGATTGTTTTTATTATCTGCAATATCAAGACAATGTGTTTGCGTGGGCTTTATACAACATGATTGAAAAAAATGATAACATAAGCATACAAATACAGTCATGATAGAAGAACAATTTCATCCATTGTACTAGCGGTTTTTAGATTTGCATATTTATACAAAATATACATAAACGGAAAAAATGTGAATTTCTTGCAATTACTTTCTTTTGGTATATCGATGGAAAACTTAACAAATTACGTTTATTTTCCTGATATTATTTTTTACTGTAAAAATAAGTGCGTAATTTCTCAGCCAACATAATTATTTTATTCCTTGTATATTTTACAATTTTTCATGCATTGTTTGTTTTATCGGCCGCAGTTAGTACCTAAAACAAAAAGTAAATGTCAGTTGCGAAATGTTAATACATTAAATGTTAGAACATCGATATTACACACTCAATATATTAATGATGAAATGATTTGAATACAGAAGTTTTTTAAAAAGACTCAAATGTTTTTACACCGACTCCAACTCTACTGTAATTATTACAATTTTTAAATATTGCCGAGTGAGGTTGGCGGTTTCACCAAAAACAATGCCAAATATGTATGTTAGGATTGGACATTTTATAAAGCATCGAAATTGCTTATAATTATTATATAATTAAAAAATTAAATTATTTACATTATTGGCATTGAACATAAGCAATAAAATTGATTTTATATTTCCATAGCTTTACAATGAAGTCAATAAACAAATGAGTATTTTCATGTATATGTTATTAAAATTAATAAACGCAATACGGCTACGATGTTGTAAAATTAGTTTATTCCACATTTAAAATAATAGCGCCATTTCATATTGTAGTGTTGCCATCATTTTATTCTCCATGGAAATACCCCTACAATAATAATTGCCTTGTTTATAGCCCACTATACTTTTAAAGCATATAATTCAATACCATAAAATATTACAGTTTATTATTCATATGGCCTATTATGAATAGCGAGTTTACGTTTCACCTTTATTTATAGTTCAATTAAGAACAAGCGGCATTAGTAACCATAAATTCATAACACCTTGAAGCTCTTCGAATTTTATTGTAACCCAAATTCAAAAAAATATTTTATTTAAATTATCATTTTTGGTCACATCATTAAATTTGTAATAGTGCTGGTAATAAAAACTAGTAGTCGACATAATTTAAGCCACGGTATTTAATATTACAATTTAATATATTAGATACGACGGAGAAAAAAAAATCCGACTAAAATTCTATACAAAAATAGAGATATTTAAAAAAACACTATCAAACATTATTTATAATAAACAAACATTGATCGAGTACTCTGATTGAACCAGTATTGACTTAGTAGAACACCGTCTTAATAATGTCAAAATTATCAATGTTTTTTTTTGTATAATAATTGATAGAACCAGATCGTAAAGCTGATACTATCCACTACTAATACAAAAATGATAGTTGTATAAATAAAATACATCGATTTTATCCGACCTTATTGGTTGGGTAATTCAATAATTTTCTATTCGATCGGTGACAGAGCATCTAATACAATTCATTGCATTATAATGTTATCAAGTAAAAACCTAATTGGTTAATCAAATTGAATAAAATACTTTCGATGGATTCGGCGGTAACTTTGTGGAAGTTCATTTTAATATAAAATAAAAATAACTTTGATTATTCCACGTATTGTGTATCAAAATTTGACACGTGTTTCCCATTTTATTTTGATCTTTATTATAATATATCAGAATAGTAAAATTAAAATCATTCGTACTTAAGCAAACATTTGCGAAAGTAGTTGTCTGAGGATGCCTCTGAAAGAGGCGAAACACGTGTCACATTTTGATACACAATACGTGGAATAATCAAAGTTATTTTTATTTTATATTATTGAATAAAATAGACAAATTTTGATAAATTATATTTAAATAAGTTTCAAGTCAATACATCCTTGAATTATCAAATTATTACACGGATTACAGATGCCATGTTACTATTTAACTGTAATATTGTGTACTCGTGGAGTAATGTAATTTATCAAGTTTTTGATAATATTTTGTTTTCTTTGTATGATTTCTGAGCTTAGTTTGTTGGATCTATTTTTTATTCATTCGGGTGAAGGGTTATAATGGGTTAAGTCAGAGTAAAGTACAACACACGTTGTAGGAAGATTGATTTATAAGGTGTAATTTATAAACAAAAAATCTGATGAGTAATGTAATTTAGTATTCATAAATCGGGATTAAGAATATCGCCATCGGCGTTGAAGTAATATGTATTAATTAAAAAGTCCCCGAGCGAGGCCGATTTACAATTTTGTAAAATAATAAGCAAGTATATATGAAAGCGTGATTTAAAAAAAACTGGACTTTATAAAGAAATGAAAAAGAACAATACATAACTCAAATTATCAAAAATATAAAACTAGATTACTAATACCTCCATGCGTGACAGTTCTCAAATATATTAGGACATGGGTGTCCAACCGGTACATCGCGATCAACTGGTCGATCCCAAAGCAAAATTTGTTCGATCCCGAAAGCTTCCGTGAATTTCGAAAAAATATATTATTTAAATATAAAACATACAAAGATACTAAAATCGAATTGTTTTGTGAACACATACCCATCTAATTATATGTATTTCGCATTTAAAATAAACATTTCCAAGTTTGAAGAAGGGAAAAAACCCTAAATAAAATTTCTTATAAGAATCATGTTAGAAGTCGATAGCGAGAAAACTCAAGATTGGAAAAGTCGATCCCAGGACAAAAAAGGTTGGACACCCTTGTATTAGGACCTTCACACTGGGGATACTGAAGTTTTGCTTCTTGTCATGTCCCGGAACACGAGACATAAAATTGTCATGTATCGGGAAATTCTCGACTTCCGAAATTGTAGTATTTTTTTTATAAAAAAAAATTCTAAATATTCATAAAATCAAAATATGATATATATGAATATTGAGGGATGCGTTAAAGGTTTCTTCCTCTTTTTTATTGCCTTCTGAAAAGTACAACGATTCTCAAGGTATAGAAATTTTCAAGTTATATATGTGTTAGCAACACTCAAATCTTAGGTTGTTTTATTTAAATGTCACGGGAACCAAGACTGACAAAAAGCGTCGATTTCTCGGGAATTGTTTCACTGTTTTTATAGTCGATTGTATCAGAATAACAAAAAATTCTCCCCTTTCCAAAGCACTACAAAAATCTCCGAGATTTAGCTAGCCTCTCGCTAACGTATTACCAGCTCACCGTTGATTATTACACCTAACTATATTTTGTACCAAGCATTTTTTGTCCTTAGCGTAGTGTCAACGACGTTGGTTTCCGTTACTAATCTCACAGTTATGAATCTCAGTACGAACAGCATTTTTTCAATATATTTCTGTTCGTGGTGATGTCTCAAAAATTCCCTTCCATATTTCCAATTCAACAATAACGGGCTGTAAAAAGAGTGATTAGCAAACCACTAGTCATGTGAAAACATATAGTTTTTATTCATATTCTCTTTTAAAAAAATGATTTTGAGCAACTGACTAACAATCAGTTCTCGTAGAAAAAACTTATGTTGAAATACATCCATGACGAAGCCATAAGCTCCACATTGGAAACAGACATGGATTGAAAAAAAGTTTTTAAATTTAATTTACCAACCAAGGAAAAGTATACCCACGGTTTGATAAAAGAGCGTATAAAAATTGGAATACGTGTTTTTAGTGTGCTGTAAATGTGATAGTCTAATTAGATGAAGACATGGAGCTGTAATTAGCATAATCTTATCTTAAGATCGTGAGTGAGCATTATATTATAAAATGGATTTAACTGATTGATATTTACGGTTATATTGAGTATAAGTCTAAAGATTTGCTCAAGGGCCTTATGACGGACTTTTCATGATAACAATATTGTTTTATTAGAGCCCAGTTTAGTTTTATAGTATTGTATAAAATACATACGTATAACTTTCTCACATAGAGTACGATAATTCAATTTAATAACACATACGACCTCTCAATTTATTATTTTATTTCTCAAACAGCCTTTCAATTGGTCTTAATTAAAATTTTATACTTTAACACAGCCGATACTCATCTGGCTGCATGTCGGTTTTTGCTACACTATGTGAGCTTCAACAAATAAATAGTCATATATCGACTGTGGAAAGGAAAAAAGACGTAACACACATATATCAAATTTTACAGGAGGCGCAAAAAACGGGTTTTGATAATTTTAGGCCACATGCAAATTATAAATTATACACAATCTTGAAGTGCACGGAGACTTCTAAGCAGGTGTTTAATTGAAGAATCTAATGTTAATTAAAGAAATTGTCTAGCAAAAACCTTTATTTCAGTCTTTTTTCTTGGTTTTAATTTTTTACAAGGTCATCGTTTTGAAACATAATAGCTAAATTTAGATATTAATTCGGCATTTGTAGCTTGCATCCTTTTGATAGAACGTGTATCAAGTTTGATACATTGTTTTTATCGAAAAAAAGCTGTTTTTAAAAAACTGAGGTGGTAAACTCAAAGGAAGGTAAGGATCACAGATTCCGTGTTATGAAGTTATGAAGTCGTGAATGGATCCCGTAATCCCGATTAATTATGTGATCCCGTAATCCTGGGATTGTGTAAGTAAAAGTACCGTTATTTTATATTTTATATAACACGTGAAAATCCGTTGAATCCGCTATTTGTTAAAATTGCGCTGGGTCACTCGTACCTTTTTGAAAGGAGCAAGCTAAAAAAATCTCTAGTTGTCACTGAAAACTCACTTATACGATGCGCAGACAGTCAGACAAAGAGTGAGATAATCTGCGAGAGTATAATGCCCCAAAATGGAATAATATCGTCACGAGCGAAACCAGTTCTGATCAAATTCAATAAATGTGAAATTAATGTCAATGAGTAATAATGCCTTTCCGCAAAGTATTGACAATGAACACCTTGAGTGATAAATGAGATTATTTATAAAAAAAAACTTCCAAATTTACGTTTGTAGAGTTTGGTTGTAATTAGGGTATCCAATCCTGGGATTTCGGGACTGAAAATTTTTCATTAATTGGGATTGGGATTAATTCACCGAGGAATTTGAAATCCTCAATTCCCTATACTTTTTCCTCAGATTATCTCCAAACCTCGTTTTTTTTTTTTAGCTCACCGAGGAATTTAAAATCCCCGATTTGGTATACTTTTTCCCCAATTTGTCACAAAACTTCGTTTTTTTTTTTTTAGCTCGCCGAGAAATTTGAAATCCACAATTTGCCAATTTCATCTCAATTTTCGGGATTTGCTCAAAATTTCTCAATCCCGAAATCCCGGGATCGCGACCATGTCAATCCCGGAATTTCGGGATCAGAAAATTTAACGGGATCCCGAATCCCGGGATTGGATGCCCTAGTTGTAATAAATAAAAAATAAATATGGTTAAAAACGTATATTACGATTATTTCAAGCTAATTAAAATCCTTTATTTAATCCTCGATCGAAATTTCACAACGCTTTTTGATTGCGCACAAATGATGAGTGCTTTTTGTTTGAATTGAAAAAAAAACTTGAATGCTCATTAATTAGCGATTGTTAAATAATACATTGTGGAACAATCAATTATTTATTATTTCCATTTATCAGGTTTCCTAAAAACGCGAACAAAAAAGATTTTCGTTTTTTGCTGTGTGTACGCAGCACATGTTGAATAGAAGTGTCTATCAAAAATGTTGAATTGTAAGAACGGCCTTCTGGCTTGTAACTTTCGTGATTGATGGCTCCAATATTGTATGATTGATAACAGTTACTTTCCAACAAGACGGTAATGGGTATAGTTTGTAGGGTAACCATGACGTGCACATTATAAATCACATAAACAATAATTATTGCATTTGAATCGTTCAATTTATGTACATTCACACAGATTTTGTCACTGACAGTTAGTGACAAAATCTGTGTAAATGTACATAATTTGAACGATTCAAATTTGATATTGAAATTCCACCAAGCACCTTCGGTCGAAATCTTAAATTAAATAACTATTGCGATAAACAAAATAAAATCACAACTTAAGTATGTTTCTTTTTTTAATCCATGTCCGCTACCAATGTGGAGATATGTTTTCATAATTTAGGCAATATTCACATTTTTTTCAATGAGAACTGCTTGTTAGTCAGTTGCACAACATATCTTTTGTGTTTAAAATATTATATTTTATTTTTCAATTCGTAGAATTTCTCGAAGAATCTGACATATGATTATTGTTATCTTCCGATAATTCTGACGATGGCAGGATGCCGAAATTGATATTGACTACTTAAAATAGTCCTTATGGAATGTAATTCTTTGCTATTGTTTTACTTTACTTTTAATAATAAACTATTTGACTATTTTTGATTTGCGAATCAATTACATGCTTTTGAAATCAACGAATTGGATACCCAGGATATAGAGGTCTGCACGGGCCCAGGCCTGGCCCTCACGCCCCTACCCGACTCGGCTGAGGAGTATAAATAATTTCGCCCCCTGCAGACCTCTACCAGGATACAACATCACTTAAACTAAATGGCTGAGCAAGTACACATTTTTTTTCATTGTATCATTATTTTTTTAGCACAACAGTGCACGGCTAAAAAATAAATCCCGTGAAGCTCTGTATTGGACCAAGAATATAAGGAATAAATCTTTTTTTATTTGGTTGACCGTATTGCGTTATGGAAGGCGGCCTGCGGCGGCTGCATACACATAACACGTGGTGGTGGGCCAATTAACAACCGACTTGTCAATTAACCGCTTGAATACGGCGCAAATAAATCATTAATGTGTCCCAGAGATACTGCGTGTTTTTGAGAAAAAGTAATTTTGCCTAATATACACTCGAATTCGATATTTTAAAAACCTATATTGACTCAGTATAGATATCACTACACATATTCATCAAAATATTGCTTATATTGTATTAGAATACCAAGTATTTGATTTTTTAAATTTCTTGGACATCCGTGTTCACTTGCATATCGACTGTGGAAAGGAAAAAGGACGTAACCAACACATATCAAATTTTACAGGAGGCGCTAAAAACGTGTTTTGATGATTTTGTGAAATATGCAAATTATGAATTATACACAACCTTGAAGTGCACGGATACTTCTAAACTGGTGTTTAATTGACATAATCTAATATTAATTGAAGAAATTGTCTCGGAAAAACCTTTATTTCAGTGTTTTTTCGTGGTATTAATTTTTTACAAGGTCATCTTTTTCAAACTTAAAAGCTAAATTTAGATACTTATTCGGCATTTTCAGCTTCCATCCTTTTGATAGAATGTGTGTCAAGTTGTATACATTGTGATTATCCAAAAAAAGCTGTTCCTTTCCACAGTCGATATGTTCCGGACACCGGTGTCCGCTTGGTATTCAAGTGGTTAAGATTGATTTTTTAATTAAGTTTTTTTTTTAGATGCATGGTCACCTTAGAATTATAATGATAGTAGCTTATTCTGTTGATGGATGTGTCAGTAGAAGTTCTTTTGAGTCGCTTAACTTCGCCGTATCTTTGACACACGAGTATACATACAAGCTGGATACGCTGGCATCATCATTAGAAACGGTGTAATTAATACCCTCAATACGAATCGAGAAGCGTTTCATATTTGTTATGGACTTATAGACGTCAACGAGAATAAATAAAATCGATTGACGTGATTGAAAATGTTTTGCCGACATTTATGGCACAATGCTGAATACGTTTTTGTGACTCTGTGCCAGCTGTGTGCTACATAAAAAAGGCCAATTAATTCATCGGCTTTATGGCGGATTAATAAATATTTGAGTCATAAATAATATAAAACATTCTTTTGACATCTACTTATTATGTATTTTAACACTTAGTATACACTCTTTTTTACATGGTAGATACGTCAAACAAAAATTGTGTAAAAAATAAAAGAAATCAAAAAATAATTGAAGATCGGTTTTCCGAATATAAAAACCCCAGTTATTTTAAAAAAAGATCAACATTTTGGTGTGGAAAATTGTGTAAAAATGCAATTAGAAAGACTCAATAAGTGAATTATACAAAATATTATTCATAATATGTGTTTTAATTATGAAAAAAACAATACTCTTCATCGCTATTTGATTATGTTAAGCAAGGGTCGGCAACCTTTTGTTGTAAAAATGCCACATATTTTACGTGGGGATTAGTGCGGGCTGCACTTGGGTCACATGTCATTACTCTATAATGACGTTTGTAGAGAAATATTTTAGTTTTAAAAATCCTGCGGGCCGCATCACGACGCCTCGCGGGTTGCTGGTTGCCGACGCCTGATGTAAGGGAACTGTTATGAGGAACTGGACATATGTACATCGATTTTATCGCTTTAAATATCTTGGCACATTTAATGGATTAGTATCTAATGAAACCTTTTTTGTTTTACTTTCTTGTTTTGTTGAATTTATTGTTTTTAGGATATTATAGTTATCGGCTTTTTTTATACACTTTTAAAAAAGTGTATAAAAAAAGTTGAGTGTATTTATAAATCAATCAAGTATCAAATTTTGTACCTTCTTTTAACTTTTTGTGCACCAAATTGACGAAACAAAACTTTTTCAGATGTATTCTTACTACAATTTGTAGAAATTAAAAAGTAACATTTGTTAGGATTGCAAGGAAGTATAATAAGATTTCCGAAAATCAATGTAATTAAATTTAATAAATAATTGTGTGATAAATTCATTTTTCTTGTGTGACTGTTATTTTTTTATATCTCGCTTCGACGAATAGAATTCAATTCGGAAGCTTTTTTAAAAGCGATAGACACTTGTCACGTAAAGCTATCTAATCACGTCACATAATATTTATATACAAATTATAGCGCTTGTAAATTATCTTTATGCCGGATGTTGGTCATAAAAGTTCAGTCAACGTTCCATGTCATAGAAAACGTTTCCTACGTGTCATAGTCAACATCTTTTGAAGCCGCCGCGTGAATAAATTCATAAACACACATTTATTTTATTCAACTGTCGTAACTTTTCAACTTTCCTGTCCAAAAAAGACAACTCAACTTGAATATTATAATTTAATTTAATTCATTCTAGAAATATGAAAGTGGTTAATTAGAACATGTTCTCAAAGACTGTATAGTTATTTTTATGATTCCGTTTTGAATTTATGTGAGAAATTATACTAAATATAAATACATTTTTATGTGTGTAATCATAACTAAATAACTAGCTTAATTTAGTCAGGTCTATGGCGCAGTGTTCAACTTCGTTTACTTTTGTGACAGATCTTACGGATTCAAATCCTAATACGACATTAAAACATTTTTGCAATCGATTTATCGGCTTCTTTTCGAAGACATGAATGTTTGTGATGTTTAAAAAAATCTTTACCACCTTTCCAATATTAAAGTAAAGAGGCGTAGCGAGAGCGATTAGTTCACCACCAGTACTGACCTAGGCTTGTCCTTCTATCTCAACTCACTTTAAAAAGGCAAGTTTGTACATCTGAATAACACACAGTTCTCAATAATGCGATACTTTCATTAAAAAGGCCGTCATCTCAGCGGAAATGGGTTAAAAAAATAACCTAATTAACGAAACAATAATATAAAATTCTGTAGGATTTTTATGTGAATTAATTCATGAAAGTAGTACATCTCTAGAGAGATCCTCTAAAAAGGAACGGTAGTTGCAACAGGTTAATATATGGATCATTTTTTAGCCAATTGCTTTTTATTATTATCATCTATCAAAAACATTTAGTATTTTCCAGTTTTGAATCATGTCTCAACAACCATGTTGAAACAAGTAGATCGACAAAGTATTAATTACTCAGAACTATCAATCTGTTACATACCAACTTCTGCCAGAATAATGACGATAAACCCTTTTGCAAAATGTGAATACACAGTTATTATGTGTGATAAAACCGATTGCCCATACAATATTTACATTGCCCGGTAAAGTATTAGTACAATACAGCTTCTATCACCTGCACTATGCATACAAGTTATATGAACTCACTCGTCGGGGCATTTTTTATTTCATACTTTTAGTAGATAATAAATTAAATTTTGTGAAGGCAAACAGCAAACAGCGATGCGGCGGAAGTCATAAATCAGTGCTGACGCGAATAAAGATAACCTGCAAAGAGTTACCAACCATTCAAAGTTAATAACGAATTTAGAAAGTCTCGAAACAGATACTTGCAGCCCGTTTCATATTTTATTTACATTGTAAATATTTAAATTCGACTTCCTTTATTGCAATTAATTTGTTTTTTTTTTGTTAAAATATTAATATTATATTTGTTATTGTGTTTATACAAAAGAATGCAAAACATCACAAGGCACATTAAGTTTTGTTATATCTTTCGTACAGTGGCGGATTACCCCATAAGCGCAGGAGGCGCGCGCTTGGGGCCTCAAAATCTTGGGGGCCTCAAAATTAGCATATACAGGGGGACCACTACTTTCGCACAATTCGCTATTTCGCACAAATGAAAGTGAGGAAGAAGAACCAGAAAAATCTCCAAGACTTTAACATTTATACATATTCATTATTATTCTACGAAGAGGTTTGCAGAACTTTTATGTTATTCAAAAAACAGGGCCTTCAAAATTTATTGCGCCTGGAGCCTCCAAAGTGGTTAATCCGCCACTGCTTTCGTATATTATTCTCGATTGACTTTACTTGTTTCATCCACATTTCTACAACCAGATCAGTTGTTTTTTTTTATCTATGTCCGCTCTTAACGTGTAGAATAATCCTCCTAATGAAGGTATCTCAAAAGATTTTTGTATACGAGACTGATTGTTACTCAGTTGATTAACCTCTATTTTTTCAAAGAGAGTAGTAAGGATATAAGGATTAGTCTAGGACAGGACTAGTGTTTAACTAATCGATCTCGCTACGCCCAGTTATTAAAGGATCGGAAAGGGTGAGAGGAAATTTTTTAGACCTCACAAACACCCATGCCTTCAAACAGAAATCGATCGAAAAAATGCTATTCATACTGGGACTCGAAGCCGTGAGATCCGGCACGGAAGCCCACAACGCTAACCGCTGCGCCATAGGACCCGAACAGAACCGACACGACCGATATTTAAAAAAACTTCTTTAAATATGACAATATCATCTGGTATAGAACAGTATTTTCTTAATCGATCACTTACAACTTACAAGTAACTATGATCTATTACATAAACGCGATGTTTTATCACAAATCTCACCACGATAGAATCTATATCTTAAAATTAAATATCATACGCATTATTTAATATTTAGATTTTTTTGTTTAATATTTTTAACGCTTTATTTCAAAATTAAATTAACATCACTTAATTTTGGTGAAAATGTGCTGAAATTGAAAGCCATTATTCTTTCGACAATCTAGTTCTTCCCATACCATTATTCTTAATACGAACAAATTCAAAAATACGTTTTAATACACAAGGAATGTATCAAAAATATATATTTTTCAACTTAATCAACCATTACATGAATAGCTTCGTACAGATATAATGAAAATAGACATGAAAAATATAAATTGCTTGCTTAATGACGAATATAGACATAATTTTGAATTTAAGTTCCATACTTAGTCTATTTTCGTTATATTTTAACGAAACTGTCAGTATACTGAACCTGTCTGATAATTAGTGCCTTAACCCTATATTGATAAATTTACCAAGTGAGATATTGGAACTCAATTGTAAATCATTGGCTAACAGGCATATAAAATTATTCATCAAACTATGGAATCGTATCCTAGGTTCTTGAATTCCGGTATATTTTCAGATGAATAGTAAAGAGTGATGTTTCGGTTGGAGTCAGAGTCGTAAGAAAACAAAAGAGGTTGTTAATGTTAGTTAATTAATATATATTTTTTTTGGAGTCGGACCATTTGTGAATGTTACAGTCGGAGAAGCGGTATTTTTTTACGACTCTGCAGTCCTGCTTAAAATAAATTAATCAACGAATTAATTACTTCTCCGAGAAATTACTGATCAAATGTGATTTCAAAATCCCGCTATGAATTGGATTGTTTTCAAGTGCTAACATATTTTATTTATTTATAAATTTTGCGTAAGTGTACTATTATGTTTTGACATACCAGACAGCTGTAATACTGTCACAAATCAAAAGAGCTAAAACAACATAAACCTAACGGCAATGAAAGTTGCAAAAACTGGTTTTTAAGCCTTATTACAACGATTTTTGATGCAAATTTATGCGCGGAATTGGTTGACTTTTGTACACTCGCACATCATTATAATAAATCTTCGGGTGCCATTTAAATTGATTGAAACGAAATGGCCGTACACTCGAATAACTAACTGTCATGTTATTTATTTTTATTATCGGCTGTCAGATACGATCTGATTGGCGATATAAAGATAAAATGTGACACAAATTGTTAAAGCTAACAGACTAACCGAAACGTGGAGGGGTTTCCGTTGCAGGGTCAGAGCGAGGCGATCACGTTCAGAATTAATTATTTTATGTTGACGAACATTTTCCGCATTAGATAAGTTGTTGACACGTGAGATTTTTGAGTATTATCTGATAACGATTTAATTTGCTAATTGATAAAAAAATAAATTGTATTAACCTAGCTTTTAAATTAATTAAGCAGTTGTGGAATAACTTTACAAATCAATGTTTTATTTTTAACGTTGTTTCAAATGGAGAAATGCGCTTTAACCACTCTATAGCTAACGACCCACCGGTGTGTCGCATACCTACTAACCACACACGCTACCCACCAGTGTGCTGTCATTATTACGACGTCAATAAATATTTTTTAGAGTTTTCATCATTGAAAAAGGGTCCGACATCTCTTAAGGACTCACAAAATGAATATTAAGTTTTCCTTTATTAGTTTTTAGAAAATTGCTAGCTTACAGGACAAAAAACGTTATTTTTTTCTAGCTGTTAACGGGTTAAAATTACTTTACAAGATATTATCTTATATACTGGGTCAGACGGACAATTTTGTGTTACGTAGCTTATTGAAATAAACATTTATTTGTATTCGATTTCGTAAAAATGTAAACCATCTTGTTTTTATGAAAACTGGTCACCCAACCGCTCGCTCTCTTTGTAGAGGTTAAATAAATAAAGAATGACCTGTAGAATGACTCCTAGTAATTCATAACTACTTCTTCGCCCCATTTTCAAGATTCCATAACAGGGGTGGGGAACCTTTTCATTTCTAAAGGACACATTCATTTATTCAACATAAGACTGCAGTAAAGAAGACGTTAACATTCGCTCTCTCCATAAACTAAATATTTTAAATTCACAATAGCTCTGTTCTTCTGCGTAATTCTGACGGTTTGCTGACGGTTGCAAACCGTCAAAAGTACGCAGAAAAACAGAGTAAAGTAAATTAGTCAAAACTCAATTTAAAAAAAATCTTTATCCATCTCATCTAAAAAAAATGGCACAAGTCAATACGCCGCACCAGAGTAGCCAAGAGACCGCAGGTTCCCCGCCACTGTTCTATACCATCCACAGAACATCATTAAAATGTAAATAATTATTTTAGAATAATCGAATTCGCGACCCCATAAAAAAGTGTATGCAAGCACAACAAATATGAACACTCGATGTCAGGACCAACAAATTCATTAAATTATAATGATAATACATTTAAATAAAACATCATTATCGTTTTCTTAAGTATCAATATGTAACTTTCGTTAATATAAACATCACATTAAATTATACGAATAATTAAAACGGATCCAACGTCAAATACTAATTAACAGGTAGTAGCCAAAATATTTAACGATGCTTAATTTTCATGTTTTAAGCAAACAGATTCAATCTTCATATCAAATGCCATTATTTATTTTTGATTAGGTTGACCAAACCCACCTGGTTTCGAAGCGTTAAAAACTATTCGTTTAAGTCTTCCCGCTAAATAATAATTATACCTTTATTTATACCTTTCCAAAACACCTTCGGCGGATAGTATTAACATCAAGAATATCTTGGTTCAGAATCAAAACACTGGCCTGAACCTCTCGTGTAAATTACGACGTATACCGTCTATATTAGGTTTGCTGGTACCTTAGGATATTACAGCCTGAATCACACAAATTGAGGCAATTTTTTTGTTTCTTTTTTTTAACTGTCACTATAAACATAATGAACGATTGAGAGCGTAAAGTAATAGCTTCCGATACAATTTATCAATAGTTGATGTTGGCTTTAGGCGAAAAAACGTCAGTTCTTAAAAGGCCAGCTAAATCGAGTATTATTGATTAAAAAAAACATTGGAAATGTTGGGTTCAAGGAAAAAAACGGATATGATACAAATACAACCTTCCACGAATAAAACCGTACATGGACAAAACCGTACAGCCTTTTCCGGTTCGTTTTTATCCGTTCACAGAAATGTTGAATACTTAACTGGAAACATTGGTCGATTTTTTCAGTTTGTTAAATTTGAACTTAATTTCGAATTCAATTGCTTATGTATATAATGTGTAATAAATAGAAAGTACTGTTAATATAAAATTAAATTATATAACTTTGTTATTTATTATTGATTGTTTTTCAAATTCTGCAACGAATTTTGGCTTTTTGAGAAGCATCTCCAGACTAAATATCGTATGGTTAGTTATTTATAAAGTAAACATTGACTCCAATTATTTACTTATAAAAACCAAATGAAGGTCAGACTAAAAAAAGTTTGAGAAACTATTAAAGGAATAATCAGTGCTGCTTTATTTAATTATATATAAAAAAAATCCAAGGTATTGATCAATGCATCGAAATTATTTGAGATTAATATTGTTTACAAAGATTAATTACATATTATATCGTTTTTTGTGTCTAAATCAGTTTATAATAAATTTATATTTAGTGTGGAATAGATAACTTACGTTCAATATGATCTTCATTGACTTTTTATTTTATTTAATTGTGTAGGAAAAATATTTCATCACTTGGTCAGTAAAATATACTAGATTTAGACCAAGCGGGGGGAAACTGCGGCCTTTTGGCCAATTCTGTAATTCTGTACATTTTTGTATATTTGTAAATTCCTGAGATTTTGATTTGAAAATTCCTGGAAGACCTAAAAAAAAAAGGTGCCACGCTACTAATTTGGGAAAATCCGCTATTTTTTGGGCTTTAGAAATTGGCATGAAATTGTTTCCGGCCTAAGATTCAATAGTCAATGTTTACTGCGGCCTTATGTCGAATCAGAAAAATGAATGCGGCCTTTAGAGAAGAAAATTTTCCCCATCCCTGTTTTAGACAATGTTATATTTTTTATGCATGTTATTTTAAATATAAGATGATATCCTTAGATTATGGTTCACTTTAGCTGACGTAGACTATACGCACCAAAATATCTTCGCCGAAAATCAGAACCTGGGGGCCAACCTCTCCCGTAAAATACAAATGCACCAGCTCCATACGGCGTCATGTTAATACCTGTTAATTGGCTCCGCGTCCAGAGTGAATAATGTTGGTTTTACCTGACAGCGCAGTTCTGGCCTGCCCACATACGGCGATTAATTTAACAAAGTGATAATTATACATCCATGTCAGTTGTGCCAGTTTTATTGTCGGCGAGTGATTTATCTTAATTTTTATGCATGGGCGTAGATTTGAATTATTGATTAGACAGGTGGATACTGCGCCGGGATGTTGTAAAAAGATTGGTTGAAAAAAAAATACGCCGAAACTAGGGAGGATCAATTATAAAATGTATTTATGATTTTTATATATAAAAAAAAATTATTGTCAGTAATTTGTCATACTTTTATCGGCCATGAGCCACTTCCGTTTTTCGTGGCTTTCACCTCACTTCATTTCAATCTCGGAATCAGAATATTCAAATTAGTTTTTCATTTGATTTATAAATTCGTCTTTATATAGTGAGCCAAGAAGTATTTTAGAAAAAATGAGTCAGATGCGTTTTAATATTCTACACGTATTAAAGTACTGTAAAAGTGAAGTAATCCCAGTTAATACATATTGCAATAGTGTTATCTCAGTAAAATAAAAATGTCCAATCCATCAAAACATCGAATAAAGACGTGATTGTACTTAAAAGTTCAATAATTTTTTTACCATTGTAGTTGGCTCATTTCACCTCTAGAGGGCCCATATAAATATTTGAGCTTTATTATTCCAAATGCCACACCGGAAGCTAATATGGTATTTTTCTAATTACATATTTATACACTGGAAGCCTATTAATATCCCCACCAGAGCAATACAGGCTGTATCTTAGGCAGGCATATTATCCATTAATTTAGACATTTAGAGGTTAGTCACAATATTTGTCACAGTAAAATAAATAATTGGTTATAACGGTGCCACCTGTGTGGTCGAGTGGTCAGCGTTGTTGGCTTCGGCTACGGAGGGCACGGGTTCAAATCCCGGTACGGGACAGTTTTATAAATTGATTTTTCAATCGATTTATGAATTTCTGTTCAAAGGCATGGATGTATGTGATGTGTTAAATTCCCCCCTCTCACCCATTCTATCCTATGAACGGGGCGTATCGAGAGCTATTAACTTACCACTATTGCTGTCCTAGCCCTTTCCTTCTATTCCTACTCTCTTTGGAAAAAGAGAGGTTGAGCAACTGAGTAACAAGCAGTTCTCGTAGAAACACTTCTGTTGAGATAAACTCCATTAGGAGTCCATATGCTCCACATTGGGAGCGGATATGGTTTATAACGGTGACATCGAACAAAATAAAAAAGTAACAACAACTTAGGCGTTTTTACTGTTATTTAAAATTTGATGGAAATACTTAACATTAATAATAATAAATTTCATTTTCATGGATGGCATGGCGGAACTTGAAATCTCATTACAAACAATATAGAGAAAGCTTGTGGTAGCTAGTTAGTGGCTACTGGCTACTGATTGCAATATATAACGTACAGCTTGATTGATCGTGAGGTTTAGTTGAATCTCCCTTTACTTCCATATGCTGGAATATATGATTGCTTAATGATACGGTTGTTAAAACATTAAAATAATATCGCCTGTCAAACGCGGTGGGATGTAAATTAATATTTATTGTATGAGTCGTAAGTTGCAACTGAAGTCTGAATTAAAAAAATACATCTCCAACGGAAGGTCAAGAGGTATAGTATACGGCAGTGGTCAGAAACCTTTTTACTAGGACAGGCGCCATGTTCGAATTGATTTTCACAAAGACCACTGCTTAATTAAGATTTCGACTGAAGATGCTTGATAGTACTTCAATAATAACATTGAGTCGATAAAATTTGTCGAATGGAAACATCGTAGGATTTTATATCGGTGCTCACAGGTTCGAATCCCTGTACAGATAGTTGTATTAATTTATTTTTTCATTGATGTATGGATTTCCCAAAATGAATATTTTTTTAAACACATTTTCGAATTACAAAACCCAGGAATTTAAAGAGTTCCCGAAAAATACCTAAATTAGTTTTTTAGACCTCGCTTAGCTTTCTGCAACTGCTCTATGAATTTGCATAAAAAATACAGTATTTTCATTGAAATATTTATTGTTTATTGCGCGAGCACGTCCACACCCTCATCTTTTAGTCTAGTCCAGTTTTATTCAACCTTTATACATCCGCGGACCGGTAAAAATTAGAAAAATATTTCGCGGACCGGCTTCCACCAGATACACTTTTTTACGTACAGTCAGTTCTCAAATTACGATTATTCGCGGACCAGCAATAAACTCTTGCGGACCGGTGCCGGTCCGCGGACCACAGGTTGAAAAACACTGGTCTAGTCTATTCTTTTCGAAAACGGGAAATTTAGGTATCCCGAAGCTGTGTCCGGTGACACCGGGACACACCGCCTGAGAACGGGACTGTCCCAGTGAAAACGGGACGTCTCACAACTTTAGTCATGAGTGACCAATGCACTTATCGATCGTTATATTTGCACAGCGTTAAAGTTTATTAACCACTCTAAAGCTAACGACCCATTGGTGTGTCGCATACCTACGAACCACACACGCTACCTACCAGTGTGTTGTCATTATTACGACGTCAATAAATATTTTTTAGAGTTTGCATCATTGAAAAAGGGTCCAACATCTCTTAAAGACTCACAAAATGAATATTAAGTTTTCCTTTATTAGTTTTTAGAAAATTGCTAGCTTACAGGACAAAAAACGTTATTTTTTTCTAGCTGTTAACGGGTTAAGATCGAAAAAGAGATAAACAAATCACCATTTGCCTTATGAAAGGAATTTGTATGTGTTAGTTATCTTCATAATTTTGAATGAGTCACTTGGTTACGAAATTCAGGAAACAAATGCAGGGATTACTTTGGTGCCCGCGAACCACAGGCTGCTGACCACTGTCGTGTGTTTTTGATGATAAATTATCATCGATGATTATATTTTTCTAATAATTTTAAACTGAAATAATGAATTTAATTTCCCTTACAAAAGACTTCCCAACACGTAATAATAATTATTATTGATTAATACTACTTCGCAATAAACAATTTATTACAAAATTAGAATAAATTACAGCCGCAATGTTATGTTGACCATTAATTATGATTTTTCTGAAAGTTTTGAATGTTCATCTATAAAATATAGGCAAAGAATTTTAAATAATATTATCATTCATCAAAAAGTGCAAAAAACTAATTAATGAAAAAGATTCCGAAATAAATGTTGATAGAATAATTTTTTTGGTAAAATTAATTGGGCAGACAAAAAATCATAAAATTAAGTGAATAAAGTTGTTGTCCATATATATTATGTTTACACACAGACAGATAAGGATTTCACCAAGTTATTTTTTTTTTTTAATTGTGCTTGATATAATATTATGTCTAATAAATATAACTATCCAATTAACTATATTTCGCCGTTAACCATGTGACGAGACGTATTAATTATGAAAATACCATAATTACTTGCTTTTGACAGAAAATAATACAATACTATACAATACGCTGTTTATGGCTTTTCAACAGCTTAAATGTTAATTATTTCAATTTTAATATTATTATTGCAAAATATCGATGTTACAATTATACAATGGGAATAAAGGATTGAAATACTCAATTAATATATCAATACTGGTGTTTCGTTATTTTATAATAAAAACCGGTATTAAATATTGGTATAACAAAAAATCAAAAGAAAAAAACGGCCACTTGGCATCGGAATATCGGGCGTTTTAATGTATATAAAATACGGCCATTTAAAAATATGAAATAATTTTAACTGGATGTCTGCCACAGACGAGATATTTCGTAAAATTTTTCGTGCTCAACACGATAGAGACGAGTTACCTCGTCAATAACTAATTAAATTAATAATTGCAAATTATAGCCGGCGTGCTAGGTACAAACGTACTTGTTTTCTACAGTAGCCAAAAGGCTAAGAATTTGAATAAATAACCTAACGGTTTCTTAAATTGATAATACATCATTGAAATACTCGTCAATTATTCTAGTACCTGTCAATATAAGCAATATAGAAGATTTTAAATAAGCCAATTCTTCGCGAACAATTTTACGAAAATACGTGATACATTCCAATTTTATTTTGTATAAGTTCAATATCTAAATATCAGTATTTTTCATATTCAAAACCTGAATTTCGATATTGAAATAAACAGTATAAATACCGGAATCTCGGTTTTGGTAATACCGATATTGCAATCAGAAGTTAAAATAAATGCATTTCTTAACATTTTAGCTGCCGTAGATAATTAATAGTAATTACTTAGCATGCTGGCTATAATTTGCAACTATTAATTTAATTATTTATTGACGAGATAACTCGTCTTTGGCCTGTTGAGCACGAACAAATTTACGAGATATCTCGTCTGTGGCAACCATCGAGTCATATTCATGTAAACCATGTTTAATTCACTTACTCAGGCATCTATACTATTTTGTAAAATTTATTATTGGGAAGCGAGGCCGAAGCTACGACAATAGCTACGCCATAATTTTAGGTTTCGTGTGGATTTTAGAGACTTAAGACCACATGTAGGCAAAATGACGGTTTTTTGTGACTCTATCGCGGTTTCCAACTGTCTATACATTTTGAATTTAATTATGGATTAAATAAAAAAAGAAATTCAATTTTAATTGTTAAATTTTGAGTGTCGAATTATTTATAACTGGGGTGGTCGCATGACAGCGCCAGACGTTCGCTTGTAGTAATGTAAGTGTTATGCGAGACAGCACTAGTCGACTGAGCAAGATAGAGCGAACGTAGTGCGGTCCTATTGCATTTAGTCTACCTATAGTACGTTTATACTTACGGATAACAACTACTTAGGTTAATGAGGAGCGAATTTCTCACATCAGTATTTTTCATCATAACAAAAAATTGTGAAATTCTTCCCTGATTTTTCTAATCTTACTAAATGCTATTATTTTTTTATACAGTTTAATTGTTTTTTTAATGGATTTGTACCTCTAATATTTTTATATGCTTAGTAACCATGCAGTGGCGCCACTTTTGACTAGCGACTTACATACATAAATTAGTTTTTTTCCAACTCCACAACTATGTTTAAATATTAAAAAACTAAATTCAAGATATGTTTTAAATAAAATATATATTTAGTTGTAGACGCTGGGACACTTATGCAGTAATCTCATATCATACACACGTCTATGTAAATGGCTTTCTTAGTATCACGACGCGAGTGAAGGCCCTAACACAATCTACACACAACATCATGTTTTATGAATTGTAAATTTCAGTTTATACAGTGTTTAGCCGGTCATATTTCAAGTTGTATTAATGCCGCCAGTTTCATCTCAGAGGCGTGCAAGGGATTTACTTAATATTTACTTTTCTGCGGCCATGTTCATTAAATTACAGCTAGGCGCGAAGAATATATGACACCGCGACACTTAACGGTGTAATAAAATAATAAATTCACAAAAATACACAAGCAATACAGGTTAATTCCACAAAAAATAAAAATCGTTTATATTGCTCATATTATTGTGAAATCATAAAAAAACGATGCCATTTTATTGGAGTGTTGAATAGTCAGTATTTTTTCCACCATATCTGCTCCCCAGTCGGAGCATATGGCCACCTCATGGTTCCTCAAATATTCTCTGTCCCCCACAATCATCTTGCTTTCTCAAATAGCCAGTACATATATCATATTATTGATTTGCATTTTCTATTGACGACAAATCTAACCCAACCAAACAAACTAGGGATTCTGAAGTCTCGGGGTTTTCGAATTCCCGGGACTCGAGTCGTGATAAAATTAAAGTCCCGGGACTTCCCGGGACACAAGAATTTTATTTTCCCTTCAATAAAATTATAAATTTATTAAAATTAAATATTTGTATGTACATATGTATCACATACACTTGGCGACTTTTGAAGGTACGCACTAGTAAAAATCGCATTTTTTTAATACAATGTTCAATAATTATTATTTTTCTTATGTGATGGATATATGAAATGCTTACGGTTGATTTTTACTAAGAAGGGATGATAACGGTACATGTATTGAAAAAATATCACTGAATTCGGCTGCAGTCAGGAGTAAATTTATGACCGTAACTTCACAATACAGCTTTTAGACTTTTTTTTTTGTTATATTGAGACATTGGTACCTTTGTATAATAGTGAAAAAACATTTGTAAACAAAATAACATCGGGAATGAACATTTAATTTAAATATTTTGTAATTTGCTTTTGCTACAGTTATATTTTGTAAACATTTACGTTTTTCTTGGGGCTCCCCTCTTATACCTATTTTCATTCAATACACATCAGCCCTTTTGAGAGTTTCTTAAGCATAAGAATTGTTTTTAAAAATTAAAATGTACAATTCATTAGCACATTTTAATTCCCGGGACATTTTACAACAAAGTCCCGGGGCGTCTCGACACAGAATACCTACTAACAACACTTTTATAATCACGACTATTGACCAAATTTACAAGAATCATTTATCTACCTGTGTTTATAGTGACCAAAAATTTCATATATATTGACCATTTCCTTATTTAAATTAATAATTAGTGTACTTACCTAAACACGAAACCTGATCATTATATTGGTGTCATAATCAGGGCAGTGGAGTCGTTAAAAATAAGACGAATTCGACTCTGATTCCGACCACGACTTTAATTTTTTCTTAGACTTAGTAATAATAAAGTTACGACACTTTTGACGTAACTTCATATTATGAGCACGACTCCAGTTAAAACATTCAACCCTGGTTATATGTTTAAATTTAACTTTTGTTCTAACATTTTTTTTTTTTTTGAATAATACTTGTTCTCTCAACCTACAATGATAAAACGTTATTTTTTCTTAGTATACATTGCACCAACTGTACAACACATTACATTTATCGTGCCAATATGATTTTTTTTTTCATTCAAGATTCATTAAAATAATATTTAAATAAAAAAAAACACTGCAGATGAGATCGACACAGTCATAATATATTCAGAAGAATTGAATATTTTTTTCAATTGATTGATAGTGAAATTGGTTAAACTTTGACCCAGTGCAATTTTGACTAGAGAATCTGATTGTTTTTTTTCCAACTTACTTTGCAATCTATTTGATTGCAACCATCGCCGCAATAAACAAAACGAAAATAACACATAAGTGATTTATTGTTTATGTCAAGGAAAAAAAATATGTTTTTTTTTTCAATTTGGCGTGTCTTTTTTCATTCTATGAATATCTGAAAGATTTATGTAAATTAAGCAACGTGTCTGTGGGTAGTGTTTGGTGATTATTTAACACGTTACCTTTTTTTTTAAATAATCAAAAATAATATATGAAGATGTTAAACATGGATAATTTAAATTGATTGCACATTAAAAAAAATAACATCGGAAAAAATACATCAAATGTCCAATCACGCTATTGTTTTATTTATAACAAAAAATATACAATTGTAATATTGTATTTGAATTGAGTAATTATGTTATAAAAAAGGCATTATATTCTTATTATAATATTTAATAACTTTATACATAAGCAATAAAAAGATAATCTTTGTTCGATTGTTTTAAATACTTGAATCATGTAATCAACGTTAATAATTTATTATAATATTGCAAAGGTGGGCTTAATTTTGAGCTGTCATAAAAGTAAAAAATAAATAAATTAGACGTTGCCAAAATATTATTGCAATTCTTTTGTCATATTTCACATGGTTAGGGATTACAATACCGGTATTACTTAAGCCGGTATCCCGATATGTTATATAATACAAAATAACCGTTACTTAAAATACAGAATATGTACTATTATTTTGATGTATACCGATTCTGATGAACAGAATTTAACAGAAGTGAAAACTTATTTGTACGAATATTAGATGAAGATTAATAGATTCCAGCATTGATGGACAATATTGTAATCCGAAAACACAATAAAATAAAATAAATAAATAAACTCTTTTATATGACATTCAATTTGATATCTTTGTAACTACACTTATTATACAACAAACTGTGATACTTGATTCGTCTCTTTAATCAATCTCTTGAGATTTTTTGTCTGATGATGATTCTTAACGCGTGTCACAATGAAAATCAAGCAAATTAGAACTAGGGCATCCAATCCTGGATCTTTTTTGCAATTCCGAGATTTTGGGATTCTTAATTTTTCTCATCCCGGGATTGCGGGATTGATCATTAACAAAAAGAGTGTCACAATTGTTTGAGATTCATGTAAAATTTCGGTATTCACAATTATTTGGGAAGTCGGTTTTCGGGCTCCCGGGACTGATGACTGGGTAAAAAGTCAGAAATTGAGAAATTTAAAAAACCTGGGAATTGACAAATTATCCATTATGAAAAATGTTAGTTTTTTTTTAAAACTCTATCCTTTCAAAACTCTATGACTGCCAGTGACTCCAGCACTACATTATTTTTTACGGGATTTAACGAATTTTTTGCTTGTTATCCTAAATCCCGAAATCCTGGAATTAGTGTTTCACAAACCGGGATTTTGGGATTACAAAATTGAACGGGATCCCGGGATCCCGGGATAAAAGAGCTATCTTCATTTGTTGCGTTACAGACTGTGACACGTGTTTTGTATTTTGGGATATTCTGTCTTAACGATCTTTTATGGTTATGATGATAACAGATTTTAAATCTTTGTCTAGTGTTATGATCCCAATTGGTCGTAATTATTTTCATATCTCACTTGAAATATTTTCCTAATACCGGAACGTATTGAGTATTGACATATTCGTTCGGCATTGCATTCCCTTGTCAACAGTGATGTAGTGGTAAATATCATTCATCCCTATTTAATTTTTTTATATCCGTCCGAAGTTAAGAAATCACAAGTTTTAACAATTAAATCAATAAAAAAAACTGTACTCACTTCTGGTACGATGCATTTGATGAACTTTCAAATAAACCAAAGAAATAACGAATATCAGACACTTGGTGCACAGATCGAACTTGAACGTTTAGTACTGAAACCATTTTTTTGAAAACACAATTTTTTAATATATGTATGTACTTGAAAATTAGGTTACATGTCAAAAAGGTGGCAGGGTGACACCCTGGCTCATTTTCAGGTGCCAGGTCGCCGACCTGGCCCCACTACACCACTGCTTGTCAATTAATTATTCCACCAGATATTTGATAACAGACGCAGAGTTATACGCAATACTGCGTCACATAAAAGAAAGAATGTTTTAATTGTCTAATAAGCAGGCATAGCATTTAACACAATGAAAACTACTAAAAAATTGTTGACGATTTTATGAAATAAATTTGAATTAATCATTCTTCTAAAATTAATAGAGACTGTCTGCTTTGTCATTGTCGTTAATTTATTATTAATATATGCGCAATAAACAACGATTATTAAATTTATAAAATAGCATAATGACTAACGTGTGGGGGTGCCTTAAGGCTATTCATTCGACGAAATCGAATGTGTGAGGCGTAAAATTATGACCGGCAAATTAAATGATCATATTAATACTTCCCGCTTACGGAGCCAGCCTGCTGATTATGACAAAGATATAAATATTGCATTATTTATCAACGTTCAAGATTGCTTCGACCGTAAATTATCTGTCTTTAACGTTTCTGCGCTCAGTGTTGCAAGGTAGTTTACTTTCCATAAGGTGACCATGAATAAAAAATAACGATATGGTTTTGTTACGAGTCGACGAACCAAAATATTTTTTTTTATACGTACTCTAAATTTGCAGTTCTCCGATCACTTTTCATGATATTTATTCTCAGTGAGCTTAAGATTTTTTACATGGTTTTTAAAAAGCATGCTTGCTAATATACAAAAAAGCGTTATTTCGAACTATGGATCATCATCAGTTATAGCAGAAGAAAAAGCTACTCAATATCTTATAAAATAATGTAAAAATCAAATATGCTTTGACAGTTGTCAATAAAAAACAAGTGAACATATGTAAATAACACAATTCAAATATATTTTATGATTCAGAATTGGTAATCAAAACTGGGTAGCTTGTATAGTTGAAGCGTCCAGTATCATACACGGCCAAGTCATCATTTTGCCGATGCACACTTTTTATTGATTCCGGTAAATAATTTGAATATTATGTCAAATTTATTGATTTTTATTTATTTTGTGTTTACAAAAAATCTACAAGTCCATGGAACCTAACTTTGTGTAATGATTTTATTATAAAATGTGAAAGGTATCTTATCATCATACTGGCCAAGTTATTGAATGCCAACCAGTTCACAGGATTTAAATTAGCTGACCGAATGTCATTATTTTTTTTTATAGAATGTAAACGTTTAAGGGCTTTTTACAAATAATTTGAAAAACTATGCAATTTTTAAATTTATAATTCTTCTCAGAAAATACCTCAGTTGAAATGTAACTGGTCTAACTAAAAGAATGTTGTGGTCACCACACTAAGCAGAAAGTGTATGAATGAGCTCTGCTGCATATTAAAGATAAAAGATTTCAACATATTTTAATAGCTAGTGATATCATTTACCATTTTGTAAAGCTGTCATAATAGTGTTGATACAATGTGGTTATTGTAGAGACATTAAATAGTCGTGAATAATGTAATATCTGCCATAAATATTACTATCTATGAAACACCTTAATGTGTCTCGTACATTTTGTTCTATGATACAGTATACTTACATATTTAGAATACAATGTTGTTTGTCGATTGATAGTTATTTAAGACTGATTTATTGACTGAAATTTTATTTAAGATCGTGAAAAATTAATATACGCAAATAAAATAATTTAGAAAACGTAATTTGTTCTGATGATTTTTTGGTGAACCTTAAAATACGGTTTATCTTATAAGGTGTCAGAAAATAGATTAAATATTCAAATCGCTCAATGTTTAACTCAAGCATACGTTTTAACAATAAATATCTTCTCACATTGAACGAATATTTTGTGACTAATATCTATGTAAATACTTTTAAATTATCAACACTAATATATTGCATGAAAAAATCTTGTATTTATTGCAAAGTGATTTAATAAGTATCAATTTAACGTTCCAACCCCTTCTGAACATTTTTTTAAAACCATGTATTTACCTTATGTGGAATTTAATATACTGTAATAAGTTGTTTGTTATGTATTCGCTCAACTAGTAATTGTATGAAAGGTTAAAGAAGAAAAAATGATACTAGACATATTATAGTAGTTTTAACACTTTAACACTATTTTAGCACTTCCATCGCCAATTCTTAGATTTGGATGGATGATAAAGGAATACAAAAGTGACAAGAATCCGTTAAAATCAGAATTAATTCAATTTAGTAAATAATGAGGAATTAGTGGAGAATGCTCGCGATGAGCGAATCTGGTGCTGATCTTTAATAAATATTGTCTAAGTTAGAAGTAAAAAAAATCGTTTTTTTTAAGAGAAGGATAATACAAAAAACACGTGAGAAAAACTTGGTGAAAGTTATGATTTATTTATTGATTTGGCATTTACTTGGTAGAACTCCATTTTAATAGGGTAAAATATCAAGGTATTTCAGTTCTACAGTTTTTACAGAAAGTTATAATGTCAAACAAAACCAACCTTAATGAGAAAAAACATCACAAATAACCATACCAAGTGTCTTATTAAAAAAAACTTATTTTGTATTGAATTAGCATTAGAAGATTTTAACATAGGACCATTGAGGCCGAACGCCCAAGAACCGTAGATCACTCGGATAAAGTACCAATAAGTTGCAAAATATCATTTTACTTTGTTCCAGCTAGGGCATCCGTTTCCAGAACCTTTTTATAATTCGTAGACAAATTTGATATTTACAAAATTTTCGGTTGCCAATTTTTAAATCCTGGTAATTTACAGATTACAATCCCGGGATTTTGTGATCACAAAATTGGATGGGATCTCGGGATTGGACGCCCTAGCTCCAGACATTTGTTAAAAAAGTTTGAGCGATTGGCTTGTCAATGTTAATAACAAAATACCATTCGAACAGAAGTTCAAAATATCTTTTGAGTCGTTATAATAAAATAGCGTTTTATCGTATAAATTAAATCTGATTTCAGCATGTGTGGACAGGTCAAATTAGATGTTGAAAACATATAACTACCTCTTCATTATAAGAAACACGACAGCATTGAATATATTACATTATATTCCATCTAAATATCAATTAAACGATTCCGCTTATCTTTGTATTAGAAGTCGAGCTTTACGACAGATCGTAAATTGTTCAGGAGGGGCCCGCATGGGAAACGCATTTATGTGAAATTTCCACTCATTCAGTGACAATTAAAATGTGAACGGGCGCCGCGAACGGCCATTTTGGATATAATAATTCATGAAGTTAATTAAATTCCGCACAGGCGTCGAATCAAAGAAACCGCAGCATTCTCACTGTGCGTTTCCCATTGTAAATATGTTATTTTCTTTCACACACCGGCGAAACGTTCATTTATGTTATCTAAACTAGCGGATTATTTTCTTTTAAAATGGACGATCAATCGTTTGCGAATTCGTTTGCTATTATTTGTGTACGCTAGTCTAAATATAGTTTTTGTAGTTTTACATACTTACATATATCTGCGGTGTCACATTGTTAACATTTTTTAATTGGTTACTGAATATGCTTTATGGTTTTACAGGGCTGTGTAGTCGTGGAAAATTCTAACGTTATTTAAAAATGGCCCGACTCCTGCTTGGAAAAGTTGTATATTATAAAACCTGCTTAAAATTTTATATATATAACGGTATACATATTTTTAATATATACTGAACTGCAAAACATTTTGTATTTTTTTTTACCATGTCCGCTCCCAATACGAAGCATATGGACTGCTAATGGAGTTTATCTCGACAGAAGTGTTTCTACGAGAACTGCTTGTTACTCAGTTGCTCAACCTCTCTTTTTCTAAAGAGAGTAAGAATAAAAGGAAAAGGCTAGGACAGGACTAGTGGTTAGCTAATCGCTCTCGATACACCCCGTTCATAGGATAGGATGGGTTGGAGGGGGGAATTCAAGAAATCACACACATCCATGCCTTTGAACAGAAATTCATAAATCGATTGAAAAATCAATTTATAAAACTGCCCGTACTGGGATTCGAACCTGTGTCTTCGTAGCGGTAGCCAACGATGTTGACCACTCGACCACACAGGCGGCAGCTTTACTTTCATGAAAAAAATAAGTCAGAGTCTCAAGTTTTCTTACGGCTCCGGCTCCGACTCCATTCAAAACGACACGAATCGAACACAGTCTTTGACTACATAGCCCTAGAATTTAAATATTTTTTTCTTTAAATAAATTGCAATTACAGTGTATAACGAAGAATCTTACCCGCTAAGCTAGAAGAAGAAAGATCTTGGTACTCTCGGTAGCCTGATAAAATAATGTAATGATTAGCTTCAATTAATAAACTTACGTAAAAAGAGCTTGACAGAACATTGCGTTATAAATACGAGACCTAATCTATCGGTGGGATGCCGTACGTTAAAAATAAGCTCGCTGTCATAGGAAAATTTAGCAACAGGCTCGTACGTTTCAATTTTGTGTTATTTTAGAATCATTTATTATGTGATTGGTAATTTCTTTTCAATGTCAATTGTTGTTTACACGTTTTCATTTAAATTTATTTTTGTATAAACAGCATTGTTGAATTAAATTTCTTATCAGTTGACAATGCTCGCAATGAGCGAAACCGGTTCGGATCTATTAAATAAAGTGGAATAAAGTACAAAGGAATATTGTGTTTTTATTAATATATATTTTCATTTACTCAACATTGATCTTTCACTGAAGAAAAATTTCTTTTAGCCATAAACCCACTCACTTTTCAATGAATTTTATTTATCTCTGACATTGTTACAAAAATATGTTATTAAAAAATGCATTGTAAGTTCACTCAAAAATGTTTTAGAACTAGAATTTTTTGAAAGAGAAATAAATACAAGTCTATTGATTGTGTATCTTTTACCAAACATGGCTTGGCATTTTAATATTTTGGTATAAATAACATGAAAAGGTCTTTTTAGATTTAACGTGTTTCACCAGAATATTAACGCTTATGGTACGTTGTTGGAATAGCTTGCGACTATGAACATCGTAGCGCTCGATTTAATATTGTATAAGAATGTCTTAATGAATTTGTTTTTTTTTTCACGCATAGACCACTTGGAGAATTCAACTTTATTATGATGCAAACTGCATTCCTACCTCCAACACTTGTTAAAATAACTATCGTGAAGAAACGCAAAGGGAAGCAATTACGTGCATGAACGTCAAGTAATTAAATGCGTTTTTCTTTGAAATGGCTGTTATTTTTTAATAAAGATATCGCGAAATACTTTCCATCAACATTATTAGCGCCTGGTAGATCGTGATGATTGAAAAGAAGTAAATATTTGAATTGAAAATCTGAGCTATGTTAACCCGTAACAATGAATATCATTAGGGCCTCCAATCTCGACAACCTAACCAATTTTGCGATTATAGAAGTACTAAGCCGCCTGTGTGGTCGAGTGGTCAACGTCGTTGGCTACCGCTACAGAGGTCACGGGTTCGAGTCCCAGTACGGGCAGTTTTATAAATTGATTTTTCAATCGATTTATGAATTTCTCTTCAAAGGCATGGATGTATGTGATGTCTTGAATTCCTTCCTCCCACCCATCCTATCCTATGAACGGGGCGTATCGAGAGCGATTAGCTAACCACTAGTCCTGTCCTAGCCCTTTCCTCCTATTCCTACTCTCTTTGGAAAAAGAGAGTTTGAGCAACTGAGTAACAAGCAGTTCTCGTAGAAACACTTCTGTTGAGATAAACTCCATTATGAGTCCATATGCTCCACATTGGGAGCGGACATGGTAAAAAAAAAAAAAAACCCGGGATTTCAGGTTCACTAATCTTACCCAAGCAAGTGAAAAATCCGTTTAATCCGCTACAAAATGGAGTCACTGGCAGCTCTCATGCTTCTGAATAATAATACAGCCCAGAAGTGAGAAACCTTTTCATTTCTATAGGCCACATTCATTTATCTGACTTAACATAAGGCCGCAGTAAAAAAAAACGTTGACACATATAATGGGTTGATTACGCTCTATTCCAAACGCTTCCGTATAATTTTTTGATCGAATTGAATATTGTTATCAAGTCAAAAGGCCATATCAGAGTATCCATGAGGCCGCAGGTTCCCCTCCATTGGTATAATCTCTCAATTCGCAACTGAATTATCAATCCCGGATTTTTCGGTAATGGTTTGATTATTTCCAAAAACGTCTTTTCATCAAGGATAAATGATATTATATCGAATAATTTATATTTTGACTTTAAATATGCGTCAGCGAAAAACATATTTTATTGAACAAAAATAAAATATTATTGGTACACAACTATTCTTAACACGTTTTTTTTATACACGGTTTTGAAATAATACGCTTTACTAAAAATAACGAATACTGTATTATAACACGAAATATTTTCTCACATTAGACGTGTCAGATATTTCTACTGATGAAAGCGATTTACGTCCAGTCTCTCATAAACGTGCGCGTGTTTTTACCAAGTAGCGATGAGTAGTATTGATTTTTTTCTTCAATAAACGTGCATGAATTAGATTTTAAAATTAGGTTCTCAATATTACATTTTTGCACGATTTTCTATACTACAATGTATTTTTTAAAGATAGCCAATCTTCAATTTGTCTGAGTATTCATTCATTTTTTATACACGGTGTTTAGTGGAACGTATCTCCATGTCAATAAACAGTTAAGTGTATCTGTTTAGATTTTTTTTTATAAATATAGGGAAATCGGTTCTTTTATTCCAAATCTAAATTGTTTATTTATTATATCAAAGTTATAAAAAATACTACAATATTTTTTTTCTTATTGTGGTTCCAAATAAAATAAATACAATTATATTCTGCATGATAGCAGTTTCACTCCAACACGATGTCATTAACAAAAATGGTGTGCATTTAATTTTTTTTATGGTTTATTTTATAATTTACATTATTAAACGCGATATCTTTTTAACAGACAACCTTTAATTGACGTAATATATGTATATATATCGTGATGACTTAATTACAAGCCATAAAGGAGGGTTCGCTGAAAAAGGTGTGCCGAGATAATAAAGAAAAGATTGGTATCTTCCAATTAAATTGTGGTCATACTAAACGTATGCTGCTGCAGTTTTAAATGAATGCACTTTTTTTGAACCGTCTATCGTGATGATGCAACCAACAACGCATGCAACTACCGCCCGTTATCACGCGATGCAATTCTAATGTCATTATTTTATAACATTCTTAAACAAAAAGTAAGTCTTATTAAATATATTTAATAGCATTGCGTCCGATGTATACGTGCATTATTACAAAGTTCTATGTTCATCTTAGTTTTCCTCATTAAAATCCTCCAGTTGACAGAATCTTCATTAAAACAGAAGATAGGCGGAATATATACAATAGTTAAAAATAATAATTTGCCATTTTTGTTTAAAATATTCACGATATTTATGCAATTGTGTCTCGGTTTCGGTAACGCCGATATTGCAACGATAAGGGGTCAATTAAAGTTTTTTTAATGCCTTAATATCATTGTTAATTTTTCATGAATGCAATTAAAAAAATATATTATAATGAGTTTTTGTAATTGGTAGAGTATTTGAAATTTTCCGCATTCAAAGCGTACTCAACGACTAATCTTCATTAATTGATGCATTTTAATAATGTGAAAAATAGCAAAGTATTTAGCTATTTAGTTAGAACTATTTCTGATAAAATAATACCAGGGATGGGCTGGAGGGGGCTCGCGCGAGCCCCTTGTTAAATTTGACTAAGGCCGGCGAGCCCCTTGTTAATTTTAGAGAAAACAATATTTTCAGATCAAAATGGTAAACAATTGCAATTTCTGACTTATATATTATCTACGACAGTTTCAGTATACATAGTAGTACATTTTTAGCAATTTACATATATATATATACGTTTACATTAAATTGCATATTGTCACATATTATCAGTGGATTAAATGACAATCGATTGCTTGTTTAAATATTACATATAATTTCACACGAGTGATAAAAAAAATCACTCCTTCTCCAAAACACCGAGAATTGGTTTGAGATTAAGCGAGCCCCTTGTTAACTTATTGGCAGCCCACTGCTGAATAATCCGCCGAAATAGCTATCAACTAAATAAATATATATATATATATATATGTAGACCTAAATACTTCGCTATTTTTCACATTATTACAATGGAGTTCTATCTACCAAGTTAATATCAATTCAATCAACGATGCATTTTACGTAATGGAAAAGTAGTATTGATTGAACCCTAAAAATATAATATCTTTAGCGAGTATGTAGACAAACATGTTTTCGTCAATAGTTGTACCTGACTGAAAATTCTGATATAAAAATATGTTTATCGTGGTAGTACACTGAAGCAGCGATATATTTATAATATGACGATGACTGTAAATTTAACCCTCGCTGAGAAAGCTAAAAAAATACCGAAAACCATACGAGTCATATAAGACAATCATATTAAAAAAGATGACGTGCCAAGAATATTCCGCTGCATAAAATGCCTGATCACGGAATGGGAGTGGGGAATTTTTTCAGATGAATTGCAATTTTTATTTTGTTATTTTTTTAGACATGGGGCTGCTTAACAGTTATAAATTCAGAACACGCAGTAAATATTCATACATAATAAAACATACCGCGTTTTTTTTGTCATGGAGTGCATAATAATATAAATAAGTTTTATTAATATTTTCTATAGTCTTAAAATGATGCATAAATTTATTAGATAAACGAAAAAAAAATCTTTCACACCAATTATTAATAGCACTATTCGCTTTGTATATGCCGTCATTAATTTTTGGGAAATAATCAAGATCACATCATATGAATGTAAAAAAATTGAATATTTTAATATTTACTGTATCGAAATGAAAACGTTCTGTTTTTACGATAGTCAATATCAAAAACGAAAAAATACAGGGATTTCCGTAATAAAAAGTAACCAAAATCGAATTTTGAATGTCTAATAAGAAGTCTTCATATATGTTCATAAAATTGTTCACGATTAATTGAAATATTTTAAATCCGCTAAGACCTGCATCCAGTGGTGGTTCCAGAAATTGTCCCAGGAGGGGGCCATTCAATTTGAAAATAAACATGATACATAAATAATACATTTAAAAATAATGTATACAAACATAAAAATAGTCATTACATAATTAAGTGTGTATTCTATAAAACGTAGTAAACTAAACAACTAAAGAACCCATTTCACAATAAAGTTTTAATAAATTAAAAATGGAAAATAAATTCTCCTCAGGATGGAGGGGCCTGGCCCTCATGGCCCTCCCGTAGATCCGCCAATGCCTGCATCAATATTGACATTTCCAGAACTGTCTTTCATAAAATATTACAATTTTAAGAACCCATAAGCTTTTTATGAAAATCACCCGTTTATGACTGTAGTACGTTTTTTAATGACGGTATTTTGTACAAATATTGTTAAACCAATACTTATTCGGTATTGCGATTTCAATTGGCCGTATTTTTTGTGTTGATGTTTGCAATACTTGTATTTAATATAGTTTACCGACATACTGGAGTTGACATAGTATTCATCTGGTATTTTTGTCACGACTACAACCGCTTTATTTAAAATGATTAGATGGGTTAAAATTTAATGCACAGATGCGAAATATCGAATAAGTTAAATATTTGACAAACTATAGTGTAAATATTGCGTATACGAGTTGCAAAAAAAAATCTTTGAAGCAATTCAAATTGGTTATATTATTCATTGATACACTAAAGCAAAAATGGATTTATCCTATCTGTGCTTTTAGCTAAGTACAGACATATGCCAATTCTGTGCAAACTTTCTGGTTCATGGGCCACGTTAGGAATTCAAAATAAGCTATAGAGTGCGAGTAATACAATAAATTTAGATAATATATTATTGACAACCATGAAATAGAAATGTAGGTACACAAATTATGGGATTTCTTAAAAAAACAATACTTTCTGAGAAAAACTGCAAAAGAATAAAAGTCGAGCCGTTTTTTGTCTGCTTTAAGCAATCAATTTACTGAGTAATTTGCAGTTCTTATAAAAAGAAATTCAATATTTCGATAAGCAAAGTGTTGGAAGGGAATTTAATAAAACTCAACTGTTGAAGTTTCCGTATAAGAAAAAATACTTGAATATATGAATGGAATATTTAATTATATATTAAAATTCATAATAGTAATTTCATTGGCTGAGATTTGTTTTACATACTAATATGAAATGAAAATTGCATATCGTTGTATCATCACGAGATAGTGTGATAAATACTTTTGACACATTTAATTAGCTAACGTTAAGATGACAGTTGTTTTTCATTAACGTCATTATTGAGTATCTTGTCTTTAATGTCAAAAACGAATATATAGAATATTACTGGGAAGTGAGAATAATGAATTATGATGCATCACAATAAAAAGATAACGAAATGAATACTGTGAAATCATTTACAGACCCCAACATAGATTTAGTACGAAATTGCTGATTATGAGATAATCAGACTTTCAGGAATATCAAAGTACCCATTCATTTTAATACATACTTGGACATGACTGTATTTGTATATATTTTAAAGAAAAGCTTAGTGAATTGTAGATTATCGGAATCATTACTCAAAGCACACGACTCTTCAATTATATTCTATATTTTAGAGGTCGACATTGATCGTTTTCGATCATTGATTGCATCATCAGATGATATAATAATTTATAATGTAGGTTTAAGTATAATAACTTAGAAACTGCAACTTGGATAATTAAATTAACCATATCCGTTTCCAATGTCAAGGATATGCCCTCTTAATAGTGGTATCTAAACAGATTTAAACAAACACATTTAGTTACTCTTAATTCAGTTATTTTTAATTATTGGAAGGGTTAGAGGGAATGTTTAAGACATCACAAACAGCCCATAATAAATCGCTTGAAAGAGTGCTGTTCTTACTAGGATCCGAACCCGTGAAGCCGTCATGCAAGCCTACATCGTTGACAGCCTCGCCAAGAATCCGAGAGCGATAAGTTAACATCTTAAATACAGACTATTATTTTCTTCATTGATTTTCCAAGATTCCATATATTTAATACTTAATTTTCGGGGAAGTATGAAAGAATTTTTTAACAATGGTGGTTAAATTTAAGATTTCGACTGAAGGTAAGGTGCTTGGTGGAATTTCAATATTAAATTTGAATCGTTCAAACTATGTGCATTCACACAGCGCACGGATGAACTGAAATTCAGTTCAACTTCATCCGTGCGCTTGAACGCCTGAAGATGCCGAAAGGCGAAACCCGGGTCGTTGGTGACAGAATCTGTGGGAGTGTACATAGTTTGAACGATTCAAATTTAATGGTGGTTAAATTTTAACAAACATTGGGATATAAAAATACTTATAAAATCAAAAAAGAAATACAACATTAATTATAAAAATATAACAATCGATACTAAGAACAATATGATAAATTAAAAAATGTATAATCTACTTTTGTATTTCCAATAGCTTTTTGATTGAAGATCCAAAGGTTTCTGAGGCTACAGGTTGGTGAGTAATGGTTCCAAGTGATGGATGATGCTCTCTAGCTTATGCACCCTCAACCCCATTTCTCCAAAAGATTCACTCAAGGGGTGAAACTGGCCACTCTTTCTGACTAACCACATATGTGACGTTGTAGATTTCTTTAAAGATACTCTAGTTTTAATATAAGTAATTTGATACATTTGTCGATCTTAAATACTGCCTGTGAATTTTAATTATCCTTATATGTAAAGCTTCAAATATTTGAATAAAAAACCGATTTCTTAGAATATGATGTGAAAATAGTATTGAAAGATAGATATTTATTTATATATTTAATATATTGTTTTTTTTAAATTTAAATAAGTCACATAATTATCGTAAGTGAATGCTCGTTAAAAAACCAACCGTTAAATAAATTAATTTATACAAATAAATAAAGATTTATAAATATTTTATGAATAATTAAAAATTATGCAGGTTGTGATTATATAATACTAAAATTATACATTAATCACAAGTTTTGATCAAAAACTTTAAGTTTGTTTAATACGCTAATGAGTAGTTAAATTTGTCGAAGACAACACTCTGAAAATTATAAAAATAATAATCAATAAAACCGATTTCCCTAGAATACCTATGATACAAGAAAAAAATGATGTCATAATTATTTTCTCAAGATTGTTGACATTATTATTATGAGACGTGTAATTGAAAAAATCTTCCGTTACTGTATTTAAATTTGTATATTATATGTACCTTGGGTGTCCAACCGGTAGATCGTGATCGACCGGTCGATCCCGAAGCAAAATTTGGTCGATCCCGAAAGCTTCCGTGAATTTCGAAAAAATATATAATTTAAATATAAAATGTACAAAAATACTAAAATTGAATTATTTTGTAAGCACACCTATCTAATGATATGTATTTCACATTTAAAATAAACATTTCTATGTTTGAAGAAGGGAAAAAACCCTACTAAATAAAATTTCTCTTAAGAATCATGTTAAAAGTCGATTGCGAGAAAACTTAAGATTGAAAAGTCGATCCCAGGGCAAAAAAGGTTGGACACCCTTGCTGTATACGATGTGATATTCTCTTTGTAAGACAATTTTAAATTAATTATATTTATGTTTAATGATTGTATTTTTTGTTATTAATTACTTTTTAATTGGAAAGCATAATTTAAGCTCCTATAAAAACTAAAAAATGACTAATTGATTTATTAAAATAAAGGTTCATAATATGAAATTTGTGACATAAAACTAACTTGCTATAAAACTATGTGTATAATGTCTTAGTTTATTTTAGATTTTATTGTAAATACTCCCGTTTTAATAATCCAAAAGTTCTTAAAAAATATACTCAGTGTTACAGTTACTTACTACATTAGTATTTATTGGTACTTTTTTTTTACATTTTGCACAGTATAAAGAGGTACACTACAATAAAGAGATTTTTTTTTTTGAAAAATATCAAAGCACAATTACTGTAATCCTTGACAATGAATGCATTTCTCTTACTGATTTCCTAAAGTTGGGAGTGTTGGGAGTGTAATAATTATCTGAATCGTAAACAATTATCATTTTTTTCTATTATACTACTATGAAGGGGTGCATGAAAATTGTTCTTTTTAACCCTGCGCTATAAGAATGACAAAATAGATTGGATGTTTATTTTTAATTTTACTTACCTGTTGTATTATTACAGTGCTTCTTAACAAAAAATAACGGACTATACCCATAGGTCCTTTCGCGTACGATTAAGTGATTACGTATGCTTTGAAACAAAATGAAAGTTTATAAACGATGTGTGTAAGAGATCTTTCTTTTTATACAGAACAAACTCGAGAAAAAACTGTAACGTAGTAATTGTAACTGTAGCTCTAACGCAAGTAAAAGCACATGGGTGTAAATTTATCTATTGTTTTCATTTCTGACGAGTGTTCCGTACAGAGGGGAGCTTATTACCTGAACTTTTAAATATTTATCACTATAACAAATGTAAAATGTCAATAGGAACACGGGCTGCAATTCCTGTATTATTTTTGACACGACATTACTAAAAGTCAATAACAATACATTGATAAAGGACAGGCGTTCATCAATTATAAATTATCTAAGTATTAAAATGTACACCAAACTTAGTATCATTAGTCACTGATGACGTCCGTCCTTTCAAATCATCCTACCTCTTTATCTCAACCCTTGGCTTGTACCACCCCTGTGAGAAAGTAGGGTTACCAGCGATATTGTTATTAGATTATGTTACTCCACTTGTGTTACCAATTATAACTGTTTTGTCTCTTAAGAAGCATCATCAGAATATTACAAGGTTCATGAATAAACTGAAAATATATATTAATTATACATTACTAAATGAATGTCGAGGTTTTTTCTCTCTCTAACCAATGTTTTATATGAAATAATTTCACATTTCACTGAAGAAATGATCAGTAATTTTGTTATTGTTCTTGTATTATGTATAATATATTATGTATCCCAGTACGGGCAGTTTTATAAATTGATTTTTCAATCGATTTATGAATTTATGTTCAAAGGCATGGATGTATGTGATGTCTTGAATTCCCCCCTCCCACCCATCCTATCCTATAAACGGGGCGTATCGAGAGCGATTAGCTAACCACTAGTCCTGTCCTAGCCCTCTCCTTCTATTCCTACTCTCTTTGAAAAAGAGAGGTTGAGCAACTGAGTAACAAGCAGTTCTCGTAGAAAACATTTCTGTTGAGATAAACTCCATTAGGAGTCCATATGCTCCGTATTGGGAGCGGACATGGAAAAAAAAAATTATGTATAAAAAACAACGCTTAAAAAATAAATTTACAATTTACAAATGATTTAAAGCAGGACATGTTGATATTGCGACATACTGTATATTTGTATTTTAATGATATTTTTTAAAAGAATTGTATAGTTTTAACGGTAAATTGTTCGTGGAACGTCAATATATTTATAAGAAATGAACAAATTTTTCAGCTGAAAATACTGACGCTAAAAATAAAGCCGGTCCTTACTGTTTGATTAAGAAGTGGAATTAGTTCAAAAATGATATTTTATTTCACTTTCACATTCATAAAAGAATAGGGAATAATATTTTTTGGGTAGAGTACAGAAACAATACGATATTCATGCAAATTTTCTTGCAAATAAATTATATTAACCCAACAGAGGGCCATCCCTCAACCCCGGTGATGCTCCTACCCCTAGTCCTCAAAAAGGAAACCCCTCCACTGTTGCTGGAAAATGACAAATGACAGCTGCCTGCCGCCTGTCACATAACAGACAGATAATAAATGAGCCTCGATTGTTTATCATCAAATGCCGTATACATCATCATAGCCTGGTACGAACTGCCAGTGGGCGAGCAAACAGTGCTTCTCAAACTGTAAAACACCTGAAATAAATCATATTGATAATTAAGGATTGTAATACCGGACGAATATATCAATACTGTTTTTTTTCTTTAATTAATATTTAATACCGGTATTACAAATATTAATACGAGAGTCTCATTTATTTAATAAAGGAAAATAATGAAGCCATTTAGGTTTACAATAATGGAGGTATTGAAGGATTACTTTATAAGCCAGTGCTTCCCAACCTGGGGTCCGCGAACATTTTCATTCTTTCAACATTTTTTGTGATAAAATATGAACATGTAAAATAAAAGATTTTCAGGGGTCCGCAGATTATTGTTTTCAGATTTAGGGATCCGTTGCATGAAAAAGGTTGGGAAGCTCTGCTATAAGCGAATGAAGCGCTCACTTGAGGCCAAATCTAAGGGTCCTCAAAAATGGCTGATATTATAAAACCCATACACTTTTTGTTCAGATTTTTTATATATTTTTTGATGTTCTTATGTTATCGAAAAATAGGGCCTCCAAAATTCATTGCCCCTGGGGCCTCCCATGTGCTTAATCCGCCACTGAATGGAGGAGTAAACCCAAATCGGTATTTCGGGATTTCCTCAAATTTTCTCAATCCCGTAATCCCGGGATTTCGGGATCAGAAAATTGAACGGGATCCCGGGATTGGATGCCCTAGTCAATATACAGAAACAGAAAAAAATAATAGTGGTTTTTTTTAAAAGCTTTTATACTATTATGAATTGTCCGACCTAAAAAATAAGCCAAATGTTCCGTTAAAATTTCCAGATTTGCAAAGTGTTCCATTGCAGAAAAAGTTTGGGAAACTCTGGACTGAGGAATATGTACTGACACAGTGATTTCTCTAACGGCGCGATAGTGAAACCAGTGTGGTACCAGCAGCACTGGCGTTTGAGTGAAAGGACGGATTGCCGGCCAATCAATTAAAGGGGCAATTTGACACAGCGCGTATTTGCGGCCGGAAGCTGTCAATAAAACATTATTTTATTTATGACGCCGGCAAGTGGCGGCTGTTCAGTTTGTAATTGCCAGTTTTCATAATATTATAACAACATATTTTACAGCTAGAGCACACACCTGTATGTATGTATAACAACTGCGCCGCATAATAGATTGGCGGTGAGCCGTCCAGGTAATAATTAGTTTCGCTGAATTTCGTAATTAAAACTGTCAAACTATTTTGTTTCTGCGTTAATGTAGTCAGAAATGACATGTTCGACAGCCGAATGTGAATGGAATTGATTACTGTTTTAGTACACTCGTTGAAAACGTTTCGCAAATTATAATTGAGTTTTTAATTAATAAGCAAAGCACCTGCCATTAAAACTATTACGTTCACATAATGGACTGCACACTGGAACCTGTAAATTCGTCAACACTACGGTTGATACAAAAACTGACTTTAAAAAATATATATTTTCGAGAACTGGCTTAACCTGGATTTAGAAATTCCACAAAAATGGATGATTCAAACAAAATAGCAAAAGTAGATTAATTTTTGAAAACTTTGTTTATTCATTTTTTATCAATAACAAACAAATAAAGAAAAATAAATAATTAAGACACAAAATGCTACTGACCTTTTTTACTTAGTAAAATAATAAAACAAAAATTCATTAATTAGAACACATTCTTTCACTGATTAATGAACTATCTAGGTGTCATGAATTATGTGAATTTTATAGTTTTTAAAACATCTAGGGACAGTGGGAAATATGCTAGGAAATGTTGGATCATAACACTGAATTTATTGTAATAATTATTTCAATCGCATAATTTAACTTTAATAACCTGCAAAGTATAATAAAAAAATCGGAAACTGGCCACCAATGGTCATATTTTAATCCATGTCCGGTCCCCATGTGGAGCATAAGGAGGTATCTCAAGTTTTTTCCTACGATAGCTGCTTATTACTAACCTCTCTTTTTTATAGAGAGTAGTAGGGGTAGACTAATAAGTCTAGGACAGGAATAGTGGTTTACCTATAACTCTCGCGACGTTCTATTAATTTAAGATTAGAAGGGTGGGCATAGAATTAAAAAAAAAAGTTGTTTGTACTAGGACTCGAAACCGTCAGATACGTCACAGAAGCCAGCAATGTTGACCGCATCGCCACGAATCCTACTGTCATTGAGTATTACCAAAAATCTTATTATATATACGTAGTGTTTTTACGAATGTTTTTAAATAGTTTTTAGTATGAAATAATATGGTAAAATAGTTGTGTCGACACTAAAAAAATGTATCATCTTTATTTTTTTATTTAAAAGCAATTATTTCAAACCATTAAAAATAATTAATCGTCTACGACGTACACATCTATAAAATATGATCATTCGTCAAATGAGATGTGTAGTAACTATTTATAGTTTTGTTTTATAACATTGATTGCAAAAAACATCGCCAGTGGCCAAGACCCGTTAGTATATTCAATTTAAGCCGACCAATATTATCAGATAATATGCAAATTTGTGTTTCAGCGCATGAATAAACGGTGATTTATACAAATTACAGGCGGCAATCTACGCGATTAATAGTTTTTTCTCGTAATAAAAAATATTTTTTATCGTGCCATCAATTGATTTTGAAAGTATGTTTATTATCTTGATTATTAGCGTGAAACGAAAAAGTGCCAATTTGCGTCGGGCGTGCTGAATAATATTAACAAAAAACTTGATTTAATAATTGGCTAGTTTTGGTAAATTGATATCAGGAAATGTTAAAACATAATATTTTTTTTATTATCGAGGTTCTTAAGCTTTATAGGGACGTTTGGACAAAGTTTATTATGTCAGATTTATGCACTACATGTGCCTCGTCGTATAGTTTATTTTATTTTATTATTCTTCCAGAAAACTGTAATGAAAACAAAATTCTCATTTCATAAAGATATGTATTTTTAGACTATCAAAAAGTGTGTTTAAAACAGGAAAATATTCTTAGAAAATAGACAGTCTTTATTTACTGTATTTTGAAAAAAAAGCACAATATAAAAAATGACAAAGATTTATTTAAATAGCGTAGATTTTTTGTTCGATAAATCGTTCAACTTTTTTAATATACTGACCAATATTATTTATAACAGTAAAATACAACATAATACAACTAAAAAACCGAATGTTTTTTTCCACCCAAACGAGATTATTAAAATAATTAAAAAATATGTATCGAAATGTTACTCCATTTGAATAATTTGATAAACAGAAGGTAGGTTACTCCATAAGCCTTGAAAATAATTTGACATTTTTAAGCTTCAAAGTAAAATTTTGAGCGAATTAATAATGTGGTATTGAACTTGTTCACTACCGTGTCATTTAAAAATATTGCCTAAGGCATCTAGCTAAACTATTTAAGATTTTATCTGACTGGCTTATTGATAACAATAAGCCACTATAAATATACTATAAAGTCGATTTTCTTTTCTAAATTTAGAAACCTTAACTTTAATCAGACACTTTTTTATAGCTGAACATGTTTGACGACATCTTTCGTTTCAAAAAGTGTAACGTTGTTATACAACTTATTGTTTAAGTATAAACCCAGATAGACTATTACTCAACATTGAACATTTATTTTAAAATAGTCAAACATTCATATTTGGTTTTAACCCATTTTCTCTAACCAACTTGCAAATTATTATAATAATTGATGTTGCCGTGCTTCTATGCGAGCATGGCATAATAATTATTGTGTTATCATCCAACAGAAGATTTACAGATTTCTGAATACTGAAATTGTTAACCCAGTTTAAAACAAGATTTCTCATGGTAATCGCAAAAAGCCGGCTTAACACCTCGTCTCTTTGGCAAGCCAGAGTGAGCGTGGGATACCGCACGATGGCGGTGAAGGGGTTAACACCTCCCTCCCATTGCTAATGACAGTCTTGGCGTCTTGGCTAAGGGTGAGTTCTCAAGGTTTTATTTTAAATATTCGATTAAATATATTACTGGAGTTTGTGGTATCAAATAGAGCTAATTTCTAAAAGATTAGTATTACTCGCTTATCACGAGCATTATAATTTGATAATGATCTTAATTAATGAGAAAAACCAATCGTGATCATTATTAAAAAAAATATTTACAAAAAAGTGTTTTATTTTTAATGTATCTTGTAGATATTTTTATTTGTTGCCGTGATTGTCTCTTATACAAATGTTGAAAGTAATCATGTTCATATGGTAAATTTTATATAATATCAGAAGTTTTTAACATCTTTGTATAATATCAAAACCTTTTTCCTATCACCGTGTGATAAGGTGAATATTAAATTTGAGTTTTTATCAAATTAAAGTTTGATTACCTAAGGATCATCTTCATGGACATCTTTTCTTTTCGACTTTATCTTATGTGAATAATAAAAAAACACAATATTTTTCCATAAAAAGTCAGATATTTTTCTTAAAATAAATTCTTAAACACCAAATTTTTGTAACGTAAAAACACATTGACCTTAAAAAGTAAATGTTTGATTAAAAGTTATTTTTTCCTGATATTTTTTACAAATTTTCCTGCACCAAATTCACCAAAAGGTATTGTCGAATTTATCGACCGTTTTCATGTTTTCCTTACAGTGTAGGCTCTCCTTAACGTCGTTACGAGGCGACCCGGCGTTAACGAGTTGTAATAAACCATCCGACAGCTTCTTGCCACTTTTACCACTCTCTGAATGGAGGCAAGAGGTCAGCCTGGATGGACTCTGCCTACATACTCATCATCTTCTTCTTCAAGTGACTATTAGTGAGGCTTTATGGAAGGCATCGTAACTTTTTAGTATCACACGAAGAATTACGTGAGGTCGAGTGTGTATTTTAAATATTGAACGATTTACAAAAACCGTCTATAGTATGAGGATGATTTTATTGCAGTGTAAATTTTTTAAACCATATTCTCTGCCGAAGTAAATATATGTACGTACTATATTTGTTGCTAACTTTTGTTTGCTAATTGTAAGATTAAATAATGAACACACGTTATGGTGTAAGTTGGGAATTGCTTGGCTACACCGTTGAGGCGGGACTGGGTTTAATTCCCGACAATGTCAATGACAAATTTACACTTTCAATTTAAATTTAAAATCTAATACGTGGGTGCTTGTGATGTCAATTACACGGTTTTAAGGCTGTTTTACATGGATCGTACATATGTTCTGTACAAAAAAGGATTGAGCATACTTTAAATCATTTTTTTCTTTGCAGCCCGAACCCACGATAATTTATTTTATGCGGCCCGCTAGAAGGTAAAGGTTGTACATCACTGCATTATACGATAGATTCTAAAATTAGCAAAAGATGTTAAGTTTTGCTAAATTCTTCAAATATGTCAATATATCATGAATTAATCTAAAATTATTTAAAATATACAAATCACTTAATGAATGTTATAGTTATTATATAATATAGGAGATTGACTCTTAGAAGGACCTAATTTTTAAGGATAGAATCGAAGGAGGATGAGAATGAATAAATGAATGGATGTAAGTAAATATTACAGACATTTATGCCTTAGTATTTTTTTTTTATTAATAGAGTAAATAAAATATATTTAAAAATTTAGGTTATATCAAAATTTATCATATAAACCAAAACATTGACGCAACTTTAGAAAGAACTGTATTTATGAATATGCCAGATACAATTTTTTCATCAATAGTTTGCTATGAATAAATTTAATAAAAGTATGCTTACATTGTTTTTAAATTTCTAAAACGGACGTGGTATAAAAATATCGTTAATAAACAATGATTATAGTAATAATACTTGTCTGGTATAAATTTATGAATAAAAACATTTTTCTTGTTAAGTAACGTACAGATAAAAAAATTAATAACGCAACAATGAAAAATAACTTACCTACATACAAATTCATCCATAAATTATTTCTTTGATGCTTTTTAATAAAAGTCGTGATAAGATCTGCGCATTTTATCTCCCACGATTTTCTTATAAACAGGTAAGTGTCTTGCTTGTGTGGCGGAATGATAATATTGCAACCTACGTTAACGCACGATATTGATGTACCAAAGCATAAAATCACAATTGCATATCGCATCTCACTGCCAATATTGCAACATACATAATATACATTTACGTATTTTTAAATGACAGCCATATGGTTATTTTTAAATCCGTTTACTTTATATGATGTATATTTATTTATAGTCCCCGTTCTGGATAAAAATTTCCAAGAAGACTTGTTGTGTTTTATAATTATTTTTACTCAAATCTGAAAGTAAACAATGTTTCAATACAAATCCATCATAGAGAAATTTTTCAGGATTTACTAAATAATTTAATCTTCAAGCGATGAAAAACAATTCTAGAATCTGTACTATTGCTTCTGTGTTGACAAAGTCTATTTTATCGTACGGGAGTTACAGTAAAGCACCAAATCATTTTAAGAAGCTCACTTAAACTTTATTCACATAATTATGTTGTCAAAATAAGCTTTTTGTTTGTTTATAGCTAGAATAACGTGAAACGGTTATCATGTTTAATATTTTTAAGACGTTAGTCTTATTTAGTGATAATAATAATGGTTTCTACCGCGTGGCCGCCTGTGTGGTCGAGTGGTCAACGTCGTTGGCTACCGCTACGGAGGGCACGGGTTCGAATCCCAGTATGGGCAGTTTTATAAATTGATTTTTCAATCGATTTATGAACTTCTGTTCAAAGGCTGTTCAATTATCCTATGAACGGGGCGTACCGAGAGCGATTAGCTAACCACTAGTTCTGTCCTAGTCCTTTCCTTCTATTTCTACTCTCTTTGGAAAAAGAGAGGTTGAGCAACTGAGTAACAAGCAGTTCTCGTAGAAACACTTCTGTTGAGATAAACTCCATTAGAAGTCCATATGCTCCACATTGGGAGCGGATATGGTAAAAAATAAATAAGTAAAATGATGGTTTATCTACATGGTCGAAATTTCAATTCTGCATGATTCTGATGATGGCCTGATGTCGAAATATATATATGACACTTATTACTTCAATAGTTTTTTTTTTAAATCCATACTCGCTCTAAATGTGGTGTATAGGGCATCCAATCCCGGGATCCCGTTCAATTTTCTGATCCCGAAATCCCGGGATTGACATGGTCGCGATCCCGGGATTTCGGGATTGAGAAATTTGGAGTAAATCTCGAAAAGTGAGATGAAATTGGCAAATTGTCGATTGAAATTCCTCGGTGAGCTAAAAAAAAAAAAAAAAAACGAGGTTTTGTGAGAATCTGGGGAAAAAGTATACCAAATTGAGGATTTCAAATTCCTCGGTGAGCTAAAAAAAAAAAAAAAAACGAGGTTTTGTGAGAATCCGGGGAAAAAGTATACCTTTTGTGAGAATACGCGGAAAAAGTATACCAAATCGGAGATTTCAAATTCCTCGGTAAATTTATCTCAATCCCGTAATTGATCCCGGGATTGAAAATTTATCAATCCCGAAATCCCGGGATTGGAAAAAGGCTCCGGGATTGGATACCCTAGTGGTGTATATGGCTTCTTATAAGAGTTATTTCAGCAGGAGATTTTCTACGAAAACTGTTTGCTACTCAGTTGTTTGTTGTCTTGTTTCCGAATGAAATAGGGATAGAAAAATATGGGGGTAAGACAGGACTACTGGTTATCTAATCGCTCTTATTTTAGGATATGAAGGGTAAGAGGTAATTTTTAGACATTATAAACACCCATATGCCTTCGAACAGAAATTGTTTAAAAAATTGCTCTAGAAGACTTTGACAAATTAGTTGAGCAGATTAACACTGATCGAAACTGATATTTTTATAACGTTATAATGTTTTTTTTCCTTTTGAGAAAAGTAGATTTTGCAGTGTTTGTATTTTACGCTCAGCAACAATAGCTACGTGTAGATTAATAATTCATCGTCCCACCTGTTAGCATTTGATGCATACCTTTTAAATTATTCTAAAAAGTTAATTAAAAATAATTGAATGCCTATAAATTGATATAACTCAATTATTGTTATTATGATAATCTCAAACAGAAATGTGAATAGCTGTGCTATGTATAAGGAAAAATTGATTTGGTTTTTATAAAATATGAGACAAGTTTTAATCGCTTGTTTGTACTTGTGAAACACGTCATGTGAACATTTTAACCTGTTGAGTACCGCAATGCTAAATTAATTAATGATTTTTTTTTGGTTCATGTTTAATTTTTTTTGATATAAAATTAAAATTGACAACTTTATTATTAATTTGGTTTAACAAATTATGACACGTGTTTCGTATTATTCACAAACATTAATAGTACAAATTAACTTTAATCACAATTTGTAAATTTAGTGTATCGACCCAATATTGAGTAAAACAATTCGTGCGACAATCCAGAGAATTATTTGAAAACGTGTAATGGCAGTGTAGTTGTGTTACAGAATCCCACCCTCCCTTTAATGAGGGTTGTAAATCCATAGCGGGTATAATGTTGAGAACAATGAGTTTATTTAATTATACTGAAAATTTCACGAATTACAACAACCCTAAAAAATATTTAATAATTCATAAAAGCTCTCTCATATCCGTTGTCACTTTCTGTACATTACAGTGCACTCAAACTAGAAAAGAACATCTAAGATCTGATCAAGGGATCCCGTCCAATTCTGTGATCCAAAATCCCAGGACTGTGATAGTAATAATTCCGGGACTTCGGGATTGAGAACGTTACAGAAAATTAAATTAAGAAGATCTTAAAAGAAAAAGCTCTTGAGCTGTTTTCAAAAATCGCCGAGAAATTTTTTTCTCAATCCCGAATTCTAATTTATACACGATTTTATGTTGAATGTTCAATCCCGGGATCTCAGTATCGCAAAAAGGGTCCGGGATTGGATACCCTAAGCCAAGGTAAAAATTGAAACACTTATAACGTTGTTACGATGCGGAATACACCCTGTAAGAAGAGTGTGAACTAGTGCGGGTGGTGGTTGGTACAGCGGGAATATTAAGTCTAGCAACACCAACTTATTTTTGAGTTCATTATAATATGTTGGTGCTCTGTTGAGTCGCACATTTATGAACACGATAAGTTACGAACTAAACTATCTGATTAAAAAAATCATAGGGTGGCAGATAAATACATACCTGTGCCCACTTGCCCATACATTAACCGTAAATTTAATAAACTGCTCATACAAAAATTATGTATATTTACAGCCTACATTCACGTGGCATAATGATATAACATCTAACTCTTCCAAAATTCGATATTAATGCGTGTGTTTACCCACTTACATAGACAGATTACAGCGTTTGGCCTAACAATTTTCAGCCAGTCAAATTATCAACTGTAATTTCCTCGAAAGGAAGACCGGTCGTTAACTAGTCATATTATATGACTTAAACCTGTCATTATTTTACGGCGATTGCCTATACACCAACGGATTTTCTTAATTACATTTAATTTATATCAGAAATATGTTTTCAGGAGCCATGACTTGTCCAGCGAGGTCATTAGATATGAACTAAAAATATTTTTTTTAAAATCATTACCATAGAGAAGAGTCAAAAACCGTAACTGTACGTTATAGTGTGATACAGTTTTACTAACAATTAATTAAAACGGTAAATTTCAATAAACTTACATAATCATACAACATCTATAACAAAAAACTTCCTTTGAATAATATTTATTTCTATGAAAGGTGTCCACGAGTGCAACTTTTTGACTAATTCAAAATATTTCATTTTATTCAATGCATTTTGTTATAAAATGACATAAATGATTTGATTCGTATAGTATCAAAAGTAGAACTATCCATTTTTCGAAGTTTGCGAGAAAAACGCATTGTTGGCTTTTAGAGTTTTATCAATTTAAACTCAATTTTAAACATAGCTCATCAACGAGTGCAGCTTAACATTTGTATGGGACATCACTTAGAGAAACTTTGTGATTGGTCGAAATCCTGATTTACCAAACTGTTCTACTTTTGTTTCCAACGTCGTAGACAGTTCTGATTTTGATACCAATCATCATTATCTTTTGCGTTTTTGTAGCACATTTGTTTGATTTTTGTATATTGTTTTAATTTCTAGCCATAAACTATAACCAGCAGAACAATGTGACAGCATTAGTTTAATTTCAACAAATATGGGATAGTTCTGCTTTTGATACCAGACGACTCATTTCTCGAATGCAGCATTCTGACATGAAAAGATTCTTTACTCTAATCTAAAATATTCCTAAGAGAAGAATGAACTTATCGCTAATTTATTTAAGATTGTTAACAAATAAAAAAGCTACGATTTGGTAAATGGCTCTAATAACTTCCCAGTAACGTTACATTAAGATTAACGTTACAATTCGTTAGTCTAATTCTTACATCATGTAAGTGTTCAGAAACAAATTATTTTTCATTTTTTTTTCTTACTCATTCTAATTTGATAGGTCTATTAAAGTTGATTTAGTCTATCATAGAATTCCTTATTTTTAATGCATTTCAAATTAATGGAAAAATTGACTGTAAAAAAATATATATTATATATCTAACGGGCCAGACCACACAATAAATCCTTGTACGAATGCATAGTTATTAGGAGGCTTAAACCTGTCATTAGGTTCTGCCGGTTATACAAATTTTGGGCGAATGATGATTACATAGTATTTGAAAACTTCTTGGCTAACTTTAAAACAGCGAATAATAAAACATTGCCATGAGGGATTTAATATATGGTGATATTTGCACTTATTTATTAAAGCTTAAGCAACTGTCGAATACCTGCGTTTAAAAAATATATGGTTGGTAATTTAAATTAAAAAAATACAATAATAAAAACCACACGCAATTGGTACAATAACGATTTTTTAACGTGTTCGGCATAAGTGCGGAGTGTACTAAATTTTTGTGGACCAATATTATTATCGAATTGATTTAAGTCAGCTAGCTAGTAGCTAACTGTACTTTTTAGTGAAGACAAGAGTTATAATTTTATTATATATATGCCATAACTAAAAGTATTCAAAATACTGCTGAGGAAAATTGTTGAAAATTGGAAAAAAAATATGCAGGAATGATAATATTGTACAACAGCACATTTTAAGATAAAGTATTATTTTATTTTTGAATTCTATATTTATCCAGTGGCGGCCGGTCAATGTGGCATTTGATCAATGCACCTCTTGTATGTGCAGGGGAGATTATATTTCATGAAAATTCAAACATAACATTTATACCATTCACTCATTTTAAATTCTTCATGTTTTTATTGTCTATAGATTTCTTTTCTTATAGAGAATTTTTAATATTTATTATAGACAATAAATACATGAAGAATTTAAAATGAAAGAATGGTATAAATGTTATGATTGAATATTATTTCATGAAATATAACCGCTCTTGCATATACAAGGGGTGCATTGATCCAATGCCTCATTGACCGGCCGCTACTGTATGTATCTAATATCTTTTATATAAAGTCTTCTCCAAATGTAGAGCATATAAATTTCTAGAGGAAAATCTCAACATAATTTATTTTTTACAAGTCAGTCATCTAGCATCTACTTACAACATATTCGACGTCAGAAAGAAATGAAAAAGAAAAATAAAAACAAATGTGCTATTCATACGACAAATATTCAACTAGTTGATATACAGTCACAAGAAGAGCGAGTAAACCTCAACGCATAAAAGCTTTTCTTGATGAGTTGATTTTCTGCACACTTCAAGTGTACGCCACTATGTCTCGGGCGGTTGCTCCTAAGACACTCAAAGTTAAGAAAAAAGTCTAGATACGCTCAAAGTTTGTTACACTACTGGATACTGTTGTACTAAATTAATGCATGGGAAAGCAGTGGTGGGTGGAGGAGCGGTAGTTAACTGATCTATCTACAGCAGTTGGCTGACAAAACGTTAACAAGGGACTTTTATAAATCTTAATTTTGTTGTTTAATCATTATTATACAATTCATTTAAGCAAACCGTGGTTAATGATATATATGTATGCCAGTCAGTTGAATAAGTTCTACTTGGTAAATAAATTATGGTACAAAGCAAGAAATATAAGGAACCGTCCTCAAAACTATGTAAATTGCCGCAAAGGGTTAAAAAGTGTGCATGTGATTTTAAGGTAATCTTTCAAAACATCGTTCTCCACATTGCGGACATGGATTTAAAAAAAAAGCTTGGTCTATTCTTTGTACACCACTGCACAAATATTATGTATTATTATGTTTTCTGTAATATAAATTATAAGATGTAAATTAATATGTTTTGTTTTCTATTACCATAAATTACGGAATACATTATGTAACTGAATTATTGTTCGATAAAACATGTCTGCCATCTTGCTACAACTCACGATCGACAATAAATGAAAATAATGAGACAACGATTGTCTCTTTTGTAACGAATACAATGTGTCACCTCTAGTGACAGCTTACACGAATTAACTCCGACAGGTAATCATGTTTTGTTATACGAAAAGGCAATTTGTGGGATGGGTCACCCGTGGCTGGCATGTCGGGGTGACTGAGCAATTCGTTGTGTTGTCTTAATTTACAGACACAAACAATCATGTGATCAATAATACACGAAATTCTGATGGTAAATGTCAAATAGCAGACCACGAATCGTGTCAAACCGTTTATAACATATCTTTATCGTTTATTCTATCTAGTTAGAGCGTTGAAGTCAAAATCCAAACTTCATGTGTACTTAGGTGTAATAATAATGTATGTTTTGTTATATATATCGACTGTGGAAAGGAAAAAGGACGTAGCCCATACAAATGCAAATTTTACAGGAGGTACAAAAAACGTGTTTTGATGATTTTGGGACATATGCAAATTATGAAATATCCACAACCTTGAAGTGAACGGAGAGTTCTAAACTATTGTTTAATTGACATAACCTAACATTAATTTAAGAAATTGTGTAGGAAAAATCTTTTTTTCAGTCTTTATTCTTGGTTTCAATTTTCTCAAGTTCATCTTTTTTCAAACTTAAAAGCTAAATTTAGATACTAATTCGGCATTTGCAGCTTACATCCTTTTGATAGAATGTGTATCAAGTTGGATACATTGTGATTATCGAAAAAAGCTGTGGGTAACGTTCTTTTTCCTTTCCATAGTCGATATGTAAGTTTAAACGATGACATATTTTTTTCGTTATGTTTTTTAACAGAAACTAGTTACAAAAGAAATGATGAGACTCCAATATATTTTCATTTTCAAATTGTCGCTTTGACGAGAAAGTTTGTAACCCCTGCTCTAAATGAAATGCCGAAATAAACGTTCGGTTTTGCAATCTACGTATTTATAGGAATTACTTAAAAAACATAAGCTTAATATTGCAAAGAATCCGGGATGAAATTTACAACGTTCTTAAAATGAAATAAGATAAATGTGAGAAAATGTTAAAATAAAATTATTATGCATTGTGTAATGACAGTCATATAAAGGGTAATTACATTATAACTGGTATACCGTTGACTCTTTATTATTCTTTTATTTCCACACTTCGTTATTTTGATAAAAATAAATTCAGTTTTATTACCTTTGTTCCTGCAGTAAATAATAAAATAATTTACGAAGTGAGATAGGGGGCCGTAAACCCCAATAATAAACACGGTGTTTGAGTTACAGACCACTTCATTACTTTACATTGCTTCTAAAACTCTTTTTACGCTAGTCATGTAGTTGTAGTCACTGTAGCGATTTTGAAATTTTTAATAGTTTTATCCCAGAATCCTAAAAAAGTCAGCTTTATACATTACATAGCAATGCAAAAAACAATACCATTGTTTGCTTTTGTTACGGCTGTTACAAAATATGAAAGGAAGACTGCAATACATTTATAAATGATTGATTCTACATTATTAACAATAAGGTAACTATTATTTATTATGATTATTGCTATTTTTATTTGGAAATAATCAATCGAGAAGTATTAACATATTTGATATAAATAATTTTTCAAAATTTACAACGATTCTCGAACTCCTTATATTGATATATGTATGCATATATTATCCCGAGAATTAATTTCCTATTCATGTTTTATATTATATTTTATTATGAAATTTACAAAAAAATATTCTCAATTGTAAACGGCTTAAATGATCTAATCTGTTTAAATATCAATATGATTTATACAAGTTTAATATATTGTTGAGATTCAGTGCAGAAATATATTTGTAACAGTGAGTTAAGGTGTCAAAATGAGTTTGTATGAAGCAATAGTAGAATAATTTTAGAGTTTAATTTAAAAAAAATGTTATGTTTTATAATCAATTCATTTTATAACATCAATTTCATTGTTATAAATATCATATATTGTATGTTTGCTTTTTACGAATGTTTGAGAAGCATAGTAGACCGCGTAAATATACACATGCTGCAATATAAAATTTTCATTAAAAGTGCTTTTTTAAATATTCACGGAAATGACGTTATCAGCAATACGTGAATTAGCACGATATGTACAAGCGATCTCGTTTTCCAACATTACACAATTTATTCTCACATCCGCGCCATACATTACGTTTATTTAAGGTTTATTGCGTTTTTAAATTACAAACCGTAAACTTTATGGTAGCCAGAAAAAAATATCGAAACAATATAAAGATATCTGAGTGTAATAAATCACTATACAGTAAATGTTTTCAAAATACACCCGTAACCACATAAATATTCAGCTAATAGTAAATCTTGATTGTTTTTGTAAGATTGCTTGTTGAATAAAATTATTAAATAAGTGTCGGTGAGTTGAACCAATTTCAAATCAACTTATTCTAAAACCTTTGGTCGTAAAGATTCTCAATATAAAAATTGTAATTAAACATATATTCTACATATCGACTGTGGAAAGGAAAAAGAACGTAACCCACGAATATCAAATTTTACAGGAGGTGCAAAAAACGTGTTTTGATGGTTTTGGGCCATATGCAAATTATGAATTATACACAACTTTGAAAAAGTGCACGAAGACTTCTAAACTGGTGTTTAATTGACATAATCTAATATTAATTAAAGAAATTGTCTAGGAAAAACTTTTATTTCAGACTTTTTTCTTAGTTTAATTTTTTTTACAAGGTTATCTTTTTCAAACCTAAATGCTAAATTTAGAGACTAATTCGACATTTGCAGCTTGCATCCTTTTGATAGAACGTGTATCATGTTTGATACATTGTGATTATCGAAAAAAACTGTGGGTTACGTCCTTTTTCCTTTCCACAGTAGATTTATTCTTGATGCCATTAACGCGCGGGACATTTGCGCGCCGACATCACCATATTATGTCAAATTAGGTAATGTAATTTGTATAATCTAACAAAACCTAATAATATTAATAAAAGATTCTCGTTTGTTCTCTGAAAAAAAAAAACAAATCATTCAACATTTTTAAATGAGGAGACGATATCGTGAAAATATTTCGTACTTTGTATAATGTATCAGTAATGTTCATGCCAGCCTGTGTGGTCGAGTGGTCAACATCGTTGGCTACCGCTACGGAGGACACGGGTCCGAATTCCGGTACGGGCAGTTTTATAAATTGATTTTTCAATCGATTTATGAATTTCTGTTCAAAGGCATGGATGTATGTGATGTCTTGAATTCCCCCCTCCCACCCATCCTATCCTATGAACGGGGCGTATGGAGAGCGATTAGCTAACCACTAGTCCTGTCCTTGCCCTTTCCTTTTATTCCTACTCTCTTTGGAAAAAGAGAGGTTGAGCAACTGAGTAACAAGCAGTTCTCGTAGAAACATTTCTGTTGAGATAAACTCCATTAGGAGTCCATATGCTCCATATTGGGAGCGGACATGGAAAAAAAAAATGTTCCTAAGTACCGAAATGAAATTCGAAATAATAGCGATGTTTTTGACAACATTTATGCTATGCTAGACGCAGGCGACGCAGAGCAGGGGGGCATAGATTTGGAAGACGCAGGCAGATGAGGCAGACATGTGCGAACAACGTATGCTGTGACAGGTGGGTCACGCAAGTGTCATCATATGTAAATTAACATATCTTTCTTGACAAAATGACAGTGAAGATAACGATTAATTTAGTGAAGTTATCAAATAAAGCTTCTACAATACAAAACCTACAAATGCACGAAATCACATTATTAGAGGTCTGTAAACCAATGGTCACGCAAGTGACATTTATTATATACATAACACATTATTGTTCACATAGTGTTTTTAAGAGTAGTTTAGATGAGTAGTATCATATAAACAAGGCACAATTCGCACTAATTTATTAATTTCACGGTCATTCTCGCGGTGAAATCAAAAGAACACGTCCAAACTTGGACGCGTCAAGCATGAATATATGCCGGATCCACAACTAATTGAAGCGCAGGGCAGACACATGTTTGCTTCGTAAGTACCTGCGTACACGGGCCTGTGTTTAATATAATACAAAATCTGTGCTACCATACGCTGCACTACGTTGCGTCGTCTGCGTCGCCTAGAAAAGTTTTTTCGCTAAGAAAAATGACAGACCTCGGATAAAGAATATTTACCAAACATTTCTATCATCTGCGGGATACGCATACTATTTTTCATTACATTTAATAATCCACGGAGCACACAAATAAAGAATTTGAGGTACGTAATATGATAATATAGTGCGTGTGTTAACATTACTTTCAAAGTAATAAATTAATCTAAATGAATAATAATGTTAAGCTGCCTTCAATCAAAATAGAGAAATTTTCCCCTGAGGACGGACATTTAATAAGGCTGTTACAGACTATAGAGTTTGAATTATATTATATTGTTACCATAGTTTTCCCCACAAATCTTTTCCAGAGTATACATTATTATTATTTAATATCAGCAATACGTCTCTGCGGTTATAGCAACACTGCGGCAAAACTTTAATCAACGATAAGAAATCGCTGCAATTAATACTCATGTCTAGGTGCGATGTGTTTCTTCTTTAATTACTCTTCAAGCCACTTCAATGGAAACATCTTTATCTTGGTTTTGATATCTTGCTCTACCAACAAATAACAACGCTACACAATGGGGAATCCAGTGGCGTCAGCTAACAAGGGTATTCAGCCAACAATAGGATTCCGAACCATTTTTACGATCCCGACATTAACAAATTTGCAATCCTGGTATTGGTTATTTTAGTACCATAATTTAATATTATCATTTTTTAAAATATATTTTGTAAGTAATTGTAACACAAGAAAATAATTGGTATTACAAATTACAACCAATGACCAAAGCGACAGTTTCATTTTTATTTTTAAATAACAGTTGCTTGAGATTTATTCGATGAGAAGATATCACAACCAGGTCTTCGAACCGCTATTTTTTTTGTTCGGGCTTTCGTTCCGGTTCAAGTAAAAACATATATATCGGTTCGGTTCCGGTTTTCGTTCCGGAAAAATTAACGGTTTTTAACGGTTTTCGGTTCAGCTCAAATCCAATTTTCCAGCCCAGGAATTTGATTATGAATTACCGATTTGCCCAAAATATCTCCGTTACTCGTTTTTTTTTAGCTCACCGAGGAATTTTTGAAAACACAAAACCCAAGAGTAATTTACTGATTTGCTCAAAATATCTCCGTTAACCGAAAAAAAAACCGATACTTTTTTCGGTTCCGTTCCGGTTTTGGTTCCGGCAAAAATAACGGTTTTGACGGTTTTTGGTTCCGTTCCGGTTCGAAGCCCTGATCACAACAACGTTCAACATAAATTTGTTAGAGTTAAGATTTGACGTCGGACATTTCGCGATTTGATACTAACCCCACCTTTTCACGCTTATTTAAAAAAAAAAACAAAACAAATATCGCTCATCACGAACATTTTCAACTGAAACTTTTTCAGTTGAATATGATCGTGGTGAGAGAAACCAGTCCTGATTATTTTTAAATAAATGTTGAATTAATAAAAAATAAAGTTTTATTTTTTAATATAATGCCTGTCTACCAATTCTCGTCAGTGGACCCAATCAAAGATTCCGCCGAATAAAAATATTCTTTTTAAGGTGCGAAAAAAACATGCATTTATTTTTGAAGAAATCAATACAAAAGATTAGTGATAATAAATAAGTTTTGAATCGACTCGTAGTCTTTTTATCGCACACCACTGTCTTACTTCTTTCTATAGAATCATAAATGATTTAAAAACCGTGTTGAAAATGAGTTGGTAAAACTCGTTTTTTTTCATGAAAGTCAATTTTGTTGGCAGATATTTATTTATCTACATGAATGAAATCTCAATTTTCCGCTTATTTTAATCGTGGTAATAAATCAGAGATTTTTTTGCGAAATTAAGTCTTCATTTATACTTTCGAATCTTTAACAAGAACGATATTTTTGATTGATATTTCCATTAAAGGTTTTGTTATGTAAAATAAAAGCTTATCAAATACATTGTAAAATATTTATGGAGATACTGTTTTATTAAACACGGGTAGATATATATATAAATGTTATCATAAGTTAATTCAAGAATATTGCGTTTTTTTACAACTCGCTTTTAAGCTTGTGAAAAAAATATGTATTAAAGTACATTAATTTTACCCGTTTCATATACATTCTGCAAGGTTTTCACTAATAATACATCAAAATGAGGTTTTGAAACTTACCGAAGAATATCGTAATAATAAATGAAATCGGCACCGTCAAAATATCATTTTTGTCTTAAATTACGTCTTAAATCTAGTGATTAAAAAGGAATATAATATGGTGTGATTTATAACAACTTGACATATCATGTTTGCAAAAACAATGTAATGCGGTTTGTATAATACAAATTGTTTTCATTATTCACCATACACATAATTGAATAGATCGAAACATACTTTTTTCTAGCACATCTTAAGTGAATATTTGAACATATTTAGATGTTGTATAAAATAATGAATAAAACATTAAAAATATATGAATCGTGATTTATCATAATATATTCACGCGATGCACAGAATTGAAAAACATGTAACCTATTGCAAAATCATATAATTAAGAACAATCCAATAAATAAACTAAATATCCAATAAAATTATTTGTCTTTGATAAAAAAGTTTAACATACCTGAACTATTATGAGCGATCTTGTCATTATCTTAGCAGTAAATTTGAAGTGATTTACAATATTTTTATGAAGACAATTTTAATCTATGTTGATTCTGATTCTGTATAAATATTCATGAATTTTTTGTGTCATTGCTTAATGAATCATGGACGGTATGTAGGGGAGAGGTGGACTAATTGTCATAGAATTAAAGTTTTAATTGATAACAAATATAAAATGCAATGAAGTTATTAGAAACAACGAAAATACATTTTAATAATATGGTTATTATCTGTGTATTGATTTGTGGTGAATAGATTTAGATTCCAGCCGTGTTCTGAAGTAGAAATAATAAATAATTCATTATATTACAATAGATTAACTGTCCCTAAAATCCTAAGGACTTAGCTGACTTTAAAGCTCAATTGACGTCGAGCAGTAAAGCACCGCTTAGCGTTTTGGAGGTTTCTATTTAAAGTTCTGTCAATACAAAAACTAAACATTGATTTCTTAATTTTTGATCTCCTGGGTTCAGCGACGTAGCCACCTCATATCAGAGTCATACAATGCCTGAGGTACCAGCGAAAAAAGAGGCCCAAATTTCTACATAATCAACATTCAAATTGCGTGGTGAGGTCTTGCGTGACGTTTGCACGAGGGCCCCAAACTTCTAGCTACGCCACTGCCTGGGTTTGGGTGTATGTAAAGTCTTTTCTAGTCGTGTTGATTTATAACGAATTTACATTGCTTATACATATGATATATAACGTTACTTTAATAAAATGTGTATCATAACTAGACAGTAACTAACAGGTGTCATTGTCACATGCAATTTGTGTATGTTTACTGTGTTGTACTATGCGTTTTAGACAGGGGTGGGCTGGAAGGGGGCTCGGGGGGCTCGCCCGAGCCCCTTGTTAAAATTCGGCGTGGCCGGCGAGCCCCTTGTTAAGTTAAGAAAATCATTCGCTTAAGATCAAATCAGCACCTAACTACAATTTCTTTTAAATTGTTATACGAAACAGAAGACTTTGTTGCTAAGACAACCAACTAGCCGCAATAAAGCCAGCGAGTCACGTCATATGCATAACCCATGGTATGAAGACATTATGGTTGAGATTTACCGAGCCCCTTGTTAACATATTACCAGCCCACCGCTGGTTTTAGATAGACAGAGATACAAATCAAGATAATTAAACGTTGTTATATACCGCAGTGAAAAATTCTAACTCATCTTTAGGCGAAAATAATATCACTATGAGTAAAGTTACGTTAACTAGTAGTAGCCGTAGAAAACAATTAACATGTGCGAGTACTTTACGAGGACTGCTTGTTAGTTATCAGTGAAAATTACTTTTTATAAAAATTGTATACATACCTAGCCATTTTAGCTTTACATGACTTTGTTTATATATTTTGTATTATTTAAGAATTTTATATAATTACCTTATGTATGTTAGATGTAATATATTATGTATACATATTATAAGTTGGCGAAACAATCATAGCTATTTCATAACAGCCGACGTCTCGCCACGAATCACTATCCAATATGGGATGATAAATTGCGAAAAAATTTCACTGCTGCTGGCAAAGGCCAATCATTATTAAGGAACATGTGTCTTTTTGACATGTCCATAATTCATTTAATGACAGCTGTCAAACAAGATTTATTGTTTGACCTCATGTCAAACCGCGAGATGTAAGTTGCCACACGAACGTGCGATCGATCGAATGAATGAATCAACGACTGCTTCTTTGTTTATTGTTTGTGATTACCAATGCAATAATAAATAATATTAATTAATGAACGAGTTATTTTAATAAAAAAGTAATCACAATACGTCCGCGTATTTTTTTAAAATTAGAAACGTTATTTGTACTATTAAACTTACCACCGAACGTGTGAAACCTACTGCATTTTAACCAGGGCTGTGGAGTCATGTAAAAAAAAGACGACTCTGACTACAAAGAATTTTTTCAAATAACAATTTAACCGTTTAAATACCGCGTAAATAAATCATTAATGTGTCCCAGAGATACTGTGTTTTTGAGAAAAATAATTTTGCTCAATATACACTCGAATTCGATATTTTAAAAACCTATATTGACTCAGTATAGATTAGCACTACACATATTTATCAAAATATTGCTTATATTCTATTAGAATATCAAGTATTTGATTTTTTAAATGTCTTGAACATCCGTGTTCGCTTGCATATGTTCCGGACACCCGTGTCCGCTTGGTATTCAAGTGGTTAATTTTAACTTTTATCTATGTAGGTGGTATATTGTATGTATATTGGACAGTTCGCTTCATGATGATCAAAGATGTTAATTACTTGAAAACAAGGTTTTTTGACATGACATTTTATGGCTGCATATCGACGATTTAGCAACTTTAGCATCACAAATAGTGAAAATGAAACCATTTATACCGGGCTTCCGGTTCAGTTATACCGGTATTGCAATCCCTAATATTTAACGGACGAAATGTCTTAAATGTATAAGATTTGGTTTTAAATCTTTTTTAGTCAAAATATATTGTCTAATACAGTGTAAGTATGCCATTTTTTTTTACTTCACAGCACACTGGTGAATAAGACTTGTTCCGCGGCACACCAAATAAAAAAGCTTAAAAAAGGAAACGTGGAAAATGTGTCACGTTGGCCACTATGTACTAACATGACAAATGTTTATTTGAATATGTAGATCTTGAACTTATTTAAAATCAGAAAAAAAAAAATGAATATTTTTTACGCTACTTCCTCCGCGGCACACATGAGACTTATTGCGGCACACTAGTGTGTCGTGGCACACAGTTTGGCAGACACTGGTCTAATAGTTCCGTGTTTGATTTCTGGCATGGTCAATACGAGCTGTTTTGTTTTAAATTTATTTTAACTATTTTAAATGTGTTCTTCGTGTTAATTTTGTTAAATAAAATATGCCAAGCATCATCAGTCTAAGATGTTTACTCAATGACCGAATCCGGTCTTTCTATTGCTTAGTAGAATAAAAAAAACTTCTGAAATACACATTATCGGTTGCGTGGTCGAATGGTCAACGTCGTTGGCGTAGAACACATATTTTATTGGTTTGAATCCGTTTTGATAGATTGATTTTTCAATCGATTTATAGATTTCTGTTCAAAGGCATGGATGAATGTGATGTATTAAATCCTTCCTCCTATCAATCCTATCCTCAAAACGGGTTGTAGCGATAGCGATTAGCTAACCACTATCCCTGTCCTAGCGCTGTCATTCTATCCATACTCTTTTCGAAAAAGAGAGGATGAGCAACCTAGTTTCAAATAGTTATTTTAGAAAATACTTTGGTTGGGATACCTCCATTAGGAGGCCATATTACGTTTTACGTTGAGAGTGGATATGGATAAAAAATACCATTTACATAAAAAATATATTTTAAAAAGAAACGATACGAAGGCATGGCGTGTCAATGAATGTTGTCGATATTAACGTGCAAAATATTATGTTTTTTCAAGCCGAAATTGTAATATGGGGATGAGGTATTTTTTTTAAATTCATATATCAACGTTCTAGTGAATATTTATTTAATAATATTAAATTAATTCCAAGATGGCACGCCGTTTGCAGCAAGCAGTATGGTTAGACCACAATGGTTTCCAGTCTCCAGCAATTCACTCCTCCCCTTTGCAAGAATCCATGCCACGGCGAGATTTATGTAAGCGTGGGCTGTAATACTTAATATCTTGATAGATTATCATTACTTGTTCCAGCTGCATTTCTGATTTATTACCCAACCATATCCTACATCACGAAACACATGGCTTGCTCTCAGACCCGCAACAACAATTTCACAAAAGAGGCGATGGATGCATATTATTTGTTTTATGTGTTGACAGTAATTTAATTATTGTTTTGCTGATTATTGACTGATACTGGTAAAACAAATATTCCCATTGCTTTTATTTAATTATCATACGATAGGCAATTTTGGCAATACAAGCTCCCTTACACCGGATATCGAACTTAAGTAATGAATTTCCGATAAAAAAAGGTAAAGAATAGCAAATTATTAATTAGTTCTTCATTGTTATTTCATAATGCCAAAATAATTATCAACATTATTACATATTTTAAAAGAAACCTAATACTTAGATTAGTTTTAATTTATAATAAAATATACAGTATTGGTACTAACTATTAAATAGCCTTAAAGTTTGTGTGGGGTACATTATGAAAAACCCCTTACTTTACTGATTACTGACCATTAATGTTATTATTATTATTGTTTTGATAATTTAATTGAATGCTTAGGAGTACGAAGGGGTAGTTCAGTAATTTCATATTTGCCTTTGTTGATTTTATGAGTTATGTGTATTCTAAAATTAAGTAATATTGTTTTTAAGCAAAACCTAAAAATTAAAAATTTCTAAATCATGCAAGTGTTGACGAAAAAAAATAGTTTTACTTTGTTCGTTTTGGAATATAACTAATCAATTTTAGATTATTACTTCAATGCTGCAATTATTTCCTGCATGCAATTAAAATATTAATGTCTTAGATTTTAATAAATACACTCCCCTTAAAAAACAATTACGAGGTTTCACTGTACATTCATTTCCCGATGTTCATCCTAATACATTATACCTCACAGTTTCAACACACAAAATACCTTCATCTCTTTTTCCATCTGTCATCTCTCTCCACAACCACCCTCCTTTGCGTCGAGGGCGCCTCCCTCTCACCCCTTCGCCAGCGGTCCTCCCGAGTCAGACAGGCGGGTAATTTATTGGGTCATTTATCATGCGGCACTCCCCTCTGGCGGCATGCTTGGCTGTTAGCTTCTTCAAGCGTGTGTTTTCGTGTTGCACTCTCTCTGAGTCTGCGTCTATCTTCGTCTATGTTATGTCTGCCCGATACATTATTCCTGCAGAACTGTCGAGAAAAATTTATCTCATTTATTATTTTCATATCAGAAGTATTATTGACCACTGATTGAGAGCTCATCCTGAATTGTTTTATTGATAGATCAATAAGTTTTTTTTTATTTGCTTTGCGATTTTTATCAGATATGTTATGCTGTCAGATTCCTATATAACAGCACATTTAAAATTATTCTTTTAACTCTACTTTTAACCAGCTTTTTTGTAATCACAAAACATGATTATTGTTTTTTAAGCCATGCCCGCTACTCATTTGTAGCATACATTAACGGAGCTTATACCAACATAATTTATTATGCAATAACTGCTTCTTACTGAGTTGCTCAACCTCTTATTTTGGAGATAGTAGTAATATAAAGGTAATAGCTAGGACAAGACAAGCGATTAGCTCATCAAATGCATTATATATGGGAGGAAATATAAAGATCACACATATTCTTTCCTGGCTATAGGGCTCACAACAAATTCAGCTATTGTAAAACTATTTCATTTATTTTAAAAAAATATACCATTTACACAAATAAAATTATAAAATAGAAATATTATTACTAACTCAGCAAATAATATTTTGCAAAACATTTAAATTTTTTTAAATCTTACCTTTTTGAATAAAAAAAAAATCGCTGTAAGTCATAATACTTTTTTATAGAAATTAATATATACCAATAATTGAAAAAAAAGAACTAATTTATTAAAAATTATAAATTAACAAGAGTTTTAATTTTGATATTTTGTTGAAAGTCTTATTCTAAATAACGTTGTATTAAATTACAAACCTTTTGTAATCAAATCAATTACTAGTATTTTTATTCCGGTGTCTCCTCCTTACCCAATATGGAGAGTATTTCAACGGAAGGTAGTAATCGATGCTTGTTTGTAAGATAGTCGATCAACCATTCTTTTCAGAGACTAAGATTGAAAGGATGTGATGCATGTAAAAAAAAGGAAAAACGGTTATCTAATTGATTTTCTTATCGAATATGTTCATATCTTTCGAAGAGCAAAACTGTAATTATGAAAATGATTTAGCAAAACGTTGTTGGATTTATTTTCCTTAATTGTGTGGATATTATAATTGTATTGGTGGTTTGAAGGATATGTTTCAGTTGGCAATCAGAGAGCTTTTACCTTGATATCCTAATTATTAAGGCCTTGAGAAATGAAATGTGCTAAGTAGGAAAATGGTACAACTTTTCTACTGGATTTTTAAATGCAATCACAATTTAATTTTAAAATTACACGGTTCATTAGAGCGAAAACACAAAGAACATATACTATATTTGTACACGGATTATTTGATCTTAAACGATTCCCAGACTTAACAGACTCAGAAACTCATAACGGATTTCCTACTAACAAGAAAATCAACAATAAAAGACAGTAATAAAAAAAGGGCTTCATTAAATCCTAACATATTAGACGTGTCAGAAATTTCTAGCGATCAAGGCAATTTATGTCCAGTAAATCATTAAAGTCCCCGTATATAATCAAGTAGCGATGAATAGTATTTTAATAAAAATAATAAAAGGTTTTTAGTATTCTTTTTCCACATAAAATTTATTTGATCAGGACCGGTTTCGCTCATTGCGAGCATTATCAACTGATAAGAAAAATATATAAACAGTGCTATTTATACAAGTTAAATTGAAATAAAAGGTGTAAGCAACTACTAACAATGAAAAGGATTTACAAATTACATTATAATTACACAAAATTAAAATGCTTAACACCTATAACATACAATTAAAAAATCATCAATAAATATAAGTGGCAAATGATATCAATTATAAATCCAATTAAAATTTGGGATTTTTTAAAAAACAAAATGAACAAAAACAAAATGTCTATCAGTTGGCTCGCGATGAGCGAAACCGGTCCTGATCAAATAAATTTATGTGGAAAAAGTACTAAAAATCTTTTATTATTTTTATTGGTGGAATGGCATTATTCCACCAAGTATTGACAGTGAACACCTTAAAAGTGTATAGTATTATTATTTCTTAGTCAAAATAAATATTATAATTGATTGATTGGATTTGCACGATTACGCTTTTTTTCAATTCATTAAACCAGTCTTCAATTTTTCCATGAATTCACTTTTTTACAGAACGTATCTATCGTGTAACAAAATAGTTGAGTGTATTAAGTTCACTTATTAGTAAAGCATCTAACTGTGTTTTTCCTATAATACCACTTGGCTCATTTAATTTCTCAGTCTTCAATTATTAATTTACTAATATTCAAGACAGTTCGTGTGAAAATTAATTGATTATTTTCTATTATTCTATCACGCAGCGGCCCTGATACCTCCCTCAATGGCAGAAGGCTACATGTATCCGAACAACATCATCTGTCGGCGTTATAATAAAAATGACGGTCGATTTATTCGACGCTTTGATTTCTTCATTTAGTAGTGGGAAGATAACTTACCGTTCACTACGGCCATTTATTATCGCCGGGTGATTATCGGCCCCTTTGTTGCCACACTGTATGCGCCAGAGTTTCTTAGCCTTTGGCCCGTATACAGCAAAGAAAAACCACTTTATATTAATTAATTCCAAGCCGGACCTCACGGGTTCGAATCGCAGTACGAACATCATGTTTAAAATTCCTGTTCGAAAATATGGAATTTTGTAATGTCTAAAAATGTCCACCCCCCCTACTAATCTTATTCTAAAATACCGTTGATTAGCAATAGTGATTAATTTACCACTAGTCCTGTCCTAGCCCCATCATTTCTATTACTACACTCTTTGAAGAAAGAGAGGTTAAGCAATTGAGTATCGACCAATTCTCTTATAAAAACTTCTGTTTAGATACCTTCTTACTTGTTTGTGGTCATGGATTCAAAAAATAGATATGACATACTATTAAATTCCATTTTTTTTTAAATCTATGTCCTCTCAAAATGTAGAGCATATGGCTTCCTAATACAAGTATCTCAGCGGAAGTTTTTCTATGAAAACTGCTTGTTATTCAATTGCTCAACCTCTTTTTTCGAAGAGAGTACGATAGAAAAGATGGGGTTAGAACAGTAGTAGTGATAAGCTGATCGCTCTCGTTAAGTCGCGTTATTTTATGATTAGAAGGGTGAGAGAAAAATTTTAGGCATCACAAACATCTATGCCTTCGAGCAGAAATCGATTTGAAAAAATGCTGTTCGTATACGTGAAATCCGACACTGAAACCAACGATCCTGTTCACTGTGCTTCGAAACCGACGACATTTGCGTTGATAGATTTAAATAATCTGAAATAAAAATTGTTGTTGAATTGTCATGTAATATTACAAAACAGTTTACTTTTTATCAAATCATTTTTGACTGAAATCATAAATGTTTATTTAGATTTATACGCCTAGAAAACCAGTCAACGTTTGTTACCTATTAATAAGAATTAATTAATTATGTAAATAATTTAAATATGGTGATATTTAATATAGCCGTGTTATATTTTCAAGAAATCATTAGCCAAGCTACTTTGATCATAATTGAATAATTATCTTCGTCTAATCTTTGGTTGAATTCATTACTGTACCATCACCTTAAAATTTGATAACGCATAAGGTCCGATTTACTTTAAATGTGTTTGTACATGCCAATCTTCAAGCTTGATTAATGTTTAGCAATATTCTTCGAAAAGCTTTACGAGATTTCATTGTAAATTTGATTAATATTTCAAAGTTTAAAAATGCGCCAAATAAGCTATTGAAAGCTTGTGAAAAAATACTTTCTATAAAGAAGATAATCTATCACAAATCAATTATTATTTATAGATGTCGCCCTTGGCAACGCCTTAATTGATGAGTCTTTTGTTATTTTTCAACTGATTTATTTTGTAATTTTCATTTCATTAATAGCATTAGAATATTAAAATGTGACATTTTTAGTCCTCCTATAACATTTTCTGACTGTTTTTGAATACAAATAAAGAAAAATAAAAATAATTCTTGTATAAAGGTTTGCTATATATGAGCCCCTAAGAGGTGAAGTGAGCCAAGTGGTATTTTAGGAAAACATGTGTTAGATGAGCTATAATATTCTACACGTCTTTAATTATCGTAAAAGTGTCCTCAGTAAATTTAATATTCACTGCAATAGTGTATCTCCATAAAATAAAAATATGGAATCCACCAAAACACCAAGTAAAGGCGCGATTGTACTTAAAAGTCCCATATAAAAGATTTATCATTTTATCTTGAGGGTTCACATATTATGTACCCAATATTATTTAAAAACCAACAGTTATTTATTGGTGACCACTGACTGACCAATGGTTGAAATGAAATTGTGTTTTCCACATGTCTACTAAGCGCTGTTCTATTAATTAGTTCTATAAATATTCCAGTAAATGTGTTTAATTCAGAAGTGTGTACACCTGAACTTATAAATTAGTTTAGTATTAATTAGCGTTTCGGTAAAATTTAACGACGGCTCGTTTGAGCTGTGGGATATTTTTGAGCATACAAATAACGTCAATAAATCATTATGTTCATTTAGAAAGATATATTAAATTTAAACATGCACATTCATTAGAATTGTGAAGTTACTATAAAATGACTTCATAATAAGCAGGAATTTTACAACCATAACCAATATTACCGCAGTAGCCATATAAAAATATATTATAACCAATAAATTTTAAACAATAATTTGATATAAATATAGTAGGATAGATTTGATTTGAATGATGACGTCCCTGACCGAGTTTATACGTGATTGCACGAATGCAGTGTGTCTCACATTATTCAAGAGATACGAAAAAGATCTGTTGCAGATTATTCATATTGAATAATGATTGCTGTGCGGTTTTTGACTTTAACAGTAATTTTTCAACAACCAAGAATTTTTAAATAACATTAATTTACATATTTTTAAGCGAATAATTGAATATTAAAATTCGACGCCGACGTGAATTATATTTGTAAAATCAAATAGGTAGCATTTAAACACAAAATATTTTAAACTTTTGCTAGTCATTGACAAATTCCGGTGTAATTGCTAGGACTGTGATGTGGACATATTTTTTTAAAAAACATAGGAGACCATATTCTCCGAATAAGGAGCGGATCCTTATTCAGAGAATATCGACTTTGGAAAGGAAAAAAGACTTAATCCATACTTTACAAATTTTACAAGAGACACAAACAACCTTTTTTGATGATTTTGGGCCAAAGACAAATTATGAAATATACACAACCTTGAAGTGCGTGGACACTGATTAACTGGTTTTTCATTGACTTTATCTAATTATATATTAAAAAAAAACCTTTTAAGCCTTTTTTTATGATCGCAATTTCTCACAGGCTGTTTTTCAAACCTAAAAGCTAAATTAAGATACTAATTTGGAATTTTCAGCTAACATTCTTTTGATGGAACGTGTGTCAAGTTGTAAGCATTGTGATAATCTAAAAAAAGCTGCTTTGGGTAACGTCCTTTTTTCTTTCCACAGTCGAAAAGGTCTTCTAATAGAGGTACCTCAACAGAAGTTTTTTCTGCAAGGACAGTTTTTCACTCAGCCGTTCAACCTATCTTATTTCTTCTTACTCAAAGAAATAAATAAGGACAGAAGGATAAGAAAGCACAGGACTAGTTGGTATCTAAACGCTCTCGCTACGCCCAGTTATTTAAGGATTGGAAAGGTGGTAGGTTCTGGTACGCGAACCCGTGAGATCTGTCACAATCACACAAGCCAAAGACGTGGACCGCTTCTGTTAATAAATAGGTTAAAAAACTGTGTATCAGTCAAAGAAGGAGAATGACGTCCAAGGAAAATGTTACTCGATTATGTAAAATTTGGGGCAGCTTTGAACCTCCTTGTAAGAGGAGGTCTGCTGTATATAGTAAAGTCAGGGGTGGGCTGGAGGGGGCTCGGAGGGGCTCGCGCGAGCCCCTTGTTAAATTTTGGCACGGCCGGCGAGCCCCTTGTTAAGATCAGAAACTCGTTCGTTCTAAATCAAATTAGCACATAAATGCAATTTCTGTTTATGGTTAAATTTTGTTATGAGACAAGACTTCACCCTTCACCAGCAGTACGAAACAGCATTTTTTCGATTGATTTATCGATTTTCTGTTCGAAAGCATGGGTGTTTGTGATGTCTGAAAATTCCCTCCCACTCTTCCGATCCTTTAATTGATCTGGGCGTTACGTGAGCGATTAGTTAATCACTAGTCCTGTTTTAACCTTATCATTCTATCCCTACTACTCTCTTTGGAAAAGAGAAGTCGAGCGACTAAGTAACAAACGGCTCTCGTAGAATAACACTTTTTTGTTGAGATACCTTCATTAGCAGGCTGTATGCTCGACATTGGGAACGGAGATGGATAATAAAAAAATTATAAGATTTACCGAGCCCCTTGTTAAGATATTGGCAGCCCACCGCTGAGTAAAGTTACCAAAAAACAAGAGCGCCTTCTGGTAAATGAATTAATTATTGATCTTTTTGTTTTATCTCGATTTAGTTGTAATTGAATACGTGTGTGAAAGGGTCATTATATTTTTATATATTTTCAACAAAAATGAGAGATTGATAGCTGTGTATCATGGTATAAACTCACTGGACCAATAGCGTGTCATATTATTATTAATGCGATATAACGTTGTGAAACAAATTTGCGGTAAAATTCATCGATCAATCACCCGCTTTCTGCCAAATTTGGCATCCGTTAAGATTTCTCGCAACCCCGTTAAATTTCCATATTCACAAACAGAGACCAGCGCCGAGATAATCACCGCCTACTTTGGCAATAAGTAATAAAGCCTTATCTCTTGAGCGACCAACACCGGCCTTATAATGGTAATAAACCTGTTTTAGTGATGGTTATGGTGGCAGTTAATAATACGAACATGTAATGAGACCATCTTTGATACAAATCAATGGATTCGGGTTTTGGGTGTAATTTCGTTGTATAACAAGTTTTACGTGCCAAGGAGCTATTAACACATCTTAGCTAATTAGCTACAAAAGCCTTATTTAGACAAGCTGTCAAAACACTACAGCTGCGTCTTTCAATAGTCTGTGAATTCGGAAAACCCGGTAGTAAAAACTGCACCTAGCGATTAAAATGTTTAGGCGTCAAGTTCCCGTAAAGTTAATATGTTACATCTTTACCAATTTCAAACATCAAATACAGGGCATAGATGTTTATGCTGTTTTTGTGTTTGCAATAAAATATTATTTAAGTTATATTAAATTCAATATAAAAATAACGCATTGGAAATATGTAACGTATTTTTTTGTTGATTATTTTTAATATAATATAGAAATATCTGTCATCATCCCGACTTATGTTACCTATGGATAAAATGTATCCATTAATTAAAAAAAATATTAAGCTGCTGTGCAGCTGTGTGAATCGGTGGCCAGCGTTGCAATGTCAGCGCTACGTGCAGTCTACGGGCAGGACAGCATTATGATTTAATACTCTAATTCAAGTGCGATAGGCAAGAGTGATTGTCACTGTCGTGGAACGTTGTTTAAAAGCGGTAACATTTGGTCGTTGTATATATTATAAAAAAACTCATTTATATACTAGTTCTATAAAATAATGGAAACAAATTAAATGGTCAGAATTTAAATCAATTTTTGGTCAAAATAAAAATAATATAAGGTCAGAATATTTAATAACAATTTTGTTTAGTAGGTTAGGTTAGGTTTTTTTTCAAATTTCATCTAAATTATGACTATTTATTCTGACCGATACATTCTGACTAATTCTGACCAATGTTATTTAAATTCTGTCCAGAAAAATACTGGCCTAAAATAATGCAACAATCAGGACTGATTTTTCATATGTACAGTTACCTTCCACCAATATTTGACAGCTGACACATTAAAAGTCGTAGTACAGTAAAACCCCCATTTACACTATAGTCTGGACCGTGTAATTGGGGGTCGTGTAATTTGGGGGTGTGAATCTCATACAAAATTAGGGATTTGGTTTTTTGCAAAAAAAATAAATATGGACGAAATATTTAGTTTTTGTAGTAGTAAATATCCCGCGCACAGACAGACGCCCAGCTATGCGTGTATAGCCTGGCACGTGTTGAATACACAGACGCTAGCCAACATTTGACTGTATGCGCGACACAGACGACCGTCTCTTAGTAACAACAATGGAATGCGACCGTGCAATTGGGGGATTTGCGGCGAATATTTCAAACCAGCGCGTAATTCGGGGTAGTGTAATTGGGGGTTCCAAATATTAAAATATACTGAAGAAATCTGGATTTCCCACTCCCGAGGATACTGTGGAAGCCTTAAGAAAGAGAAATGAGTGTACATAGTACATATTGATTTAAAATTATATATTATGATTTATGATTTATGGCTTGACAGTATGAAAAATCGTTTTATAAATGGGTACGCAGAATTGGCATTTTTTTACTAGCAACACAACTTAGTAATTATATCATTCAATCAGCAATTATTTTCTATAATTATAAGAACTTTAATGATTGCATTGCTGCTTGGCTGTAAATAAAGACATAATAATTTTATATTGACGTGTTAATCAAGATAAGAGGTTTATGTTTTATTACCATACTGTCACGAACTGTATTGTTCTTGGATTATTTTATTTAATTTACATATTTTTTACAGTATCTAAACAACATTTCGAAATTACTAAATATATTCAAAATTGTATTTTTTTGGAATAATAACACACTGCTGACAATATACTAAAACTAGACATTAAAAATATCAATTACTTATTGCTTACAAGTATAATAGATCTGGTCTTGGATTGATGATTTTCAAATTATTTTTAATTCTGTATTAGTTAAAACATTTGTAGCAAAAAGTCTCTTTATTACCCTTAGTTTTTAGTTAATTTTAATATTAAACGAATTACTTTATATCAGGGGTGGGCTGGAGGGGGCTCGGAGAGAGTCGCGCGAGCCCCTTGTTAAATTGCACAAAGGCCGGTGAGCCCCTTGTTAATTTAAGCGAAAACAATATACTCAGATTAAATTAGTAAATAACTGCATTTTCTGACTTACATATTATGTACGACAGCTTAAGTAAGTATACACAGTAGTACATTTTTAGCCATTTACATTGATAAGTTTATGGTAAATTGCATATAGTTAACAGTCGATTGCTTGCTTAAGTATTGAATATAATTGCTTTTAAAAAAGTCCACTCCTTCTCAAAACACCACGAATCGCTTTGAGATTGGGTGAGCCCCTTGTTAGCGTATTGGCAGCCCACCGCTGCTTTATATCACAAATACACTACTAAAAGCCCGACTAAAACGCGTTGCAATGTGATTTAAAGCAACCTATTTTCAATAATGCTATGTTTAGTACATTTCGTTTTTACAGTTATTCGTTGGCATATATATAAATAACTTATTTTCCAGAAAATATTAAGAAAGGCTTTGGTTAAAACTATTAAAACTATTTGTGCAGAAAATCAAAATAACATAACTGTGTTGTTTAGCAGTGCATAATAACTACGGTGACCATGCGTCGTACGTTTAATGTGATAATTATTTAATTCGCGGATCATTCTTTCAGATTTACTTGTTAACTATTTAAGCTTGTGTTTTTTTTGTGAATTGATAATTTGGGCATATTACGACTGTTAAAGTGTTGAGATTGATGTGATGTCGTTTGTTTTCAATTTTGCAAATATTCAAAACATTAAACTATAATAACTAATCCGAAAAAGAATTCCTGTAATTCTTTTGTTTATAAGCGATATTTACGTTTAAATTTCTTCATTAATACAATAGTAACGAGCTAAAAATAATAAATCGTTTGATTCCATATTATATTAGTTTGTTGATTGTTATTATGTCTTCACACATTATTCAGAGTTATGATGGCGTGAAGTCATTAACTAAATTATATAATTATTATAAGTTGATCATATTGTTATGAAGTTCCACTGAAATTTTGTTAATTGAAAAATATTGTAATATACATAAATAATTAGTAAAATGCGTATACAATTGCAACAAGCCTATACCTAACTGCATTGTTTTTTTCGTTACCTTGTCCGAAGAGAGAAGCTGAGTGGCCGATTTTATCCAGTTCTTTTGGGAAGCAATATTAGCGGTCTACACAACACATTAGAAGCGGTCATGGTTAAAAAATCGACGAAAAAGCTATTTAATTTGCAAAAACTGTTGGTTACTCAGTTCCTCAACTTTTTTTTTGAAAGAGAGTAGGTGTAGTAGGATAGCATTAGAACATGACTTGTGGAGAGCTAATCGCTCTCACTGCGTCCGTTTTTAGGATAGGATGAGTAGGAGGGAATCCAATACATCACATACATATATACCTTTGGTCAGAAATCCATAAATTAATAGAAAATTAATTATACAAAAAAAACTTTGTACTAGGATTCGAACTCACGACGTTGACTACTCGTCCACGTAGTCGGCAACCTTTGCTGTTTACTCAGAACTAACAATATGTCATTTACGATCGTCTGCTAGTACGGTGACAATATTGCCTTGTATTTTATCCAAAAAACTGTGGTCACCGTGTGTGCAGTGAACATTCTTTCCACATTAATAGCTTGGAATTCTGCAATCCTAAATAGACAAACATGAATGTCGCTAAATGCCTCGATTGGTATCTCTATTCAATTCTCCATATTCCAGCATGCGTTGCTGGGTATGATGATGATGGCAACATTCTTGGAGGTTGTAACGACGCGTGTTTTCCGTGTGCCTGTAAAAAAAACCTGAGCGGCCATGTTCTGTGAATTGAATTATCAATTACGTGCTGATGACTATGTTGGTGTAAGGTTGTAAGGCCATCGTCGCCTTTCAAGATGTCGAGGTACGCCTTTGAATGGTCTTGCTTCTGTGCACATGCGTGGGAAACCATTTAATAAAAAAACGCTTTATTTAATTATACAAAGGATTAAAAAAATTACCAAGATTATTAATCGAATTTCACTTGTTCAGTTATTTCAATTATTCTACACTTTTTTATAAGACTTCGATCATTTCTTATTTTGCCAACCTAACCAAAACATTCGTTTATTCTATTCGTGAAGTTGACTGTGCCGAAGAGAAGGAAACGTGTAACTTTTTATAAGGGTAATTTATAAGGTTTGATATTGTCTTAATTATTGATGTGCACTGAAGTGTAAACATTTTTTTTATTTAATACATACAATAATAGATAGCGTGAGGACAAAATGATGTAGAAATAGCAGTTCATATAAACAATCAGTGATTTTCCCTCATGTAACACAGTGGAACGGCGTTCCGTCACCTTTTTTCTCGACATTTTTAATGTTTCAAAACAATTTTCGCAAAATTGTATTTTCATTTCCCATTGAAAACTTTTGGTTTTTTATGCCGTCAAGGCGTTGGTATTTGCAATATCTATCCTTATCTTCCAATCCTTAAATTAACCGGGCAAAGCGAGAACGATTGGTTAACCACTAGTCCTGTACCAGCCATATCTTTATATCATTTATTTCTTTAATAAAGATAGGCTGGTAGAGTAACAAGCAGTTCCCGTAAAAACTTTCATTAGGATGTCATATCCTCCACATTGAGAACGGAAACAAATTAGGAAAAAAGCTTGACATAAATTGTGTTCGGGCACTTTTTTTTCAAATAAAAGCACTGTACACAATTGAAAATGATTTTTCATTACATGGAATTTTGTCTGTACTATTTCGTATCATACTATTTTGTCCTCATAACATTACGACCTAACCAATTTTTCGTCACCTTTTTCCAATCTGTTCTGTCTATATTGTCCTCACACCGTTTTAACTATATTTTTTTTTGCCATGGTTTGTTGCCATTCAATTTTATAATGATTTTTCCGGTTCGTTGAATCGATGGTTGTCGATGAGCGATGTTTCATAAAATTTATTCTATTTGCTCGGAAATATTCGCGTATCGGAACGTACCTAATTCTGTGTACATTGCGTAGTTTTACGAGTACAGCTTTTCAGAATCGCAATTCTTGCAATATGCACACACACACACTCCCGCAAACCTGTCGCGATATTTCACCAACACACCCAGAGCCGCAGCTGTAATTAACCAGTTTTATTTATTACACCAGTCCTGCCACATTTGTATTTTATTTATAATGCGAGACTGTAATTATGCTCAATAAAAGGCAAGTCGTAAAAGAAGAGAAAAAATACCGACGGCAATGGGTTATGGCGATTATGAGGAAAGGACGCGAGTATGAAAGCGAAGGGCTGCAATTCGCAATTACGCAATTAATCAAACAACCACTAAATTGAATACACAATAAAATTTCCCTTACCCACTAACACTATCTGTTGGGAATAGTTGAATAAAAGATATCTTGAATGTGTTATTACTGTTGTTAAATTTATGACCTTGGCAATAAACAATAAACCGTCGTATACTGACAGAACACGTTAAGTCAAATAACCTTCTCATTTTAGATAATCATGAAATTGTATCATATATATATATTTATGCACTATAGCTATAACTTATATTTCCACCCACTTTAATAAAATCGATATCGATATACGAATTAGATCCACATGTTCAAAAGCGTTAAGTTATTAATAGTATTTTTGTTAAAAATAACTTTTTTGACAAAAATACTATTTTTGAAAAATTTTGAAATTGATTTGATATATATATATATATATATATATTGCCGTGCCCGCTCCCAATGTGGAGCATATGGACTCCTAATGGAGTTTATCTCAACAGAAATTTTTCTACGAGAACTGCTTGTTACCAGTTGCTCAACCTCTCATTTTTCAAAAAGAGTAAGAAAAGAAGGAAAGGGCTAGGACAGGACTAGTGGTTAGCTAATCGCTCTCGATACCTTTATAGGATGGGATGGGTGGGAAGGGGGAATTCAAGACATCACATACATCCATGCCTTTGAACAGAAATTCATAAATCGATTGAAAAATCAATTCATGAAACTGCCCGCACTGGGATTCGAACCCGTGACCTCCGTAGCGGTAGCCAACGACATTGACCACTCGACCACACAGGTGATCTTTGATGTATATTGCGTTCAAATTATGTAAAAATACACATAATATTGTTAAACTTGTTTCACAAATAAAAACGAAGCGTGCTCAAATCCATCTATCAACAGTTATGACTCAGGACATTCGATTTTTAACTTAACGCATTCTGCCAGTATATCACCGATATTATGTATAAAACAATATATAGTGTAAAACTGTCAATTCATAAGTAGTGCACCTTTTCATGTTGGAGGGCTGAATATATCATTTCATTCATGAAACTTTAATAAGATGTACATACTGAAAAAATATGCACAGCATGATGTGATGAATTTGGTTTCAGTCAAAAGTTCGCACCTAGGAAATTGTCTTTTATTTTAATTTGTCACCTAGTCTTTTTCTTATTTTAACCCCTCGGACTCACTTGACAATTTGAAAAAGTGAATTTATTTCTAATCTGTCATTTCACAGCCACAAACATAAAATTGTGATTTTAAAAACGACTGCAACTGATATTTTTTTGATTATTTTATTCATTTTTTAAGGAGGTGGAGGGGGGCTAAAAATAGTTAAAATCATGTGACGTCATAAAATACGGGTGCACTTAATGGATTTTGACACATATGTCGGTATTTGAGCAACAATATGTCCAGCGGATATATCCATGAAAGGTAAATTATTAAAAAAAAAAGTTATTAAAAAATAATAATTATCAGGTTGCTTACAATATTAACACTCTACGTGCTAGTTTGCTGATGGTAATAGTTTTGACCATCTTTGATTTTATAATTAGTGTGGAGATAGTGGGTTTTCAAAAATATTATTTATTATAAATTTATAGTTTAAGTATATAGTTATCTGCAATATTGATATTATTATTAATAATGACTATAAATTTTAAAAAACTTTTCTTTTATTCAGCGATGGAATAAAAAGTTTAATGTTGTTACATATAAACTTGCTTTATGCCTTTTTCATTAGGAAATTTGTAATTGTCGGCCTTTATAAAAGAGTTTATAATAATATTACGAAAATTAAGATATTCAGTTAATAATAAAAAATATCTTTATTAAAAGGCAGAGATACGTTTCTTTAAACCAATTTTAAAAATATGTATTTTCAAATGAAATTAAAAGTAATTAGTATGGATTTTTCATTGAAAACGAACTTCCAAAAATAATAATTATGTAAAAAAAAGAATTATGTATAGATTATTGTACTTAACTCAATGTTAACATTTAGATCATTTTGGTCGTATAGTACAGTGCTTCCCAAATTGGGAGGCGCAGGTTTTCTCAGGGGGCCGCCGCAGAACATGTTTTGTATTGAAGGGGGCCGCGGATTATTTTTTTCAGATTTTGGGGGCCGTGGTATGATTTTTTTTAGTAAGTACCAAAAATCATGCTTACGTCTAGCAATTTCATTTACATTTAACAAATAGATACAATCACTAAGTTAATTGTAAGTAACCAGACAATACATTTATAAAATTATTTTTCAGAACATTTTGTTCACAATAAGATAATGGTATAAATACATATAACATATTTTGCCAGAAATCATTCCATTTTCTTTTATTATATTTTTAAATAATCATGAATTATGATTTATGAAATGTCTGCGGTATACAGAATTTATTATGATTTTATACGTGTAACGTACTCATCAAAATACGATTTATATCTGACTTATAATCATTCCTATATTAAAATCTTAATTATTCGGATTATAATTAGATATGTAATATTTTTTTTTGAATGCTATTATTTATTTTGATAATCAGCACTGTAAACATGTTGATTTATTGTTTTGATTTTGTAAATCAACCAATTAGTTACTTGCTCAAGGAGAAGTCTGTTTTATGTAAGCGAGCAATAATATAAATTTTATAATTTAATCTAAAAATAATAAAATTATAACGTCACCTAAATTATACGTTATTATGAAAAATAAATAAATACATGGCAGTGAATGAAGAGTCCAATGTACTTAATGTGTTAATTACTATACTATACAGTTAATCAAAACGTGAAAGGGGCTATATTTCAATATAGTATATAATTACTTGCTCTTAATTAAATTCCAAACTTTTGAGTTAACATTTTTTTTCTTTAAATAAGATTTATTTTCATTTATAAACTTGAAGTCCATAAAATATCACTTTAACCATTCTGTGTCTTCTACGTTTAAATGTTATTGAGTGACTATAAAAAAATAATGGTAAAATTAAATAATGAATAGAAACATGTGATGTACTAATGAACAACTCCAATGAAAAGGTCATTGAATTATTTATTGACTTGGCCATTTACTTGGTAGAACTCCATTATAATAGGGTAAAAATAGCAACGTATGCTACTATGATACGTATGATAGGTTGCCATTTTTACCCTATTATTGGTCATAAAATTATTGAATTGATTGAACACCTAAATAAACTTCTATGTATAATATATTTCAAAGAAGAGGTTTTCAATTTTTCTATAACCGTTATAATAAAATGAATGAGCAACGATTTTTTAAATTTTTGCAGTGAATAACTGTTAAAAAATATTTTAATTATTGTAATAAAATTATTGGAATTGTCGGGTTCTATGGCGCAGCGGTTATCGTTGTGGGCTTCCGTACCAGACCTCACGTGTTCGTGTCCTAGCACGGACAGTATTTTTTTGATTGAATTATTAATTTCTGTTCGAAGGCATGGTTGTTTGTGATGTCCAAAAATTCCCTCCCACCCTTCCGATTTTTTTGATAATCGGGCGTAACGAGAGCGATTATTTAACCACTAGTCCTGTTCTAGTCTTATCCTTCTATCTCCACTACTCTTTGAAAAAGAGAGAAATAAAACTTCAGTTGAGATGCCTCCATTAGAAAGCAGTATGATCGAAATTGAGAGAGGATATGTATAAAAAAGGATTTCTTCATTAATTAACACTGTACATCAGCGGTTTCCAACCTTTATGTTACTGCGCCTCCCTTTGAAGAAAAAATATCTTTGCGCCTCCCCATCCTTTATTTCATATAGTAATAAAGACAAGTTTTAAAGAGTTAATAAATATGTTGGACTGTTCGCGCCTCTCTTTGCAATAGCCCGCGCCTCCCAGGTTGGAAATCGCTGCTGTACATGATTTACACCAGGCATGGGCAACCTTTCTTAAGTCTGGAGCCAAATTATCATTTTGTCTCCGAGTCGAGGGCCGTACCAAATTATTAAACATAATATTAAATTAAAAAAACACGTTGCTAAATATTTAAATGAACGACATAAAATTAATATTATATAATGATAACAATATTTAGTGTGAAGATAGGCCTTGTACTTGAATTACGACACTATCAATATTGCCATTGGTATTGCTTAAGGATAATCATGGTCGGACAAAATAGCTCGGTGGGTCGGTGGTTGCCCATATATGATTTACACGTATACATAAGTATCATTTACGTTGAAATCTATGACTTTGAATTACATATGTAGTGTTTCGTTGAAAGAATCTTTTGCTTAAAACATTTTTTTTATACTATATACATCATAATGCATATATACTGCCAATGCATATTTTTTATACTGCCAATGGGGATGCCACTGGGGAGAGCTTTAACGGTGTTCAACAATATTGCTTCGGATGTCGACATATTCCACGTAGACGTGGGTGAGTTCCGACGAATACTATTTTTTATGTATTAAAGTAGAGTTCGTCGGAGCTTACTCAGTTGACTTCTTTGCCATTATTTTTTTACTGATTTTAATATTAAATTGTACTATTTTTTTTCTCCATTGTAAAAGTTTTAAATTTATAATTTGTCAACCTTTTGCAATGTTAATTAAATAAATAAAATAAAATAAAAATGAGAAAATAATTATATATTATATTATGTAAGACGAATGAGAGTAATGTGATAAAAAGATAAAAATATTAATTTCCTATGTATTATATAATAAACAGTTTATTAATTCATGATTATAAATGACGTTATTGATGTAGTGATAAAACAAACAAAAAAAAAACAATCCCTTGATTTATTTCTATCGCGCCTTGTTAACTTTGTTGCAAATTTTATTGCGTTATTATTCATTGCTTTGAATTAAAATGGTGTAATATTAAACAAAAGTGATTTATTCCACAATAATAATTCATTCGCATGGCCTACATTCTGCGCAAACACTTTGGTCGACTGCTCCCAGTCAGGTAATAATAATGCCCGGCCGCAACCAGTAATGCAATAATGATAAATTATGAAAATGTATTAATCATGCAGCATTAATCTCTCTATATTTGCGTTTATTGGTTGTTTTTACTTTACTGCTGGTATATCGTTGCAGCGGTACATAAATTTAATATGCTCGCTATTATGCCGATCTCAAAAAGGATATTAATTTTAATGATATTTTCTGCTTATTGAGATATTAACCTGAAAGTTTTCGCCACTATCTAAAATGAATAATTGATTGTTATTTTATTTTTTTAAGTCGAACGCCAGCTACTATTTGTTTAAGAAAACATTTTTTATTGGTGTTTATATGTACACCAGTGGTTTCCGACCTTTTTGTCATTGCGCCTCCCTTTGAAGAAAAAAATATCTTCGCGCCTCCCCATACTTTATTTCATATAGTAATAAAGACACGTTTTAAAGGGTAAATAAATATGTTGGACTGTTCGCGCCTCCCTTTGCAATAGTCCATGCCTCCCCAGGGAGGCGCGCCTCCCAGTTTGGAAATCGCTGATGTACACATTATGTAAGGTTGCTTCATAAGCTGTTACGTATTTTGAGCTTAACTTTAAAATAAATAAATTAAAGGTTTCCCAATATTTTTAAATACATGTGCACTTTTGATGGATGGAAAGTCTTTGAAAAACCTTAAGGGTAGTTAATATTGCATCCGCTTAACAGCGGTAATATTCTAAATGTTAGTATCTTGAGCCTACTACTACTTTAGTTTTGTTTTTTTTTTTAATTTTTACCGCATCACTGTAATTTACGAAACACATGTTTCCAATGGCCATACTTCCAGTATGTCCAAGTTTTAATTTATACTGTATATTCAGGGGTGGGCTGGAGGTGGCTCGAGGGGGGGGGGCTCGCGCGAGCCCCTTGTTAAGATAAGAAAATCATTCGTCTTAGATCAAATCAGCACCGAACTACAATTACTGTAGATGGTTAAATTTTATTATGAAAGAAGACTTAGTAGCCCCTTAATTTTTTCATTCAGCGTTGTGGGGTTCCGTGCCGGACCTCATGGGTTCGAGTTAATCACTAGTCCTGTCTTAGTCTTATCATTTTATCCCTACTAGTCTCTTTGGAAAAGAGAAGTTGGGCGACTAAGTAACAAACAGTTATCGTAGAAAAAAAACCTTTTTTTGAGATAGGATGCCATATGCTCCACATTAGGAGCGAAAATGGATACAAATAAATGGATAAGATTTACCGAGCCCCTTGTTAAGATATTGGCAGCCCACCGCTGTGTATATTGTACCGAAAATGATTTTTTCATCTTATTTTCCATATGTGTCTTCTTCTTCTTTGACCATATTCGCTCCCTATGTGGAGAATTGTGAACTTGTGTTTCCCTGTCTCCCGCCAATTGCTTTGCTTCTATCCCATGACAAGCCAGCATCCCTCAGTTCCGCCGAGTAAATCCTATGGATAGTATCCGACGTTCGTCCGGGACGCCGGAATCTCACCGGTCAAAAAAAGAGGCAGGCAGGATTAAGGCTTTCCGGAGGCATCCGCAGCACGTGAGCCAGCCAGTTCCAACGTCTCTCCATAACCACTGACGTGACGGGGCGCTGTCTTTTACATACGGTTTTTCTTCTCGCAGTCTTCGTCAGGTGCCATGATTCGCTTCCGTAAAACAATACTGATAGAATATAAAAAAATGTATGAGGAATGATGCAGAGAGATATTTTAAAGCCCTTAGACTATTTTTTTTTTGAAATTCATAAGAATAAGGCCAATAATGAGGAAACCACTGGGGTCCCTGAACGACCTTCTTTGGATGAGAAGTATTTTTCTAGTCTCCGAGCCGCGAGAGTTAACAAAGGAATGCATGTCTGTGATGCATAAAATTCCTCCCACCCATCCTATCCTCAAAACGAATTACTGCCAACAAACATGTCATCGTCTCCTTCATGCTAAACATAGCATATGACCATATTATTTTTTTGCCAACGTTTAATTTAGGTTAAGTATAAATCATATTTTTTTGGGATACGAGTTTATGGAATATGTGTGTATTAAAATCCTGAGCTCATTACATAAAAAAAATCGAAAATGACAAAAGTTACGATACGTGATTATAGAAAATGAACGACGATTTGTCATAAAAAAACATCATTCCTACTTAGAAACACTTCAAAACATTCACCTACCAATGTAACAAACACAAAAGTTTTTATCTATCTGGATTTATTATGGTTTTCCACATTTATAGGTTGTAATTTATGAATATACGAGGTTTGCACTTTTGCTTGACGTAGTTGTATAAAACATGTAATTAAGTTAAACATTAACCTGAAAAATGCTGATAGCGGCGTTTATTTGATGCAACGTGTAGTTAATTGAAAAAGATTTGATATCAGTAAAGTAGATTTTTTTTCTCACATTTTCCAAACTCTTGATAATATTCTTGTGTATGATAAATTATTATGTTACGTGAATGATTAACAGTGGGCAACCAGAAATTAACTAAATCGTGATTAAGTGTTTGCTATCACAGTCTTATGATCAGTTTTGCCACTAGTTGGCAATATTTTTACACTACGCCCTGATCGCGAAAACAAGGATCAGTGACGTGCAGTCCGTATTGGGTAAGCAATATTGTTACACCGATTATGACCAAATTGTTGCGTATATATTAGGTGTTTTTACCGGTTATTAAGCTTAGAATAAAAAGAAATCAAAGTTAAGTGCAAGTGGAAACCCCAATGATATCTTATAAATATAATTTTTTTATCTATGTCCGCTCCTAATGTTCTGCCAATTTTTTTTTAATGAAAAAATATATTGGCATTGCAGCTAATGTCAATGCGCCAAATATTTTAAAGTTAAAAGATCATACGAGTAAAACTCGATAAGAATTTTTGTATTGTAAGTCACTCGATATAAACTTGAGGTAAATTGACATCTCAAACATACATGCCTTAAGCCTCAAATCTAAATTTGACATTGATCTAACCGGGAATCGAATCCAGACCCATCAGGTCGATTGATTACTCAGCCGAGCTTACGCTCTAAACAACTAGACCACAGCGGACGACATTAACCACTAGTCCTAGCCCTATCTTTTTTATCCCAACCCTCTTCAAAAAGAAAACTTGAGCAACTGAACAACAAACAGTTTCCGTAGAAAAAGATTTATATATCGACTGTGGAAAGGAAAAAGGACACAATGTATCAAACTTGATACACGTTCTATCAAAAGGATGTAAGCTTCAAATGCTAAATTAGTATATAAATTTAGCTTTTAAGTTTGAAAAAAGATGAGTTTGTGAAAATTGAAACCAAGAAAAAAGACTGAAACAAGGGTTTTTCCCAGACAATTTCTTTAATTAATATTAGAATATGTCAATTAAACGTGAGCTTAGAGAATTTCGCGCACTTCAAAATTGTGTATACATATTTCATAATTTGTATATGTCCCAAAATCATCAAATCACGTTTTTTGTGCTTCCTGTAAATTTTGCTATGTGTGGGTTACATCCTGTTTCCTTTCCACTGTCGATATATGAGCAGATATAGTTAACAAATTATATAAATATGTATGTAATTAATTTATCAAAAAATGTGTATTTAGAAGATACGAACCGTAAAATTAATGCTCATAGAGCTAATCCTGGCTTTTAAAGTCTGGATCCGCCACTGGTCGCGGTCCGTTAGTTATTGGAGGCAATAAATATAGCCTAATTGGATTTGTTGGTAACAAACAGCCGGTCGTAAGTCGAGTTAGCCGTTTCTTTCTAGCCGGGCAATTCGCAGTATGGTCTTCGGCTGTTTAACGAACACGATCTTGTGTCCAAAAAGGAAATGGCCAACTAACTTCGCAAACAGCTGTTTGTACGACGTAAATATTACCAATAGTAGAGGGTGCTGGTTTTCATGCTTGGAATAATGATATATCTTTTTTATATTTTTGATCGATTCGGTGTACAAGTTATCACATAATCCGTAGCATTTATATATAATACTTATTATCAGTGCTTTTAAAAAAAATAAATGTGCCGGAACTTAATTCTTGTCAAGCTTTTTTTCTAATTCATGTTCGTTTTAATAAAAAGGATATGGCATCCTAATGGAGGTATCCTAATAAAGTTTTCTCTTTTTTGTCTTTTAAATAGAGTAAGGATAGAAAAGTAGGACTAATATAGGACTAATGGTTAACCAATTGCTCTCGTTTCCCCCGGTTAATTTAAAGATTAGATGACAAGGATTAATATCAAAAATACCAACGCCATTTACGGTATAAAATCAAAAGATTTCAATGGAAAATAAAATGATTTGAAACATTAGAAATTTTGAGAAAAAAACGTGCCAGTACGCCGTTTCACATTGCAATATGTAATCATGCAGTTATTTATTAATGTCTGTTAATCCATTTTTTAAGATATAGTAAGACTCTGATTGGGATAACTGGGGTACTGTGCGTTCTTAGCCCTGGCAATCAAAACCAGCGTCATAGGATTCTAGGTGTATTCAGTAGCTTTGTACAGACAGTAGCCCTGAACTCAACAAATACAATGCTCAAAAAACTTTGAAGCGTACTTAAAAAAAAACACTTTGTGTTGGACGATAACATCACAAGCGAGGAGGTAATAGTCGAAGAAGTGAAATCTAGAAAAGTAGCATACTTAATTTACATGATAATTTAGCGGCAAGAAGAGAAGTATTATTAAAGTTCTTTTACAAGAGAAGAATTTCTGATATACGAGGGAGGCTCTTGCAGATGTAGAACATACTAGTTCAAGAATTTAATTGGACACTTTGACCCTAGTAGCAAATTTCCATATTATGGCAGAACCTTTACATTCTTTTCACATAAGGCTTCTAGGGTAGAATCACAAGGAAGAGGTATTGATGTTAAGATTGAACAGATGAGTACATAATAATAATTAATAAATGATAGAACTTATATCAATTAATTCTAAGATACTCAAGGTTTCAACTAAAAACTGAACAATGATTTGAAAAATTTCATAGATATATAAATAGTTTTTCACCTGATGAAGCCTCTATCTACATATATAGTGGTTACCAGTTATAAAGAGAGTGGCAATGATAGATTTTATCATGAGGAATATTTATTTTTTATTTTGAAAGTATACCCGAAACAGAGATCGGATAACAATATTATTTATTCTGTTATGCTATAAAAATGTTATGTTTCAAGCTTTATCTTATTTTATAACTTATAAATAAAAAATCAAAATAATTAAATTGTATTAACACTTATGTAAAAGACATACACAAAATAAATAAATTATACTCTACTAAAAAGCTTGTTATCTAAGAGTCTTATTAAATGTATGAATTAGGACAGTGTCTACGACAGTAGAATAACTTTCTCGTATTGCCCTAATGATGGAAGAAAGTAAGAGGGCTACTAGAAGCAACTATTCGTAAAATAATTTAAAACATCTTTGATACTCCAGACTAGTGTATGTGTATATAAATGAAAAAGATATAAAAATGTGAATATAATTTGCACATAAAAAGTTTTTTATATCAAAATATTTTGTATAATAAAATAACATATTGGTTTAGTATAAATAATAATGTTTGGAAATATATGTTTTATGATGTAGTTAATTATATTTTTAATGTAGTTTGATTGCCTTTGGTTGGATATTTTATTACTACTTATAAAAAACAGTATTTTTTATAATCTTTTTGCCATTTTATTTTAACACGCAGAGAAGCCATGTATATAAAAGCAATGATTGCCTTTAGTGACAGGAAACGTATGTTTAATACGATATTTTGAGATATGACGCAGAATAATTATAGGATTTTTTAAATTATTTTCTGATGATATATTTTATATGATAATTTAAATATATACTTAGAGTATTTGTACTACAACGAATTCTCTGATCATTAATAGTGATGTTTCATTGTAAGAGGCAGTACATTCACGACGGTTTTAGTATTTTTGACCCCCCTTGAAATTATCAAAAAACTTACCTACAAAACGTTTACATATTTCAATTAAGTAATGAATTCTTACGAAATTTTGGTTTTTCAGTTAAAATCAATGTATTTTGCTCGTTTTGTGGTTGGATATGGTTTAATATTACATATAGACAAACCCTCAAATTATTAATTAGGATATTCTTTTCACACATAACTAGTTAATTAATTGTTAATTGATTTCCACTATTTTTGTATTCTTATTTAATTTTGAGGCTATTTTATGAACAATAATAAAAATAACAAATGAATATTTTTTTGAGATTGAAAACCGTTTAATATGAAAATCATTTTTTATTAAAATGTTTATATTTTTTAATTGGCTTATGCGACTCTTTTAATTACCTTATTCGAAAATTTTAAGACAGTTAAGACACGTGTTTTATGCAAGATGACAGTATCAAAAAATTTCAAATTTATCTAGCATTTATTATCTATATATTAAATGTCAAATCACATTTCATAATAGTATAAATCTGATTTCAATCAAAACAATTTTTGCTGCAAACAAGCCAAGCCCAAGAATTTTTACAGGTGGCATTGCCACCTGGTAATTTCTATTACTTGAATAATTCATGAAATTATTTATAATTTAAAGTTTATATTATGTCTTATAATGTCATTCTTATAAAGATTCACAATATTTAAAAATAATTAATGCGTGGTTACCGTTCAAAATGAAATCATTAAAAACTATTGAGATTTTATTAAAATATATACTCGTGTGTGTCATGTTGACAAATCGCTTACAAATAGTTTGGTTTCGTATATTTTACTCTTGGAATAAATTATCGCACTGAATTAAATATCTCAGAGTTTATTCAATAAGTATTAATAAAAAAGACAGATACGTCTCATTGCAGATAAATTGATTTATTTCTGTTGATTCGTAGTAATCGTTTCTCCGGTCGCATTTTATTAAATAAGTTATTTTTTAAAAGCCTTATCGCACACGTGATAATACTATTTACTTTTTTTCTCTGATTTAGTTATTTTGTTGAAAAAATGGTTACAATTTCAAGCGATACTATCAAAAAACACGATTAACGGTTACAAAATAACACGAAATACACCTTAAGATATTAATAGTATAAAAGATTTGAACCTAGCCTGTACTATTTAGAATACTAATTACAATGTTTAACATAACTTTTTCTGAAACATTGTATGCATATACTAAAAATAAAACGTTCATTAAGATTTGCCAATATTTTGATAAGATTATGAAAACTGCTGCCTTTGTTTTCACAACCTTAATATAAATTTAGCTATACCGAGGGTAGGTACTAAGGGACTATAGCAAACAATCAAAACCATGGATTTCAAAAAAAAATCACTGTATGAATCTTTAAATCTAATTATCTCAGAATAGATAAGCTACCTTAAAACTAAAGTTGCAAATGCAGTTTTTTACGTCACTTTTTTTTCGTTTCCTATCATATTTGTGTGCTTAATTAAACATCAATAAAATTATTTGAAAAAAAAGACTAAGCAGAAAAAAGTTTCCCTGTAAAGTTGCCTTAATAAACATGATGTAATATTGTAATATTTCCTCGGAGTACTTCGGATATTATAAACATTATCTCTAAAATCTATACATATATTAATAGCCGATAATGTTGGCTGAGTGTAAGTCCGTGATTTCGCCTTTTTTTCCGATTTTCATTCAAATCTTTCATTCATCGAAAGATGGTAAAAATAAAATACTGCAGGGCTGTCGATATATGTCCCGAATTTTTCTTCTTCTCCGAAATATATTTGTTTGCATACTTGAAACATTTGAATTATTCTAAAAATTATGAAATATAAATACTGCAGGGCTGTTGATATTGGATATAGCAGCTCAGCAGGACAGCTCAATTATGATTTTTATGAATATATTTTATTATATCTGCTGGGTGTATTCATAAAAAAATCCATTTAGAGAATTAATTACGCTTAGATTTTCAGGCTTATTCAATAAATAGGTTTGCAATTTATTTTTCACGCCAGTAAATTTTCTGACTATTTAAAAATGCAGCAAAAATCCCCCCCCCCGTTGAGGGCAACGGGATTACAGCTAGTAACAATTTATTTTTTTACTGCTGCATTATACTGGTAGTTCGATTTTTGAAATGTTTAATTAATGAACGCTATTTGCAGAGACAATATATTATTTTTAAGTGGGTAATTCTAATAATATTTTACATATAGAGAAAGCTATAAAACATTAAAAAAACGATATATTATCATGTTATGCACGATGTTAGACAAAATTAAAATTAATGATTGGTGATCATGTTGCCGAGAAATAATTGCTAAGAAATTTTTAGTAAATTTATTCATAGAATATCGTCGATACATAATCATTATAATTTTCACATTAAATGCGTTAAGTTTGCTCATATAAAATAATATAACGTGTTTATGTGCCAAAGTGGACATCGCTTAATAAAGAACAGCTGATATTTTATTGAAAATATATTCAAATTGTATTCACACGGATAATATATTTGAATTTTAATATCAAACATATTTTTATTAACACTACAGAGTTTTAATAGATGGTAATCGTTTCTATATAATGGCATACGTTTCCATTAAATATTTAACGAATTATTTTTTACACGACAACTGTTTCTAAGAAAACGTATTGCGTTTGCATCAAGTCGCAAAATATGTATACGTTACAGTTAAAGTATGCACTTAGTCAATGTATAAATTGTACCCAGTAAAAGTATACACGAGTTAGGTGTACATTAACTACACATACGTAGGTAAATGGCGGTATTTAAGCAATAAATTTACTTTCAAATATAAGGTCGTCTTAATTCTAACATCACGTCATTTTTTAAAATATAATTTCATGTTTTGGTGATTTAAGTTAAAAATAATATCAACGCATTTATTGCATTCGTTTAATATCCAAATTTGCAAGTGAAAGGAGACAACAAGCAAACAACACAATATAACGTATTTCTTCTTATATTTATCTATTCTAATTTCATTGAAGTCCTCTTCATTTAGTATATACAGTAAACCCCCCAATAATGAGCTCCCCGCTAATGAACCCCCCAATAACATTTGCGGCAGGTTTTCCAATAATGAGTTAAATCCCTCGAATAATGAAAAAAATAAAACTCCTAATTAGGCTTTCATAAAAATAGTTCATACAAATCTGTATTTAAAATACATATATAAATTCACATGTCTTGATAAATGTGCACGACTTAAATAATTTTGAATACGCATATGCTTAAGTAATATACATATTTATGATCAATTAATTAATTAAAAAATAATATATAATTCCGCATTTCAAATAAAAAAAATTCAATTGAAAATCTTAACCCCCCAGTAATAGTCCCCCTATCTCTTCATTATTGGGGGGTTTACTGTATAAACATTATAGAATATTTTTAAAAGTATAATTAGGAATAGTAAAATATTCTATTGCAAAAAAACAATAGTATAAGAATTTGTTTCTGTAAGTTGAAATATTCAATTTTAACTGTCTCTTGAACACTTAAAATAAACTGACTTACGTTGTGTTAGAATTAAGCCGACGATACTCTATTAACAAATGATGCGCGCGTTGGAGCCCTCGAATCTTAGGGGCCTCAGAAACAGCTTATATAATATTACTCAAATACACAAATGTTCAGATTTTTATATATTTTTGTCATTTTACTAAGAAATTTCTGACGTATTTATGTTATCCGAAAAATAGGGCCTCTAATTTTTTTGCGCCTGGGGCCTCCCGTGTCCCTAATCCGTCACTTTCGACAATAGTGTAAATACATGGAATAGATTCTTTTTCGTTTAAACAAATATGGTCCCCAGAATCACATGTAAGATATGGTACAATGCAAATGTGGTAAAAATTTCATGACATTGTTACGTGTTCAAAACTAAAATGTATTTCCTCCTTTCTTTTTATGTGCGTATATTTCATTGCATTTTGTTAAGTTTTACGCTTAGCCCTGCAGAGAACAATGCACTTTAGCTTGTGCAGGCCAAACACATTGCAAGAAACATGCGAATTGTCCCGCGGAGTTACGTTTCACCATAAGTATCCAGTTACGCCAATTGTTACAACAACTTTGTAAAAAGAATCTGAGCATTCTACTTGGGTGGGGTTCATTTGTTTATACAATCTTTAAATACGTGAGCGTAGGGTCATTGCACCTGGAAATTTGAATATGTATGTATTTAAGCATAGTTTGCTTTGATCAAAAATGGAATGACATCTTTATAAGGAAACACATATCTTAATTAATACATTTTTCTCCATAATCTGAATTCTAATTGAAATATGTTAAAAAATCACATTTAAAATACAAAATATAGTCGAACATAATATAAACACAGAAACGCAAAAATATATTATTAACACCAGCAGTAAAAAAGCGCAGATTAGTAGCATTATAAAAAATAGTACATATGTACCAATTTCACCTGTCAAAATTGCTCAATGTGCTTGATTTGTACCGTGTGCAGACATAACGGAGATTGTGTGTGCTGTATTGCATTGCTTCCCAACTTGGAGTCCGCGAAAATTTTCATTCATTCAACATTATTTGTGATAAAATATGTACATGTAAAATAAAAAAAATTCGGGGATCCGCAGATTATTGTTTTCAGATTTAGGGGTCCGTGGCATGAAAAAGTTTGGGACGCACTGCTGTATTGTATTGAACGTTACATTACAGGCAGATAAATCAAGTCACATTATTTTATCATGTCTGATCCCATTATGGTGCATATGGACTCTCAATATAAAAGAGATAAAGTAAATCTCAACAGAAGTATTTCTTCGACAAGTGATTGTTACTCTCTTTTTTCCAAAAAAGTAAGAATGAAAGGATAAGGCAAGAACAGAACTAGTGGCTAACTAATCTCTCTTTCTATGTCCCTGTTTTTATGAGGTGAGAGGGGTTAAATCAAGACATTACAAACATTGATACCTTCGAACAGAAATTCATAAATCGATTGAAAAATCAATTTATTAAGCTTTCCGTACGGGGATTCAAGCCTGTGAACTTTGTAACTGAAGCCAACGATTATGACCACTCGTCCACGCAGATTTATTAAAATAATACACCTGGTCCGTCAAGACCGTGGTGCATTGGTCAATGTCGTATGATTCCGTGACGGATTACAAAGGTACAAATTGTATTTATTTCAATCGATTTGTCGACTTCTGCTCGAATGTACGGGCGTCCGAAAATAACGGAGTGCTGCGATAGCGATTAGCTCAAAATGTCTTTTATAACAAAGATAAGTTGAGCTAAAAAGTAAGAAGCAGTTCTCGTTGAAAACTTTTTGTTTAGATCTTCATTAAGACGGCATATGTTGTGCAAAAAATGTAATACATACTTTTATATATGTACACTGTATTGGGTCTCAAATAATTATATTTTTATTTTATGATATTGATAACATTAAGATGTATAAGTTCTTTTTTCATTTATTTATTTTGTGATAAACGCTGTTGTCTGCGGTTTGAAGGAAAAAGAATACGATATCTCAAACTATAAATTAATTACAAAATTTATTGCCACCAGCGGTCATAATTCACGACGTTATCTTCGGCCTCTTGCAAAGATCGTTCTCTAACGTCGTGGCAGTACAATCGCGGGTCAAAATGATATAATGCTTTCGTGGTGATGTGGACAAATTACAATGAATCTTCCGCGACCGCAATATTCGATATCTCTGAGAAACCCGACACTTTTGGTGAAAGCCAATATAGGGACACACAGCCAGTTTTCGTATGGTTCTCAAAATGTGTTCGAAGTCTAAAAATAACATTCCGATACTGATAGCTAAAATATTGAGAGTTCGTAAGGTGAATGAGGTAAAATAATTCACAATGCTGATCACATTTTTTGGGAACGTGCAAACATGAACAACGATCGGAAAATATTGCTCAAGACAATACGATACGACTAAAGAGTAGGATTTGTTGGCTCCGTTGGTCATGCTGACTTGGTTGCATCACTTGTATCTAAAGCAGGGGTGGGGAACCTTTTATTCTCTAAAGGCCGCATTCTTTTTTCTGATTCGACACAAGGCCGCAGTAAACATCGACTAGGGAATCTTTGGCCGGAAACAGGACTTTACGGTCAGAATATGTCAGGAATTTACATAAATTTACAGAATTGCAGAATTGGCCGGAAGGACACACCAGAGTAGCCAAAAGGCCGCAGGTTTCCCACGCCTGATCTAAGGCATTCAAGGACTTCAACGCGTCTTGTGGAAAGAGAATGGAATCCAATTCATAACCGCTTTTTATTTTTAACTTCATTATTGTCTGCATACTGGATTGCATGCAACCAGGAATTCCTTCTCGGGATATCCCTGGCAAAAATCTGAACACAACTAACATTGTTACGCTATAGAATACACCCTGTAAGATGTATCTAAAAAAGTTCGTAATGTATTATTGACGGTTATATTTTTTCGACTGACGTAAGAAATCATGCCTTAGTTTAAAAAAATTAGCATTCTTTTTTAGTATTGATTGAATTGGTATATGATAGTATAGTTGGTAGAACTCCATTGTAATTAGGTGAATAGATATATCAAAGTTCTTGGAAAGCTGTTGCAATAGACGAGAAGATGTATTGCATATCTCTTATATGCCAGTATATATAGCTAAAATAATGTACGTTTAAATATATGTAGTTCTGATGAGGGCAGAAATCGAAATAGCTATCAGCGATGCATGCATTAATATTTTTAGAGCTAAAATACATTGTTATTTCATCATCATACTGCACTTTTTTACTTTTTGTTGAGTGGAATTAATGTGGAATTATTAAGAGAGTGTTTTAGTTTTTGAAATACATATAGCATGTCTACCAAATATTGATAAAGTGTACAGAAAAGAGATTGCAACTGCGGAATCCTAATTGTCTCTCTCGTCTTGTAAATTTTGCCTACAGCTGTATTGATATACATATTTTAATAATCAAACTGAAAAATGTAAATATTGTGCGCAAAAACTTATTAGTTTATAATTGATGATAATAATTTAGAGCTCGAACGAAACATTTGAAGACCACTGTATTTAATTTAGCCTAATGTGTAATTGAAAATAATTTATTTATAAAGATAATTTATACAATGGTTTTATATTTCGAAGGTAACTATTAAATGCTTAAGTTGGCAGCTTGGAGAGAAAATCAATGCTGAAGTTTATCACATACAACTTTTAAATTATAATTAACGCAGTGGTTTTTAAAAATATTGAACTCAAGAGATCGTCACCAATTATTGCTGATAACAGTAGCGAAGAGGAAGCATAGTTAGCTATATGAAGTGATTTAAAAAAAAAAAGAAATCAGAACTTCTTTTCAAGATTTTTACCAATTTTTTTTCTTCTCATCCATGTTCGTTCCCAATGTAGAGCATATGGCTTTCTAATGGAGGTTTCTCAATAAAAGTTTTACTACGAAAACTGCTTGTTACTCAGTTGCACAACCTCTCTTTTTTTCGAACAAAGTTATTTTTTTATCACTGACGCCCTAAGCGATATTGATCAATTATTAATTTAAAACGCAATTTACATAATTGCGTCGCCTAAGATATTTTGCCGATATGTTTAGGTTTAAATTAATATAAACAATGGTTTAAATGTACACAAGCACAGATAGATATCTTTAAAAATAGTCTGAGTCGGCCGAAATAGCATAAATCATGACAACGGATTCCACAACTCTGAAATATGTTCTCATTCATGAAACATACGAATTACAATGATCTTGCTGAAACCAACGTCCTTTCAGACAAGAGCTCAATTATATTGTAAATGTATGTCCAATTTACCGGAGATATCTTCTTGATGATTATACATTTCGAACATAAGGTAATAATATAAAAGTACAGCGTCAATTTTTTCACTTAGAGGTCATCACATTATTGCAAAATAAAGAACACAATTTCGATTATAGTGCAATTGAAAAGAAAATGAGGTATACAATTATATTAAATGTAGATTTGCCGTTCAAGAAATTTACGTTTTGTGGTTTCAGGGATATAAAACACTCAATTGTAATCAATGGAAAGGGTGACTATTGAAGAGCGGTGAACAATGAATTACTTTCGGAAAATATGGTGGTGTGATTACAAGGGTTACAAGTTACGACTAGATCTCGTGGGGCACAAGTATACACCATTCAAACGTGAAATTGCAATGATGAACTAGAAGTTAACTTTGAAATTGACGGAGGTTGTGTTTAAGTTTTGTTATGTTTGCGATACATAATTCATTTATCCTGATTTTTTAATTCGTTGATAATGAGTGTACATATATACCAGCGGTCGGCAACCCAAATGCAATGGCGTGTTACAAAACAGGTAATTCAAAGTACTGGAACATTAGCGTGCCACTGAAATGAAACTAGTAAATCTATCTTATATTAACACAATTTTATTGTATCAAATTGATTACTACACGCTGTATAAAAGTATCATATTTTTTAAACCATTAGTGACTCCCTTGAGATTAAACTTTGAAAGCTAGCACATCAATATTTGGTTCATTTTCAAAATTTGAATAAATCGTCATTTTCGAGACGTGCCACCCAAAATCTTTTCGCGTGCCACCTAGTGGTACGCGTGGCATAAATTGCCTACCGATGGTATATGCGACTTGATCTTGGCGAAGGGATGATGATGAAGAGAAACCAATCATTACCTGTTGTATTGGGTAAATAATAATATATTTTAGTATTATTTTGAGTGCGGTTAAGATTATAGATATATTATTGATTGCCATGAATGTCAACATATAATGAAATAATTATCTAAGTGTGAAATCATCACCAATGAACCACTGCAACATATGATATCTGAAGAGAGCTGTTTTGTAAGTTTGTCCAGCTGCACCCCCGGTTTAAAGACGTGTTGATTAACTATCAGATTCTTTATATATTCAGATAAGCATATATGAGAAATGTTACAAAAAAGTACACTAGAACGTTACCATTCGTACACGGTGATTAAATCACTTAATAATGAAACTCCAGCAAGTAAATGGCAACTTAATAAGTAACCTGCATTGTTAAGGTATACGAAATTGTTTGATAGCTTATATAACATGTCCAAACATTTCTTTCGGCTTATATGATATCAAAATAATAATTCTACCATTTTAATGAATTTCAAAAATTTTAGTGTTGATTATTGTCAATTGAATGTTTTCTTCTACAGACACTTAGAACATGCTTGATGGTGGTGACGCTAATTGAAAAGTTTTTACCGTACTCACGACTAGGGAATCCAATCCCGGGATCCCGTACAGTTTTCGATACATTTCAATCCCGGGATTGAAAGAAATGATCCCGAAATCTTCGGGATTGGTTATCTTATAAAATAGAATCGTCTTGGCTTTGTAAAATAAAACGCACCCAATTGATTGTCGAATCCTTAAATATAATAAGCAATGTTCCATTGTTCAATGTTTCACAAAGCACAATTAAGATAACATATTCGAAAATAAACTCTGCAGACGAAAGTAATAAAATGAAATACTAGAAGTCACTTATGCTAATAAATTACGTTTTAATGAATCCCAAAAATATTTAATTCTAAAGCATATTATAGATTACTGTAAGTGGACACTTTTGGCGATAAGAAGTTTTGTTATCAGTTTGAATTGTTTCTTTCGCATATTGCAATGTTGATTGATTTTTTGTTTATTTTAATGCCATTTCGGCTTTGCTTTACGTTTTATGCGTTGTTATGTTTTTTATTATCTGTCAAATCCAGTGTGTAGATAACTTGAGTGGTGTTTCTATGGTTCTAAATATGTATGTATAAGACTTTTTTTTAAATACAATTTCTGGCTGAGGTAAAACAATAATAGAGTAACTTTTAAAAATTAGACTCAACAAAAAGTCACTCCTTTTAGCTCCTATACAATAATAGTGTCAAAAAATATATTTCATTATTTCTACGGTCGCATTCCCAAGATACTATAATAGAGAATACAATATAGAATAAGTTGTATTATTAATTTTTGACCAATATTATAAATTTCATTTATAAAAATGAAATGTGTAGCACTATAAAAAAAAAACCCCAATTTCGGGACTAGTCGACTTTTTGGCTCGGGATTGGATTCCCTACTCACGACATTAGTGGGTAAAGAAGAAAACTGTTTTAAAGTTGACTATGTCAGAGCTTACTCTGTTCGCATTTAAAAAGCAATGAAAAAATAAATCGCTACTTCAATATTACAATTAAATAACTCTGACTTGATCATTGTTGGAAAAATTAAGTTAATACTTCATTTCATGAACATACATCTAAGCGTTAATCTTTTTTAAAAATGAAAAATTGTGTTTTGCTTAATCGGGAATACTTAAATAATGTTTAATGGAAGTTTGCTAACGTAAATGTGACGAAAGCTATTTCAAAAATATTGAAAATCAAGTAACCTCGTTGTACTATTGAAATGGCGTCTGATAACGTCAAATTTCGGATGCAGCGTTTATTTAAAATGAATTTCATATATTGTTGAAGATTTTATGATGCACATAAAAAACTTCATTTCGACCGCAGGCTCGGGATTAAAATCCAATGCTTTTCAGAAGAATTGTGTGGTTTTCGAACCAGCGACGGCGCAGGCAAGCTTCAATTATGGCTGCCATAAATCAATCGTTGATTTATATACTTATGGTAAATTATAATCTGGCCTGTCGGTCATTCGAGGATAACCAGGTCAGTGGTTTTAAATCGGACGGCGAATAAATAACATGCTATTTTAACGATGTAATTTATATAAACAGTGGTACTCAGTAATCAAATTTAATCGTTAATACGATGTACCTATATTTCAGTAGGAACACATTTTACCGAAGTCATGTCTTCCGGTTATTAAGAATTTGATCAAACTTATTTAGAATCAGGGTCGGATATTTGGTGTCAGAATCGTGTATTTATGGTAGTCTGTATCGAATCCATAACGAAGGGTTTAAACGCATAGATTTATACCAACAACTTTCAAATCCCAATACGTACAGTTTCATAAGTGCATACGGTAAGATTAACGAATACAATTAATTGTCTTATCAAATTTGTCCCGTTTGTAAGCCTAAGCAATTCAATAATCAAAATTCATTGTATATACTGTCGATTTTTTTAAAACAAAAAAGGACAATATAATCGATTGTGGAAAGGAAAAAAGACGTAACCGACAGTTTTTCCAAAACAACTTTTTTCGATAATCATAATTTATCCAATTTGATATACGTTCTATCAAAAGGATGTTAGCTCCAAATGCCGAATTAGTTACTAAAATTAGCTCTTATGTTTGAAAAAAGATGAGCTTGAGAAAATTGAAACCAAGAAATAAGACTGAAAAAAAGTTTTTCCTAGACAATTTCTTAAATTAATATTAGATTATGTCAATCAGTTTAAGTTTCCGTGCACTTCAAGGTTGTGAATATTACATAATTTGCATATGGCCCAAAATCATCAAAACACGTTTTTTGTGTCTGCTGTAAAATTTAATATGTGTGGGTTACGTCCTTTTTCCTTTCCGGAGTCGATATGTATATTTAAATACATCAAAAACTAAAATAAAATACCATATCTTAAACTAGCTTAATTTTCGCTCTACGCTTAATGAAATATCATAACTCATTTTTTTTATTGAAATTAAATAATTAAAAATTCTCTAACAATTGAAAACATTAAATTACAAAATAATCAAGCAGAAGACGAGAACAAAAATGGTTTGACCTATGTATATCTAGCAATTAAGAAAGAAACGTTGGAAAAAAAATAACAATATTTTGTCAAATAAAATGTATTTATTATCGATAGACTTATCCTAACATTACATCGAGATGTTTATTTATTTTATTTTCAAAGTAAAACGTATTTACTATTTAAAGACTTATTTATGCAGAGATAAATCCAACTATTTATATTTTTTAATTATTGTGTATGATATTTATTATGCAGTTCTGCGACTCTTGAATTATTGTTATATGTACAGCACAGCTATCATAATTTAAAGTTTATTGCCTGTTTTCAAAAGAATGGTTTCAGAAATAAGCAGAGAGGCTGGCGCAAGCACGACTCGCAAATCATATAATAATGTAATATACATTCAATTCATAATTATTGGCCTTCCGTTTTACGTGAACAAAAATACCATCACTGTCTCGGTGATTTTTTTAAAAATATTATACTTACGTTCTCTGAAAATGAATATTTAATTATAAAAACGCGTGTACAACGTTATTATTATTTTTAATTTGAATGAAAATAATTCGAGGTTTTTAACTACTTTACGTTCTCGTGTGAATAATAAGGAAGTCTTAGAATATTCGACAGTGAAAGAGTAAATATAACCAGTGCCTTTTTTTGAAAATGAAAGATACCGGAGCCCACTCCTTTTTAAACTTTTTATTAAAGTCCTATTTTATAATCTGTCCGAATACGAGCATTGCTTGTTACTCAGTTGCCTACCTTCTTTTATATAGTGCTAGGGCAGGACTAGTGGTTATATAATCATTATCTTTTTCTTGTCAATTTAAGGATTGGAAGGTTGAAAAGATTTTTTAGATATCACAAGCAACCATAATCGATTGAAGAAAATGCTGTTTGTAATGGGACTTGAATCTGAGAAATCCTTGTCTTCCTCCGAGTGACCTCCGATCATATTTAGAAAAGAAAATGGTTTCAATGGTGCTCTATTGAGTTTAATGAATACAAGTGACAAAACTGTTGCGGATGGAATCCGTGTGATACAAAAAGGGTACTAAATCAAGCATTCGTCACCTGTTTCTAGTCACAGAGTAACTCTATGGACCTGGTATTGTTTTTTATTGTGATATATTTATCAGTGTTGCGATATCTGGTACATTACATTCAAAATAAACCTAAGATAGGGACAAACAGTCAATGGTTTCTATAAAAAAATATCAAAAGTTATCACAGAAAAATAAACATAAATTTTAAGAAAAAAGGTGCCGGAACGCCGTTTCAGTGCGTTACATGAGAACAAAAGCACTGAGTATAAGTAATACATTTATCAACTATGTACTGCAATTATATGAATTTTTATAATCAGTTGTAAGGTTTTCACTGTCATTATTATTGGTGAATAAGCATTATATTACGAAATAAAAACACTCTTTGTACTTATTCTTCATTATTTATAATAAAATAGATTAGGATTAGTTTCTTTTTAACTAATTTGATATATTATCACGATACAGTGTTATTTTATGTTAACTCAATTATTGCATAGGCTGTGTAACAAATTGTGATTCGTGTTTTGTCTCTTAGAGAAATAGTTTAAGACAACCGTAAGATTATTTGCTGTCTTAAAAAAAATGTTTGTAGATAAACTGACGATAGTTTGTCTGAAGATACTTCTGACAGAGGCAAAATAAAATTCACAATTTGCTGCAGATTTATGTTTCTAATTAATTGTAATTTTCTTTTTAAATGAATTTCTACAGTGTTACAACCGAATTCATTAAAAATGTTAAGGCTTATACCACTTGTAAAAAAATCTGATGAAAATCTGAAAAGATGTACCATTTTAACTTGACTGTGGCAGAACTCAGAACTAAAATTGTCGCCCTAGGACGTGTTGACTATGGCAACGTTAATAATGCGATGGTGGCGCCCTCGCGGACAGACATGTTACGCTGGTACATCTTTACCACCGAATATAATCTTTTTACTGACCTTTTGGGCGTCGCATTGTTTATTGAAAATAAAAGTTAATAAAAAATTAATAAACCTGCTTTATCAAACAGTTAGGAAAAAAACCTAATATTTTTTTCGTAACACGATTGCTTTAAAAAATATGTTGAGCAAAGTGGATATTGCATTTGACGTTTATGTTTTTGGCAATACGTGAAATTAAAATGATAAATTAATTTTAATGTATTCGACTATATTTTTTTTTATATCTACGTCGTGATTTTGATGCATTTGCGATTACATTAAAAATGTTTTTTACCTAATACACAATGACTAATGTATTATTTACTGGACTGCAAGTCATGACTGATCTTTTGATTTATGTATACAATATGTAATAGAAACAAATATACGATGTTGCATATTCATAGGGATCAGTGATGATCAAACAGCGGCACGTAAACTACAAAATATAAAGTGAATCGATATACATATTCAGGAAATCAATTTGTATGTATTCCATCAAAAGAATCCTTTCTCTAACATGGCATTGATTCCGACGACAGGATTGTCTGATGGAAATAAATACCTGTTCAATATAATTATTATATTCTATCCACTTCAATGACACAAATTTAACTTGAAGAATAACAACCAATTTTTATATTGAAAAAATATTTGAGAAGTACAAAGGATTCGCTGTGTGTTTCCAGAAGCAGCTTTTGATTTATAAATGTGTCCTCGAGAGGTGAAGTGAGCCAACTAGTAATATGGTAAACTCTTTTCTTGGACTTTTAAGTACAATCACGTCTCTTTATTTAGGGTAAGATTATTTCACTTTTACGATACTTTAAGACATGTAGAATATTACAAATCCATTTAACTTGTTTCTTCTAAAATACCACTTGGCTCACTTCACCGCTAATGGGCCCATATATATTATGAAAAATCTGATTAAAAGGTTGCGAATAACTGATTAGCAACAAGTACACTAATAGAAAAATGAAAGTGTTTTTCAATGAAGCTAATTATTTACAGACATATTTAACAAAAAATCTGATAAAGTTCTTAATGTCAAGACTTTTTAATTAATTTCTGTATAATTTTATTATTCATATTACAAAACGAAACATGCATTTATGATATTTTGGGTATATTGTTTTTTTATTATTAAAACTAGCTTTATATTATAAGATAACATTTCATAATTTGATTTGAACATAATTTTATTCAGAATAATAATATAGAAATATGTACTCGTAAATTGTAAAGCTTTGAAAATATAAAAAAGTACTAATTTTTGTGATTTCTTAAAAAAAATTGCTTAAACAGGATAGTTCTCTTTCCCTACCTTGCCTCCATCGAAATTTTTCTTACTGTAACGTTTCTGGAAAGTTCATAACGAAGTCTTCTGACGGAATTATCATTCGACTTCTCATGGTAAATAATTTTATTTATTGACGTTTTCCTCTTCTTGTAGATTTCGATTTACGTCAATCGGTAGCCCTGGGCTAGTCATGACAATTGGAATTGCATTTTTTAGTACTCCGCAAGCAAAACATTGGAGGGCGGTTGTCGGACACACAGCATTACAATGCAACGCCGGATTACAGATTGCTCGTTAATTGATTGTCGCGCGGCGGTTCGCGATCCCTGTATCGGATCGCCGTGCACATGCCGGCATAGGAATGTATAGGGTCATCGAAATTTTATGTCGAATTCAACATTCAATATATGTTATAATTTCACATAATATTTCTTTGGCGTATAACTAACTCTATTGAGTTACAATAGCCACGAACTTGAATATCCGACCGGACACATTTTTTAAATTCTAGTCAGTTAAATTTGTATTTCCTTCCAAAAAAGAAGGGGTAGGGCAGAGCAGTATTTGCCAATATGCTTAAAAGGCTGATTCCTAGGGCCATAAAATTTCTAAGGACCGCCAGCTGAAATGTCTTCTTCTTTGGCCATGTTCGCTCCCTATGTGGAGCATATGGCCGCCACGCGGCACCTCCATGTTTCCCTGTCTCCTGCCAATTGCTTTGCTTCCTCCCATGACATGCCAGCATCCCTCAGTTCCGCCGAGTACATCCTATGGATAGTACCCGACGGACGTCCGGGACGCCGGAATCCCACCGGTCGAAAGAAAAGGCAGGCAGGATTGAGGCTTTCCGGAGGCATCCGCAGCACGTGACCCAGCCAGTTCCAACGTCTCTCCATAACCACTGACGTGACAGGACGCTGTCTTGTACGCTCCCTTATCTCTGAATTCCTCACAAGCTGAAATGTATATATAAGTATTGATATGTAATATTATATTATTTCATGCGATTTTTGTATTATGTATTTCAATTAACACTTGCGTTCCGTTTCCCTTCCCGTCCTAACATTTGGGTTTGGATACCTTACATGTGAAATAGTCAAGGGCCTCACTACATCAAAATCAGGCCCAGGCGGAGAGATGGAGTGCGATAAGCTCAATTCTTATTTTACACATATTTATCTAGTAACTGAACATTATCTGTTTTAATTCAACACAACATCAATTGAGATTTGAGGATTCGCTAGATTGAGCGATTTTCACAGTTGAAATGGACATGTAAGAAAAGAAACTCCATGTATATTTTTAAAAATATGCTAGATATTTTTCATCAGTGTTTCTTGTATACAATTGCACTGACGTGCTTATCGATTTATATTGGAAGTTTTCTATGATTTACTGCAGAACTGATAGAAAGAACATTTAAAAAAATCATAATAAGTTTATTTTGAGCGTATAAATATTAGGTTACACAAGATTTTTCATTTACTTCACTACTTCTATCGTTTTAAGAATTTTGCTTTTTGTACATTGGAATCCGACAAGATTTATTTATTCCTATTGCAAATTTAATCAGCAACCCTGAGCTTATTAGCAGTATTAAAGTCTTGAGAGCGAGAATGCTGTCGAAAGATCTTCGAATTCCCCTTTTGCAGGAACTTTGTTTATATCAGGGCGGCATTAAGTTATTATTGGTAAAAATAACGCCCTCGTCAAAGAAACGTATTATATATATATATATATGTATATTATTTGTTAGTTAGTACAGTTACTGGTCTGACCATATGTGACCTTGGGTATGAGGCGACCCGATTATTTAAATCCGATTTTCGGAGAAAAAGGAACAATTTCTTCACCATTATAATAGTATGAAAAGTAAAACGAAAATGATCAAATAATAGTAAATTATATGTTAAATCGTTTTCTATCAATGTCTTTTGTTCTCTAAGTTTTTAGATACTTAAAGAATTTCAATAATATGGATCAAAATGCAAGAAATCAACATTCACTAGAAAATCAATCGTCAAACTGTCACTTGCATGCTACCGATTAGGGCTTCCAAACCGGCTTAAACTGAAACCGGTTAACCGGTTTTTCGGGTGATTCAAAAAAAACGAAATCCGGTTTAATTTGGGTGGTTAACCAGGTTAATTTAAAAATCTTTTTCTGGTTTGAGCACCACAAGATTATATTAAACTATTCAAAAGTAGAGTATAATTATTTAAAAATGTTGTATATAATAATAGTATTATAAGAAGCGTAATATAATAAAGTATTTTATATATAATAATAACAATTATGTAATCGAAATCATGGACAACTATACTGCTTTCAATCAAATATCTGTAATACGAAAGGATTCTCATAATATGATAATTAAATAATGATAATAAAACAAGTGAACCTTCCGAACGAAAACAGCGATGTTTTATCTACTTTCTAATTGTATGCACTAATTGACTGTTTTTAAGTAATCAAAATACTTTTTATTGAAACATTGGTTATTGGGTACTAAAATTGGTTTTTTGAAAATAAATCTTGTTTAAGCCGGTTACCCGGTTTATTTATTTGAAAAAAAACGAAAACCGATTAGCTTAAATGTCCGGTTAATTGGAAGCCCTACTACCGACAGCTCACGAAGTTACTTTTGGTAACGAGATTACTTTCGTCTACATAACATATTTTTTATACTGAATCCCTCTTCACAACCCCAGCTTTAGTTTATTATATAAACTATAGACGTAGACCTGCTTAATTAAGTAAATTTTTTACAAAGTAGCTCTCATATTATTATGGAGACAACTTGTCTAGAATCTCTTAAAACTTAAAGTACCTTTGAGTTATGTTCAACTCGCTGTCTGTATGACTCCATACATATTTTATCTAATTGAAAGGTTGCTTGATTACTAATCAGTTCATATTTTTAGAATGTTATGTATTCAATAAGAATGTTCAGCATCGTGTTATAAAGCGTAAATTTTGCTTGATAAGCGATATAAAGGTCATTTTTTAAGCTGTTTATATATATAGGATTTCTTAATAAATCGTAATTAATCTGTGTGCCCTCACTTGGGCCCTGCTTGGAAAATGTCGTGTCGTGTCGCGGCCGCCGTATCTTGTCGTGCGGCCGCGCCTTTATCTCTCGCTGCGGGCGCTGCGCGATTTGTAGCGGGCTGTGCGACCCTGCGCTAACTTACCGCCTTACCGCAGCAATTCCGCGAATAATCGAGATGTTCTTCTGCGTCCGCCAACCAAGATTTTGTCGGATCGCAATTCGAGCTAAGAAGCACTTGCTCAATTTATTCAGAAAAAAACCATAAGAAATTACGATGACGACAAAAAAAGGTAAATAGTCTCCTCAAGATATTCTGTAGAAATCTAAGCAATCTTAAAATCGTATGATATATTTTTTAAAGTATATATTTAACACTTATAATCAGGTCTGTGGAGTCGCGTGAACAAAAGACGACTCCGACTCCAGCTTTAAAATAATTAGCGACTCCAAGGAAATTTTTCAATAAATTCATTTTAACTTATATATATGTATACCATCAGATCATCTTTAGACAGCCAAGCATGAAATGTTAACACTTTTGACTATTTTGTTTAAATACACATCATTAAATATATTTTTCAAAAAAAAGTCGAGCCGCTCATTTTTGACGACTCCGTCTCCAGTCAAAATACCGCGACTCCGACTCCACAGCCCTGCTTATAATTACTTATTTGTATTTTACAAATAACAATATATTGGAGTTGAAAACTTTCATAAACAATATTATAAAATAGTTTCATTCCAACACAACAAGCACAAAGACAATTCTATGAATAGGGAATATTGGACCTTCTGTATATGACGTCATATTTTTTTTTAACCCACCTCTCTCCTCATCGTCATATTTTCGTAATATTATAACCTACATACAGGAGAACCTCGACTTTCGCACCTTTGACTTTCGCACAATTCGCTATTTCGCACATTATTGAAGATTTTTTTTTTTTTTTTATAATGCAAAAATGTTTTGTTTCCGTACAGTAATTTCCCTGTCTTACAACGAAACGCATATGAGCTAAGTTAGTACTATCAAAAGTGTTACGTACTGTTCGCACATATGCATTGACACACGAGCGCGAGCGGGTCCGAATGCATCCGAATGCATCCGAACGCATCCAAACACTCCCGCCTAATTTTGACAGGTTTAGTCTTGCGTCAGTGTACGTACAGGTGCATTGTTCCGCGAGCTTTGTCACAAATATTTCGTACCCACTTTAACATGAATGGGAAACGAAAAAACAGTGAAGTAGATATGGCAAAAAACAAATTAAGAACCCATAAACTTCATACAATCGAAACGAAGATGGCTATAATAAAACGATCTGAAAATGGAGAGTATTATGCTTCAATTGGTCGTTCGTATGATATGAACAGGTCTACGATATGTTCGATATTAAAAAATAAAGATAAAATCAAGGAATATCTAAAATCTTGTGGAAATGTATTATCAAAAGTTCTTTCCAAAAGGCACGGCATAGTGTTGGATGAAATGGAGAAATCTTTGTCGTATTGGACTAGTGACCAAAATCAAAAAGACGTTCCTCTGAGTACTTCGATGATTCAAGCTAAAGCTCTTAGTTTGCATAAGGATTGGAAGGCTAGACTAAAAGATGATTCTCACACGGTGTTTCATGCAAGTAACGGCTGGTTTTCAAATTTTAAAACAAGGTATTCTTTACACAATGTTAAATTCACTGGAGAATCAGCTGATGCGGATAAAGATGCTGCAAAAGACTTTATTTCCTCATTGTCTAAAATTATTGAAGATGGAGAATATACCTCTGGTCAAATATTCAATGTAGATGAGACTGGTTTATTTTGGAAGAAGATGCCTAATCGTACATTCTTATCAAAGGACGAATCAGTTGCTCCTGGTCATAAACCTTCTAAAAACCGATTGACATTGCTTCTTGGTGGAAATTTAGCTGGTGATTTAAAATTGAAGCCAATGTTAGTTTATCAAGCAGAAAATCCTAGAGCATTGAAAGGGAAAGATAAAAAATTGCTTCCAGTCATTTGGAAATCCAATAAAAAAGCCTGGGCTACAGCTTTATTATCATCTCGAGACATTTTTTAATATTATGGAAGAATGTGATCCTAATGGAGAACGCATATCTCAAGTGCGTAGGGCGATCCATAAGAGTACGGCATGTTACAGAACTCTCTACGAAGAAAAAAAAAGTAGTAAAACACAACTAACGCTTGACAAATTCATTAAGAAAGTATAATTTTTATTTAGTATGTACTTAGTAATCTATATATATAAAACAAAGTCGGGTTATTTACACCACGTATATCTCGAGAATTACTCCAAGGATTTCAATGATCTTTGCTTTATAAAATTCCTTTTTGCCTAGAATAGCAGAATAAGCATTAAAACATCGGAAAAATATCACGGAAAATAAATTATAAAGAAAATAAATATCTTCATACAGAATAAAATTTTCAAATGACGAATAGCTTCATCAAACGATAAAATGTCGTAAGCTGGTTTCAGAAAAATCCACCAGATCGCACTGTTTTCTATATTTGTTTGTTTTTGCTTCTTTTGCGTACTACTGACTTATAAAAAATTTTAAATTTAGAATATGGATTAGAATAAAAGAAATCGATGATATGAAATTAAAACGAAAGAAAATCGGATAATATTGAAGTAAGGTTATATTTATAATTAGGTATATAAATTTTTGACAACAATATTTTGCACGAACGTTGTTTTACTCTGAGATGACACGTTATTACACTTGGAACGCTATATCGAAGAAATTTTAACGTCAAAAGCAAAGCGTTGCGGTTCCTGATCACCCGAATGACTATTGATGCTCTTGGTCGCATTTACACAGTTCATCCGAAAAATGACGAATGTTTCTACTTGCATGTCAAGAGCTCAATTTGCTTGAAAATTATACTTATTGGGACATGGCAATCACTGAAGAAATTGTTTCTGAATCTCCATGTCAGATACGCACATTATTTTCTATCATTATTTTGACATGCTTCACATCGAATCCATGTGAGCTCTGGAACAAGTTCAAGGATGACATTTTACATCGAATTCGTGTCAGTTCAAGGAATCCCGATCTCGAGGTGAATGAAGAGATAAATAACCAGGCTTTGATTTAGATCGAAGACATGTGTTACCTCATGTGAGGCATTTTGTTAATCAAGTTAGGAATGCCAACTTTAAACTAAATCGAAACTAAATCTTCAATATCCATTTAAAAAAAAAACTTTTAGGAATTTATGTCTCATGTTCATCACCGTCGCTAAAATATATACTGAAATGTGAAAAGACGAATGAAAGTACATAAAATCAGAAGGTATGTAAAAAAAAATCAGTATACTTTTCATGTATATTATATTGTTATAGAATACTATCAAATCATTATTTTATTTTTGATCCCCATATACAGTCAATCCTGTTTTTATGTGGTTTTTTTATGCGATTTCGAAGCAATGCGGTTTTTTAGAAATGCATTTTTTTAGATGTACCATATTTTACGATATAACTTGGCGAAGAAAGGTTTGATACCTTTAGCGAAAATTATATCGACGAATTACTTACAGATAAAGCTATAAGTGACGAAGATGTTCATAATTTAAATTTAATTATTGACAAAAAACCAGAAAACAATGACGAACTGAAAGAAATTCCAGTTTCTTCACTGCAAAAATAATTGAAGAAGGTATCCAACTTTTCAGTAAATTAGAAGATCATTTCTTTCTAAATGATTCAAATTCTGATCTGATATATATATGGGTATAACAAACTGCGTAACCAATTAATTATCGAAAAAGAAAATCTGAACAAACTCTGATCACTAATTTCATTGTTAGAAAACAGCCATAGTTTTATGAAATTGATGCGCATACTATTTCTTCCGAAAAAGAGTGATTTAGAACCACATGCTTTAAAACACACATAGAATTTTCATACAGTGATTATTTTTTAATATTTTTACGCCGTGGTTTTCCCCTTATTTTCATATACTTTGCGATTTAGTGTATATTTTAACTCGCTGTTTCAAAGTTATGCGGATTTTACAATTTAAGTAACGCACCCCAATTTTTGTATGGAAGTCAAGTTTTTTTATGCGATTTTTTTTGTTGCGATATTTCGTGGAACGCATCTACCGCATAAAAACAGGATTGAATGTATAACTGTTGGTATGTGTGGAACATTAAACAAAAAAATAATATTTTTTTTTCTAATGAAAGATAATCTCATAAATATAATATTGAAGATTTAGAAAATGTTGCGTTCTTTGTTATAATGAGAATTTATATCATTTGGTAATATAAAAAATATGAAAATTTAGAATGAACTTTCGTAAAATTATAAAAAAGTATTATTTGAATAATTTTGAAAAGATCCCTGTCATTATGTTGGTGACATGCATAGAGAACAAATTTATCCTACCTAAATTTAATAGTCTTTGTTTGACAGTTACTGTCAAACAAAAGTAGTCGTTTGTCAACATTGTGAAGATGTAATTTTATTATTTAAAATACAGTGAAATAAAGAGGTATTAGCTATGCCAAGTATTTCTAAACCAATCAGTAAGAGTGCTCGGAATGGTTTTCTAAGAGTCTTTCAGTTCTGTGAACATGAAAAATCTGAAAAAAAAACAATAATTCCCTTCGGGTCGACATTTCGAATCATTTCGAACTGTCAATGGCGTCGTATTCCAAACATTTCGTGCCGCATGTCAATAGCTCAATTTGCTTGAAAACTAAACTCATTGGGACATGACAATCGCTGAAGCAATTGTTTCTGCGTCTCCAAGTCAGATACGCACATTATTTGCTATCATTTTTTTGACACGCTTCCCATCGAATCCACGTGAATTGTGGAAAAAGTACAAGGATGACATGTCCGAAGACACTTTACACCGAATTTGCGTCAGTTCAGGGAATCCCGATCTCGAGGTGAATGAGGAGATACATAACCAGGCGTTGCTTTTGATCGAAGATATGTGTTACCTCATGCGCTGCATGATGCGTCGCCAGATCGAGGAATGAACGACGCTTTCAATCGAGAATCGGAACGTAAACGTGAATATGATCGAGATGCATTGAACCAATCACTTCGAACGAATGTACCACTGTTGAACCCCCAACAGAAAGTGTACGATACTTTAATGAAGGCAATTGATGAGGGAAATGGTGGCTTATTTTTCCTCCGCATTGGAAGCACTCAACCGAACTATGAAAGATCAGCGCAATGACTCAAATGTTTTGGAGGCGCAATGATTCTACTATCTGGCGATTTTCGCCAAACACTACCAGTTATTCCAAGATCGACCGCTGCCGATGAAATAAACGCTTGACTTAAAACATCGACTCTGTGGCGCTATGTTAAGAAACTTCAGCTAACGACAAACATGCGAGTCGCATTTCTAAACGACCATCTGCCGCAGATTTCTCCAAGCATTTGCTGACTATCTGTAACGGCCGTGTTCCTGTCGACGAATCGAATGGATTGATTTCGTTTTTGCCGAATTTTTGAAATTTCGTCTCATCATTGCTAATCACAAACATCATAATTGGTTGAGTGAACGAGCAATTCTTGCAGCAAATAACAAAGATGTGGATCATTTCAACTTCACAATTCAAAATCAAATCGTTGGTCCACTGCATTCCTTTAAATCTATCGACTGTGCCACGTGAATAACATCATTTCAATGTAATTAAAATACTTTTCATTTTTAATTTTGCACATTTATTGAACTTAATTCATTTTGAGTATTCATTCAAACTGAATTTAACTCATCCAATAAATTAACACATTATTTATTGATTCTGAGGCGGTACGAAGTTCGTCGGGCCAGCTAGTTTTTAATAAATAAAAAAAATTAGAGTACAATTTTTGGTGTTATTTTTTAACTTTCCTCGGCTTTCGAACATTTCGACTTTCGCACAAAGTCCAGGAACCAATTAGGTGCGAAAGTCGAGGTTCTCCTGTATTCACATTTAGTATAAAATCATCTCATTATATGAGACTCCCCCCCTAGAGTGTGAAGTCATATACCAACAGCACTTACACACAAAACTAAAATAAAAAAAATAGTTCACGTGTTTGAACATTTTTGAATCCGTATCTCAAAAAAAAGGTTTCTCACAGTTTTGGAAAATAAGCCTACGCATCAGTTAAGTATCACTATATATGTACAAAGTTCTCGTAAGAACTGGTTTTAAGGATAACTTGCATTGAGACAGTCGCTAGACGTCTCTCTCCGAAGAGAAGAAGATGAATCTTTCTACAAACCGTATTCAGGATCAAGAATTAAGTAAGAAGTTGGTAAGGATATCCATGCCTTTCATTACCAATTTTTTTACCGATCCAATTGAGATTCATTGCCGTGGCCACATTCTATGATATTATTTACACCAGTGCTTCTCAACCTTTTTGAGAGCGTGGCCCCTTTTGAGTTTCTTTATTTTTCTGTGGCCCCCCATGATAATTTCAAAAACCCACCTTTTTTATAGTTCTTCCGAGATTTTCGAATATAGAATGCCAAAAAATAGCTGCGCGACGTCCGCCATTATGCTCTTCCCTGTATCGTTTTATTAATCCCCGTGGCCCCCCTAAACTGTGCTGTGTCTCCCCAAAACAAAAATAAATCTCTGTGGCCCCCTTAGAACACGCTGTGGCCCCCTGGGGGGGCCACATGGCCCACCGTTGAGAAACCCTGATTTACACCATATCGACCGTGGAAAGGAAAAAAATAACGTAACCCACACTTTTTTCAAAACACCTTTTTTTCGATAATCACAATGTATACAACTTGATACACGTTCTATCAAAAGGATGTAAGCTTCAAATGCCGAATTAGTATCTAATCTAATCTTGTCAAAATTAAAAACAGGGAAATAGACTTTAAAAAATGTAATTCTTTAACAATTTATTATTAGATTATGTCAATGAAACACCAGTTTACAAGTCTTCGTGCGTTTCAAGTATGTGTATATTAAATAATTTGGCTATGGCCCAAAATCATAACAATAGGTTTTTTTGTGCCTCCTGTAAAATTTGGTATGTGTGGGTTACGTACTTTTTCCTTTCCACAGTCGATATGTAATTTTACGGAAGAAAATAATAATATTTAATTACACTTATGGTCACCTTAGTTTCGCATATTATTTTAATAAGCCAATTGCTTTGCAACGATCACCTTACATAAGCAATATTAACAATACGTCTAAGCTTTCAAAGAATAAAGCCATCAATCACTTGGAAGTGATTAACGATGTCCATGGCTCGTAATGGACTCATAGCACGAAAATCGCTTCGGTAATCGCTTCCTTACCTACTTCGGCTCTGCTACAGTCGTGACGTTGGGAATGGAAAATATATTATCTACTAGGGTAACTATGATTCTTCGTGACCTTGGAATTCCTTGAACTGTATAATATAAAGGCTGTGATACACTTTAACAAAAGTCAAAAGTATAATGTCCCGATTTCTTTCAACTCACAAGGGGTCATATAATCGTTGCAAAAAGGTCATTCTTTGAGGCAGTAGCGGCCGGTCAATGTGGCATTTAATCAATGCACCCTTTGTATATGAAGGGGCGGCTATATTTCATGAAATAATATTAAAAAATAACATTTATACCATTCCCTCATTTTAAATTCAATAAATTAAAATTAAATTAAAATTAAATTAAATATTTTTTTCTAAAATATTTATTATAGACAATACATGAAGAATTTAAAATGAGTGAATGGTATAAATGTTACGTTTGAACATTATTTCATGAAATATAACCGCCCCTGCATATACAAGGGGTGCATTGATCGAGTGCCACATTGACCGGCCGCCACTGCTTTGAGATTATGTTGACGTGTTGCGTTCAAACAAATGTTATTTGATGCAAACAATGCTACTAAAGTCAAATTATAACGATTAAAAGCTCCAGCTTAAAAACGTTGATCAGGGATCTTGAATATGAATAACAGTTTCTTTCAATATCAAACGTGTGGTCACACTGCCACATAAATGTTGAAGCTAAAACGCAATATTCAACTAAGAAATAGCATAATTCAATGATTATTTCCATAACCTGGTCAGAAGCTTTCAGCCAATCAATACAACATATTTAAAGTTAAGTATTTAATTTTGTTTGATTCTCATGCTTACATGCTTAAAATGTATAAAAAAACTGAGTATTTTGACTACCCCAAAACTGACAGAAAGCATTTTTTAGAAGAGACAAAAAACTATGCAACTGATTTTTTGACGTGAATATGTCTTTAAAATTGCTTCCATAGGGAGGCAATTCAAAAAAACGGATGATAACAAAATCGGGGCATACAGTTTGGTGTTGCAGCTTCATATCTATCATCGCTATCCAAAATTCAATTACACCACTGGATAGCTAAAGAATTAAAAAATGTATTGCGCTATGTAAAGACTGTGATTCATCGCGCGGGGCGGAGGGGGGAGCGCCGCCATTTTAAAGTCATTTTGCTGCGTATCGAGATTTATATTTACTATAACTTTCGACTCGGAGAAGTTACGATGTTCGTTCAAGTTTCTTGCAATATTAAAATATCGAGGCGTAGCGACAGCGACTAGCTTACCACAATTTTTATCAGGGAAGGACCTGTTAGGTCGTTGAACGTAGAAATGATATGAGTTCTGGCCCTATCCTTTTTATCCCAATAATCTGTTCGGAAAAAATTGGAAATCTGAGAAATACACAAGCAGTTTTCGTAGAAGAAATCTTTTGAGATACCTCCATTAATTGGCATAGATTTAAAAAAAAACCCTAATTTACTGAACAAATAGTTCTCAATATGTAGAAATGCATTATTAGTAGTAGGAGATTTAATTCAGAAAGTGTCTGGCTTATTAAATAATTTTAATACTTACTTGAGAAAATATGAACGAATCTTTCAAGTGAATATTTTATTTAAGTTTAAAAATATTAATGAATGTTCCATTTTCAAATTGAAAGCCATTGGCATGGAATGAACACCATTTGCTTTGTTATTATTTCAGCGGGAATTTTCCAATTATGCACACGAGGGGCATTTTCCTGTTCCAAATTTGATTTTGATTATTAATAACGGCGCCATGTTAATGCTTTGTTTGGACACGATAATAAACCATTAGCATTCTCGTAATTATAGATTGATTGTTAACAATGCAACAGAAACGTCAAAGATGCCTAATTAGCTGTTGTAATACACAAATACTAAAAATACCTGCAAAGAATAAAAGCGAAATTCTGATTGATTTCATATTGGTTTAATATAATATTTTAATAAATAAATTCGATTATTACAAGCATTCTTGCATCTTGGTACATTTTTTTAAAAAGTAGATTTGATATATAAAAATATAGCTTTAACAGTAATATTTTGAGAAATGACATAGATAAAAAATATGTTTTTATACAGTAATAACACTGGTGATGAATATGTTCTGTATTGTGAATGGCGATCTACTTTTAAAATTGCAACATTCCTGCAAACTTCTGATAATGATTGTTATTTATTAAAAAAAATATATGAATCAATAATTAAAAATAGTGACTGTGTTCATGTTTAATTATGACATAAAATAAGTGTTAAACAGATATCGTAAATGTACTAAATTGTCATATGTTTCGGTACAATGACGAATAAGGTAAAAAAAATGGGAAAGCTTTCATGAGTGACTGATAATGAAATCACTATTTTTCAATGTTTATAAAGTAATTGAATTTGTCATTTATATTTTGATTTCCCATAGTTACATAGTCATGTATGTATATCAAAAAATGTGTCAGAAAAAATATTATGTTTTAAATTAAGTTAATTTAGTGATATTTCCTTAAATAATAAAACACACTGTATTAATTATGGCAAACATTAAAGTGGCTCGATTTTAAAAGAGGTTATAATAAACACGTTGTGGTCAATAGGGAAAATATATGACAGCGATCGAGATAAGTGAATTCTTAATTATAAGTCTTTGAAATCCAGTTAAAACGCAAGTTCATGTCAGTGGGTATAATATATTTGCAAAGATATTATAGTAACTGTATCTCGAACGAGTAACGTAATTATTTTAATTGCAACAAATAAATCTTTTTATTTTTCGGCAGTCGTTTATTTGTCTACTGCCGCCTTATTATTAAATCCATGACTTTCTTCTTTAGGAAAGACCTCGTTTATCGTAAATCTATTTTGATACTTCTCGCAAGGGTGTCGCATGACGTGCCCAAAGTGTATTTCTCTAATATCTTATTGCCACATAATTTTAACAACAAACTTATGCATTCACCAATTGTGTATCTCGTAATCTCTCGAAATTTAAATAACCCAAAAAAAACTCTTCTTTACTATCGTTTTTGTCTTTTGTAATGATGGAAGGGTTTCATGCTTACAAATTAGTTATTTTAGACATTTAAACTCTGACGTGGTAATATTGATCAATCCGTTTGATAATTATAGCAACTTTACTTTACTGTCAGAGATACGGTGATCAAAATGTAACATCTCTTAAGCATATCCAAACTGACCGGATAGCTTAAAAAAATTGTTAAGAAACCACAATGCCCTATAATAAATTCAGACCGGTAAAAATAGTTAAAAAATGGATTTATTCAACCTTTAGCAAATGTTTCCGAACACATCAAAAGACTCAAAGTTACACATACTGCATTTCAAGCTACTGCCTAGCGAAGAGAGCAGCTTAAAACACTCATTGAACAGTGGATATGAGTACATTAGCTAAATATTTTTTTATTTATCCATGTCCGATCCCAATAAAAAGCAAAATGCTTAAGCTTACTCACTCAGTTACTCAACCTTTCTTTTTCGAAAAAAGTATAGGTAGAAGATTAAGGCTAGGGCAAAATTAGTCTCTCTCGTTACGCCTCGTTAATTTTAGGTTTGGAAAGGTGCGAAGGGATTTTTTAGACATCAAAAACACTCAACCCTTCGAACACAATTCGATTAACTGATCAAAAAAAAATTACTTACTGGGACTCGAACTCGTGTAATCCGTAACGGAAACCGACGACATTGACGTCGAAATATGTACAATGTTCACAATCAACCAATTTTTATTGCACATCTTTGTACTATTATTTTCTCTGAAAGATTAAGTTAGAATCAATACTTTTTGTAAAATAATTTGACCATAGGTTAAGGTTAAAAAGTATCAAATAATTTTGTAAGAATTATATAAAAATATACAAATTTTACCTTTTGTAGCCCGCTGACTATATGTGGTATATCAATGGCGTTTCAGACAGGTAGCAACGCGATAAGACCACTTTGATATACGGCGACAAGTGCAGCCCGCTAATGGCGGCCCCTGTAGACAAGTGGTGAATCTATGGGCCGCCGGTGGGCCGCGGACCGCTGACCACAAAGGAATGACTGTTTTGATAGTCCTACCGTCTTGGCTGGGAAAATTCAATCGTCAGGGCTTGTCTGTGATTTTTATAAAGGTATCATGAAAACATCTGTATGAATATTTTTGTATGGGATAATAAAGATATGACGAAGAATTTTCGTTATTTGAAAATATGCTTTAAATAAAAAATGAAAAGTTTTTAGTAAATTTTATTAAAATATGCAACAAAACATATGTTTCAAAACGGCAACGTTTCATATGTTAATTTAGAAAAATACCTGGCATTATAACTTATTACGTCGATGCGTATAATTTTAAATAAAAGTCATTTCAAGGAAAAATGCATCACAACCCCCAGCTGTAACATCTCAAATACTATGTTTCAAAAATCTAAATTTGATGTTTAATTTACTGGAATAAGAGATCTGATTGCCTAGCTAAAATACTTAAAACTAGATCACATAAGCTGATAGTATTATTGGAGTTGCGAGATTTACACTTAAGGGTAGAGCAATATTGCACAAAAAACCTAATAATTACTTGTAAATGAGGCAGAGGGTTAAAAGTTTATTCCTTAAACTTTGATGTTGAATTACTTCACCTTTTACTTTCAGAACGATTGTTGAATTTACCACCCATTTCAAAGTATTCAATTTATAAACCAAATAAATACTGACTTGAAAAGCCTTGACCACCTATCGCTGCACGGAAATGCCAACTTGAAGTTCGTCCATCTGTTTCCGGAAGTCCGATCTCTGATTAGGCATGGCTAGCGTCGCGGCGGAGGAAGGCGGAACTGATATGCATCACTCGTAAACCCTGCCAACAAGAAGTGTTGAATAGAAACAGGAATCGGTTTGATATATTATTTGGAAGGCTTTTAGGAAATGGTGAAGAAGGTTTCACAGACTTTAATTTTCAATAAATAGAGGTGATAAGCTTTTTCTGTGACATTTTTAAAATAAAAAATTAACATTAGAATTCAACATGCTATTCTTTGGGAAACATATTTTTTTACTACATATAAAAGTATGGGCTTGATAACAATAAACTAACCACTAGATTTTTTGTATTCATAGTATCTTATTCAAAAGAAAGTATAATATAATAACACTTCGTTAAGGTTATGTTTTATTTGTGATAACTTGGAAAGAAGAAGAAAAATATTATCTATCACTTAGAAATCACGAATAGTAGTCTAGTGGAAATCCTTCTTCAAAGATTTTGTTCAACAAAATGGTACAGTGATTTTTCTTACCATAAAAATAATTTTGATAAATATGTGTATTGTACATGGAATTTTCTGACGTATTTGTGTTATTCAAAAACAGGACCTCCAAATTTTATTGTTCCTGGAGCTTCCAATGCGCTTCATCTGACACTGTTTACGTTAAGTATTGTAACTTCAAAGCTGAAACTTTAAAGGGTATTGTTTGAAATATACTAAACCTTAGTGTAAGTCGAGATTATGATCGTTTTGCGGCAAGCTTGTTATGATCATTTCCAATTATAAAATATAAGATTTGGTGTCATTATAATGTTCCGACTTTAATGGGAGGCGCCGATATTTACAAAAAAAAAAATCCAATAGTTAATTCTATTTTATTTATTTCACCCCAATCAAACAATGTTGTTATCACAATATTTGGGCAATTTGGATATGAACACAGTTACATTTACAGATTATAAGAAAGTTATCAGAAAACATTGAGTAAAAATTTACAGTATAATCCCATCTAACAACGATTGACGTAAGCTTGAAGTGTCTATTCAAAAGTGTTTCGATTTTAACCTAGGCATTGGGCAACAAAAAAAATGACATAATCATTAAAAATAAATTAATCACAGAGTATCGGAAGCAAAAAATATATCGACACATTTAAGTCGAAATGATTAGTGGTCTATCGGTACGGACAAGTCGTTGATAAGTCGCCTATAAAGTGGTTATTTGTTTAATCTGACACGAAAACAACATGTCCGAATTATAATATAGTATTAAGAACTTTCACGTCACTTTTTGTTTAGCCGAATTAAAATAATATTTATTCATCTTAATGCTAATGCGGATGATTAATTCTTATTTGAATATGTCAAACCAGTCGTGCTTAAATTCAGTGGATGTATAACTGGGTGTCGCGGCACCTCTGATGTGCTTTTATTCCAACATAAATAAATGTCTGTCCATCTCGAGAAACGGATAGAATACTTCAATTGTATGTATCCATCCACTCGTAGTTTTATTGTTAATGAATATTTCAAATTGGTGTATGAAAACTAGGCGTGCGACAGATGTATTTCAAGTTATTAAGTGAAAGTATTTTAAGTTAAATTTAAATTTAATCAACATTACACCAAATACTTGTTTGTCCGCGGGCTTAAAATCACAGGTAAACAACACAGATTAAAAAATTGCTTCCGTGAAAAGCGCCAAGTTACTCCACTGAAAAACTAGTTTTTAATGTAGCAATCACGCCCTGCCGTTAGCAACGATGGCAAAGGAATACAAACTTCCAAAACATTAGCGATGAAGGAGACTCAAAGAACTTTGACGCTTACTCGCCCTGGTACATAAAACTCCATAAATTTGGTATAAAAAAATGAGAAACAGGGCGTAACTCAAGTTTTTTAGTAACTCAAGTATTTTTGTAATTATATGCACTGTGACACTACACTTTCATTGTATGTATATTGAAATTATTTCCAGTTACCATATGACATAACAACAGAAAGTAATAATACCTTTTGTTTAACCAAATTTTGCATACATCTACGTCATTTTTTTTCTCGATCCATCCTGAGTTGAGCTCATAGAATGCAATGCGTTTTTAATATCTTGGCAGAATTCATTCGGCCGAATTTTTAAAATTTACACCTAAAAAAATGATGGTTAAAAAAATATATATGAATGAACTTCGAATCCAAATTCATTGTTTTCAGGTAGCAGCTATTTACGGAATCCTCGTCATTCACATTTAAAGCATATTTTTGTTTAATTATCTAGTAAACAAATGTTGATAAAACTCAATTAAAATATTTTTTGATTATACCAAAGCATTACACGAATATTGCTGTTAAATATTGAGTACCCAAGTATTACTGATTTCAGTTGTGCAATTCATAGCCATCGATCAACAAAAGCTTTCTGATGGAGAGCTTAACAGTTTGAGAGCCTTTTCTTATAGTCACTCAAACTGCTTTTTATTGTACGCTTAAATCTTGAATAACAAATTGCAATGCTAGTGCTAATTTATAAAAAAAGTATTTGGGACAATTTACGCCCTACGGAAATTACTATTTAATGTGTCAAAAGAGATTAATATGATCGTTAACGTTACCACATATGAAATCAATCACGCAATTAGTTCTAAGTAACTAAGTTACTTATATTTATATAATTCTAAAGGCCAAACTTTTTAATATGTGTTTAATTAACTATTATAAATAGACAAGGCCGCCCGCCTGTGTTGGTTAATCTTTAACAGACGACCTATCATTCAGACTGCGGGTCATTGTTTCAGATGTCTCAGGCAAATTTTTAAGTTTTTATTAAATATTTCGTCAGTATTAAATCAGAATTTAATATGAGATATTCTATCTAACCTAACCTAACCTAACCACGTGTGTGTAATCAGAACTATTGCCACATTTAAAATAAGTGGTCATTCTATGTTTATACTCCCTAGAAATCGGTCGACCTCAAAGTAAAATTTGGTCGATTCTGAAAACTATCGAGAATTTGGAAAAATACCATTTATTTAAATTGTTATTTACAATCAGTGATTTTTTTGAAAAATAAGGTGTCGGAACTCACTACTCACTCTTGTCAAGCTTTTGAACAGAAACTTTTTTCTAACCCACGTCCGTATCCAAAGTGGACCATATGGCTTCCTAATGGAGGCATCTCAACTTTTTACTAGAACTGCTTGTCACGCAGTTACTAAACTCTCTTTTTTTCAAAGATATTAAGGATAGGGATGAACCAAGAATAGTGGTTAACTAATTGCTCTTGCTTTTCCTCGTTAATTTTAGGATTAGAAGGGCGGGAGTAACTTTTTTACAAGTCACAAACACCAATGCCTTCCGAAACAAGTCGTGAACATGTCATTTTGAAAAAAAAATGAAAAATTGAGGGTTATGTGCGCGCGCAGTAATTACGCTTAGAGGGCACATTGATTGGGACTCGAACCTGTGAGATCTGTCACGGCAGCCTTGTATTACAATTATAGTATTATATAACAATTATATAAATTAGGATGTTAGAGTAAATAAAAAGATGTATTGTGTATCTTTTCTAAGCAAGTACATATATATAATATAATATTAGCTGAGAAAATGCAGGCTTAAACATAGTTCTGGTGATGGCGCACGCCGAAGTAGCTTTTTTTTTTTTTTTTAAATATAAAACTAAATACTTTGATATTTTTACTGTATTGCAATGGTGTTCTACCAAGTAAATTCCTATTCAACCAATAAGTATAATAACGCCTGAATGCACACACATTCGCAATCGATTTGTTGAATTGCTTAGGAAGAATGATTGTACATACAATTATTATAATATAATTTTTAATACTTCCGTTATTACGGTTGAGTGGAAAGGCTCAGATATCTTTACAGTGACATATTTTAATGAGAATAACACATAATAACCTGAAAATAAAATCAGATGTTGAATACATACTCAAAAAAGTGTTGTATCTTTTTCGTGTAGAATAAAGAGAAATATCCAATTAAACGAGGTGAATTTCCAGGTATTTTACTGGCGACCCATTCTAATACTATCAGTAGGCTGTCCCTTGCTATCACAGTACAAGGGTAAAGCAACTCAAGGCAATATATCTCTGTTTATATCGAGCTAATATATCTATTGGATTGGCACAATACATGTCGGCTGAGAGATAACAAAACACTTTTCAAACAGATTATCGATCATGTCTGGACAATGTATCTCTGCTGTGTACAAATAAAATAGGCATCAACTAGTTAAATGAAACCGTGGACAGAAAGTTGAGATCCGATGGAATTAATGTTCGCAAATATTGCATAATATATCGTAGGTGTTGCCAGTAAACGTTGGGTGTTTTGTTTGAGTGATGAATGCAGATCGATAAATTTAAACACGCTCAAATCATCTAAAATAAACAAGCTGAGTCATATTAAATTCTGCTTAGATATATTTTAAAGAAGTAATACGAACCAATTATAATATATTTCGTTGGTAGTAATTCCTGGCAGAAACCTAAATATAACTTAGCTCCTTTTAGCCATACACATTTATTGTCTCTACAGCTACCCAAAAAACAATTAAACGACTAAACGTTTTTGAGCTGTAACAATTTTTCTTATTGTCTATTCCTTCAATAAATTTACTTGAAGTTTACTGTTAAAATCCAAATGCAAATTTAGTTGATTAGATATCCACTGGTCTTTAATCAGTTTATAGCATTATCGACGGGGAAAATTTTGCGACATATAGGTGACACAATTCGTACTGCAATTTTCGGTAAAACTACAAATAATTACCACGATAATGAAGCGTTACGTATTTAAAATTTATCTATCAATGTAACAAAGTGTAACTTATCATTTTATAATATTATAATTTACAAATAGTGCAGATGTATGTAGGCGTTTGAAATAAAAGCAATTTAATAAATATACACGTCATCATATTATTATAATAAGTATTCTGATAGATGTGCTATGATTAAATCAGTTGAGCTATAATAATAAAAAAAATGTAAAGTAAAAAATGTTTATTTCCAAAATTTGCGAGAAATTAAAACTTATACGATGTCTGCTGCAGCGTAGCGTTTTAATTAAAAAACCTTATCTTAGTCTTAAATTTGTGTATATCTGAAGGAGCTTATCGGAGACACGAACCACGAGGGGGCGACTGCGGCGACAGCACCATCTGTTATCACGCGGAATAAATAACCCGATGGTCATCTTTGTTTTAAGGGGTGTGAAAAAAATAATTATTACATTAGCCAATTTAGAAAACAAAAACCACAGTTCAAACTCAATATTACCTATTTTTATAATCGAGTCGTATTGTATGTAAGTGTAAGCCAAATTTAAAGATCTTTAATTTACATTGATATTGTAACCTGAGAAAGTAAAAAATGTTTTGATAATAAAAATCCAACAAGGTCATCAAAATTTCTACATATTTGTGTAAAAAACATTTTTTATAAATGTGTAGAAGGAATAATATGGTTTGCTTATCAATAATTATAATAGACAACAGTTTTTTTTATAATTCCTTTATAAATTTCTTTATTATCCTTTTATTGTAAACTTAAAAAAATTTACACTGTTATATCAACTGTTATTTCTAATGCTTATTCAATGCATTATGCAACGTTGGTTAACCGTCAATTCTAGTCGAAATGACAGTTGGTGTCTTGAAAAACTGATGATAAAAATGTTTATTCTCTTCGAGATTCTGGTTCAAATCATACTCTCAAACTGTCAAGTTTGTATTATAGTAAAGGTTATATTTTATTTGTATCTATGGAATACTTTGAAACTAGATATATTTATACTAGTAGCACTACAACTATTTAAACTAAATTCAAACTATAAATTATCTTCTAAAATCGTAAATAAACAAATACTGAAACTTTTTCTTAATATTTACAAACACTTATCGTGTTATTACTATAAAATATGGGATTTTAAAGTTAGGTTATGTCAGCATATATGAACAGTTGAAATGCATTTAAGAGAATTTTTTTTTAATCCATGTCTACTAACTATTTGGCGTATATGGCTCCCTAATGTAGGTATCCTAATATAAGTTTTTTCTATGATAACTGTTTGTTACTCAGTTGCTCAACCTTTCTTTTTCGAAGAGAGTAGTAAGGATATAAGGACAGGACTAGTATAAAATTAATTTCTCTTGCAACGCCCTGTTATTTTCAGATTGAAAGGGTAGTAGAGAATTTTTAGACATCACAAACTCACATGCCTTCAAACATAAATCGATAAATCTATTGAAATAATGCAGTTCGTACTGGGTATCGAGCTCGTGAGATCCAAACTATTCAGTGACGGATTAACCTGTAAGTGAATGAGGCGCGCGCTTGGGGCCTCCAAATTTTAGGGGTCTTTAAAATAGCTTATATTATGTAACCTATATACTTTTTGTTCTAGTTTTAATTTATTTTTATTATTTTTACACGGATTTTTCTGACATTTTTATATTATGCGAAAAACAAGGCCTCCAAATTTTATCGCGCCTGGGGCCTCTCATGTGCTTAATCCGTCAAAGCTTAATGTGATTTTTTTTTTTCATGTGGCCAACGAAAATAGTAAGCCCTGCCACGCGGTGCGCCATGTTTTCGTGCCGACGCCGTACGAAGATCAGTCATTAAGTTTACAATGTTCCCGGCGGCGCGATTGCCATCGACACCTTTCTTGGCCTTTTGTCTGCTGGCGGTTCAAAAATATAAACAGGTCGTAAGAAGGAGGTGATTAACCCGCGGATATTATAAGAATGAGTTGTATCTAGAGATTGAGATGCGATTGTGAACCTATTCAAACTAAATAATGAAATTGGGTTTTGAGCAGATAACTAATTTTGTGTTTTCATAGCGACTTGCCAATCAAATAAATGAGTAAGATAAAAAAAATAGATCGAAATGTAGATCTCGAGCAGAAATAACAATAAAAACAATACAAATATTCTAAGCTTAGAAACAATGTTTTTTTTCTGTTTTTTTTTTGTCAGTACATACTTGGCTTAACGTTGGGTTAATACTTGAGAAAAAAATCTTTATGGTTATCAGAAAAAACAAAAATATCCACGATTTTTCCATTGAAATACTTCAAATTCATAATTCACTAGATTTTTAGACTTTTATAGTACCTACTATATTTGTATATAAATGAATTATAAGCGAACAATACGTCAGTTGCGGCCGGTCAATGTGGCATTCGATCAATGCACCCCTTGTATATGCAGGGGCGGTTATATTCCATGAAATAATATTCAAACATAACATTTATACCATTTAATCATTTTAAATTCTTCATTGTCTATAATAAATATTTTAGAAAAAATTATCTTATTTAATTTAAAATTTTATTTTACTTTATTGAATTTAAAATGAGGGAATGGTATAAATGTTAGTTTTTAATATGATTTCATGAAATATAGCCGCCACCGCATATTGCATTGATCAAATGCCACATTGACCGGCCGCGACTGCAATACGTTATGTTATGTAATGGAGATACGTTTTATGTTACTGTATATTTTTCATATCTAAGGTGTGATGACGGAAACGCTGATTTTATATGAAAACGAACAGCGAGTGTTATCATGACTAACATTCCGTCGCTGCTCTAAAAAAATTAAAAATCGCTACAGTAACATCTAGTGCAGGGATGGCGAACCTTTTTGGGTACACGTGCCAAAAATCCTCAAATAACGTGGAAATCGTTCGCGTACCATCCAAATTCTCAAACGTGCCCCCTCGGGCACGCGTGCCATAGGTTCGCCATCCCTGATCTAGTGGGAAAAAATATTTTATTGCTTATATAAATTATAGCGATGGTCCTATCGGACACTTAGATTTCATCGAAAAATTTGAGAACTCTTTTGGAAAATAAGTTTACAAACCCTACCCTTCTCTATAGAAAAATCTATTGAAAATTATGATGAAATTTTTATATTATAACTATTAATGATTTTTACTACTACCATACTTAAAAAATGAAAAGCATCGAGCATCACTGAGGAGGTCAGATTATCGAATAAACAAGCTTTATAATATATTTGAATTGGTTGAGTGATAACTCAAAAAATTAAAATATTATAATTTAAAATTTTGTGACATTATGTCTGATTTTCAACCAGTCTTAGATTTTTCAAATGATAAACATGTGTATATAAATTAAATTAATTGTAATTGTAATTGTAACTGTAATTGAAAATTCTGGAGTTTTCTTTACTAAAGATGGATACTTTACGTGAATGTAAATCAAATAAAAGTCCCAGACAAACGAGTCAAGCTGAAATAATAGTCAAACGAGGAGAGCATGTCTTCGTGTAAGCAAGTAGACTGACCTGTGTTCAACTTACTGGCTTACTATCTTGGCCCTTCCACAATAAACTTACTTGACCAATCTCTCCACTAGCCTAGTGTGCACGACTCACGAGTGAATAGCAATAACGTTACACAACATATCGCGAGCTGAGTACTACAAGGTTCTAAGTGTCGACTTTTAGGCAAACTAAAGTAATAATGAGGCAGTCTTAAGCAATAGCATTATCTACATACTGTATTAATATGAAGTCGAAATTTTGCTTAAATTCCCAATAAGCCGTAGTTTTATATGCGCGTCGCAAGATATTTGTGGTTTCAACATGATCACCTGAAGATGCCGAAAGGCGAAACCCGAGTCATTAGTGACAAAACTTGTGTGACTGTATATAGGTTTAATAATATCTTTTTTAATTTGATAATTTTATTCCTGTATTTTTTTCAATTATCTGATTTTGATCAATTATTTTTATTCTTCAGCACAATGGTGCTATTTTTTACCATTATGATTTTTGTAATCTTGCAGTGTTGTATTATTACATTTTACAATATTAACTTAGTACTTAATGATATCAAACACAAATTACGAAAAAAAACCCCTTTTCCTATTTATCCTCCATTTTTTTTTTATATATTTTCTACAATTATAACGATCGCATTAGATATCTTCCATAGAATTATTTTAATTTTAATATAAAAGTCTGTTTTTGAATCACCTGTGCTTTCATACAAATTTCAGTTAGAACCTTGTAGCACTAGCGGTTTGTTTAAATTTCAGGTGGACAAGGTTCTAATTGAAGTTTAGGTATTTCTAATTAACTATGAAGGACTGTTTTTAACAATATTTTTTAAATAGTTATATCATGCCAGTACTATCATTGATATATATACAATCAAAAAGAAACTTGGAAACATTTACAATTTTCAAAATACAAGCATTCAAAATTTAAAATGCCCATATCTTTTTTGGTGCAGCTGTCCACATAGAACCTTGTAGTACTCAGCTTGCGATATTAGTAAAGGTTAGCAGAGACTTGGTCAGTGTTTCAATCGATTGAAATTAAGGACAACTTATATTATTCAGTGTCACTTTGCATTTTTGATTGACGTGAATTGGTACCGTTCTTTGACAAGCCAGTTAGAAATTATTTAACGATCACTTATCTCGGTTTATAACGTATTAAATTTCACATCCGACAGACGAGGTCTTTTCATTTTATATGACGGATGTACACGGCTCAATAAATCAAGCCGCTTGCGTACAAGATAATTGATTCCCATTTTTGTGCATGCATCGCTAAAGTGTCAGTTTTTTGTGCAGTTGTAAATTATGATTCAATGCCTGGTTGCGAATTGCAGAAGTACTCAATCTCTTTTGCGATAATTGTAAAATTCAGGGCTGTGGAGTCGGAGTCGTAAAATATGAGCGGCTCGATTTTTTTTTGAAAAATATAATTCATGTGTATTCAAAAAAAATAGTCCAAAATGTTGACATTCCATTCTTGGCTGACTAAAGGTGATCTGATGGTGTACATCGGTGGTTCCCAAAGTGGTTCCTGTGGACCCCTCCAGGGGTCCGTGACAAATTAAAAATCATTTAGGGGTGCGTGGACAACGTTAGGGGATCCACGGAAGAATAAATATTTTTAGAAAAGAGAGTTTGAGCGACTGACAAACAAACAGTTCTCGCAGAAAAATATCTGTTAATGTACCTCCATTAGAAGGCCATATGCTCCACATTGGAAGCAGACATGGCTAAAAAAATACCATTCGAGGCATAAAACTTTATTATTTCACTTGGGGGTCCACGGTCAGGTTTTTGCTTTAAAAGGGGTCCATGAGCATAATAAGTTTTGGAATCACTGGTGTACATATATGAGTCTGGTATCAAAAGCAGAACTATCCCATATATGTCGAAATTAAGCTAATGCTGTCACATTATTCTGCTGGTGTATGGCTAGAAATTAAAAAAATGTTTAAAAATCAAATAAATGTGGTACAAAAACGCAAAACAAAATGATGCTTGGTATCAAAAGCAGAACAGTTTGGTAAATTAGGATTTCGACCAATCACAGAGTAACTTTAAGTGATGTCTCATACAAATTTTAAGTTGCACTCGTTGATAAGCTATGTTTAAAATTGAGTTTAAATTGATAGAACTCCAAAAGCCAACAATACGTTTTTCTTGTTTTTCTTACAACTTCTAAAAATGGATAGTTCTACTTTTGATACTATACGACTCATATATTAGTTAAAATGAAATTATTGAAAAAAATCCTCGGAGTCGTCTTTTTTTTACACGACTCCACAGCCCTGGTAAAAATAGCTAATTCGTCATGGTTCATGGTTATCAGCTGCTGTGGATATCTGGGATTTGAACCAGTCATATATGATTACGTACGTGCTTTATGTGTAATCGGATGACTTATTGGGATTTTTAATTAATTTGTGGATGTACAAATTAACTTTTTTTAGGTACACACGAATTAGTTATTGTATTATGCATCTAATCTATGTCAACCATTTGGCGTTGTATATTTATTTGCAGATTTAGTGGCATTGATATAAATGCTAATAATGTATATGTTATAAAATAGCTAATAATGGAATTAGTGGGGATTTTAAATGTATGTAGTGTTAATCAATATTCGAGGTGTATGCATGTAACCACCTTTTTTTATTATTCGCCTAAAACTATGAAATCTATGAAAATGTCAAAACGAATCCAATTTGACTTGCAGTGAAAGGAAACCTGATCTGTCGATTGGCTTTCACCGATTGCTCTATTTATCAAAATTTTATAGTCCCGGAAAATAAGATACTGTTATTGGATCTTCTTTTTTAAAATTATTAAGCTATGTATTTTGTTATAGTTTTAAGCCTGTAACGCATAGTATATTGCGCTTTCATAAGACAAACGATACACTGACGGAAAGTGTATGTGTGAATGTACTGATGAGTGTTTAGTTGTATTATACACAACCTGCGGTGCTATTCTCGCGTATAGACTTATCTTGAACGGTCTAAAATACTCAACACAATTACGTAACGAGTATTTCAGAGCCTTAAAAATAAGTGTATCCGCACTAGAATAGCACGCAATGGAGGATTAAGCACATGGGAGGCCCCAGGCGCAATACAATTTGAAGGCTCTGGTTTTCGGATAACATAAAAACGTCAGAAAATTCCATGTTGTTTACCATCTCTATGCTCGTAAATTATAATGGTGAAAGTTGCCAATGGTTAATACCGAGCAAAATACAAAACAGTGAGATGTCAAGGTCAATAAGCAAAAGGTAAGCTGCGCGGAAATTTTAAAGGCTGCGCGGGCCTATCAAATATTAATTGAACAACTGTCTTGTAGTGCGCGCCAACCCGGAATGAGCTTCTCAACTGCTACGCGGCCGCGCACGCGCGCAGCTTAGAGGGAATGTTGGTCAAGGTATATCCCATTAATAGTAAGAAAAATTCAGATCGCTATACATATAGGTATAGTGTGCAACAATACAATAGATCCAGTAGGGCTTAAGATAAATATTTATATACTGATTATGTACCATTGTATGGATACGTCATTTGATCATTTATTAAATGTCATAACTTTCATCCTTCTTGCATACGCACATTTTTACGCAACTTATGTCGTAACAAAATATCCACCGAGACATTTTGTCTTATTTTTTTAATAATGCAAGAAAGCAGGTCGTAAACTTAATAGTCTCATTTAGGTATGTGGCATACACTCATACAAGGCCCACTCAACCTTCCTCCATAAAAGGAGATCGCAGTCAATTACGGCCATAACTTTTAAAACGAGCGAACTCATTAATTAGTCATGACAAGCGCAAACTCTCCACTTTGTCCAAAAAGGGAAGTGTTTTTTCGTAAGATAATTTTTCTGGAACATTACGACTTACAACAACACAATTGAGTGTCATGAATAATGTCGGACAGAAAATTTCACTTAGAACCATTTTCAATCAATTACATGGAACATCATATGTACAATACATTTACTTATCACAATATAATATTATACAATATGAATTATTTATCACCAATCCCCTGAAATCCTTATCTTACCACAGTTAAGTGAGAGATTTGTCGTTGTTTATTTTAATTTTATTATTAATTAAAAATAATGCCAATATTCATAGCGTAGTCATCATCATCATCATTAACCTGATCTGTGCCTTGCGGTATTAATACGGCCACGCATGGAGGGCCGTGATTTTCTTTAAAAAAATAAAACAAAATAAATATGTACTTTTAGGATATATAATAATAGTATATCACAAACACTTACCATATAAATACATGATGGGTCATTTCCGCCATCATTTATAGAACGTTAGCGTAGCCCTGCTAGCAACATATTTGAACATAACAAAAGAGCTTTTATTTTTAAATCGATGTATTATAGATTATAAGACAATATCTTTAAAGTTGAAGTATAACACTATGATTCCAAGAGATGTCACTATATGCATGATATTTAAAAAAAGGTTAAATACGTTTCTTGTGGCCTTTAAACCGCATCTCAAGTACTGCGTGTAAACACGCACATTTTGTATGTCCGGCCCTACGAGCACGAAATTGTATGGCGTGCTAACACGTCCGTGGCAGAGAACCAATTAAAATGGTCAGGGTGATCGAGGGGTTATTGATTGATTTTGTTAGATAGTTTTAACTATTTGGTTTTTTTAGTACCCCAGAGGATACGACTAGGGTATCCAATCCCGGAGCCTTTTTCAAATCCCGGGATTTCGGGATCGATCAATTTTCAATCCCGGGATCCCACCGGGGGTGGGGGGGGAGGAGGACCGTCTTTCTTGACGTCATCGAAAAGGCGAAATCGCGACCATATACAAACGAAAAAAGTATGCATTTAGTATGAATAAAAAAATGGCGACAGCGTGGCTGGGGCGGAGGAGGGGAAGGGGAAATCGGGGACAATTTACAGACAGACGTACAGACGGACGGACGGACATTATCGACTATTAATATATAGATGTATATTTTTTCTATGACTAATTACCCAACCTAAAAAAATAAGCTGTGGTCCGTTAAAATTTCCAGATTTACGAAGTGTTCCATTGCACAATATGTTTGGGAAGCCCTGTTCTAGAGTATCGAAATTAATATTCGAAAATAACAATAAACTTAAGTTAATTATGAAAAATATCTTCTTATACTTTAACTTGTTTATTTATTTATTGCTTAAAAATCAAAAGTACATTACATGGTATTACTGCTGAGGCCATTCGCCGTGCACTTGACAAATATAATTTTTTTAAAAAAACAGTACATAATACATCAATAGATAAATTTACCGAGGAATTTGAAATCTCCGATTCTCACGAAACCTCGTTTTTTTTTTTTAGCTCACCGAGGAATTTGAAATCCTCAATTTGGTATACTTTTTCCCCGAATTCTCACAAAACCTCGTTTTTTTTTTTTTTAGCTCACCGAGGAATTTGAAATCCTCAATTTGGTATACTTTTTCCCCGAATTCTCATGAAACCTCGTTTTTTTTTTTAGCTCACCGAGGAATTTGAATCGACATTTTGCCAATTTCATCTCACTTTTCGAGATTTACTCCAAATTTCTCAATCCCGAAATCCCGGGATCGCGACCATGTCAATCCCGGGATTTCGGAATCAGAAAATTGAACGGGATTCCGGGATTGGATGCCCTAGATACGACCAGACTATTCGAAATTGCTTTAATTCGGATTCTTGTGCTAATAATCGGTACACTAAATGTACACTGATTCATGAAGCAGCGCTGTAAATTTTTGTCGTGCGTATCATAAGAAGCATATTATTGTCTATTGTTGGTTTTTTAGTGATATATTGTATTTTGTAGTGATTTAAAAAAAAAACTGATGTAAAGGAAGGTCTCAGTAGGCAACTTGTTTTACAAAACCCTAAGTTGTTTTGGATTTTCCGTGGATTCTTAAGACAGCAAGGCGTATTTACAGTGATCCCCCTAATTACGCGAAAGTCGGAACCGCGTAATTGAGATAATGAATTTCATATAAAAAATAGGGTTACGTTTTTTTTCGCAAAAAATGCAAAACTCCAAAACTAAAAATAAATAAAAAATATATATGGACGAAATATTTAGTTACAAGGCTGTAAAATGCATAATCGCCCACCAACGTTCGACTACACAACACAGACAAGATGTGCTGTACAGCCGCGCAATTGGAAAAAACAGCAGCGAATATTTCTGGAATTCGCATAATTTGAGTTCGCTTTATTGGGGGATCACTTTACAGTGGAACCCCCAATTACAATATCCTGAATTACGCGTTGGCTTCAAATATTCGCCGCAAATCACCCAATTGCACGGTCGCATTCCATTGTCGTTATTAACAGACAGTGGTCTGTGCCACGCATACAGTAAAATGTTGGCTAACGTCTGTGTATTCAACATATGCCAGGCTATACACGCATAGCTGGGCGTCTGTCTGTGTGCGGGATATTTACTACTACAAAAACTAAATATTTCGTCAATATTTTTTCCGCGGAAAAAAAACCAAATCCTTCATTTTGTATGAGATTCGCACCCCCAATTACACGGTCCCGACCATAGTGTAAATGGGGGTTTTGTTTTTGCCGCGATTTTTTTTTTCTCAAAATCCAATCGATTCATTTGACTGAAGGTTGTTTCAGAATGGCATTAATATGTTGTAAGCCGTAGAATGGTAAACTTCAATTCAATGTCCGTTGTTAATACCAACCATATTTCATTGCATAGTTCAAAGATTAAACATTGTTAAAACCAGCGCAGCATTGCATTCACGTACATCTCAAACTCACGAATACACTCGTTGCAATTATTCACGGATTTAGTTTGACGTAAAAAACAATTGCGAAACAATGCAATATAATATTAATGTATTCTTACACAATATTATAACATTGTTTTGTGTGTACCAATCGGAGTATGATTTATTGAACTGACATGACGTGCATCACTGTTCTGCAAACCAAGTTTTTTCTAATTAAAAATACCCAATTTCTCATTTTATGATATTGTTAATACATGAATCCACAAATGCTAAAATCTTAATGAGAAAGAGAATTTGAATATGAGGTCTTGAAGGATTACCTTGGACGGTTTACACTACTCTCTCCAAAATCAAAAAGATTGACCTTCCCGTGACTTGAGACCAGATCCATCTCATTGCTTCAGTAAAGCTCTTATCACTACAGCACATATACTGAACCTGCAAACCGTACACTCCAACATGTTTTGTCACTAACGACCCGGGTTTCGCCGTGTGATATCTTCAGGGTTACAAGTGCACGGCTGAACTTAAGCTGACGCTTGGTTCAAGTTCATCCGTGCACTTACTTAAACCTTACTTGAAAGGCGAAAACCGGATCGAAATTAAAAAAATAATTCTAAGCAACTCTTAGGTAAAGTAGGGATGAGTATTTTTCCCCATCCTGAATTGCACATAATAAAATAAATATTGAGGAAGTAGTAAAAAAATATTTATTTTTTTAATGTAGTGATAGAACCAAAACCGATATTTGTCCAAACCATAAAATAAGAAAAGCATCACACATGAACGTATTCAAATTATGTACATTCTCACAGATTTTGTCACTAACGACCCAGGTTTCGCCTTTCAGCATCTTCAGGCGTTCAAGTGCACGGGTGAACTTGAACTGACGCTTAGTAAATGAATGTTTCGTGTTTATATAAGAAATAAATGTATTATTGAGTTTAGTAATGAGTAGTTTTAAGAATTATATTTATTTGTTTGTCGGAAAAGGTTTTATGATTATATTTATATAGGGTATAAGACTGGAGAGCCCGGCATATTTAATATTTCATTTAAAATCGGAAGGCTATGCAATTGTGCTCTGTTTTTACTGTAAAGCAGCTTTTTACTGTAAAAACTCTTTAGGCAAATTATTAGTTAACAATAAAGATAAAATACATGTATAAGATAAAACGCTAAAACTTACATAAACACGAAACATTCATTTACTAAGCGTCAGTTCAAGTTCATCCGTGCAATTGAACGCCTGAAGATGTCGAAAGGCGAAACCCGGGTCGTTAGTGACAAAATCTGTGAGAATGTACATAATTTGAACGATTCAAATTTAATATTAAAATTCCACCAAGCACCTTCAGTCGAAATCTTAAAAAAAATGGACGTATTCGCTGCGAATAGACAATATTGATAATGATTGAAAAATATTTTTTTTCCATACCAAAAACTAAATATTTTTATTGCGAATTCGAACTGAATCTTCTCTAGTGGATGTCGTTTTAATTTTGAATATTGTGTTTTTTTCCAAATACAATATAGATAATGTCTTGCCACTAATAGGGTCCATGACTGCTGCACGGCAGGCGTTATCAGAGGTGGACCGCGGTCCGTGGCCGGCTAATCGCGTCCATCTGCCATTTGTTATGGCTCCTTTTTATACACCTCAGGCGCGCCAACTAATGTATGCTAAAATTATGCACCGATAAAGAATAACCTTTTGTTATTTATTTATTATGCGTCGTGAGACGCGAAGGGCTGAAGTTGTTATCGAGATAAATGCCTACCGTTTCGCGTTTATTATTTAAAAATCTAGAAGGCTTGCACCACGGAAATTTAATGTAAATCAGTTGTTTTTGTTCTTTGAAAAATCGAATCTAAAAAATTGAAAAATAAATATCTAGATCAGTGTTGGGGAACTTACGGCCTGGCCGCGTGCGTCCTTTTAGCTAATGTAATGCTGCCTTTTGACTTTTTAAAATAAAATAAATAAAGATATTTTTTTAAATAAAAACACAATTTTATAATGCAATATATTCACTTTGATCAACAAATTATACGCAAGCGTTTGGAAAAAGAGCGTAATCAACCCTTTGTATGTTCGACAGTCGAAAAAAAAGGGAGGGGGGGTGTCAACGTTTTCTTTACTGCGGCCTTGTATTGAACCAGATAAATGAATGTGGCTTTAAGAAATTAAAAGGTTCCCCACCCCTGGTTTAGATTCATTAACTTTAGTGAAAAATGGTGTTATAAGCCAGTGCTTCCCAACCTTTTTCATGCCGCAGGCCCCTAAATCTGACAACTATAATCTGCGGACCCCCGAAAAAAGTTTTCACACTTTACCACAAAGAATGTTGAATAAATGAAAATTTTCGCAGAGCCTCGTGAAAAACCTGCGGACCCCAGCCAGGTTGGGAAGCACTGTTCTAAACAAAGCATATAATAAAGTACTCGAAAAAACACACTCACGTCCATGCGGTACATGTCAACATCTGACAGATTAAATTATTAACAAATTGTGTGTACATTTTATAAATAGAAACAATATATTAATATAGATATATGAAAACTTGTTTTTTAAAGATGATAAAGATCACTAAGCCTGCTCGAATGGAAAATGGAAAACGTGTTTGACGACACCTGCGGAAGTGTGTAATTTTTTGCAAACGTATTTCTCACAAATCTACGCTGGATATTGACACTTTTAGCATTAGTCGAAAAGTATCTTAAAAATTTTAATGATACCAAATATTTTGTAAGTGTACTGTCGCAGCGGTGGGCTGCCAATATCTTAACAAGGTGCTCGGTAAATCTTATCCATTTATTTGTATCCATTTTCGCTCCCAATGTGGAGCATATGACATCCTAATGAAATCTCAAAAAAAAAGTTTTTTTTCTACGAGAACTGTTTGTTACTTGGTCGCTCGACCTCTCTTTTCCAAAAAAAGTAGTGGGGATAGAATTATAAGACTAAGAGAGAACTAGTGATTATCTTGAATCCATGAGAACCGGCACGGAAGCCCACAACACTGAATGAAAAAATGAAGGGGCAAGGGGTCTTGTTTCATAATAAATTTTAACCATCTACAGAAATTGCAGTTAGCCGCTGATCTAATCTAAGACGAATGATTTTCTTATCATAACAAGGGGCTCGCGCGACCCCGCCCCCCTCCCGAGCCCCCTCCAGCCCAATCCTGTACTGTCGTGTGTTATCTATTATATAACATATGAGAAAGACAGCGTATTCTTAAAACACTGAAACCTTGTGGTTCAATTTTGAATTTATATTAACCTGAATCACATGGAATGATTCGGTATTTTATTAGAAATATTAGATAGTTAAAATTATTATCAACAAGCATATTATTTTTAAAATATTTCATTCGAAAGCTTTAAGCTCGTAAGTAAGTTTTCACAGTACATTAATAATAATATATTGTGTGTATTGCTCACGTCGTAGATTAGAGATAAAACAAAAGCCAAGAGACGTGAGATCAGATTTAGAGATGTCGCCTAATTTGTACTCTGTCTGGATTTGATACAATGTAAACTATTCACAAGAATAAAATGGAAACGTTATGTAGTTTCAAGAATGAAATGTATTTTACTTTTTGCGCACCGAATGTTTGTTTTTTTTCAGAAGATTTATGAGTTATTTAACTTGTCTTGTTTAATGAACAATATTAACCCAACGACGTACGTGAAGTATATAAAATATATGTATTTAATATTCGTCTATATCACATCAAAATAAATCGCGTTATTTAAAAAAAAACTAAATTACAAGTTTGGCAAATAAACAAATTATGTTATAGATATTATTTATTTATTGTTAAAAATTAAAATTATAGTACATGACATAACAGCTGACGCCAATTCGCCATGTACTTGACAAATATAAAGACACAAAATATAAAATAAAACTACATAATACATGAAAATCAACACACAAAATCAAGAAATAAAATAGTAAATATACCAAAAGATTTCGATTCTCTATCAATAATTTCTATAATTTAAAAATATTTTACTCATCTACACGCTATCATAAATATACCTTTTTTAGGTTCTCTTGATAGCCTAATTGCAATTATACAAAATTACCATTGTATTTACAATTTTTACTATTCTTTTGAATGAGGGCAAAATTTTTCCGAAAGTAATTTAATGATTGTATTTTCTAGCCGTTTATAGCAGAGCGGTCAATGCTGTTGGACTTTCGATATCTCAGTTGCTTGAACAAGTGATAATTTCTAGTACTTTTCTAGTTATTCTTTTCGTTCCATACCTTCTCCAAAAACAAAGATTTCGTTATAACTTATTACACTCATTATTGTATACTATATCGAGATGTTCCATAAGTAGACAAAATCATCCACGTTGAGAGCAGACATATCATACAAAATATATTAACACAATTTTAAGCAGAACACCAATAATTTATATATTTTTAATTTTTCAATATCGTGCAATGTAAGTGATATTAGCTTGAGTAGCAGTTTTGTCAGCTGCAAGTACATATTTATCCGCTAACCATTTTATTGGTCAAATAGCTTACTAACAACCAAACATCACTATCCTACATTTAAAAAAATGTAATTTAATAAGGGGTCAATGAAGAACTTATATTTAAAATTCTCCATTGCTGAAGCAACAACAAAATCTGTTGATATACGTGTGTTATATATATGTACTCAGGGTTGTAGAGTTGGAGTCGGACCGTTTTAAATTTAGTCGTGCTCGACAAAAAATATTAACTTCGAATACTTGTAAACAAATTGTTTATTCAAATTTCTAGGGTCAAAAGTGGCGCCACTGTACATATACTACTAAGTATAATAAAATAATTAAAGTCGTGTTTTAAGCTATAGTCGAAGTCATAGTCGTCTTATTTATTCACGACTCCACAGCCCTGGTAATACAGGTTTTTTTTTATATATATATATAAACTAACGTTTTATCTTTTGAATCTGGAAGAAAAAAGTGTTTCATTTAAAAAAATGTGGGTTAATCTTATTTGGTACTGAGCCAGCCAAATGAAGAGTAAAAAAATTAGCTCGAGACGTGTTTTAATTATATCTCAATTCTGCTTGAAATAACTGAATGTATAACATCATTTATGAGTCAATTTTAAGTACTGTAAAATAAGGAATAATGCTAGTATACAAAAAACTATTAAAAAAACTACTGATGTCAGACATTTGATTAGAGCGCCCTCCCCTTCAAAGACGAAAGCTGTCTGTGCGTCGATTCGGCTCCTAATTACCCTCGCCAGCGGCAATCGCTCGAGAAGTGTCAAAGAATAACATAAGTAAGTAAATCTCATTAATCAAGACTGTCCGACTTGCCTTTCAGAGCAAATCTACCGATGAGAGATCGTTCATCTTGCGTCTTCTGCGCCGACCCATTAGCGGCGACTCAGTCAGGCAAGTTTGCTGGGCTGGGTGTTTAAGATTATCAAATGGATCGCAATTAATATTGTTTACTGTCAATGCTTGATGGAAAGACATTGATATAAAGAAAAAAACTAAATATATCTCAAATAGTATTAGGAAACAGAGCCAAATAATCAGTACCAGGATATAATCGCCCAAGGTGGTATTGTTGGTTCTATAGAGCTTCCTCTACCGACCAAATGGGCAATGTTAAGATTAGATGAATAGGTTAATTTTCGTATATATTATATTTATCTTACTTATTCTGTGTACATACTTACAGGGGTGGGCTGGAGGGGCCTCGGAGGGGCTCGCGCGAGCCCCTTGATAAATTTCAGCGCGGCCGGCGAGCCCCTTGTTAAGATAAAAAAAAATATTCGTCTAAGATCAAATCAGCACGTAAATGCAATCTTTGTAGATGGTTAAATTTTATTATGAAATAAGACTTAGTAGCCAATTCATTTTTTCATTCAGCGTTGTGGGCTTCCGTGCTGGACCTCATGGGTTCGAGTTGATCACTAGTCCTGTCTAAGCCTTATTATTCTATCCTTACTACTCTCTTTGGGAAAGAAAGGTTGAGCGACTAATTAACAAACAGTTCTCGTAGAAAAAAAAACTTTTGTTGAGATACCTTCATTAGGAGGCCATATGCTCCACATTGGGAGCGAAAATGGATACAAATAAATGGACAAGATTTACCGAGCCCCTTGTTAAGATATTGGCAGCCCACCGCTGCATACTTACGTATTACACCTTCCTAGGTGAAAGTGTAAATCTCGCATATCAATATTATCATTTCATTATCTCTATAAAGAATTGAAAAAATTTTCCCTGATTTTTTTGTAATATAATATAATAATAGACAATATTTTTACCACCACTTATATTTTTTTAGATTTTGTAGTCGATTTCGCCTGCTGTGGCCCGGTTGATTAGAGCTTGCTCTACCGATCACGCAGGTCTGGGTCCGATTCCTGGTCAGATCACAGAGAATTTGAGAATTATTCAATTCAAAGTTGTGATCGAAGACTGGGTGTGTGTGATGTCAATTCACACCATTTCCTCTCCTCCCATCCTTCCGATCCTTTAATAACTGGGTGTAGCAATAACAATTAGCCAACCACTAGTCCTGTTCTAGCCTTATCCTTCTTTCCATACTACCTTGAAAAAAATGAGGTTGAACGACTGAGTAACAAACAGTTCTCGTAAAAAAAACTTCTGTTGAAATACCTCCAGTATGAGGCCATTTGCTCCACATTGGGAGCGGGCATGGATTAAAAACAAAGTCTGCAGTGGAAACTTTTTTGACTTTCGATTCCTATACAGTGGAACCTCGATCTACCGTTCTCGCATTGTTCGTTTTCCCCCACGGATCGTTTGTTTTTCATAGTCCTGGCCAAACACCCATAAGAACAATGATAAATAATACCACATTAACCATTCATCGATTTACCGATTTTCTCGATCTATCATCTAAATGTTCTGTCCCAATTACTATCCCGATTGACCGTTTTTGTTACATATATTTCTTTATTCGTTCATAAATAGTGGTTGCGCGAATTTTTTAAACTCAAAAGTCAAAACTAAAATGCCTAAATGAAGTAAACTAGAACTCTAACTGAGAAACTGAAAACAATTTAAGACGTTGAAAAAAATCTAGGAGAAAAACGAGTCGACATATTTATATAGCAAAAAAGTTAACCTAGAAAAGAACGCGAGTTTGAATGGTGTCTTTCAAAATTTAAGTACCATACTACAAATAGGTTACTGAGTATGTATTCAAGTTATCTGGAAGTTATTTGAATTTTTTTTTTTAGTATTATTTGAAAATTTCCCGCATTATTCGTTGATTTATTACGGTCTCTTGGAAAACGTAGAATGGGGGTTTCACTGTACATAAAAAAATTCAAGAGTCCGTCTTCAAAGCCCTGGTACGGATTTTATAGAGGCATGATTATTTTTTTGAACGCGATTTCTCGATTTGATTGGAGATACCTCTATGCACCCAAGTGTTCATTTCGGCTGTTCATCGGTTCGGCATGACCTTCGTGACAGCACCGCAAGCGTCGTGAGTCGGCATTCGTGACTGGGTGACAGCTCCGTGAGTGACGAGACGAGGGCATGAGCGAGGAGATGAGTGACACGCGCCATTAACGGGAAAATATCGCGACGGCTCCCCCTCGTGACGTGTTCTTTGAACTAAAATGGCTTCGGATACACTGTCAATTAACACGATATTTAACATAATAATAAACACCTTGATTATATTTATTATTCCATAAAAGGATTGGAACAAAGAGAGAGTTTAAGTGGCATTTTAAACCCAAAACAGATATCATAAAGAAATCAGGTAATGAGCGTCATACCTAAGTTTTATATCCATATTGTGTTACTAGATAATAATAACAATGCCTTCATATTGTAATTGGATGTACAGAATATTATTAATTAATCTGACAATTTATAAAGTGTATATCGCATTAAAGGAATAGATACGTATGTATCGTGCAAAAAATAAATATTTTTTTATGTACTTTTTATGTCGGGTCCTATGTCCTATGGCGCAGTGGTTAGCGTTATGGGCTTCCACGTCGGACCTCACGGGTTCGAGTCTCAGTACGAGCAGCATTTTTTCGATCGATTTCTGTTTGAAGTCATAGATTTTTGTGATGTCTACAAATTCTCTCCCACCCTTTCCGATCCTTTAATAACTGGGTATAGTGAGGGCGATTAATTAACCACTAGTTCTGTCCTAGTCTTATCCTTCTATCTTCACTACACGGTTGAGTGACTAACGAATAGTTCTCGTAAACAAACTTATGTTGATATACCTCTATTAGGAGGCTATATGCTCCAAATTGGGATAGGATATGGATAATAATAATAAAAAAAGCATTACAAATTTAAAGTAAGAGGCCTCAATTTTTTAAATTTGAAAATCGACTCAATGGGAAAAGACATCATTGACATTCTGACATGCTCTTAAATATGAATTTTCAAAACTCTGAATTTGATATTGACTTTACAGGGACTTACTTGAACCTGGAGGCATTTGTTATATGAAGTAAAGATATTATTACTGGGCCATATATTAAAGCTGGAGAGGGTTTAAATGTATGTAGTAAAAAAATAATTACAAAATCAAAAGATAAATAGATTAAGTATTTATGAAGTTTATGAAAAATAAATCGACAATAATATAGGAATCAAATTTATCTTCTGAAAAATATAGGCAGCAATACTTTAAATGTTTTTTTTCAAATAGCTGCCACGATGGGGTAATGAATGACTCTCCAGTCGTAGTTAATTCAAGTGGCGCCGGGCCGCGGCCGTCTTTTGGTTCGCTATGTAATTAAGAGCCATTATCACGCTCCGAGAGCTTTTTTCACGCCGCCCCTAATTACACGACGCCTGTAATGAGTTGAGCAGACCAAAGCTGAGTGCACATTGAGGAGTGGTTTTAATGACCAAACTTACTGTAAAGACTGTTTATTTTCAATGTTGCCCTGCCTGTTCCTAAGTGAAGCATTTTTCAGCAGAATATATGCGGTATTAATATCAACCAATCATGCTGATTATGCGTGATTTGATAGCAAAAGTTAAGAAAAATTACCGTAGGCTTATGTGGAATTGTATACAATTTTGATAAATTAAAACAATTCGCACTCACAGCTATTACAAGTCAATAAAAATACATTTTGAGCCAATAGCGCATAATGGTTAAAAATATATTTATTTACCATGTTCAAAAATTAAAAGAGGTTCTAAATCTAATGCTATTGAATTTGAATCGTTCAAATTATGTACATTCACACAAATTTTGTCACTAATGACCCGAGTTTCGCCTTTCGGCATCTTCAGGCGTTCAAGTGCACGGATAAACTTGAACTGTCGCTTAGTAAATGAACGTTTCGTTTTTATATAAGAAATAAATGTATCATTGAGTTTAAACCATTGCTGGCGATAAAAAATAGCCCATGGGGATACACTTTATGATTATATTTATATAGGGTATAAAAGTGGAAAGCCTGCCATAAGTAACTGCTCATTTAAAATCGAAAGACTGTTCAATTGTGCTCTATTTATTTCTAAAATTTCCTGGAAAAAGATTTTATGAGCGTTCGTATTTGAGTGCAACATTTTTATCCCTTGTTCCTGATTGAACACGTGCAATAATGCTATTGTTATTTATCTTTACCGGTGAACGGATTCTACCGAACATTACTTTTCCGAACACGAACTCTCCGGCCAAGAATACTCCGAACACCGATTCTTTCGGACATAGAATCTTCCGCACACAGAACCTTCCGGATATAGAATACTTCGCACACGGAATACTCTGAACATTTAAATATTTTAAAAAGAAAAATCATTGTTTTATTGTAATAAAAATAAATATTAAGTTATACCAAAGGTACTAAGTTAGCATGGCAAACAATCAAAAGAGCCTAAGATTTAGTTAAACTAGTTTGAATCTGTAAAAGGAAATTTTATTAGATGGTCACTTTTTGACTTGTCATAGTTAAAAATTGGGGGTGTGAATTGAATTGTTTAATTGACTTTTTTTAAAATTGCAACATAATTTATTAGGCATTTTAATTAAGGAACATTCGACTATATCATTTTTGAAAGAATGGTTACAAAGCACAAAATAATATAATATGCCATCAAGTTTAATTGACAGACTATTTAAGTACAACTACGCTTAAGGAGTGCGATAATTTTCCAAATATAGTTAAGGATCATTACAGTTAATTATAAATAAAATCTAGATTATGCCAGTGTCAACGCAGCATGTTATATGCATTTTTTTCCATACTAAACGTGTTTTAATAAGCGCTTTTGATGAAATAATTGCAGGCTGGACACTGGTACAAATACATAGCTCACTAACCATGTCCATGAATATATATATATTTTTTAATTTTAATGTCGAGCAATTTTTGTCATATTAAAAGTTTTTCTATTGTTACTAGGTCGTGTAAGTTTTCAAAATTCGGGTTCGAAAACCTGGTTTTTAGCAAAATTTTACAAAATTCGAAAGCCGGTTTTTTTAACTTGGTAACCCGGTTTTAAATATTAGAATTATCATTATATTTTCCATTAAAACATTATATTTTGACTTGAAACAGTACCCTCACGAGCGTGACCATATGGTCACAGTAAACACTGTTGTCTATTGATCCCACTATTCATCCTTTTCTACCTGAATATCGTTGCTTTTACTCAATTTTGGCTAAAAAGAATACAGACTTGAATTAGTCATCATCTGCGGGGACAGAAACGACAACCAAAAGCACATACGATTGTTTGAATTTCCGTTTCTTCTAGGAGTCTAGGACATATCTTTATTATATTTTACATTGTTATCATCATAAAACAAATAAAAAACGTTTCATACTACCATAGTATATGTTTACATAATTGATTTGAATGCAGTGGCTGATTATCCTATAAGCAAATGAGGTGCGCGCTTGGGGCCTCGGAATTTTAGGGGTCTCAAAAATATCATATATATCATAACCTATATACTTTTTGCTTAGATTTTTATATATTTTTACTATTTTACTTGAAATTTTCTGACATTTTTATGTTATCCGAAAAAAAGAGCCTCCAAATTTTATTGTGCCTGGGGCCTCCCATGTGCTTAATCCGCCACTGTTTGAATGTATTATTTATAGTTAGTCATTTTTTAAACACTGAAGGCAGTATGCTATTTAACATGTACTGTGTGAATCGAATCGAAACATTTGTTACTTTGATAATCGCTTGCAAATGACCAATGAGTTGTGTGCTTTTGAAAAGCTGCCGGCAAGATAATTACGTCAATGTTCAGAAGTAATCAATCATTTTGATAGCGGGCTGTCAGGATGGTTGACAGCCAGTCAAGTTAAAACAAGCTTGACTCAAATATTGCATGGAGGCCTCGAGTGTCAGGGCATTAAAGATTCCTCGCACAGTAATTATACACCACCATTATCATTATCAGCTGTTTCGAACGATGATCAGTAATGGCGATTTTCGCCTGTGGACTAATGTTTTTTTTGCCATCATGCCTTTTATTTATTTTTCTTATAGTGCTCAATATTACCTTTGTTAACAGGTGGAAACAAGTGTTTGGCTCACGAGTCAATAACTATTTTTTTTATATTATCTATATATATAAAACAAAGTCGGGTTATTTACACCACGTATATCTCGAGAATTACTCCAAGGATTTCAATGATATTTGATTTATAAAATTCTTATTTACCTAGAATAGCAGAATAAGCATTAAAACATCGGAAAAATATCACGGAAAAGAAATTATAAAGAAAATTAATATCTTCATACAGAATAAAATTTTCAAATGACGAATAGCTTCATCAAACGATAAAATGTCGTAAGCTGGTTTCAGAAAAATCCACCAGATCGCACTGTTTTCTATATTTGTTTGTTTTTGCTTCTTTTGCATACGATTGGCTTATAAATAATTTTAAATTTAGAATATGGATTAGAATAAAAGAAATCGATGATATGAAATGAAAACGAAAGAAAATCGGATAATATTGAAATAAGGTTATGTTTATAATTAGGTATGATAAATTTTTGACAACAATATTTTGCACAAACGTTGCTTTGCTCTGAGATGACACTTTATTACACTTGGAACGCTATATCGAAGAAATTTTAACGTCAAAAGCAAAGCGATGCGGTTTCTGATCACCCGAATGCTCTTGGTCACATTTACACAGTTCATCCGAAAAATGACGAATGTTTCTACTTGCATGTCAAGAGCTCAATTTGCTTGAAAATTATACTTATTAGGACATGCCAATCACTGAAGAAATTGTTTCTGAATCTCCATGTCAGATACGCCCATTATTTTCTATCATTATTTTGACATGCTTCACATCGAACCCATGTGAGCTGTGGAACAAGTTCAAGGATGACATGTCGGAAGTCATTTTACATCGAATTCGTGTCAGTTCAAGGAATCCCGATCTCGAGGTGAATGAAGAGATAAATAACCAGGCTTTGATTTAGATCGAAGACATGTGTTACCTCATGTGAGGCATTTTGTTAATCAAGTTAGGAATGCCAACTTTAAACTAAATCGAAACTAAATTTTCAATATCCATTTAAAAAAAAAACTTTTAGGAATTTATGTCTCATGTTCATCACCGTCGCTAAAATATATACTGAAATGTGAAAAGACGAATGAAAGTACATAAAATCAGAAGGTATGTAAAAAAAAATCAGTATACTTTTCATATATATTATATTGTTATAAAATACTATCAAATCATTATTTTATTTTTGATCCCTATATACCAGTGATGCACAACCTCCACCTTCTAGCGGGCCGCATAAAACAAATTGTCGTGGCTTCGGGCCGCAAAGAAAAAAATGATTTAAAGTACGCTCAATCCTTTTTTATACAGAACATATGTACGTTCCACGTAAAACAGCCTTAAAATCGTGTAAAAAAGATCAAGTGAATAATAGGTTCCATTATATTATTTTGACCGTGTTATTTCGAAAATAAATAAGTCATGTTTCATGTGTTTCATTATGTTTCATTTAAATGCAAATCATAAGTTAATGCGTTTTTGGTCTTAGTTAATTTTTAACTATTTTTATTAATTTGACATAATATTTGTAAGCCTGTTTCTATGAACCGATTTATTCTCCTTCATTGAAGAAAAAGCTTGCTTACATTTGTTAAATAAATGTTTTACGTGAAAAAAGTATGTTTGAGAAAAGGATTTAAGGGCCGCCACAATATTCAAAAAGGGCCGCGTTTGTGCATCACTGCTATATACAGTCAATCCTGTTTTTATGCGGTTTTTTTATGCGATTTCGAAGTAATGCGATTTTTTAAATGTCCCATATTTTACGATATATAAAAATGTTAAATATTACATCGAGAGCATATATTGTTGTATTTTGGATAGAATAGAGAGAATCATAAACACAACCGACATTTGAAAAAAAAATACGATTTCGGACTGCTTAAATCATGTTGCATCTGCCATCGGTAATATCAGCTGAAATGATTACTTTAGCACCTGAACTTGGCGAAGAAAGGTTTGATACCTTTAGCGAAAATTATATCGACGAATTACTTACAGATAAAGCTATAAGTGACGAAGATGTTCATAATTTAAATTTAATTATTGACAAAAAACCAGAAAACAATGTCGAACTGAAAGAAATTCCAGTTCCTTCACTGCGAAAATAATTGAAGAAGGTATCCAACTTTTCAGTAAATTAGAAGATCATTTCTTTCTAAATGATTCAAATTCTGATCGCGCATTCAAGTTTCAACGATAACTTTAGAATATATTATATATATGGGTATAACAAACTGCATAAACAATTAATTATCGAAAAAGAAAATCTGAACAAACTCTGATCACTAATTTTATTGTTAGAAAACAACCATAGTTTTATGAAATTGATGCGCATACTATTTCTTCTGAAAAAGAGTGATTTAGAACCACATGCTTTAAAACACACATAGAATTGTCATACAGTGACTATTTTTTAATATTTTTACGCCGTCGTTTTCCCCTAATTTTTTTATACTTTGCGATTTAGTGTATATTTTAACTCGCTGTTTCAAAGTTATGCGGATTTTAAAATTTAAGTAACGCACCCCACTATTTCTATGGAAGTCAAGTTTTTTTTTGCGATATTTCGTGGAACACATCTACCGCATAAAAACAGGATTGACTGTATAGTTGTTTGTATGTGTGGAACATTAAACAAAAATATATTTTTTTTTCTAATGAAAGATAATCTCATAAATATAATATTTAAGATTTGGAAAATGTTGCGTTCTTTGTTATAATGAGAATTTATGTCATTTCGTAATATAAAAAAATATGAAAATTTAGAATGAACTTTCGTAAAATTATAAAAAAGTATTATTTGAATAATTTTGAAAAGATCCCTGTCATTATGTTGGTGACAAGCATTGAGAACAAATTTATCCTAGACCAACACATTTCTTAGCAACAGTTTTTGTTTGACAGTTACTGTCAAACAAAAGTAGTCGTTTGTCAACATTGTGAAGATGTAATTTTATTATTTAAAATACAGTGAAATAAAGAGGTATTAGCTATGCCAAGTACTTCTAAACCAATCAGTAAGAGTGCTCGGAATGGTTTTCTAAGAGTCTTTCAGTTCTGTGAACATGAAAAATCTGAAAACAACCAATAATTCCCTTCGGGTCGACATTTCAAATCATTTCGAACTGTCAATGGCGTCGTATGCCTAACATTTCGTGCCGCATGTCAATAGCTCAATTTGCTTGAAAACTAAACTCATTGGGACATGATAATCGCTGAAGCAATTGTTTCTGCGTCTCCAAGTCAGATACGCACATTATTTGCTATCATTTTTTTGACATGCTTCCCATCGAATCCACGTGAATTGTGGAAAAAGTACAAGGATGACATGTCCGAAGACACTTTACACCGAATTCGCGTCAGTTCAGGGAATCCCGATCTCGAGGTGAATGAGGAGATACATAACCAGGCGTTGCTTTTGATCGAAGATATGTGTTACCTCATGCGCTGCATGATGCGTCGCCAGATCGAGGAATGAACGACGCTTTCAATCGAGAATCGGAACGTCAACGTGAATATGATCGAGATGCATTGAACCAATCACTTCGAACGAATGTACCACTGTTGAACCCCCAACAGAAAGTGTACGATACTTTAATGAAGGCAATTGATGAGGGAAATGGTGGCTTATTTTTCCTCCGCATTGGAAGCACTCAACCGAACTATGAAAGATCAGCGCAATGACTCAAAATGTTTTGGAGGCGCAATGATTCTACTATCTGGCGATTTTCGCCAAACACTACCAGTTATTCCAAGATCGACCGCTGCCGATGAAATAAACGCTTGACTTAAAACATCGACTCTGTGGCGCTATGTTAAGAAACTTCAGCTAACGACAAACATGCGAGTTGCATTTCTAAACGACCATCTGCCGCAGATTTCTCCAAGCATTTGCTGACTATCTGTAACGGCCGTGTTCCTGTCGACGAATCGAATGGATTGATTTCGTTTTTGCCGAATTTTTGAAATTTCGTCTCATCGAAGGACAATCAACAAAGTGTTCCTGAATATCATTGCTAATCACAAACATCATAATTGGTTGAGTGAACGAGCAATTCTTGCAGCAAATAACAAAGATGTGGATCATTTCAACTTCACAATTCAAAATCAAATCGTTGGTCCACTGCATTCCTTTAAATCTATCGACTGTGCCACGTGAATAACATCATTTCAATGTAATTAAAATAACTTTCATTTTTAATTTTGCACATTTATTGAACTTAATTCATTTTGAGTATTCATTCAAACTGAATTTAACTCATCCAATAAGTTAACACAACATTTATTGATTCTGAGGCGGTACGAAGTTCGTCGGGCCAGCTAGTATTATATATTTCTTAAACCATGTTCGCTCCTAATGTGAACCAAAATATATTGTCTTCTTATAAAGCATTTCAAAAGAAAAAATGTACACCTAGAGCAGCCATATTCAACCTTTTTTTCTTCCGGGCCGCATTCCGATATTTGCTTCTCTGCGTGGGCCGCAACATATTTATGGTATACTCCTTTTTTTTTAGCTCACCGAGGAATTTGAAATCCACGATTTGGTAAGAGCTTACTGGGCCGCAGGTTGAGTATGGCTGACCTAGAGGATATTCTTAATCAGCGGTGGGCTGCCAATACGTTAACAAGGGGCTCGCTTAATCTCGAATTAATTCACAGTGTTTTGAGGAATAGTGAATTTTCTAATCGCTCTTATGATGCAATTATATTTAATACTTAATGAGCAATCGATGGTTACTTGATGCACTTATAATACGTAACAATATGAAGTTTACCGTAAACTTATCAATGTAACGAATAAAAATGTAGTATTGTGTATACTGAAGCTGTCGTAGATAATATATAAATTAGAAATTGCACTAATTTGATTTGAGAATATTGTTTTCTCTTAAGTTAACAAGGGGCTCGCCGGCCTTAGTAGAATTCAACAAGGGGCTCGCGCGAGCCCCTCCGAGCCCCCTCCAACCCACCCCTGTTCTTAATGATTATGAAGATACAATGCAAGAAGGGCACTAAGTAAACACCAGAAGTATATGAGCTCGTGTTTTTACCATGGTTGTGGAGTTGGAGTTGGAGTCGTGAAGTCGGATTGTTTTTACTGGAGTCATGCTCGAAAAAAACCAATAACTTCGAGTGTTTAAAAAAAATGTGTGTTCAATTTTCAAGGGTCAAGATAAGAGCGCCACTTCATGCTACTAAGCCTTAAAAAGTAGTGTTTTAATTTAAGGTCGGAGTCACTTTATTTCTTGACGACTCCACAGCCCTCTTTTCAGGAGTGGAGAAAGATGAAAACATCACAAACATGCATACCTTTGACGCAGTAGCGGCTGGTCAATGTGGCATTCGATCAGGGGTGGGCTGGAGGGACCTCGGAGGGGCTCGCGCGAGCCCCTTGTTAAATTTAAGTGCGGCCGGCGAGCCCCTTGTTAAGATAAGAAAATCATTCGTCTTAGATCAAATCAGCACCTAACTGCAATTTCTGTAGATGGTTAAATTTTATTGTGAAACAAGACTTAGTAGCCCCTTCATTTTTTTATTCAGGGTTGTGGGCTTCCGTGCCGGACCTCATGGGTTTGAGTTAATCACTAGTCCTGTCTTAGCCTTGTCATTCTATTCCTACTACTCTCTTTGGAAAAGAATGGTTGAGCGACTAAGTAGCAAACAGTTCTCGTAGAAAAAAGACTTTTGTTGAGATATCTTCATTAGGAGGCCATATGCTCCACATCGGGAGCGAAAATCGATACAAATAAATGGATAAGATTTACCGAGCCACTTGTTAAGATATTGGCAGTCCACCGCTGCATTCGATCAATGCACACCTTGTATATGCAGGGGCGGTTATATTTCATTATTCTTCATGTATCTATTGTCTATAATAAATATTTTAGAAAAAAATATTTTGCTTAATTTAAAAAAATATTTTATTGAATTTAAAATGAGGGAATGGTATAAATGTTATTTTTGAATATTATTTCATGAAATATAGCCGCCCCTGCATATACAAAGTGTGCATTGATCGAATGCCACATTGACCGGCCGCTACCGCCTTTGAACACACATCTATAAATCGGTATTTATTATTTACATTTATTAATACATATTACAGTCTCTTGGACGAACTTATAGCCATTTGGTTTTGTGACGAACAAAAATATAGGTTTATTACATACTCTTATATTTCTTATTCGATTTACGACCGAAGTGGATTTAGGGTATGGAACCCCGCCGTAAGTCGAAAACTGACTGTAAAATCTACCTAATTTACAAATCTTTTTCTTTCTAGGGAATAAAGCTTAAAATAATCTCATATTGAAGGCGAAGAAAAATACTTTTAAAATGGCGTGCAGGTCCGCATTAAGGATGGGTAAACGATATTGACGGGCGTCTAGTAAAAAGCGCTTCGGCAGATATTCAACAAGAAACGGTATTAACGACCAGAAAATTGTAGTCTTCCGTACAGTGTAAAAGTAATGAAGGGTAATTAACGCGATGAATAGACATTACTGTTTTACATTTTTTATTTGATAATTATACTCACCAGATGATGGCGTTGTGTGCTACTTCCACTCTGCCGACATTACTTATTGATGTGCCAGTTTTTATGAACTTATCAGTCACTCATAATACATGTTTTGAATATGAAAAAATATCGAAATTTCGGTATTGAAAATTAACCGAAATATTATTTGAATGTACAGCAACCTTCACATGTTTGCGGTGAATTGCAATATTTCAAATTCGCATTGAGTTTTATCAATATTGATAGGTTCCAGAATTGATGAGTATTTCAATGTTTTTTTTAAGTCATAAGTAATTTACGAAAATCACCCGTTCAAGATTATCATGTTTTTTTTTATGACGGTATTTTAAATGAAACATCGATTTTGAATTGCGGTCCTTATAAGTCGTATTATTTTGCTTTATTTAAAGAAAAATTGTAAAACCGGTTTTCAATATAAAATGCCGAACTATCGGTACTAAGGCCCCCAATACAGGGATCCCGGTGTATTTTGTGAAAAAGGTCCCATATTTTTTTTATTTTCGGAATTCTACAAATTAGTGTTTTTTTGTAATCGGGCATTGAAATATATTTTTGTAATCTGCAAAAAAGTGAAAAAAAGATTTCACATTTTTCATTCTAGGAAATCCGTTAATTCTCAGAGGTTGAAAATCGGCAAGCAAACATTTTTGGCATCTACTAACGACCTACTATCCCGAATCCAGAATTTCTTTACGATTTTGTGGTGAATGATCATGTGAATACCTAAATCATGGTATTACAAAAAGGGTCCAAAATTGGATGCAATAATTGGTACAGATACATTCGAAGAGCAAACATTCACAAAGTGATTTGTCACACAAGTGATGATTTTAGTGTTGGAAAAGTCACGGTTTGCTTGAATGTGTCAACTTCATGATTTAATTTATATTTTATTATTTTTATTATAATGCCATTCCACCAAGTATTGACAGTGAACACATTAAAAGTGATATAGGAAAAAACTTATTTTGAACACTGATTGTGAATTTTATTTATAGATTTAATCATTGAGTATCAGAACTGACACTAAACGACATTTTTTAAAAATTGTGACCAATCGGTTTTTGAATGTTTGCTCCTCATTCATCCGGTATTGCAATCCTTAAAAATGTAGTCCATATTTTATATTATTTTAACATATTATACAGTATAAATTCGCTTAATAGAAAGCAAATCGCATTCAGTGGTATTATGAGTGTTCATATTATCTATTTGAATGCATGAATCAACTACGATTATCATTTAACGAGTCTCGTGTATCCGGATATCATCACTTTCGAGGAGGTATAATTTACTTATTTTCGAAACGTGATATAATTATAATGTAGCCGTACCTCAACGTGCCCTCCTAATACATGACACCGTATGCAACGATAATTCCCGAGCAAGTAAAATTGATGATATTCCCCGATTTCATGCTAAGGTGTAATTCATTATGGGCAGGTCTGCTCAAGTGCATTCATCACCTTGAGCCCCGAGGCGAATTTGCATCCTGAAATGGCAGTCGTATTTTTTCTTCTTTTAGCACTTAGCTGCAGTCATAAGCGTCCAACTTCCATAGCCCTGATCCTATTTTACAACAATATTATTTTTTTAAACTATAAATACGAAAGATTTTGCGTAATATAATACATATATCGTTTTCTAGATATTGCTTTCTGATATCGGGCCCATGGTACAGCGGTCAACATCGTTGGCTTCTGTGATGGATCTCAGGTGTTCGAATTCATTGGATTTTGAAATACCTACTTACTTACGAACAGCATTTTTTCAAATCGATTCCTGCTCAAAGGTATGAGTGCCTATGGATTCAAAGAATTCCCTCTCATCCTTCCAATCTTAAAATAACGGGGCGTATCAAGAGCGATTGGCCAACCACCACTCATGTTCTATCCCAAACCTTATTAAAATATTATTTAAAAAAAAAAAAATGAGCTACTAAGTTACAAGCAGTTCTAGATACCTTAATAAGAATATATATGATCCACATTGTGAGCGGACGTGGAAAAAAAAGAATAATAGTAAAGAATATATGAAATTATCATACATGTATTTGTAACTGACCCGATCAAACCTAAATGTATCTAATTTTTGTCATATTGAAACCGCTGAATCTTTCAGTGGGCCTTTAGTTAGAGTGGTCAACAAAGCTAACTTTGGTTGTGGAATTCACGGGTTTGTTTCCTAGTTCGTATAGTTATAATCATTAATAGATTTGTCCTTATTTATACGAATATATACTAAAATAAGATTGAAACAAAGATCAAATATAGGAAATGATTGTAAAGATTTTATATGTAAATGTAACAATTTAAAAGTTCTTTAATGAATAAAATTATAAAAATTTAACATTATTTGAAAAAATAATTTCATAAATATGAATTGAACATAATAATTATACTTCTCACGAAAGAAGATAAATAAAATCATTAAAAAATATAACCAAGTCAGTAAAACATAATTAATATTAATAACATTTAAAGATTTTGCATTCAATTGTAGTGGATCATTTGAATTGATCACTTTACCAGTTAAATCTCTCATCTAAATAAAATTATTTACAGCCTGATTTTTTGGAAAAGTTTCTCAAAAAAATACTTTAAGATAATATTATACATATGAGTTTATTCAAAGCCTCAAAACAGGAAGTTTAATATCACGTATTTCAAATGTTTCCGTTGGTGGACACAATTGATCAATATGAACAGAATAATGTCCAAAGCATATAATAATGAAACGAATTTAACTGTATTGAAACAAATATTAAGTATAATTTTAACATTCCCTAAGCGTGCAGTTTGACTGAACTTCAAGCGACCCGTTAATTAACATGGCCTGCATAAAAGGCATCTTATCTTATAGCCATAAATTAGAAGCATATAACCCTGCAGGTGTTGCTAACCAAATTGCATTTGAATATTTATAGTGACGGAATTAATTTAAAAACTTTAATTAATTGATTTGTTTTGATCGAACGACATTTAAGACGATAGTCTTATTGCAACTGAACTTTTTAAAAACAAATGACAGGAAAGGAATTGTGGATAGATTGATTATTTTTTAATATAATGACATTAATTTACTTAGCTTAAGAAGTGCAATACGACGATCAAATTTATGAAAAAAATGATTGAAGTATATATTTTCTTTCGTTTAACTAATATTTTTTTAACATTGTCTTTTGACAAAATTTAGATATCCTTGACTATGACTTACTGCACAATGGGTGTAAGTACACGATTTTTTGGTTTTAGGGATTAAATACATTAAAGATACAACATGAAACATAACATTTAGTATTTTCTTGCAATTAATAAAAAAAGTCAAAATCATAATATATTTATTACTCGATGTAAGTCCTTTGAGATTAATATGCAAGGAATAATCTGAATTCAAGATATAACCGTTTATTTTCGATGTTATTATATTTTTCCATATCCGCTCCCTAGTCGGAGCATATGGGCACACATGGTTCCTCCAAGATTCTCTGTCCCTCGCCAGTCTTCTTGCTTCCTCCCATGTCATTTCAGTGTCCCATAGTTCCACCGAGTACATCCTATAAATCAGTGCTCCGCAACCTTTTCTCACCTGCGACACACCAAAATTCTTCATAGAATTCCGCGGCACACCAAAAGCAAAAATATATAGGTATTAAATTGATACACAAATTTTACAATAAATTTTCGTTTTTTACGTATATAATTATTTTAAGTATACATTTAATTTTATGCAATCTTAATAACTATTATAAAATAATAACTAATTAATATGATACCTGCGCTTGTTTCAATGAACACAAAGGTTTTATATTCGGCTCGATATTTGACAACACAACTCGAAGTTCTTGGTCAAAATATTTTTTTATTATGTATTTGACCACGGCACACCTGTATCAAGCTCATGGCACACCAGTGTGCCGCGGCACACTGGTTGCGGAGCACTGCTATAAATGGTCATCAGTGGCCTTCCACGCTGGCGGAATTCATCCGGTTGGTAAAAGAAACAAGCAGAATTCAGGCTTTTTTGAGGCATCCGCAGTACGTATATTTAATATAACTTTGTTAAAAAAATAAAACATTTTTTCCATCCTGCTAATACTTAAGCAAACAATGTTTAAAACAGCCTTTGGCGATGCCCTTGGAAACAAATATAAAACATATTTGCTTTCAATATCGAATCATTCAACGTTAAAATGAAAATAATAATAAAATTAATACTTTAAATTTGAAAATAAATGCAATCGTCTGGAATTTTTATTTGAATAAGTCGAAAAGGCGTCACCCGATCGAAAAATGTTTTGTTGTAACATTTTTTGTATCTGCTGTTGACTGAATAATTAATCTCATGCTATGATTTAAGATATCGACTGAAGTTGCTTGGTGGAATTTCAATATTAAATTTATATCGTTAAAAAATTGTATATTCGCACATATTTTGTAACTCACTCACCGATTCAAACTAAGGTTATAAATTAGACTAAATAAGAGCTTTCTTATCTACATGCACATATTACTTTTTACCATGGAAATAATTACATATAAAACTACTTTAATCGTTTGTAATAAATGGTGTAGCAATTAGTTTAAAGAAATTGTTAAATCTGGTTAATACCCATATCATACTATACATATGATATACCCGTGTATAATCTATACTCAAACCATCCTCCTGTAAGTTCAAATAAAGTACCCAATCGCTCGTTGTGTTAACAACGTATGCGTTTTACAGATCATTAATTTACCAGCTTGATAAATGTTTAATTTAAGCCCGAAAGCTCTCTTATAAGCCTTATGATGGCATATCATTACACCCATTTTCCGAAGTCCCTCAAGTGTACTTAAGGCGTTCTTCAAAATTCAGGTGTGTGTTTTAATTATTGGTTTTATCACTGACCAAATATGGATGGATTTTTATTTTAAATAGAGTTATTAACTATTTAATTTAATTTTGTTGGTATGTCTAAAAAAATGAAAATGGGCTTTTGGAAAAAATTTGGAAATAGGTATTCATATATACATAAATCCAGGAACAAATCTATTGAGTATTTAATCAGAGATATCATGTGTAATTTGGGCAATGGCTGCAATTCGTAAAATGCTGAAAATGGGTTCTAGCGCAACCAATTCTGTAATTAAAACTTATTTTGGAAATCGTTTTTTTAAACTGAACTTCTTTTATTTTTTGGAGTTATTTCAAAATAGCAATTATTATACAGTTAGATATGAATCTTGACAGCGCACACCTTATCTACGTTTATAATTAAATCATATATCATAAAGATAATTGTCTCCCGTTTTTGTATTCGTTTGAATTATTTCACACATTGTGTAAACAGCTTAATTACACCACGATATCTGGAACGGACTATTTAACAAAACTATTAAAATTAATCATACAATAACAGACAATGCAATATGCACTCTTTATTAATAGGGTTCTTTTGAATAAATAAATGTAAAGAATTTACATTTAATTATAGTCACAACTCGAATTAACATTAATTAACCTGAAATTGGACATGTAAGTTTTTTTTATTTCCTGCAATTGAATATTTCTCGAAATGCATTATACAAGTATCAGCTATATGACTTTTAACCATGGTTGTGGACAGCAGTGGGCTGCCAATACGCTTACAAGTGGCTCGCTTAATCTCGGGAGTGATTTTTTTTATCACTCTTATGCAATATTTAAATGAGAAATCGATTAGTACTATAATACACTTATAATATGTAACAGCATGTAATTTACCGTAAGCTCATCAATATAAACGGCTAAAAATGTACTACTGTGTATACTGAAGCTGTCGTTGATCTGATTTTTCTTAAATTAACAAAGTGCTCGCCAGCTATAATAAAAAAATAACAAGGAGTTCGCGCGAACCCCTTCCAGCCCCTTTTAGCACACCCCTGGTTGAGTAGTCGGAGTCGTGGAGTTAAACTGTTTTACCAGGATCCGTGCTTGAATAAACTTCTAAAATTGTTTGTTTAAATTGTTAGTGAATTAATAGGTTAAAAATATCAAGGTATTTCAGTTCTACAATTATTTGTATGTTATATGTTGATAGCTATTTCGGCTTTCGCCATCGTCAGAACTATGCTTTAAACGTAAAGCATAGTTAATATATAAATAATTGTTGAACTGAAATACCTTGATATTTTTAACCTATTAAAATGGAGTTCTACCAAGTAAAAGCCAAATCAATAAATGTTAGTAAATTAATGAATAAACCTTTAATTGAGAGTGTGAAGCTGTAGCGGGTGGTGGGACAATGTTGGAGTTTTTTTATCCATGTCCGCTACCAATGTGGAGCTTATGACCTCCTAATGGAGGTGTCTAAACATAAGTGTTTCTACGAGAACTGATTGTTAATCAGTTGCTCAACCTCTATTTTTTACAACATCTCAAATTTTCATGCCTTCGAATAGAAAATCGATTTAAAAAAACGTTGTTCTTAACCCTTCCATTACTATGCAAATGCACACTAAATGCACAGTAGTGAATCATGACAATTATATGTAGTACTGCTGTAGTATTGTTATATAATTGTCATGATTCACTCCCGTTTGCCTGATGTGTAACGGATACACAGCTCAAGAGCTTGTGTTTTTTTTTGCATAGTAAGGGAAGGGTTAATGGGATTCGATCCCGTGAATTTTGGCATGAAATCCAATAACGTTGACCACCGAGCCATGGACCTACCACGACAACGTAGAGTACCATATATTCAATTGAAAAGTAATATATCCGATGAAGAATATTTAATACATTTTCTAATCGAAAAATGGATATTGCTATGCTTGAAATAGGCAATTAGTGAGTTGTTATGAAAAATGTTCGTACTTTTCCATGGCGGTAAAATTTCTTTATTGTTTTGGTTAATTCAAGTTTCTAGACTTAGTTTATTAGTGTTAGTTTATAATGATCTCATAAATAAACAAGAACTGTCAAATAAATAAAAAAGTGAACGTTTAGCTTTATTATTATCACGTCGGCATTGCGGGATCAATTACAAAACCTGTTTTTTTTTTGTATGTGAAATAATAATATATTTCGTTCATTAAATAAATTAACTGATAATAATTATTGTTCGTTTGTTATCTCACTTAATTTATTTAGCCTTTTTAATTATTGCTTTGTTTGTGTTGTTTCTGATTCCAATCTGATGCATTGCAGCACATTGCCTAGAATGAAATATTATTAATTAAAACACATTATATAAATATATTTTGATTTTTAAATATAGCATAGAAACACCGTTTTCTCTTTATCGTTATGATTAATCATCACGTTAATGCTAGTTTATTAATCATCATTAATTATAATTAAACTAATTAAAGTTTTATTATATTGCTAACATAATAAATTCAGCCGCACAATTTTACGTTATATGTATTGAATACGCTTATCATTATATGTATAATATATATCGCTCAAAACAACAAAGAAAAAAGTGAAATCCTCCTAGGAGAAGATAGAAGATAAAAGTTATAGAATTAATTGAATTAATTGGAGATTGGTTTCCTGAATTTCAAAAACCGTGTTATTTAAAATAATAATAAAATTTTGGTACAGAAAATCGTGCAAAAAGATACTACTAAAGATTCAACAACTGTAACAACGTAGATTAAACAACATAAGTATAGTTAAGTTTGATTGCTTTAATTAATAATAGTTGTGTTTAATTATACAAGAGTGATATAAAAATCCGCACCTTTCTCGGATCATCGCGAAAACCTATGACAGGGATGGCGAACCTTTTTTGATCCGCGTGCCAAAAATCCTTAAATATTATTTCTCGATTGTGTGGCGTGCCCAAGAAGTAAATTATTTTTTAACGAAATAGAAGAAATAAAAAATGTTTTTTTTAAACGATTATTGTTTATCGTGGAAAACATTTGAAAATTAATAAAACGGAATAAATTATTAATTCTCGGATTATTTCATCAAAATTTTATTTTTTTTAATTAAAAAAAAACAAGGAAATCGTTCGCGTGCCATCAAGATTCTCAATCGTGCCAATTAAGACACGCGTGCCGTAGGTTCGCCATCCCAGACCTATGAGATGATTAAACCTTGCTTAAGTATTGGCAGCCCACCGCTGTCGTTAACTAAAATTTTTACAAGGTCTGAGTTGTAGAAAATTATAAATTATAAGCAAATCAAAAAACATTTTTTTAGTTGTAAATTTTAAGTGATAATCGAAATGATTATATAAATATAAATAAAACATTTTTTAAATTAAAAACATAACCGTCTCCGCTCAGAGTGTTTACAACTTAATTTTTAAACAACAATATAAAACATATTTAAAAAAAAATACATAAATATATTTTGTGGTATTCACGTAATAAAATCTTGCAATCTCCACTTTAAACATAAAACCAAATACGGAAAGCTGCCACTCAATGCACCGCCGACTGCGGCATGCTGTGGACGTTTTATTGTTTGGATAATTTATGCCTCATCGTCTTTTATTGTACACATAGAAACAATCATGGCTAATCTAATCAGAGTCGTAAATATTGCCATAAAACTGTTTCAATTGTGATTTTTTATGGCATCAGTTGTGGATGTTGCTTATTTACGCTTTGAGTTATGGCACAAGGATCTTTTGTGTGCCGAGTCATAATAGTAAAACGTTAATCTGAGTGTATTTTTTATTGTTTTATAGTTCATAGCGTTTTTTATAGAACATAGTTTATGACCCGCGAGGTTCAATACATCGACGATTCTTGGAAAGTTGTTTTGTATTCATTGCACAATAATATAGTTGTTTATAATTGGAAGCCTCCTTTCCAGGACGTACAGTAGAAGCTCAATATGGTGAAGGGGTGTTCATCAAGGTCGTAAGACTTTAATAGACACCCATGTCTTTTGTGTTTAATGCAGTGGCTTCCAACCTTCATGTTACTGCGCCTCCCTTTGAAGAAAAAAATATCTTCGCGCCTCCCCATCCTTTATTTTATATAGTAGTAAAGACACCTTTTAAAGGGTAAATATATATATTGGACTGTTCGCGCCTCCCAGGTTGGAAATCACTGGCTTAATGTACTACATTATACGTTACTGGTATCTGCAAAAAAAACATTAAGTCAAAAATTAGTTGCTTTGAGATATGAATGAAGATCGATAGATTAAAGCCAGGTGTGTCGTCTGAGAAACATGCTTACTCAAATTAAGTTTATTTATTTCGATTTTTAAAAAAGTATTATAAACTAAAGCAGTTGTTTTGTTGCTAGTTATTACTGGCAGAAACCTATAAATAACGCTTTTAGCTCTACAGTTTTTATTTTATTTTTACAGCTCCCCAAACACCATTAGACGACGAAACGTTTTTGAGCTGTGATCACTGGTCAATTGTTGTGTATTATCAAATATGTTTTTTTATTTATTTCTACACTTACTGTTACTTCTTGGTAATGATTTCAACAGTTTCTCTGAAATCTTAATCATAGGTCATTGCCGAAGAAATGAAGTTCTAAATTTATATTTAACTGAGGTAAACAATTATTCAATTACTATTAACCATTTTGGTCGACTTAACTGAAATTATAAAGCAAAAAAGTTGGACGAACTGGGGATTATAAATCTAATTCCATTAAAATCATATTGTAAGCATTTATCCATTTCTGGAATCTTGTATTTATTCAGCAACAATTATTGTCAAAAACACAAATTTGAATAAATAAATACCAATGCCAACGCCTCCCTAAAAATCCAATTACAAAAATTGCCAGCGCAGATGTCAACAAACAAACAGAACTTTAATATAATCAGCAAAAAGCTCTCCAAATAACACTTGCTAAAAGCTGTTATATTGAAACCTGTAAAAGCTCATCGATAATCACCGCACCTGTTAACAGAGGTCGGGTCGCAACCCCCAAGGGAGCCTTTGCCCAAACAATGTGAGGAAATCTCACACATATGCTCAATTTTCGTTCGAGCGGGGTGGAGAAGTTGGGCGTTATTTTTGACGCCCTACAGCTTGACCTTTGTCACTAACAGACGAAAACTTTTGATAATAATAAGCATATTGACGGTACTTGAAGTGTTTAAAAAAATGTGAGTCATAAATTTTGCGTTTGGTGTTAAAACACGATGCAAAAAATTGCATGGAAACATCTTAATAGTGGGATTCGTTAAAGGTATTAAAGAAACTAGATACACAATTTGTATTATGTTTGATAAAAACAAGATCGACTTATATTTCCTGAAGATGATTTGAGCCACTGGACCACGACGGATGATACGAAAAATGATCTATAAGATGTTTTGTAAATGTTTTTCGTTTCAAGTATTATAATATAATCATTGTATTACGGTATACATAACATACAACGGCGGTTGATATTAATTATAAAAAAAAATGTTGATTATAAAAGACAGTATTGCAGAATATAAATTCCGTGATTGATATTTGACTACGTGAATGATTTCTGCAGATTAACAATGGTAAAAAATGAGAGAATTAAATTGTTTTTATTATTTGCATACTGATCGTCATACGGAGAGCAAGCAGAAAACAACTTAATAAGGAATATTTCAAATTACACATTAAACAAGGGTGCCAGTAATTGTTTCCGAGATGCTAATAGCATTAATTAAAAACATTTAACGTTGTCATGATACGGGATATATGGACATCAGGCTGTAAATACTTCTTGGAAAGAAAGATGTGGCTGCAGTTAATACCCATATATTCAAATATTTTACATGAAATTCTCAAGTCAACATGCAATCTCAATTTTCAATTCGATATTAATATATCAAATATGGTTGATTTATATTGTATTGAATTTATGAGTTCTTGCATACGATTGTATTATTTCATATTACTGATAATCACGGAAAATAATTTGGATAATTCGTAATTTTTTGTCTATTTCACAGATTCGTTGTATTTCATATTTTATACAGAATTATTGCTTTTAAAGATTCAAAACATACGACGTTTACACTTTAGGTTGAATGAAACGTGAAGATGTTACCCCCCCTTCCGAAGAAAGTGCCCCATTCCATGTAGCGTGTCCGGTGGACGCTATTGCTCCCAGGAGACTGTTTTACCGACCGTCGCGCAAGTCCGACGCTCTGGGAGGCTTTACTCCTGGTTATCGCCGACGTGAGTCACTGATTTCAAAAGATTCTCAAACTTATTTTTTGGACAGGACACAAAGAAAACTTAAAATAACGAATGTTAATTATACAATATAATTTTTCAATTAAAGCAGTTTAATTGACATATCATCCAAGATAATTAAAATTTATCTCCACTAAAAGTTGTTTAAAATTACGGTTTAGTGTCTTATAATTATAAATCAAAAAGTATTACAAAACTTATGTAGGCACTACGATCCATGTTGTATTAAGAAAAGTTTGACGATTTTAATCACCGTATTAAAAAAATGAAAAAGTCTTAAATTATTATACAATAGAATTTGTAGATTAAATTGACTAAAATAAAACATTTAACCGATTTAAAAATTTATATGAAAAATATTTATTTTGTGAATATGTTTTTACACGTGAGCCATAAGAGGTGAAGTGAGCCAAATGATATTTCAGAAAAAAGTCAGCTAGGTTGTAATATTCTTCACGTCTTAATTATCGTTAAGTATCTTCAGTATTAACACATTAAATAGTTTTATCTACGTAAAATAAAATATGCAATCCACCAAGCACCAAGTAAAAACGTGATAGTACTTAGAAGTCCAAGTCCAAGTTTTACCATTTTACTAGTTGGCTTACTTCACCTTTAATGGGACTATATTATCTTTTCAAAAAATGTTCATACAGGAAACTAGCTTATTGCAAAGCGCAGACAATTTCTGGGGACCATCAATGAAAAAGAAATATACCTAAAATGAATTATATATTTTTTAAAACTATCACGCGACATTTTTAAAAATGTTTCAAAATGATACAATACATACACATAATTATAAAAAAAACTTCACGAATTCTTTCTGTTAGTTAAATATTCTTTAAATGTATGTATACAAAAAACGTGGCAATTTTATTAAATTTAGAAACTATTTAAAAAACAAATTTGGGGACTCTATTTGAGATTGAGAACAATTGGTATAAAGTCCACTTTGCTGGTAGTGTCTCTATCGAATAAAATCTCCGCAAGGGATTTGGAAGAGGTCGTAAGCTCAGGCTTCTCAAATAATTTCACTACTAAGGATTGAAGGTTCTATGTGAAAAAGCAATACTCAATGGGGTGGAATAACACTAAAATTTTTACCCTCATAATAATATACGGTTTGTCAGTTTTAAAGAAACTTTATAACTAAAGTATTAAGAACATAAACGTATTTCAAGAAAACCTAAGCATAATATAGCGATGGCATATAGTTTGGAGTTACGTGTTTATTTAACCAATTTCATATATTTAGCAATATTCTTCTACATATTTAAGTTTTACTTATATTGTTAATTATAAAAAAAATGAAACATGATTATTATTCAAATTATTTTTTTTCGCGAATACTAATTATTGATAATATTTTTCATTGAACGATTTTTAGCTGTACGTAGGTGGTTATTTTTTTCAACTATACATTAATTATGATACAATTTTGTGGAAATAGTCTTGTTTGAATCACCTGGTATGGGCTGTAAATCTGAATGAATGACATTTTAATTTAAATATACTCAGAAACAAAACGCTTCTAACAAAATGAGAATGATGTACATATCGACTGTGTTTAGGTAAAAGGGATCAACATTCCTTTTTATTAAAGTAGTTTTGTTTGATAATCACAATGTTTACAACTAAATACACCATCTGAAAAAAGGGCTTAAGCAGCAAATGCCGCATAAGTATATAAATTTAGCTTTTAAGTTTTTAGAAAATAAGGGTCTTTGAAAAATGCAATCACGAAAAAGGACCTTCATATAGGAGGGTTTCCTAAAAATACATTAAATTTATATAACATTCAGTTAATAAAACACCAGTTTATCTTCTATGTAAGTTTATTTGTATTTAATAATTTCATTTTGGCCCAAAATCGTAAAAAACGTTTTCCGTCTATCCTGTAAAATTTGTTTTGTGAAGGTTGATCCATTTTACCTAAACAGAGTCGATATAATTATGGTAGGAGAATTTTTTTTATTTTAGCACCTGTTTAAGAATTTATTTTTATTAGATTTCAATTTTAAATTTTCATCAGTTTTAATACATTAAAAAATCATTTATAATATAAAATAAAATAAATAATATTTATAATGTATTATTTACCTACGATTTAAAAGTTTAAAAAAATCAAAATGAAAATACAAAAGCAGTTATATAAATACGTCGATACTGTTTCTAAATTTATTTATTAGCATCTTCGGATATATGATAGTATCAAATCAAAGTACATGTCATACATCGTTTTGTATAAATAACTACGTACCAACGTATAGTTTTATCAGTTGAAAATACAAAAGAAACCGGTCTCGATTCTGAAAAATAAATATGGAATTAGCAAATATAGGTGTTTATTGTTTACACGTATGAAAACACATATTTCCCAGAGAACTAACTGTCTATTAAAAAATTAAAGTGTAATTAAAGAGTTAGGACGATTCAAATTTTCTATCTTTTTTAAAAATAATGTTTAGTAAAAAACAGGGCTTCGAACCGGAACGGAACCGAAAACCAAAAACCGTTATTTCTGCCGGAACGAAAACTGTAACGGAACCGAAAAATATATCAGTTTTTTTCTGGTTCACGCTAGTATTTTGGCCAAATCGGTAACTCACTATATGGTTTTGAGATTTTAAAATTCTTCGTTGATCTAAAAAAAAAAACGAGTCACGGACAATGCACCCTCTAAGACAAGAGATTAGCTGCGCGGAAATTTCAAAGGCTGCACGGACCGATCAAATATTAATTGAATAACTGTCTTGTAGTCCACGAGAACCAAAAATGAGTGCGCGGGGGCTTCCCAACCGCTTAGAGAGAACGTTGGCCACGGAGATATTTTGGGCAAATCGGTAAATTCCTGGGCTTTTGGATTCGAGCTGAACCGAAAACCAAAAACCGTTATTTTTGTTGGAACGAAAACCGGAACCGAACCGATATATGTATTTTTACTTGAACCGGAACAAAAACCGGAACGAAAAAAATACCGGCTCGAAGCCCTGGTAAAAAATGAATGGACGACGAAACCGTTTTTAATATTTTAATAAAATGTATTTGCAATCAATTATATGATATAATATTTTCACAAATGATTAACAGTGAACGTTAATTTTTTTAAACATAGCTGACTAATGAGTAAGGGAATGTTATGCCTATCCATTTCTGGCATACTTAAAAACGCACTGTCAGCCATACATATCTGTTTTATGGATACGAAAGCAAAAAGACGAACAATGAACACATCAATCAAGTGGAGTTGCCACAATTCTGCACGCAATAAGGTTATGAGCAAAATAATAATTTTGAATAGGTAGGTACTTACATATTTGTGCAATACATATTTTGGTATTCTAATCACGATCGTGGCAGGTGAGACAGGTTGGCAGCTTGCAAATGATTTACCGCAGAATATTTTGCACATGCAATAATTTTCAAAATAACAATGGCCGCCGTCAGACTCACTATAAAACACGTAAATGGCATTTTGATTAAAAAATATATATATTCCATCATTGTCAAGACTCGAGAATTCACAAGTGAGGTCGTAACTTCAGAGTACATGTTTACTCAGTACATACTTAGTGTTTATTTAAAAATGTGTCCAGTATTAAACACGTTTCATGGTTTTGCTGATGTTTATCTGTCCTGTAGATAATTTATATACCTACAATTCACTTTGTGTTTCAAATATTAGGCAAATGGCAAATTATGAAATATACACAACCTTGATGTGCACGGAGACTTATAAACTGATGTTTAATTCACCTAATCTTATATTGATTTAATAAAGTTTTTTTTTCTAGTTGTAATTTTCCCAGGCCCTAATTTTTTTAAACTTCATAGTCAAATTTTGATTACTTATTCGGAATTTGAAGCCTACATCCTTTTGCTGGAACGTGTTTAAAATTTTGTACATTGTGATTATCGAAAAAAAGCTGTTTTTAAAAAACTGCGTGTTACGTCTTTTTGCCTTTCCACAGTCAATGTTAATAATGTTTGTATAAAATAAGTATATAAAACAAAAAAATAATCAGACTTACAAAAACAAAACATCTAATAAACTTCTCTTAAACAAGGTTTCCCAATTTCTTTACGCATGTGAACCAATAAAATATTATAACTATCGGATAATAAATGTTTTTTTTATATTGGGAAAAAATCGATTGGGCAACACTGCAGTTTCAATAATAATCTTATTTTCATTAAGTGACAAAGGATTTACGACGTTGTCATTTTGATATGAATATAAAATGGTTTGATGATGCAACACCGAATTAAGGATTCAATAAAAGTGTTTGATGAATGTCACACTTTGCTTATCTATAATATATTTGTTTGATTTTTTAAGAGGAGTTGGTGGTTGTTTTTTCAATGAGTACTATCAAATATATACTCAGTGGTCAGAAGGTCTGGCTGTTGACGAAAAATATTTTAAATACATAGATAAAAATCGAATGTCGCCTTTTGTGGGTAAAACTGTGTTGTAATGAGTCTGGTGGTGAGTCCCATAAAGGTCAAAATCGAATTTAGTTTTTTTAAATATTATATTTGAGATCATGGGCGTGAGTGTTCGAGACATTTCTCTCCTCTTTGATTCGCTGTGACTAAAAAAACTCATCGACTATTCAATATATATGTCATGTGATTTAAAATGATCAAAATATCTAACGTCCTGGCCAGTGGTGTAGTGCTAACTAAATAAGTCAGAGAGCGGTGATTAAAAATAATATTTAAGTACTCTATAACAGTATTGTGATCCAATGTTCAGATCAAAAAGTCTACAACAAAACGTTTTTCCAATACATTATTAAAAAAATCATTTTATAATATTTACGTAAAAATAAACAATTATCGCAAAATTTCTAAATTGTCTATTAAAGGTAAGGGAGCGCCGACCCCACGTACCCTCGCCCCACTACACCGCTGGTTCTGGGACAGGGTTATGGATTAATGATCTGAAATGATCTGAATAAAAAATCTGCTTCATAAAATATTTTACATTAAGATACAACTTCCTTATTAACAAATCTTACAACTAATTGCCATTGTTAAATATCGGCATCAAAAATATCGATTAAATTTAATTGTCTACTTAACGTGTTAGGACAACGACGGAACGTACTACGTAGATAAGTTAATATACCATCGCACTATCTAGCTATATAAATGTCATGGTATGTTCAAGGTGGATATTGCAGACGAAAGTATTGAAGCCTCGGAAAATCGCTGTCTGGGGTGCACTTTAAGGCGGGAAATAAAACGAAAACCATGTCTTATTTTCTCGATATTGCATTCTACTATGGAACATTGAAGTTGTCTGTTTATGGAAATTAAAATATTTACTACAATGGCAACATAAATGCCAATAGGGTGGAAGCATCGAAAAAAAGAAATATCATAGCTCTAAAAAACTAAGTACCAAAGAGACATCAAACGATCAAAGAAGTGTGAAGATTTTCAAAATGGGACTTGTTGTGCACTTAAGGAGGCTACTAATAACAACAATGTAATATTGCTGTCATGAGTTGTTCCTGAATATTTTTTTTTATTATATGTAAGTCTAACGTACCAGATTTTATCAAAAATATATTATTTATTCTATTTTATTGAAAAAATCGCGGATTTTTAAATTGTGATTGAAGGAAACTGGGATGAGCGATATATCTAAATCATGGGTGTTTGTGATGTCTAAAAATTCCCTCCCACCCTTTCCGATTCTTAATAATTGGACGTAGTCAAAGCGATTAGTTAACCACTATCCTTCTATCCCTACTACTCTCTTTGAAAAGAAAGGTTGAACGACTGAGTAACAATCAGTTATAGTAAAAAAGTGATTTTGAGATACCTTCATTAGGATATAAAATAATATATCATTGACAGTTATAAAAAAATATTTGTGTGATTTATTTATATAATATACAAAAAATCATTTCACCAATTACAGCGATCGTTAAACAGTTTAAATCCCGTTTTTTTAGTTTTACACATAATAAGAATATGTTTTCGTAAAAGCCTTTTTATTGAGATTTACTATAAAGACAATAATGACCGATCCGATAAATTAACATTAATAATACAAAAATGGCTTCGATGTGAAAATCATTGGTATTGTTTTACAAACTAAAATTGATATTTGACCCACTGGCTATAGAATAAGTAAAATTAATTGTTACTTAAGGATTTCACTGAGACCAACTAGAAAGAGTGCACGTGGTAGAATGTTTGCAAACGCCTTGCCGTGTACACAGGTTTTTCGGATATAATTAAGTTATGACTTACATGTATTAAATTCCATAAATGAGAATATTAAAGCAGAACTCTGTAATACCACATTGAAATCAATTAATTGCACTACGTATGTGATAAGTTCGTTAATAATGTTTTCCTATCATATTTCTCTGATGGCATAATATATTTTAAGCGAACATGTTATCACCAGGTATATTAATTTAAAATTTTGTTTACATTATATCATTAAAGATGAAAAAGGTTTTATCTACATTTGATTCAACAACATTGCATTGTCGTCGAAAATGACTGACCGTAAAAATTTACGATTTCTTCCTCGGCCTAATGACGGACGGATAAGCTTAAATATTTGGATGCGTTTACACTGTAATACTATGGTAGGAATAAAGAAAAAAAAAAACACCAGATTACAAGATATCGTTCATGTACCAAGTAACAAATTGGTATCAAACAGCAAATGAAAAAAATGAACTTTTACGCCAGTCTTAAGACATGATATTGCATATTATATAAATATACAATTGAATTTGATAACTTCGTTATTCCACTTTTTGTGTTACACATTGTGGCACGTGTTTTGCTTCTTTAAGAAGAATCATCAGACAGAAAAAAATGTTCAAATTTAATGTTATAAATTACAAAATCTGTTCAATCAATGTTTAGTTTATTCAAAAACGTTGCGATAGTCTGCCTTAATATGCCTCTTAAAGACAAGCAAAAAGTGTCAGCACAAAAAGTGGAATAAGAAAGTTGTTAAATGAAATTTTATATCAAAAATGAATTTCCACAAATTTACCGCCAAATATATCAAAGATATATTTTGCATTTTTCACGTCCGCTCCGAATGTGGAGCATATTATGGACTTCTAATGGAGGTATCTCAGCAGAAGTTTTTTTATACGAGTTTTAATTGTGTGTTACTCCGCTGCTCAATATATCCTTTTCAAAGAGAGTAGGGATATATGGACAGGAGTAGTGGTTAGCCATAAATGCACTTACTGAGCTATTCCAGACGAAAAATGAATGTCCAAGAATTTCATTGTGTTCTAAACTCATTTTTGTCAATGATATTATTTACCAACTTCTGCCAGTACAGTGATAAAATATTATTGAATTAATTTTGTGGAACAAATTAATATTTAAATAAATTAGTTTCGTTATAATATTTTACTTAACTGAATAAATCAGAAAAAGTGTAAAATCATTTTATTTTTACATATTAATAAAAACGAAAAACGGTTACTGGTTGTATATTAAAAACCAAAAGCGTGTCGTTATTGTAACTAATTTAACGATGTTGAATTACGTATGAAAATATAATTGTCTACGCAACGATTCATGGGAAATATGTCCCAAGTCAGAGATCATAGTGTAAGCCTGCCCTAGCGGGGTGAAAATGCGGCCGTTAAAAGAGCGGACAGATGGTATCTGGACCGGAAATCCCGGAGTTCGGTGTTGCCAGCCGTCCGGGAGGGTGTCGTCGCCGCCCTGACAAGAAAATGTGGCAACATTCACACTGACAGCTTCCGCAGGACAAATCACTGTTTATCGCCGCACTCCCTGTTTATTTCGACGAGCATCACCACCCATTTCCCGCCATTGTTGGGAGACATATATTTTTTCTCTCACTTCATTCTGGCGTACGGAAAACTTTGACACTCAACGAACCTAGCATAAAAAGTAACCATTTATGAAAATACAAATCAAACTTATGAATAAATAAATAGATAATTTAGACGTATTTTTGAATCTTGTCTTACAAATAAACTTGTTCGAAATTTCAATATTAAGGTTTTTAATCTAAAATGCTAAATATTTTGAATGATAATAAACAAATGATAATAAGAAAGAATTAAGTGATAGTTTATACACTGCGTTTCACCATATATCACATGTTTTTACATGTGGAAATAGACTGTATAAATATGTTGAATTAAAAAAAAAACTCAATATTAGTTATTATGGAACATTAAAGCAAAGAATATTATTTCTTTCATTAAAAACTATTATGAATTGACTAATTTAAAATAAAAATATAAGCCGCTTAGGTGAATAATATTTTCTTATCCAGTAAACTTTATAAAAAATTGAATTTATTTATTAACAAAAATAGAGTGAAATTCATTCCCAAAGAGCGATTTATATTCTCAATCGATTTGTCTGTGAATTTTGGCAGACTAATTTTCAATTCAAAGTACTTTGACAACGTGTTAAATATGACCTGTGACATAGCCTACTTAATTTATTTCTGTTTGGTTCTCAATTGATAATTGATGCAAATAGTGAGTCATTCACCTGTCCATGCATTTTTACCGATTATAACACCCCACCTTTGATTTTTAAGTACGTTCAATGATAATAGAAGCTCCAAAAATTTTATTCTACAAAAAACTATTTTCCAACAAGAAGTGATTACGAGGTGTTGTGCCACATATTGGCATTTACTCAATACGCCTAATGTGAATGAAACGCAGGCAGCGTGTGTGTGTGTATGCTGCGTTATAAATATACAGATAAATCAAGAGAAATGTATAGTTTAATATTGTAGAATGTACAAAATTAATTGAGTTAAAAAATAAGCTGATACGTACATACAAGCACAATTTACAAAATATATTTTTTGGAAAAAAAAATTCTTGGCTCCAAGGAGTTAACAGATATTCAAACGCCATAACGACACAGTTTTTTGGAAAGGTTTTTTTAAAGGGAGCATATTGTAAGGTTTATTTTGTTGATAGCGTTTATGTCGAATAATAAGTAATTTAAAACGCTATGTTATCTGGTTTATTATTCCGGAAAAATGGTTTTCATGCATCCTTTAACAGCACGAATATAAAATGTGTCTAGCTAACGGTACAGTATTTTCACGTGTTATCTTTTTGGATTTTTTGAAAAGATGGTGAAAAATGTATAACTACGAATGTTACGATTATTCTCACGAATAAAATTGAAAGATGAAATGTGCAGTAACCTGATGAATTATTCAAATATGTCATCTGTTACAAATAATATTTGAAATAATTAGAACATTGATAAAATCAAATTATTAAATACGTAAAGGCTGTCATACATTAAATCATGAGACACCTTGATCTAGTAGTGAATGCACGACAATAATTTGTTAAAACAACACAATCAATATATAATAATATTAAATTCCAATTACTAATTACGTCAGTTTCTCAATGGGTATACACACGATTTATAACTAAGTTAAAAACATAATATTCACTAACGGTATATTCAGTGGTGTAGTGGGGCCAGGTCGGACCAGGGAACCGCCCTGCCACCTTTTTGACTTGTAACTGAATTTTCAAGTACATACAGTGAGTACAATTTTTTTTTGAAATAATTGCGCGTTTTTGCTATTGATTTAATTGTTAAAACTTGGGGTTTTTTAACTTTGGACAGATATAAAAAAGTATAAAAAATAGGGAAGAAATCAATGACCGACCTGATACCTATTTATTTACCACTACACCACTGGGTATATTGATTGAATTAACATTTATGTAAGTAAGGGAATCTTTCAATCGATCCATCACAGGTATTGCATTATAATTATTTTATATTGTAAATTTAAACGTTTCATGATATTATTTATATTACATGGGCTCTCGAGAGGTGAAGTGAGCCAACTAGTAAAATGGTAAAACTTTTTTCTTGGACTTTTAAGTACAATCACGACTTGATTTAGTGTTTTTGTGGATTGCATATTTTTATTTTACGGAGATAACATTATAGTTAACGTGTATTGGCTGATGTTTCTTCACTTTTTTACTACTTTAAGACGTACAAAATATAATAACGCATCTAACTTTTTTTCTAAAATACCACTTGGCTCACTTCGTCTCTAATGGGCCCATATAATCTTAAATTTGATCAGTAAGAGCTACGTTACGAAAGGCGGTAAACACGTAATACAACTAAAACAAAAGATATATTCCTTTTGCATTACAACTCAGAGGAAATGTTTACGTGACATTAATTCTAAACTAATTCATTAAACCTGTATCACTTTGCAAATTGCATTTGCCAGACTTACGACTAGCGAACATTTCCGACTACATATCGCTGAGGGAAACGTACAATTGTTTAGATATATAGTTAATTCTTAAGTAATACAATTTATGCGTTAATTCTACCTGAACTATAATATATACTAAACAGAATATTCAATTTACCTTCAGAGTACAAACCGTATCTTGCATCTACATACATACGTATCCAGTGCTTTTTTTTTTTTAAAAAAAAAAGGTGCCAGAAGTTACTTCTTGTCAAGATTTTTTTTATAATCCATGTCCGAAGATGTGTAGCATATGGCTTCCTAATGGAAATATTTTAATATTAGATTTTTACGAGAACTGTTTGTTACTCAGTTACTCAAACTTTATTTTTGTCTACGAAAACGCAAATCGCCTACAGCAGTTTAATTTTTTTGCTAATATGTATTGATTTGAAACATTAAAAATGCCAAAAGAAAATTTGCTGAAACGCTGTTATATACAGAAAAAGCATTGTAAGTATCTATATATATTTCGACTGTGGAAAGGAAAAAGGACGTAACCCACACATATCAAATTTTACAGGAGGTACAAAAAACGTGTTTTGATGATTTTGGGCCATATGTAAATTATGAATTATACACAACCTTGAAGTGCACGGTGACTTCTAAACTGGTGTTTAATTGACATCATTTAATATTAATTAAAGAAGTTGTCTAGGAAAAACCTTTATTTCTGTCTTTTTTCTTGGTTTTAATTTTTTACAAGGTCATATTTTTCAAACTTAAGAGCTAAAGTTAGATTCTTATTAGGCATTTTCAGCTTCCATCCTTTTGATAGAATGTGTGTCAAGTTGTATACATTGTGATTATCGAAAAAAATCTGTTTTGGAAAATTGAGGGTTACGTCCTTTTTCCTTTCCACAGTTGATATGATGATATGCAAATGAATAAAAAATGGTTAACCCAAATGTTTTAATTTCAAAAACATTTATTCATTTAATTGACTTTGGTTGCTTTAGAAATAATAAATCTATACAACTTAAAAGGCGTGTAAATTTATTTGTTTCTGCCAGTAACAACTGCCAACGAAACTGATATAGTTAGTATTAGGCAGGGCCGGCGCCACCATACAGGCGAAATAGGCAACCGCCTAGGGCGCAAACTTTTAGGGAGCGCGTAAATGGAGTATTCAAATTATTTTATATAATCTTATAATAAGGTTTATTTTATTTTGACGTTTGTTGTGTTCTACATAATTATAAAAAGAGAAGTTAAGTGACTGAGTAACAAACACTTAAGTAGAAAAACTTATGTTGAGATACCTCCGTTAACAGGCCATATGCTTCACATCGGAAGCAGACGTGAATATAAACATATTTATATGATTTTTTTTTCGAAAAAAGGGGGCGCGCCAATAATCGTTGCCTAGGGCGCCAGATAACCTCGCGTCGGCACTGGTATTAGATACTTCTTTAAATATTTAAATAAACAAATGCTATGAGAGTGGGCTTGCTTAAATCTATCGATTAATAATTAAAGACACCAAATTTTCGACAAAACGTTTTCTGGCACTATGCCAACGATGATCGGTTTATCATTTAAAATTAATGCTTGTTCTATTTTTAAATTTTAATCGTTCAAATTATGTACATTCACACAGATTTTGTCACTAACGACCCGGGTTTCGCGTGCACCGATCTTCAGGCGTTCAAGTGCACGGATGAACTTGAATTGACACTTAGTAAATGAATGTTTCGTGTTTATATAAGAAATAAATGTATCATTGAGCTTAAAGCCATTGCTGGCGAATGAATGCCCACAGATTTGAATGGTGAGTAGTTTTAAGAATTATATTTATTTTTGTTTGTCGGAAAAGGTTTTATGATTATATTTATATAGGGTATAAAAGCGGCGAGCCAGGCATGTGCAGCTGTTCATTTAAAATCGGAAGACTATCTTTTAAATTGATTGCACGCATACAACCACAGCTGATGATGACAAAGGGTTGTTTGCTATTAGCAGTAATGTAAAGTAACGTATTAGGGGAAACATACTGTACTTTGTACAAAATAAGACATTATGTGACGCGTCATCTTGTCGTATAACCGACTGAATGTCAATTAGTCTCACCTTCACCCTTACTTATGCCCTTCTAATCTACACTATTGCCATCCCCGGGAGACACATTCGAGGCGGGCGGCGTCGGGCGAAAAACGATTAGAGTGTACAATGAAAGCGGAATATGGGTCCGTTTAAGTTATTGCACCTCGGCTTTAGTGGAACGTAACGTGGAAACTTTGGGAAACGGCGCGATTAGTTTGAAAACCGACGGAGATAATGAGACTAATAATTATTATAATCCTAGGCTATTTATTTAATTACGTCTTATGGGCGGAGAATTCCGATTATGGGGCTGAATCACATAACTGTTACAACAAGAACCTATTAACTGACTTTATCTTTGATTTCTTGCTGTCATCATTGTGTTGTACACTTAACTATTTTTAACACGGTTTTTAAATAAGACGGCCAACTAAAAATAACGAATACTATATTTTTTACACATTTTTATGTTCTAATGCGATCACCATAAGTTAAAAAAAAACACAGATAAAAGTACAGAATAGTAATAAAAAACAAAAGTCTTCATTGTACACGAAATTTCTAGCAGTAAAGGTGATTTATTTCCAGTCCCTCATAAAAGTCTCCGTTTAAATTCAAATAGCAATAGAAAGTATTATTTGTTTCTAAGCTTATCTTCTAGGTCAGGGGTTACCAATCCTTTTGGACCCTAGGAAATATTGGTAGGGCGGCGGGCACCACATTTTATCAAGGTTATTTATAGCCCAGTAATCTAACGATTTGCCCAAATTATCGGCGGGCGTATCAAAATCGTTTGGCGAGCGCCTTGGCGCCCGCGAGCATGGGGTTGGTAGACCCTGTTCTAGGTCTTCATTGTTACCCTTTTTGCAAGATTTTTTTATACCACAATATTGTTGTTTTCAAATATCATGCTTTTTTAATTCAGGGAACCAATCACTTTTTAACTTAACGTATCTAGCGTTTAAAAAAACAGTTGAGTGTACGTTGGATTTGTTTTTACTTGAGAAATTAATCTTATATAATGTTGTGACATCACATTTACAATTACATTTTGTTAGTATTTATGAAAATTAAAACGGAAAAAAATTATTATGTATTAATGTAAAATTACATACTTATAGATTGTTAAGGAGAGTAACAACCTGGAATGCGATTTGATTTGCAGAAAACGATAAAAGCTCATCAATATCGTTGTTATCCAACTCTAGTCCCATGGTATTGGCCAAAGATACAATCTCGTTGACTGTAAACTTCACAGGTACTGTTTCAAACCCCTCAAAATCACATTTGACAACGCTCCTTGGCAAAGCTTCTTCCAAGCTGAAGTGAGGACTCTCTTGGTAACCTCTTCCCATGCCTTGTCAATCATCTTGAGTCAAGCAACGATGTGAAAGTGATCTTTCCAAAACTCTGCGTCACTCGCTATGCGAAAAGTCGCTCGTTAAGGGAGCATTTTTTTCGCAATCTGTTTTTTTCGTTATGCGAATTATTCGTTATACGAGGTGCTCGTTATGAGAGGTTCCACTGTATATTGAATTTTATAAGCTTACGACGAGAAGATCTCAGCTCATAGAGTTTTTATAATTCAACTTTTTTACTACAGAACTCTTAAGTGCAGATCATTTTAAAGCTAGGATTCGCCCAACATGGGTTTTAAATATGTAAGGTGGGTGTTGAAAAAACGATTGCTGATCAAAAATAAAGTATCTATAGATAGAGATTTAGTGGTTATTTACAAATATGTCAATAAAAAACATGACTACGTATTTTATATTTAGATAATGGCTTGTACATTTGTATGGTCTTTTGAATGACGATGTGACTTTTTTGGGGTGTCTGCAATGGCATTATATTTCATTTGAGTCTAAATTAATCGTACTCTTAATTGTGTGTTCTTCTGATGAATACCATGATGAGTCATACACGGGTGACATATCTATTACCACCCCAACCGCAATCCGGCAAGTCACGCTGCCCACAGCTCACGTGTCACGAGTCACGGTCATTGTCGGCGTGATGGATCACGCGGTACTGAAAATGTCGTTTTCTGGTAACAAAGCGATCCCATCAGTCACCCATGTCCGGGACTTCCCCTATACGTGTGACAAACGCCTGACTCGTTCGGCCCTGGACCGAGTAATACATGTTAGAAAATAATATCCTTTTAATGCGAGTTTGTTTTTTTTACTTTATATCATATCAATACATTTGAGTTTGATCATCTCCAAAAAAAAAAACATTCTGGCGTAGATTCTTATTTCACTGAAAGGCAATAACCTCGATTTGAATATACAAGTAATTTTTCAATAGTATTGTTTCTAAGATGTCTTAAACATTTTAATTTGTGTAATTATAAAGTCACTTCTACTGTACTTTGTACATAGTTTTCAATTTCAATTGTAGATTACACCTTTTCATTTCAATTCGTTTTTGTATAAATATCACTGTTAATTAAAACTATTTCAGATTTCTTATCAGTTGACAATGCTTGCCATAAGCGAAACTGGTCCTGAACTTTAAAAATAAAGTGGAAATAAGTAAAAAGGAATATTGTGTTTTTTCTTAATATAATGCCTTTCTACCAAGTATTGGCAGTAAAATATAAGGTTTAGGCAAGACTACTAGTAACCAAATTGATAGTTATATGATCATTTTTTAGGAATGAATTTCGTCAATGAGAAAAGAAGGGAACATTATTACAGACATTACTTATAATACAAATAAACATTAATTGAGAAATCAATAATTTATTTTAAATGTTTGAAAAGTAATTCGTTTTTCAGTCTTTTTTTTCAATAAACATAAGAAGTGTTATTGATATTAACTTTATATTTAAAAAAATACTCCAACCGAAGCTTCTATAAAAAAAAGAGTATCGCATAATGTATGTAAAATTATTTGTCACGAATTAAAACGAGCAGTCGGGTTTTTCGGAGTTGCTAATCCCCATTCTCACGTCATGTGACAAAGGACGTCGCTCGTTTGGACGCCCTCCTCGATAGCCGACGTCCTTTCGCGGCGACGACGCCCGCTTGTAAATCGACGCCGGGACCGGATAATACACTCGCCACTTCCGGTTCCACATTTCCGCTCGGACAGGATGATTCGGGGATCCCCGTGATGTATGAGGGCCATTTTTATTACAGTTTTTTGCACTTCAGTCTTAGGATTCAAGGAAATTCAACCGTATCAAACGACATGGTAACGTTTATACTGCGACGTACGTTTATATTTTAAAGATAATAATAATACTCGGAAAGTATTTTAAGACACATTTGTGACATTATATTTTTTTTTATTCCTAATAAAGATTAGGCAACTTTTAAATACACACTACATACACATTAATGAGATTGCATGTATATACGTTTACGGTAAGTGAAAGCCTTACTGGGCAAACTTATAATTATGTTTTATGTTCATAAATGTACTTAATTACATGTGTATATTGTTAGAGAAAAGCTTTAACGGTTTTCAACAATATTGCTTTGGATGTCGACGTGGGTGAGTTCCGATAAATGATACTTTTTATGTATTAAAGTAGAGTTCGTCGGAGCTTTCTCAGTCGAATTCTTTGCTATTTTTTTCTACTACTTTTCATATTAAATTATATTTTATATTTTTCTGCATTGTATAAGTTTTAAATGTATAATTTGTCAATCTTATACAGTGTTAATTAAATAAAAAAATAAATGTGAAATTATTGGTATCATATCGACTGTGGAAAGGAAAAAGAACGTAACCCACAGTTTTTTCAAAACAGGTTTTTTTCGATAATCTCAATGTATCAAACTTGATGCACATTCTATCAAAAGGATGCAAGCTGCAAATGCCGAATTAGTGTCTAAATTTAGCTTTTAAGTTTAAAAATCATGACCTTGTAAAAAATTAAAACCAAGAAAAAAGACTGAAATAAAGGTTTTTCTTAGACAATTTCTTTAATTAATATTAGATTATGTCAATTAAACACCAGCTTAGAAGTCTCCGTGCACTTCAAGGTTGTGTATAATTCATAATTTGCATATGGCCCAAAATCATCAAAACACGTTTTTTGCGCCTCCTGTAAAATTTGATATGTGTGGGTTACGTACTTTTTCCTTTCCACAGTCCATATGTTATTACCATGTCACTTTCTTTTCTCCGCGCATATTTCACAATAAAAGAGAATAACTTTACTGTGAGTAAGGACGTGTTATCACTGTCAAAGATTGACAAAAATATAAAGGGAATAAAGCTTTTATACGTCACCTCGCATAAATAGTCTTCCATTATTCATTAGTAGAATTAAATTCAAGTTAATTGAGATGTCTCAAAAGTTTCCACCCGTCTGAAGTTGTCTGGAGTGCCTGCCACTCGTGACACATTGCATGTGATATGACAATCATCCATCTCTCTCATTCACACCCTTTAGGGTACCAGTGAAGTACCCCATTGGGGATGGAAAATACTGCCTTTGTTTACGTTGATAAAAATCATGTCACATATTCAAAAAGAAGTTTCATTTATCTCATATTTAATAAAAATATTATTATCATCGAATGCTTGCTTAGCAGCTTACGGAAAAAATGCTCTGAGCAGTGATTTATACTTCAGTTGACATTTTTTTTATTACATGTGATTTCAACCTCTTAGCAAAATTGTAACTATCTATTTTTCTAACGATATCATCATCAATATAACCAGCGGTGGGCTGCCAAAATGTTAACAAGGGGCTCGGTTAACCTGAGAGATATTTGCGGTGTTCCAGTTAAGAGGTGGATTTTTTTTATCACGCTTACAGGTAATTTGCAATAATTATGAAATAAATCGAATGTTGCTTAATATGCTTTTAGCATATAAATGTATACTGCTATATATATTAAAAAACTTCATAATATCTTTTAGTATGCACCTGAAATAAAATTATTTTACGAGAAATTTCCAAATGCAACAAAGTCTTAATATATATAAGCCATTTACAGCAATTATCGTTCATCCGAGAATATGTTTTTTTTAACAAGGGGCTCGCCAGCCTAAGAAAAAAATAACAATGAGCTCGCGTGGGCCCCTCCGAACCCCCTCCAGCCCACCCCTGAATATAACCTATAATGTTTGTGTTTAATAGCTGAGTAGAAATTGACAATTATTGGCAAAATTTTTACTAACAGTCGCATGTACAGTTTACGATGTGCTATGTTATTTCTATGGCTTATATTATGGTAGAAATGTGAAGTTATTTTTAAAAATAATGAGCTCAAAAGTAATTGATAAATAACCATTATCAATTTAATAAGCAATTGTTTTTACAATATAATTTATAATGTTCTCAGTAGCTCTCAAGTATAAGTAAAGTTCGTAACAATTCTTACACGCAAAAGAGTAGAAGTAAAAAAATACACATCATTATCAATACTAGTTAATAAATGGATATAGTATATCTAAGAAGAAAAATAATTCACTCATTCAATCAATTTCAACTTGGCAATAATATTTTTCTATTAATTTTAAGCATTCATGTTTATATCGTTTAATTAGGTCATAATTAAATTGCAGGATTAGATTGTTATATCTTAACTAGCAAAACCAGTCATGATCATTAATAAAATATCATTCGATCGTGTATTGACTCATTGACAGTAGGATATTTACCCGAAAGTGGCTTTAAAGAAACTAACAAATTTTAAATACATTTGAATTATAAGAAATTAACTTATTAGTATACGACAAAATGTAAACCTTATCTATAGCAAAATACTAACGGAGAACTATTTTTTTTACTGATTTTATTCGTTCCTGTATTGCCGCGCTACTGCTTTCTCAATCATCCCTTCCTCTCGTCGGCATCCCTTCGGAATCTACCCTACCCATCCATAATATGCTAATGCGTAATTAGATTTACACTACCGGCGTATCAGTCAACACGACTAAAAGTTATAATTTTCTTCTGTGTAGGTACATTAAAGCGGGAGGGATTTCCACGTCACGTCTGGAAGGGTAGTGATAATTACATAATATTTTACCCTGTCAAAATAATAAATTAGAATTGAAAAGAAGACAGGTCGCATATGAGGTTATTCTCAATTTTAGGTGTTCACTGTCAATACTTGGTGGAAAAGCATTATATAATATTAAAAATAATAAAGCACTCTTTTGTGCGTATTGAACAATTATGTATATTTGGATCAGGACCAGCTTTGCTCATCACGAGATATTTCAATTGAATGAAGAATATATTATATCGACACAGATCCATTTATACAATATACAATTTATACAGGCTCAATAAATAGCTATACAATTAATTAGCTCTGTTTCAATATATATCGGAGCGAAACCAGTCCTGATGTATTTTTTTCCTACTGAAATTATATGTGAGGTTCATGAAGCGGACTCCTAGCTTCATGGCCAATGTCCTTGCTAGGGTGGGTACAGACTAAGTCTTAATTTCCTTTTCTCGCGTATAAGTTGGCTTAGTAATGACTATCAAAAAGTTTCTGTGAGCCGAAGGCTTTGTGTGGCAAGACTTACTAGAAAAAACCCTTACTAGAATGATTGAATTTGAATTCAAACTGGCAAATGCTCAATTCTTACCAAGGATTGCTCGCAATGTTGAAGAGAACTTGAAGAGTTAACTATTATTATATAAGACATGCCCATCCTAATACATAATTATGGAATAAGTACAAAGTAGTGTTGTATACACTAAATGTGTTATATCATAATATGGTTATTTCATGCATAGTTCTTAAGTGAATCCTTTTTGTCGAAGATTTCTAGTACTATTTCATAAGCTATTGTCCGCGGTTCGCTCCAATGTTACTGAACTAATTAACGTGCTGTTATACATTAATTGACAATAAAGTGTAAGTATTCTACAATTAAATTGCATTCTGTTAGTTTTTCGCTTAACCACCCTTTTTGAAGAGAGTGTACAAGAATAGGACAAGGAATGGATGGGTGAAAGAATATAATATTTTTAAGAACAAATGTTTTTAATTTTGTCTTTTTAGATAACCGCAAATTCTTGGATAACTGCTTCTTAGTCACTACTGACAAAAATTAAAATGCGCTCATCAATAATGTGATTATTAATACCATGACGAATAAATTTCTACTCATGAAAGCTTTCCATAGCTACAAATTTATGAGTAACTGCTCCTAAGTTAATCATAACAGTTATAAGAGAGCGCTCAACACTGGTGTGATGGGTAATACAATAATTAATCGATTTCATCATAAAAGTTTTCCATGCTGCTTATATTTGACGTTTTATTTGATGGTAATGAAGTCTTGCTTAACTGCTCCTAAGACATTCCTGGCAATCATTTACCGCTACTGTGATACTTAATACATCCGAATAGGGTTATACACATATGTGGTATGTAGTTGATGGCAGTCAACGCGGGTAAAATACAAATAATATTAAACCTAGTATGAAATTAGTACTACTACCCTTAATCGAGGGTGTACTGCGGGCGGCGTTAGGGCTGTAGTCGTAGGAGGAGGCCAGTATTGCTCGACAGCTAATAAGTTTATCTTCTACGGCGTGTGAACGTACGACATGACGGCTGACAGCTCTGTCATTATGAGTGAGGGAGACAACTTACACTTGCCTAATTAGTAATTACCAAAGCATCCTTGCGAGATGACGTATCATGGACTTCCTATTTACAAAAGCAGTTTAAATCCTTAATAACGCTTAGGGTTATCAATTAACGCATATTTTTCTAAATTGATTGCGAAATGAATACTTTTTGTCGACTACATACTATTCAAATTTAAATGGTTACGTACTCAAATTTGACAATTATCTTAGTCTACTTGTATTAAAAATGTAACACGTGTTTCGCTTCTTTCAGAAGCATCATCAGACTAAACTAAATTAAACTAAAAAATAATTATAATTCTTTTATAATTTATAATTTCGACTGAAAGTGCTTGATGGAAATTTATCTTTAGATTAGAACTATTTTCATAATGCACGTTTCCGTTATAATTTTGGCCGAATACGACCCGGGTTTCGCCTCTCGGCATCTTCCGGTGCTATCCAGTGTGCGAATGCACTCGCTGTTTTTCAAAAAATATTTTTATAAAATAAATGTCGTAAACAAATGTGCCAGGTAAAATAGTTGCGTTAGTTATAGTTTAGTTTGTTATCCCACTTATTTAATGTTGCTACAAATTGATTAAAAAAACAATAATAATAATATATATATCCTTTTATTCAAAATTCCCTTCCCGCCTTCCTAAAATTAGGGGGGGGTGCAGCGAGAGCGATCTTTATCCTTCTATGCCGTGTTCCTACTCTTTTCGAAAAAGAGAGGTTGAGCAATTGAGTAACAAGTAGTTTTCGTAAAAAGCTTTAATTAAAATCCCTCCCAGGAGGCTATATGATCCACATTAGTACGTCGTCTGATTAGATATTTTTTTACCTTTTTTCAAAGCTATCTAAAAAAAGGACGCTTAAATATATTCAACACCCCGAAAAGAATAAAAAAATCCATAACATGTTCTTTAAGTCATTTTGTATTTTGCGAATGTATATGCTTTATGAGACAAATGTGAGCCCACCCTGGGTAAAGCGATTTAAGAAACCCTGAACAAAATTTAAGAACTGGTTCTGCCACTTTGAACCCGCAATTTTTAATCTAATGTAATTCAATTTTATCAACAACCCTCCAATTGAAGTGAACCCTTTCATGTAAGTATGTATGCTCAAAAAATCTTCGTGTAGGAAGAACGTAAGATTTACAGCTGCCGGTCACCACTAGAGGCTAAACATTACACAAAGTTCAAGAGAATATAAAGGCTAAAAAGAGTACGACATTGAAAGGGTTGATCCAAACTAGCAACTATTGGACAGAGGGGTATTGTAAAGCGTAAAAACTTTATATTATATAAAAAAGAAATAAGAATTATTCTCAAGAAATCCTTTTTACATGAAGTCAAGAATTCCGATATTGGACGACAATTATATTAGTATCAATATGCCACATTTAACTCAATGCAGAATGTCTGTATACAGCTGTATACGATTAAAACCAAATGACATTTGTTCAACGCTTGCATTCTAACAGTACTGCTTTACGGTAACGAATCATGGCACATGACTCTACTGTAAGACCGTATACTGAGTTTCGAAAATAGATGCTTGCGTCGGATAATAAGGGTGGGGTGGTTTGATTTTTTGAAGAATTCGGAGATCAGGGAACGTGCAAGACAGCACCCCGTCACGTAAGAGGTTTTGGAGAGACGATGGACCTGGCTAATCTGGGGATGTCTTCGGAAAGCCTGAATCTTGCCTGCCTCTTCTTTTGACTGAACTGAGGGATGCTGGCATTTCATGGGGGAAAGCAAAGCAATTGTCGGGAGACAGGGAAACATGGAGGTGCCTCGTTGTGGCCATATGCTCCACATAAGGAGCGAATATGGTCAAAGAAGAAGTAGAAGAATAAATACTTAGAGCCTTCGAGTTGGAATCATAATACCGAGAGATTAATTGATATAGAGTCGATATAAAATTTTATGATGTACTGAAAAACTGTTATATTGCTTTTTCAAATCATTACCAGTATTATGGATACAGCCGATATAAAGCGTTCCTGGTTTTGATAATATCGGCATTGTAATATCTACATGAGGAGCATTATGATCAATTTATGCGTTGCTAAGGTGTGGCAGATATGGGAAAATTATTTACAATTGTTTTTCGAAATTATCATATTTGCGATTTTAAAAAAACGACTGATTCAGCGGAAACTTTTTTTTTTGCTAACTAGTGGAATAACAAGGTTATCAAATTTAATTGTAAACTATCTTAAACCAGCGATGGGCTGCCAATACGTAACCATTTTTTTTGAAATCGCATGAATTCAGACACTTTTTTGAAACTTAAAATTATTTTATATCCAATTCGACACTGGTAAAAACTTCACTTTTTCAGTGGCGCACTAGGAAGGGTGGGCTTCTTGTCAGGACATGCGGGTGGGTGGGGGTCGGTGCTGGGCGGCACGTCAACCAGGCGAACTATTTGTCAACTAGACAAGGATTAATGGTGCGCCGTCCGCGGAAAAACACCTGCCCGGGCGACGCGTCGTGACGTCACTCGCTTGGGGAAGGTACACTTTTCATGATGGGTAAATAGTTAATGGTCTCCTTACAGTGACGTAGAAATATCACCAGTATCACGTTTGCAGCGATTTTTCTTCTATCTCGTTTTATTGCATTACCGTGTAATGTTTTATTTTTTAATTTTTAACGGAACAAATAAAGTTGCAAACAAATGCATTGCAATTATTCAGTTATATTAAATATGTTTTTTTTGAAAAATTACAAAAAACAAAAAAATGTTTATTCTGTTTTTTTTTTATAACTGTCAAAACAAAATATTCACTATGAATGTGTTAATTGTCAATTCTTGGTGGAAATGCATCGTAGTACTTTACAATTTTATTTTATTTTTTATTAATTATATATTATTTATTCAATATCAGGGAACTGGTATCGTCAACTGATAAACAAAATCATTTAAAATTATTAAGTAAATGTGAAGTATTCCTATGTTATGGCACAGAGGTTAGCGTTGTGCGCTTCCGTGACGGATGTTACGGGTTTGAGTCCCAGTACGGACAGAATTTTTTCGTTTGATTTATCGATTTCATTTTCGAAAGCATGGGTGTTTGTGATGTCTACAAAATTTATCCCACCATTTCCGATCCTTAAATTACTGGGTGTAGTGAAAGTGATTAGTTAACCTATAGTCCTGTCATATCCTTAACCTTATATCCCTTTGAAAAAGAGAGGTTGAGTGACAAGCAGTTTTCGTAGAAAAAAAACTTACGTCGAGATACCTTCATTAAAAGAACATATGCTCCACATTGTGAGTAGACATTGGTAAAATAAATATTTAAATATAATGCAACACATCCAGTAATCAATTATTCAAATTAACAACTTAACGAACGTGGACGCGTATTTGAGTCTTTGAAAAACAAAGGTTGCTGGCCGGCGTACTCATATATGCGTATAGGCGAAGTATCTGGAAACTAAGAAAATTAAATTTGGTAAAGATATCTCAATTTGTTTACAAATTATGGTGAATTTAGTAAAATTACAATTTTTGCGAATTTTTTGCAAAATTGCTCGGCGGCCAGGAGGAATTCTATTAAAAAAAACGTGCGGTCGTTAAGCTGAATACTTTGTTATTTAAATCGTCCAAATATGGTATCATTAATTAAACTATAATGAATATATAATTAAGGTCTTAATCCGCTTCTGTCAATAGTACCCGCTGTGAAATAAATAATTACTTAAACGTAATTCTAAAGACTAAAGTCATATGCACGAATAACTATTACAAATTCCTCGATCCCTCCGCTATCAATTACTTCAAATAGAGATGTCCGAAAAACCTGTCTCGATTAATTTTATCATACAAATGTAAATTAACGTTTATTAGTTACATGGGAGCGGGACAAAAAGTAAAGCTCCGTTCACATTCTAGCGGGCGGTGAGTGATGCTCCCTTCCAGCCTGACTAATGAACGAAGCGTCAAAGACTAATGTGCGACACTCGCTCACTGTCCAATGAACGGATTCAAATTGAATGCCAGCCGCGGCGCATTTGACGCGATTCGACTTAGTGACGATTTTACGCAGCGCTATAAAATAATATAAATTAGTCGGCGATTAATCGAATTTGTTGTGTCGACGGTAGCGTTGTTGGATTGATCCAGTCATAAATCGGCGATGGCGTGATGAGAGGAACGTCGACAAGTTGTCTTATATCCGCCTTCTGTAACGCTATGCTCAAAAAGATGAGCCTAGTCAGTCTACCCCTCACAAACAATAAACCAAACTTCGAATTCTTTGATAATACAGTGGACTCCTCATAACGAGCACCTCTAATAACGAGAAAAACAGATTGTGAAATAAATGCTCCCTTAACGAGCGAAATTTGACGAGTGAGTTTTGGAAAGATCACTTTCACACCGTTACTTGCCTCAAGATTATTGACAAGGCATGGGAAGGGGTTACCAAAAGGACCCTCACTTCTGCTTAGAAAAACTTTAGCCAGAGAGCGTTGTAGAATGTGATTTTAAGGGGTTTCAAACAATACCTGTGGAGTCTACAGTCAACGAGGTTGTATCTTTGGCCAATATCATGGAACTGGAGATGGATAACAACGATATTGATGAGCTTGTGGAAGAGCACAGTCAAGAGCTGACCTCCGAAGAGCTTATGGAGTTGCATTGTTTTTCACAGCAAGAAGTTATGGAGGAGAGTTTGTTAGTGGAGAAGGAGGAAGTAGCAGAGCAATAATCTTCTGGCGCAGTAAGAGAAATGCTGAATGCATGGGAAACTGCTGCATCGTACATTGAGAAGCATCACTTTAATAAAGAGGTGGCTATGCGTTTTACA